>OX123188.2:26540485-27740485 GCA_944739405.2 Euclidia mi
GACTTATGTTGTTTTAGCGAGAAATAGGGTTAGTGGTATATAATTTAACCAAAACAATCGTAGTAATCATATTTTTTTATTGCTTATAATTAAGAATTACACTTAAAAATAATCTTATTAACATTTTACATGTATTAATTTGTCATGTTTTAATATCTTTATGGTACATAGCCATATTCTCCATCATTCTCATCTGGATTATCTTCAATAGTTGGCCAGCTAAAAATGTTGTTATAAAATGGCCTATGGCCCTCTTCCAGAATGCTATCTTGAACTTGTTTTAAATCATCTATGTTTTTTTATTGGTGGGCACTTTCAAATCATAGGCTTTGATTGATGGAAGTGAAACAGAAGTTGTTATTTTCTTGAATGAATGTTTAATCAATCCATCAATATATTTCTCGGCTATGATAGTTCCTTTTCAATCTGAATCATGCTGAAAACTCATGTATGTTGAAGGTGAAAATGACTTTTTCTGGTCCTTTGGGACTTTTTCCAAGACATTCAGTTGACAAACATATTTTTTGTATAAATTTGGCCACCATTTCTTAAATTCTAAAACATCTTCAGTTTTAAGCTCTATGACTGTAAATGTTGAGCTGGAGTTCGAAACCAAATCAATGTATTCTCCTGGGACGTAGATACGACCATGCTTTCGAACATTTTTTTTATGACTCCAAAATCACGATACATGCAAAAACCTCTTAAGTCACTGACTAATGTTGTTTATGCAATGAATGTCTTTCACGCGGTATTATTAAAAGAGGAAGGAATCTATTGACTTAAGTTGTTTTCACCCAGAATCCGCATCTACCTTTAAGGAACCATTTTCAGCAAAAAAAAGCATTTAGGAAAAAATGTGACTTAAGTGGTTTTTGAAATGACCGATTCAATTATTGTCTTTTTATTTCATTTACACTTCTAGTTATCTATGTAACTGGCTGTAGGTGTGACTATGAAAAATTATGGGTATAAATACAACAATTTTCAGTGTCAAGAGAAATTTGTAACATGTTTAGGTAAGTTTCGGTTTCGGTTTCGGCCAAAACTGGGAGCAAGGCTGAAAGTTCGGTTTCGGTTTCGGCTGAAAAATCAGATTCGGTCGGTCACTAAAAAATACATAGCCAAGCTTTACGGCCTTTAACACCTCGACCTCTTGACACTGAAAATTGTTGTATTTATACCCATAATTTTTCATAGTCACACCTACAGCCAGTTACATAGATAACTAGAAGTGTAAATGAAATAAAAAGACAATAATTAATGTACGGAGCACACGTGGCATTGTGCAAGTCTCAATCATGGAGTTATTGGGGTAAATTAATATGAATTATGAATTCTTTTTTCTTTAGCCCATTACATCTCACTGCTGGGCAAAGGTTTCCACTACCTGTATACCTCCATATTTAATTTAAAAATTAAACGTAAGCACAGTGTGTCGGTGGCAAAATTAGGAATTTGAAATCAAATACAAAAAAATACATTAATTATACGAAGATATTTGATTAACTATTACAAAGAAGAATTTGTCTTCTTTGTAATAGTTAATCAAATATCTTTTAGTAAGTTTCATCATTTTAAAATTATATGTCTTAATGTTAACCGTAACGATGGACACACTCTAGGAATCTGGGCTCTGTATTCCGTACCATACACTGAAGAAGTCATGTCGTTGAGGTCCATAAGGGGTAAGATTCGACGATTTAGCTGACCAGGATATTCCAACCTGTTCGGGCAGTAATCACGCAGAATCGTCATAGTCTCGCTGGCTATGTGTGGCATGGCTTCATCTTGCTGTAACCACTTGTGTGTACTGTAGGACGGATGTTCTCTTATTATTGGCAGAATATAATCGTTCAGAATGCGCCGATAAGAAACCAGCTTTACCTCGATGATTTTCGAAAAATATGGTCGAATTTCTATCAGTACTTGACAATATACACCAAACTGTCACTGGGACTGTGAAGTGGCTATTTAGGTTTTAAGCATGGGTTTGTCCTTTAGATGACTATTAGAGGTAATTTTGCTTGTTTACAATTCCATTCAAATGAAAATGGGCTTCATAGCTCCAAAAGTTAGTGTTTACCGTACGAAATCGTCTCAACATTGTATCAAAGAAACTTTTACACAAATTAAAATCGTTAGGCTAGTACTTGCATGATTTGAATTTTAAAAGGATGACATCTAAAACAATTCTTCAGTATTTCATGTACAATAGATTGGTAGTGCCAGGACAGCCGCTCTATCGCGCAAGAGCTCACGTGGATTATCGCCCAAACTGTTCTCGACCAGTTCATTTGTTGTTTTTTCATGTGTTCTTGATGTCCGACGGGGCCCGACCGTGGGCTTTTTGCTGTCGAACTTGTTGCCTCAAGTCTTCGCAACCATTAACGAATCAAATACTCACTTGGGGTATCACGTAAACGGCGAATATTTAACCGTGAACATAATTTATGACGAGCAGTTGCACACGAATCATGTGCCCTGAAAACGATATTGTAGCTAAAAAGCTGCAGGGATGACTAAGCTAATGCGGTCCACTTCTAACATCTACCTTCAGCGGTCAGGGAGAATAGTTTAATTGAAAACCTACTTCTGTCACCGGACACCCTGTACATACTACCTCGTCATCTCCTGATATTGCCAGTCATAAGAGTATTATAAAAATGTACTGTATACAGGTACATGTATTTTTTTTTATTAATTAATCAATTATGTATGTTACGTCGGCAAACTGAACTGGTGGCGCGAGTGGGCGAGTACCAGTTACTCCAGTTAGCGGCGAAATATGCCGAACGACGTACGAAAATTCACGAACACAAGAGTTTCGGCGCAGCCGAAAGTTTTGGTCATTTTTGGCCGAAACCGAAACTAAAACAGAAACCAGGTATTATGGCCGAAACTGGCCGAAACCGAAACCGAAACTTTCGGTAGGTCACTAGTATTTTTACATGCTTAACGACGCGCGCTACGCACATTGAAGTTGCGACGGATTTAAGCACGGTGTCATTCCTGGCAGCCCTTAAACGATTTCTTTGACGACGCGGCCCTATACAGTGTTTGTACACGGATAACGGCACTTGTTTCGTGGCCGCAAGCTCTTATTTACGCGACCTTTATAAGTATCTCAGGGAAGAATATCGTACTCGTCTTCAGGAAGAACTTTCCATAAATCATATTGACTGGAAGTTTATTCCGCCAGCATCACCACATTTCGGTGGATGTTGGGAAAGCATGGTCAAAGTAATTAAAACGCATCTCTTTAAAGTTATAGGTCAACAGATCCTCTCTTACGAAGAGCTTTTAACTGTCCTTGCACAAGTCGAGGCGCTGATCAACTCGCGTCCGCTCACTGCATTGAATAGTGACCCTGCAGAACCATCCGCGTTAAGCCCTGTACATTTTCTGAACACAGTGCCTTTATCGTCATTTCCGGCTCCTGAAGCAGACTCTTCAAGCTTGCTCCAGAAACATACTCTGCTGGATAAACTCGTGCAGTCGTTCTGGCGGCGCTGGCGTGCGGAATATCTCCACCAGCTTCAGGCTAGATCCAAATAGAATAGTCCTGCATCCCCTATACAGGAGGGTACGTTGGTCGTCATAGTACATGATAATGCTCCGCCGCTTTCATGGCCGTTAGCCATCGTGGAGAAACTGCATACTTCCAAAGACGGTACAACTCGCGTTGGTACCGTGAAAACCGCGAAGGGGAGCTATGTGCGCCCTGTTGTAGGTACGTCTCTGTCCGCTTCCAACTCCGTGAGATCTAGCCTGAAGTTTGATCTACCTCTTAGTTTAAGTATTTAGTTTGTAGTTTTCGTTATAATTGTTTCGCTAAAGTTAATTTAGATAAATTTTAATATCATATCGCTGTCTTAGCCTATTGATGATTTACGGCCTTTAACACCTCGACCACGCACTGGCGTATACTGCAGTGGTCCTGCGTAATCACAACCAGTATGTGTAAACGCTTTATCAACCTGATTGACGCGCTGACTAGGAAGATCTGCCATGGGAGGGAAAATCGGACGCGGACGAAATTTGAAACAGACGTTACATTTATGTATTCTGTGACGAATTATTCGTCGAGCAGCTAAAACCCAATATTTATGCCTAAGTAAGGACATAAGCAACTCTGGCCCAGCATGGAGATGCTTCTTGTGGAAAAAATCAACAAGAAAGTTGACAACATAATCATGACGCAGTAGAATGCAAGGATGCTTGTAGTTATAAGGTTCATCCGCGCGAATGACGCCGTGCTCATCGAGAAACGGCTTGAGCCTAAGAATAGCGGGAGAACAAGGTACATTCTTTTTCAAATTTTCAATGTAGTTACTAAAATGAACAGCCTGTACAGCTCGTAGTAACTTATATTCTGCAAATTCAAGGTCAGTACTTGAAACAAAATTCCCATTAGGTAGGTGCCTAAGAAACCTACAGACATAAACGATGGCGCGGAGTAACTTAGACCACGATGACATGCGTAGTGCGAGTGCATAGATCGGAGATTCAGCAACCTCAACAATCACGGGATGAGAAACAGAATTCCATTCGGGTACATCCTCGTCCTCTGCACTGTGGTCAAAGGGTTTCATGGGCCACTCTGACGGATCATGGGAAATCCAAGAAGGTCCACGATGCCACAATGGATGATGCAGAAGATTAAGTGGAGTAACACCACGAGAAAGGCAATCAGCGGGGTTCTCAATACCCACGACGTGATTGAAACAAGTAGCAGGAACAAGTTCAATTAATTTACTAACGCGGTTGGCGACAAAAGTCTGCCAGCGGTGAGGAGAAGAATAAATCCAAGCGAGCACTATTTTGGAGTCAGAAAACGCGTATATTTTATTGATAGGGTAGTGGGGCGAAACTGTATCTTGAACCTTGCGGAGCAACTGAGACAGCAGAAGGGCCGCGCACAACTCCAGTCTCGCAACCGAAATGGTTTTAATAGGCGAGACCTTGAACTTGGCACAAACTAACTGCACCGAGTAGTAAGAACCAATGCGGACTTGCAGATATACGACTCCGCCGTAAGCACGCTCGCTGGCGTCAGCGAAACCTATTAAGTTGATGGTACATCCATCTACCAACCCAAGATGACGCGGAATAGTAATTTGATTGAGCGCGATAAGCTCAATACAAAACTGGCTCCAAGCGGCGACAATATGGTCAGGGGGTGTTTCATCCCACTCACACTTTGATAACCAAAGTTCTTTGATCAAGAGCTTGGCGTACAAAATTGTGGGAGCCACAAAACCCATTGTGTCACATAGTCGAGCCACTGTGGACAGCATAGTGCGTTTGGTGCACTTATCATCTGGCGGTGAGACGTCAAACCGAAGACTATCACAGGATTTGTCCCAGCGTAAACCGAGAACTTTATGCGGTACAGACTTCTCAAACTCAATGTCTGGAGAAGCTTTATGAGAATCATGTATGCGTGCGAGAACCTCCTTAGAATTGCTTGTCCATTTGACAAGATCAAACTGGCCTCGCTTGAAAAGCTGAATAAGCTCTTCACAAAGCGAAATTGCTAGCGGAACGGATATGACACTACAGGCGATGTCATCCATATATAAAGCGGAAGTAGCAACAGCTGCTGCGGCGGGAAAGTGATCGCCTTCATCAGCGATCAACTGGCGAACAACTCGTAACGCGTGATATGGGCTAGACTTGAGTCCAAAACAAACACGATTGAACTGATACACGGATAAAGGTTCCTTATTGTCAAAACGATAAAAAATCCGTTGAAATCTACGGTCCGATTCGCGAACGCCGATATTGAGATACATTTGGCGGCAATCAGCTTACAGAGCGATTTGGAAAAGACGAAACTTTATTATGATGTTAAATAAATCAACCTGTAGATTAGGGCCGGCATGCAAAATGTCATTAATCGACTGACCCGATGTAGTCCTACAACTAGCATCTAAAACCACACGAAGTTTATAAGAGGTTTTAACTTTTACCTTCGCGAACTACGCCGTGATGCGGGATATAATATGAGGGAAGAGAATTGCCCTCGTTGTTTATAACTACACTCAAAAAACCTTCATTTAGGTAGTCACGAATGACGTCATTATAGGCGCCGCGTAACTTAAGTGATGCATCAAGTTTACGTTCTAAACAATGAAAACGTCTAAGCGCAGCAGCGTACGAGTCGCCTAACGAATAAGGGTCACCATAGAATGGCAACGCCACAACGTATCTGCCACTGTCGTCACGAACAGTGGTAGCGCGGAAATGTTGTTCACACTCGAGATCCTTACGGCTCATCGAGGGCGGTGCGATAATCTCTTCAAGCTCCCAAAATCGCTTGAGAAGAGAATCAATATTATTTTCTTGAAGAGCAGAACAACAACAAGACGTAATATAATGAGAAGTATGTAACGTAGGTACGGTACCCATAATCACATACCCAAATACCGTCTCAATAGCGGGCGGTAAATTATATTGCTCACTACGTACAACTTTAGGTAGTAACAAGTGCTGAAATATTGAAGCTCCGATCAAAACATCAATGTCTGCCGGATTCGCAAATTACGATTCCGCGTCTGCTAGCGGCAATGTCTCGAGATGTGTGAGTAGCGATACGTCCACATTAGCGTTCGGCAATGTGTCCGTAATACGCTCCACGATAAGCAAAGAAATGTTAAAATTAATATCCCTATCAAAACGCGAATGTATTTTAATATCTACGGAACCCTTGCAATGTTTTTCTGACCTCCCTATCCCCTTGACTACTAAGTTAGTATTTTTAAAGTTATCCCACAGTCCGAGGCGTTTGTAACAATCAGAAGTAATAAAGTTACTCTGTGATGCGCTATCGAGTAAACAACGAACTATGTGCGGTGCGTTATTAATATCATAAACGATAACTTGCGCTGTTGCTAATAGAACCGTTTTGGACGCCGTACACTGCGGTTTAGCATCGCGCTGAGCATGACAAGCGCGCGAGGGTTGTCCGCGTATGTACGCTGCCAGCGCAATGGACGTCGTACACAACGATACTTCGCACTGAGACGTGGAGGGGGAAGCCACCGTGGTACAGGCGGCCCGCACCTGCGACGTAGGTGGGCTAGAAATTGGATCAAGGTTACCGGATTGACCCGACAACGGATAACTTTTATCAAAATGTAATAATGAGTGCTGTCGTTGATTACATGAACGACACTTCGTCTTACTAGAACAATCACGTGTTTTATGTTTTATACTTAAACAATTAACGCAAGCTTTGTTTTCTTTTACACATTTGAAACGAGCAGTCGGATTTAAATTATTCAAAGCGGGACATTTATAGAAATGGTCGTGTACTATATTACTGCACAGACACTTCTTTGAATTATTATTATTAGATTGTGAGCATGCTACGTAAGATTGCGGATTAGGGACCGAGTTATTATTGCTATTTCGCGATTTATTCGACTTTTGTTTGCTATTATTATTATATGACGAGCTAGATAAACGAGACTGCGTATTATGAAATATTCGACACTGATCTTTGATGAAAGAAATAAAACTATCTAGTCTAGGTATTTTATGATTACGTTCAGTCATCTCGAAAGCACGAATTGTTTCAGTGTCAAACTTTTTTGAAGCGAGTTGAAGAAACATAAAGTCGGAAAGATCTTTTAATTTTAAGTTTAGGAACTAACTGCGGTAACAAAGTTGTCTATAAACAGCTGGAAATTCGAAACAGACGCGGCACCGGACAATTTAAGATCTAAAGCTTGATCAAAGTAAGTAGACGCTAGAACACGAGTATCTTGATACCTATCAAGTAGTGACTGGAATATGACCTGATAGTTCTCAGCACTGGGTGTGACACCTGCAAATACGGACTGGGCCTTCGGTGACAGTGTACCTATTAAATATTACAACCTGTCAACATCTGTCAGAGAATCATTATCGTGCACTATAGACTTAAAACTCGCATAGAATAACGGCCAATTTCGTATATCGCCATCAAACGACATAAGCTCAATTGGCGGTAATCTCGGCGCTCGAACCGCCGGTCCGGCAGAAACAGGCTGTGCGGAATATTTACCCTCCAATTGTGATTGTATGCGCTTGATGATACAATAAAGATCTTCGAATGAGGTGTACGCCTGATAATTCGGCTGTTCATCTGGATTAATAGAAAGCAATCTTGCGTTATAATTGTCTAACAAGTTATGAAAATCTGTTCGAATACTATCTACTGTCATACAATAACTAAGAAATGATTCCCTATTAATATCGGAAGTAGCGGCAGTTTTTGAGCACTCGTAAATGTTTTGAATACGCTCAAATAAAATATTACGTTTAGCTTCCAAGAATGTCCGCTCTTTTTCTTCCGACATGCCTGGCTTCTTTTGTTGCGCCATGTTTACGTAGGTATAAGCTAATGAGACCGAATCAAAATAAGAATACCTAAAGTACCTATTATTTTACCTAAGAAGGTGTTTATGCGGTAGTTATTCGTAAGTAGGCAACAACTTTAAGGTGGTGGAACTAAAAGGTGCTTGAAATATGGAATTTACAAGACAACTATGATAGTTCCAGTAATAATAATTGGGTAGATATATCAGATTAGTAGGTAGCTACATAAAAGTATATTACCTACGGAAGCGTGCGGAAGTAACCACGTAATGGGTATGTAAATGGACTAGGAGTATAGCTAGGTGATATAACTACCTAGGTAGGTAGTTCAAGAAGATACCTACGCGAGATAAACGAGAGGTTACGTATAAACGCAAATGAATCCGGCTCGAAGGACCAAAAAATGGTTCGGCGTTGCACCAAAAGTATGTACTAGGCGATTTGGTAATATGGAAAAATATTAATATTGTGGACTGTATAACGAATGGCTGGTAAATCGCCTAGAATATGGGTGAAAGGGCGATCTTATGACTATTGGAATTCATAGGAGGCACGCCTTACCTTGCAAGTCATTCTTCTCTGCTTGACAAAATGGCGGCCGCCGGCGTCTTCGTGAGTCGGGCTACAAACTGATCACTCCATTTGGATCTAGCCTGAAGCTGCACAGATCACTCCACTACACCCGCGGGCGGTTTAGTCCCAATTTATAATATGAAATAGCGGTAAAATATTGCGGTGCTGCATGTGTTCGTCGCGGCGCGGAGCTGCGCCAGGACGCAGCTGGTTAGCGGGACGGTTGATTTTCGAACGGATTGCAGCGTCATCGAATTCCGCGACCAATTAGAGAGAGGCGTGCTTTTGGGAAGGAAAGGGATAAAAGATCGCTCGTTTTGATACTGCGGTATGCAAAGGAATTTATTAGCTAGGTGTTGACATAATTAACTATCCATGGAAAAGATAGATGGCGCTACCAGGTAGTATACCATGATTTTGAACTTGATTTTACTTAGTTATTTTTATGTAACGGGTCTATATCGCTACTGACTAACTATTTGAAAATAAAGATGAAGTACCTAATATTTGTTGGTGCTGAGCATGAAGTATATCTTGCCTATGGAAGTTTATTTGTAAGACACATGGGAAATATGAAAGTTTTGTTTTGAATACAAACTTCAGCTAGCAGAGATCCACGCTAATTACTACTATAGAAACAAAGTAAACCGATCTTATATTACATACATAATTACTGTACTTTGAAGTACATTGCTTAAATTAAAGTAACACAGCAGTAATATCTAAGTCCTTATATTTTTTCCGTTTGTAGCGGGCGGGTCTTATGTCGACCCTGGAGGAGGCTTACATCAAGCAGTATACCGCAGCGTACTGAAGTGACGAGATAAGCGGTAGCTATATAGAACTGATGTCATCTATCATACAGAAATACAGGTACTGGCGCAATTTGACGGATAACGACGTAACTACGAAGAAACGAAGACCCTGAATCGCACTATTAAAAGCCTCCGACGAGGTTAATATAAATATTCACAACTTTTCAACAATATCCGTCGGGCCATGATGCACCAGGAACAATTATCCAGTCTGGTCAGAGAAACCCCCTTTTGTTGGAAAAATATCTTCTTGATGTTGTTATCACAGTTTGTTCTACATTTGTATCTCGATCAAACTGCCATTTACACAATTTATTATCGCGTAGAGTTTTAATACGTGTTACTGTTACTGAACGAGACACGTAACTTTTATTAGTTCTATATTAAATAGTGTTGAGTAAAGCATTACCTATTTGAAGTTAAATACTTTCTGATACTCACCTTCGCCGGTTAAGATCAATACATTGCTCGTCAGTGACATAAAAATCCTTATTAGCTTGATCTATTAAACTACTTGTAACTAGAAAAGACAGAAATTGTAACCTTTTGTTGTGAACCTAATGTAGAGCCCTTTTCTAATTAAAAACCAGCGCAGTAAGTACGTAAGTATCAAGATAATATAAACGTATGGAAAGGTAAATCGGTTGTGTGTTTAATAATTATATTATTGTTTTTCTGTAAGTACTAACTTGTTTGATAGTATTTTCAGCATTACCAATTTATTCCATAGCGAATTTAGCAGACTTCCCTACTTGTCTGCTCTTGTAGCAATTATTGAGCAGGCTAATGTTATCCGAAGGCACTTATGGATATTTGAGTCTGATCACCACCACCGTATCAACTGTTTAACTAGTTTTACCAGCAAACTATTGTGGGTACCGAGTTTCGACTCTAGTGAAATCTTGTGAAGTACAAATATAATCAAAATGGGAGGTATTGGCGGAATTGGGAAGGATTCATATAAGCTACTGGCAGGTTCGCCTGTATTTTTTTTAAATTTACCCGTTCTGGCCGATCCCGTGGTAATTTCGGGAAATCCCTTCTTAGTGCACCCCTACGGTCCTCAAGGAACATCATGCCAAATTTCAGCTTCCTGCGCCCAATAGTTTCGGCTGTAGCGTGTCTGTCAGTCAGTAAGTAACGCAAGGATTTTATATATTAAGATACGTGTATAGAAACGAATCATCATCATTATTTTCATCAGCCTGCCATAGTCCACTGTGTGATATAGGTCTCTCTAATAGCTCCGCAGAGATAACACATAGTCACTCCAATAGCTTTTCGGCCCGTTTGAGCCTTGGCCTCCGGTACGGGAGACCGCAAGATTTTTGGCCAGTTCTCTCCAATGGCCAGCTTGAAGCTCCCTTATATCCATCTCCACAACATCTTTCCAGCGCTATCTTGGACAACCAACAGGACGATGCAAAATTATGGACATAAGCATATTAAGGAATTTGTTAGCTCTACATAATTCTATCCAGTAAAATGTGAATAAACATTATAGTCACATCAACGATTTAAAATTTACAAAATCGTGCAGGTACAAATATACGCTTATAAATCGTGTAATCAGAAACACCTGTGTTTGTAAGGCTGACGTGACGTGAATACATGATGATTCACCTCATACAAAGTACTTGTATCTATTGAAATGTATAACAGCCCGTACTGTAATTAATCATAAAAGAAATACATGGTTTTCCGCGTATTGCTCATGAATGCCTGTTATTTTTACCGTAAAAAGATTTTTATAAATACATTATTTTTGTTTGTTCTTTGTTGACGACAAAAAAGGACAATGAGATGACGTGGCTTTGAAGAAAATTATAATTATATTACTTATTTTTAGACAAATGTAAGTCTGATTTATAAAACGGTATTAATGCCAGGGTATTTTAAGAAGGCAGCGATAGCCTAGTGGAGGTACCAAGGGACTGCCATGCAGAGGGTATCGGGTTCGAATCCACGGCGCTCACCAATGATTTTTCGAAGTTAAGTGTGTATTAAATTGTTAATTATTGCTTGCCGCCTGCCTCGGAGAGCACGTTAAATCGTCGGTCCCGGCTGTCATGAAGATCTTTGACAGACGTTACGGGGAGTCAGTACCCTCAAATAAACTGATAATGGTCTTAACCGTGGAACATCGCTATCCCTTTGGGTTGCAGAGGTCAGACGGCAGACGCTCTGTGGAAAAGTTGATATTCTGTCATATCTGGTTAGACCCGTAAGCGGACCTCGGGCTCCAAGGCGTGTCAGTCTTGGATGCAACCGGGATAACGCTAGGGCGATGATGATGATGATTAATGTCAGGGTATTTTTTATATAAATGATGCTATCACAACAATTGCAAGAGATTTCAATATAATTTAGGACGAAAGACAGCGACGATATAAAGACGCCATTTACAAAAAAATAAACCGGAGTCGGACTCGCGCACCGAGGGTTCCGTATAAACCTGTGGGTATATATAATTATTTAAAAAAATATGTGATGTACCTAAAAATTTAGGGTTTTCAACATTTTTCCTATGTGCTATAAAACGTTGCTTTATGCCAGATTTCAGGATTATAGATCGACTGGAAATACCCTTCAGTTTTGACATGAGCATTTGACATGAATTTCAATTTACAATCACTTATTTCGTTACAATCATGTTCCTCCTACAGCCAAGCCAGCACACGATTTTCGGCATCAGGTTCCATTATTTTCACTAGAAAACCAACAAAAGCATATAATATATTAAATACAGAGATTAAAAGTAAAGAACGTGCTTAATGGAGCAAAAATATCAACACAAAAAGATAATCTACATTTACCTTTTAGTTTTACGCAAATAGTCGCACGTACTACTATAGTAGAATATGGTTTTTGGCTGAAATTGACAGGACCATGTGCACATGCCGCGGTTAGGCGTCACATTAATTCGTTGCGTAATTTAGCAGCTGAGGCTTATCTAAAGGGGCGGGGGGATAGATAGCAAAATAAGGAAATGGCACGGTAGTAATCGCAACTCATCTACTATTGTAGAGTGCGCGTGTACTCTCTAGTGTTAAATTAATGTTTCTGTTGATTGCGTTGACATAGAAGATTGATTTTATTACAATTTAACGGTGTTATAGACCTAAGTATTTGATCATCATCCACTTAGCGTTATCCCAGTTTCAATCTGGGGTCCGCTTACTAGTCTAACCAGATTTGGCTGAATATTAGCTTTTCCACAGAGCGACTGCCTGTCTGATCTCCGCAACCCGAAGGGATAGCGATATTCCCTGGTTTAGACTAGGCTAGTGTCAGTTGATTAAGAAGGTACTGACGCCCTGTAACGACTGTGAAAGCTCTTCATGACAACCGGGACCGACGGCTTAACGTGCTCTCCGAGGCACAGGACAAGCGATAATTAATAATTCAACAGACCTGAGTATTTGATATGAATTTCAATTTAATAACTCTACGCGTTCATGACGTAAGAGGTACTAACTTTAAAATCTTAAAAACGTTTGTATTATATGATGTTACTACAAATTTACATTTAAGGAAATTTTGCCTTAATTTGTGCTATAAGAAGTGGCCTTGTACCAAATTTCAAGATTCTAAGTTAATGGGAAGTACCCTGTAGGTTTTTATTCCCTTGTGAGTTTCGAAAATTTGCGAGACTTTGCGGCATAAACAGCTGTATCTTTTGATTGCGTTGGCTTAGAAGTTTGATTCTGTTACAGCTTAAAGATATTATAGATTTGAGTACTTGATATGAATTTCAATTTAATACCTCTAGGGCAAGTAAATTTAAATTTAAAAGAAAGGGCTAGTAATTTTTTTTTTTATTATAATAACATGATGTAACAAAAAAATTACAGTTTTCGCAATTTTTCCTTTATCTGTGCTATAAGACGTTAATTCGTACCAAATTTCAAGAATCTAAGTTTACGGGAAGTGCCCTGTCGGTTTGGATTCCCTTGCCAGTAGTTGCGAGTTTGAAAATATAGTATAATTGCTGTTTCTTATGATTGCGTTGAGATAGAAGTTTGATTTTGTTACAGCTTAAGGGTATAATAGACATGAGTATTTGATATGAATTTCAATTTAATAACTTTACGCGTTCACGAGGAGAGGGGTAGTAACTTTAAAATAAATACGAATATTTATTTATATGATGTAACAAAAACGGGGCATACACTGACTGGTTTACCATCAACGCAGGTGTTAGACAGGGATGTGTAGCGTCGTCATGGCTGTTCAACCTCTTCATGGACAGTTGTTTGCAAGACTTGAAACGTAGTGATTGTGGATTAAGGATGAATGAGTTACTTGTCAAATGCCTCCTTTATGCTGATGCTCAGGTTATACTTGCGTCTTCAGCGGAGGAGTTGCAGGAGATGGTAACAATCATGCATGGTGCGTCAGAGAGGAAAGGAATGAAAGTGAATGTAAGTAAAACGAAAGTTATGGTTTTTGAAAAGGAGGAATGCGTTACGGCTTGCAATATTATAATCGATGGACAGCGAGTGGAGCAAGTGAATGAGTTTGTATATTTAGGTACGCTGTTTACAAGAGATGGTAAGAATGTAGAAGATGTTGAAAGAAGAGTTAATGCAGGTAATAGAGTGAATGGAGCTCTGAAGGCGTTTATGAATAGCCAAAACGTGTCCAAAAAGGCACGTTTGGCTGTGCATAGAGGGGTGCTTGTACCTACTCTTATGTATGGTAGTGATAGTTGGGTATGGCAGAAGAGTCATGAAAGTAGAATAAATGCTGTAGAAATGAGAGTACTGAGAAGTATGTGTGGTGTCTCTTTGAGTGACAGAGTAAAGAATTGTGTGATAAGAGAGTGTTGTGGGGTAAAAGAAGATGCATACAAGCATCGAGAAAGGTATGCTAAGATGGTTTGGGCACGTGGAGAGGATGGATGACGAAAGACTGACCAAGCAGATATATAAGGCAAGTGTGGAAGGGACAGGACGAAGGGGAAGACCTAGGCGGACGTTCTCTGACCAGATTGGAGACATCCTAAAAACAGGACAGGTGAGAAGTACCCTGAACAGAAGAGCATGCATCAGGAATCTGATGGGAGTGAATGAAGCAAGAGAGATATGTCAGGATCGTTACAAATGGCGTTCCGTAGTCTCTGCCTACCCCTCCGGGAAACAGGCGTGAGTCTATGTATGTATGTAACAAAACATTTACGGTTTTGTAGGAATAACCGCCGTGGTGGTGCCTGTATAATGGTTAATAAGAGACACAATTACCAAAGCATAAACTTTTTAAATAAAATTGGTTTATCTGGCATAGCTTAATGTTGCGGTATAGAACTTTTGTCACATAAATTAATAATAATTTGATTATATATAGACCACCTCGAAATAGTATACAGCACTATAATAAGTTTTTTGAAATTTTAAATGCTATATTTAATGAATTTTGTTTAAAAAATAAGAAATTAATTTTGTGTGGTGACCTAAATATAAACACCCTAAAAGAAAGTAAAGAAGCTAATTGTCTAATTCAAATGCTACATAGCTTTAATTTAAAATTGGCATTTAAGGAACCAACAAGACTGAAAAGTGGCACTTGTATTGACCATTTCATCTATAATGTAAGAGGATGTAAAAATAAAATATATGAGTTAGCATTATCGGACCATACAGCTCAACTCTTATCTTGTCCATGAAAATTGAGTAGTACTCTAACACACTGGTATATTCAAAGGAGGGACTACACTAAGGACAATATAAGGAAATTTAAGGAATGCTTGCAATCACTAACATTTAGTGATGTTTATCATACAAATGATCCAAACACTGCCTTTAATAATTTTTATGATATTTTTATTTTATTCTACAATTTATGCTTTCCAAAAATTATAATTAAGAGAACTCTTAAGAGGCGTCCGAGGTGGATATCTAATGGGATTCGTGCATGTTCAAAGCGTAAACGGGAGTTGCTATGGTGTTATAGAATTAACAGTAGTGAAGAGAACAAAAATACATTCAAAACTTATTCTATGCACCTTAATAAGATTATTAAGTTGACACAAAGGTGTCAGAATGACCATTTCATGAAAACCGCATCAAATAAGTCTAAAGCTGCATGGACACTTATAAATAGTAAAAAAAGTCATATACCTAAGGACTACATAAACCAATTAAATGTAAATGGCAGTATTATTCAAGACCCTACCTGCATTGCAGAATCTTTCAATAGTTATTTTACCATACAACCTTGTGTTAATAATAATAACGACCCTAAATCATTGACACACAATATTAATAAGAATTTAAATTCCTGTTTTCTGACAGCTACTACTCCTTTAGATATTTATAACTTAATAAAGTCATTGAAGGACACAGCCAGTACTGGTTACGATGATATTAAAACAAACATTTTAAAAGAAGTTGCTAGTCTCATCTCTCATGTGCTTAGTTACATTATTAACACTTGCATAGTCTCTGGAGTGTTTCCTAATAAGTTAAAATTACCTTGATAAAACCACTATTCAAGAAGAAAGATAAAAGTAATATGAGCTGCTACAGACCTATTGCTCTAATTCCTGTCCTATTCAAGGTGTTTGAAAAGGTTATACATCGAGGTCTGTATCAATATCATGAACAAAATCATCTCCTTGTTGAAGAACAAGTAGGTTTTCGGCAAAACAGGTCAATCAATTTGGCTATCTATAAATTTTTACAAAGAATAATGACAGGCCTAGACAATAAGAAACTAATTACTGCTCTATATATGGACCTCACAAAGGCCTTTGACTATGTCAATTTTAAGACTCTATTCCTTAAGTTAGAGGCATATGGCATCAGAGGTAATGTTCTAGATCTTCTGGAATCTTATCTAGGAAACAGGAAACAATGTACCCAAATTGTTCGAATATGCCCTAAAACAAAGAGGGAAACTATGTACTCATCTCAATATCGCGATGTGCGACAAGGCGTCCCACAAGGAAGTGTATTGGGACCTTTATTATTCATCATATATATTAATGATCTACCCAAAGCTACAAAATCACAAATGGTCCTATTTGCCGATGACAGCACGGTTATGTTTGCTAGTAAAGATAGATGTAATTTAGAATCTGACATGAATTTGACATTAAACAGAATATTTGAATGGCTTAATTGTAATAATTTAATTTTAAATTTAGACAAAACTACCATGATGACATTTAGAAATAGGAAAAATTATCTGCATAATCTTGACATTGAATTTAAAAAACAAAATATTTCTAGTGTAGACTATACAAAATTTTTAGGTATTTATGTTGACTGTAAGCTGAATTGGAAAACCCAAGTGGAAAATATTTGTACAAAGTTAAACCAGTTTTGTTATGCACTCCATATGTTAGGCAGAGTTGTAACTCAGGATGTTGTCATTATGGCTTATCATGCATATGTTGAGTCAACTCTAAGATATGGTGTCATCTTTTGGGGCAACTCTGTAGACAATGATATTGTTTTCAAGGCTCAAAAGCGATGTGTCAGAGCAATTTGTAAAATTAAATCAACAGAGTCCTGTAAGCCTCACTTTATTAATTTAAATCTAATGACGCTTCCATGTATATATATTTTTGAAGTTGCCGTATTTGTTCATACAAATAAAACTCTATTTGAACAATATAAGAGTGAGAGGTGTAAAAACAAAATATGTTTTCCAAGTAATAAAACAACACAAATGAATAGAAGTATTCTATGTATGGCACCACGAATATACAACCATTTACCAAACATTATAAAAGACTGTAATAATATTAATTCATTTAAGTATAAATTAAAACAATTCTTGTATACCAATGCATATTACAATGTAACAGAATATTTAGATACCAAAGTTAATTAATAATAATAATTTATAAGTGCCTATAGCTTATAAGTATCCATAAAATAAATTATCATACCTATTTGTAATGTGTATTTAAATTTAATGTATTTTGTCATTGACTTTTTTTTTATTATTAATAATAACAATAATTGCATGACATTTATAATTTATGTGACATTTAATTAATGTTTACAATATAACACAACTTTGCACACCACAATGGTAAAATATGGCATATGCGACTGTAATAATACACATGTACCATCTTAAAATGTACCCATATTTGCAATAATAAATTGATTAGATTTGATTTGATTTGGTTTTCGCAATTTTCCCTTTATATGTGCTACAAGACATTGCTTCGTACCAAACTTCAACATTCTGAGTTCACGGGAAGTACCCTGTAGGTTTTGATTCCCTTGCGAGTAGTTGCGAAAATATGCGGCTTAAATTTCTGTTTCTTTTTATTGCGTTGACATAGAAGTTTGATTTTGTTACAGCTTCATGGTATTATACTGCCGTCCTTACGAAAAGTGCAATAACTCGAGTTTTGCACCGAATTGAGATAAATACATATTCGGAATTAGCAGAACGAGATCTATATATTCTTTTAAGACACTTTTTACGTAGGTATCTATGACGCAGCTGGTTTTAGTACTAAGCCTAACTGCAATATCTAGATCGATGCTTTATGATTTACATATCAAGACCGAAATAACTATAGATAGGATGACTTACTACGATAACTTACTTACGCTATTAAGAAATTTTACTAACTATATCTGCAATAAGTATAGTTACTATACTTATTATTAGCATTGTTCGTAATTTGTAATATTCATTTACTAGTTATAAGTACAATATGTTTGAGTTATTGCAGATATGATACGGATCCTTATTTACGGTATTAAATAATGAACTAATTGTTTCTGCAATAAGTAGAGTTACTGCATTTATAATTACCATATTTCGTTACTTGTGATTCTCATTTACTAGTTATAAGTACAATAAGCTTGAGTTATTGCAATTATCTTAAGGGACCTTATTAATAATTATGGGAAGGATACTAAAATTGATTAAGTAAGTAGATATATATTGCATTTATTTCTAGGAAGATTAAATGAATACAGTTTCCCTACGCGATATCAATTGCAATAAATTCACTATTTATTGCGATTATAACTAGCACCAGGGGGTTAGGGGGTACGAGGGGAGTATAACATTTTGTGCAAAAAATAAAAGTTTAAAGCAATTTTAAAGCCACTTTATCACTATACATTCAGTCAAAAAAGTATTGGGAATGGATTATTTGTTTATGGTTCCAAAGTCCATTTTTTTTTATTTTTGTTTTTCTGATCTAACATTGGCACAACTGTTTTCCATTTTGGCGCGGAGTTTAAGTTGCATCTGTTAGTTGTATTAAATACAGTGCTGTTTTTAGTTATATAATATCTAGTGAGTATTGCGAATTTCTTAATGGACAGAAACATCGAAAAAGAGTTTGTCTTAAATTGTGCATTACCAATGGAATTTCGTGTTCGTAGTCAGTGAAAATGTTACAACTGAAGTTAACATCGCAAAAGTGAAGGTAACAGTGATTGAAAATCCTCATTCAACTTTGAGAGACACAGCCGCCGAACTTTCTGTATCTCACGCTTCGATCCGTATCATTTTAACTAATCATTTGGGTACGAAATATATTGCCGCTCGTCTAGTCCCAAAAGACCTGGATTTTTCCAAAATCTCAATCGCATGAGAGTTGCTGAGGACATGCTAGAACGAGTCCATTCCGACCTAATATTCATGAAACGCATTGTTACTCGTGATAAGACGTGGATTTACAAGTTTGACATGCAAACTAGTCAACAAGCTTCGGAGTGGCGCCTTGCAACTGAACCGAAACCGAAAAAACCACGCCAAAGTGTTTTCTTTGACTATCGTGGTGTTGTGCACTTGGGATTCTTGCTGGATGGTCGAACGGTAAATAAGGAATATTATTTAAGCGTTATGCGGTGTTTAAGGGAGAAAATGCGTCGAAAAGGGCAGATTTGTGGAAAGAAAATTCTTGGATTTTGCGCCTTCGCACAAGGCCATCATTTTGAACGAATTTTTGACCAAACACTCTACAAATACCATCGAGCAACCACCACCACCAGATATGGCCCCAGCCGACTTCTTTATTTTTCTTAAACTCAAATTACCACTTCGTGGCCCCCGTGTTCAATCGGTAGAAGACATAAAGGAGAATTCGCTGCAAAAACTGAATTCAATTCCGGAAACAGCGTTTCAAAAAGTTTTGATGATAGGATTATTCGTTGGCGTATGTGTATCGTTTGCGAAAGAGCATACTTTGAAGGTTATAAAAGAAATTTGGATGAATTACAAACAGTTTGTGTATTATTGATCTTATCCCGGTACTTTCTTGACAGAGTATTTGTAACCGTTGAACTTTAAATGCTGGATAATAGACCAGAATTAATAAGTAAGATAGGGAAGTGATTCCCATTGTAATTGTACTTTGTTAGTTTGAAATAAAAAATAATTTAATATTATATTTATTTTTATTCATAAAATTATAACCAATTTCACATTATTTTAAAAACACATCTGAACGCAGATATGATGAGTAGACTTGGCTTTACCGAAAACAGTTTCATACTAAATCGGTGAGAGGAAAAATAATGTTGTGCAAACTTCTGTTTATTCATAGGTATTTGACATAAAAGTGTAACATCTCCGTTTTTCTAATAGTAACAAGATAATAATTTGGCGCTTTACTAATGAAAACCGCAATAAATAAGAAACTTAATGCACATTTGGTTTGGAAGCAGTTAAAAACAAAAATGAATTGCTACTCAAAAATGCATCATCTTGGTTTCCTAACCATTAGTGCAATAAATAGGTTACTTATTGCGGTTATGACTAGTAAACATTTTTTCTACATAGTAATAATACTTAACATTATTCTATTTATTGGTTTTATATCGGGAATTAATGCGGGAACAAACATTAAGTATCACATAATATTCTCTACATTGTTATACATCATGTAGTAAAAGTTTCAATCCGATACCTTATATAGTGATGGAGATACAAATGAAAATAGTGATGGAGATACAAACGAAACAAAAATAAAATCTTTACCCGCGTTTTTCTCGAAATCGGGTTTGACCTAGTTATTGCACTTTTCGTAAGGACGGCAGTATAGACCTGAGTACTTGATATGAATTTCAATTTAAGAGCTTTACGCGTTCATGAGAAAATGGTAATAACTTTAAAATTATTAAAAATTTTTTTTTGATATGATGTAACAAAAAATTTACGGTTTTCGCAATTTTTCCTTTATGCATGCTATAAGACATTGCTTCGTACCAAATTTCTAGATTCTGAGTTCACGGGAAGTACCCTGTAGGTGTGTTTTGGGTTTCGAATATTTGCGGAAATTTGCAGCACAAACGGCTGTATCTTTTGATTGCGTTGGTTTAGAAGTTTGATTTTTTCACAGCTTCAAGGAACAGTAGATTTGACTATTAGATATAAATTTTAGTTTGATACCTCCACGCGTTTCTGAGAAAAAGGGACAACAAAGTGATCCTATAACGGTTCCGTTTTTTCATTTCGAGGCACGGAACCCTAAAAACATAATTCAAACGACAAATTATAATTATTATTACCATTATGTTCACTTATTTTTTTTCATAAACAATCTGTGCGTAGAATCTAGCAACGTGTTCATCGTGCCATAAAATTGCTTTGACAAACTAATGAAACTGGATAACATACTGGCTGTATACAAAATCCCCTCGAGGTAAAACCTTTTATGACGAGAGTATGATGGAAGTTTAAGTCATTGTTCCGTTGTGACGTCACATAACTTAGACGTCGACTTAGCACAGAAATTGGATTTGAAAACGGAACGTAACTAGTTTGATTGGCGGTAGTTGAGAGTAGCAAGTTGGTGCGAATGTCGCGTACATAATAGTTATACGAGTTAGTAATGTTGCTTGGGAAATATTCATTTATTTATTATTAAAGGACACGGTAAAAGTAGTTTCATATAGCGCCGGTATTGATAAAAAGTTTTAATTGTGAGATAGAATCAAATACCTACCTTTTTCCGTAGAGTTTTACATATCTATAAAAAAAAGTTAAACAGATTTCAATTACAGTTTTTCTTCACTTGTAAAAATATCAAATTTACTCGTATAATAAATAGTAGGCATATTTAAATATTTTCCAAGAAGTGTGATGGAAAATTACTTATTTATCCAAAACGGATTAAAGTAATGAGTATGTTGAACAGTTCGCCAGTGGTGTTTAGACACCGTGTAATGGGAATCTTCTTTACAACTAGGTATTTACAGCTTTAGGTACATGCATATTTGTGGATCTTCTTGAATTGGAAACTACGGTTTTTAGACGCAGTGATCCATGGATGTGATGAGGTTCAGTTGGCGTTGCTCTACAAATAAAGAAAAGTAAACTTGAAAATGATGAGGTAGCTAAATTACCCAAGTATTAGAGAGCAAAGATGAAGAAAAAATCTCAGTAAGGAGCATTAAGTCTTAGTATTTTAAACGACATATGCACTCGGTCTATCAAGACAAAACGTAACACAACATTGAACCCTTACTTAAAATAAAGGCAGCCCTATATTAGCATATTCATACTTTTGCGTTGTTGTTGCGAATATGTGCTACCATATAACATAACATCACGCCTTTATCTACTGGTATAAACAGACATAACCATATCACGTATATTATATTTAGATTCAGCCTCAATACTGTAGGGGTTTGTGGCTGTAGGTCCTCCAACTAGAGGGAGAATTCTCTGATAAGTCTAGGTGATCGTGCTTAGTGGACCGCGGCCCAGCGGATATTCTTGAGAACTTGTGTATAAAGTAACTGCTTGCAAGACTATTAATAGCGTGATTTATGATCTTGAATTGTGTCTTCGTAGTTCCGTTCGTGTCCGATAGATATCGTTAGTTTTGTGTTGTGGTCATTCTACTATAGATGACACTAGTTATATGTTACAGTGGAAACATATAACTAGTGTCATCTACGTCAGTTACAATAGCAATAGAACCGAATTAAAGAATGTTGTTATAATTGTGCACAAAGCAACATCAACACCTGTGCAAAACCATTATTACTAAACTTTAAACCAGTTTATGCCAAGAATGATAGCAAAAGTTTTCGTATAGAATATTGCGCATGTTTCCGAAGGATTAAACCGATTATTAACATCACAGCTAAATGAAAAGTAACCACCAAACTTGAAAGGTATGAAGTGATGTTTGACAGAGGCCCTGTGTGCGAAGTGTTAGATAGGAATGTAATTAAAGTTTGATGGAGGACAATTCCGGTACAAGTTTTGATATGGGTATAATAATTGACACGATTGTTGAACTGATGCGGACGTACCTATTAATTCTCGTCACTGAGATTTAGGGCGATTGTAAGGATTTATTATAGCCGAGACAAGGAATGAACCCATATGTACGTGTTGATGTTTAACTTGAAAGAAGATTCATTTGATTACAAGTCAAATGGCGATACGGTGTTCTGATTTTGAATTCGTGACAGTAACTAGATAATTTTGGTAAGGTTAAGGTAGTCGAATACCGACAGTTTTCACTGCGAAAGCACTAAACATCCAAAGATGAAGAAATATTTTTTGCTTGTTGTATTAACGGCAATATTTTTTATTTATTTAAACTATATGTATAACTCATAGGTACAATGGCGGACTTAATGCTATAAGCATTCTCTACCAGTCAACCATAGGGTGATGCAGAGATAGGTATGGTAGGTGTACAAATAGTTTTGGTCACGTTAAAAAGATAAGGTGTACTTTACAAATTTCGATTTGGATTGTCACAATCTTTTATGTTTATGTTAATATGGATTCATAATGCTAATAATGCCTCACTTCAGTGTTCCGTGACCACGAATAACATGTAAAAATATCAAGACATCGGATACTAATAAAGAATATATTTTCTTGATCACTCCATTTAAATGTAATGTATTTAAACCAATATATCCCGATAGAATTCGTAAACCGTAGTTTGATATCAAGATGCCTTCGTATTTTCATAAAATTGTTTATTATGCTACACATTAAAATGAATGTAAGTTGTAGGATTTTCAACATAAATAAGATATCTAATAGTTTTTTATTTTTTTTGTTTTACGAGGTGGAAAATCCCTTCGGATCTCCGACTCTTGGGGGAAATAAGAGCCGGAGTATGTGGTGTTTCCACTTAAAACCACCTCGACTTCCGCCATGTACCCGTGTGTCGGAGGGTGGGGCATCACCAAAGCACTCGTCGCCACCCTCCGATGGGTATTGGCCCGCCAGATGGTCAGGCGGGCCCCGAACAAAACCCCCTTGGCGACGGATTAAGGTGTTCGACTCCGCCGCCAAAACGCCCAGCGGCCGCAGAGGATAGGGAGGACGGCAACGCAACACCGCATCTCCTCTTCCTCTGTGGCCAAACCGCGACGCATCGAATGGTGCGCCCCCATTTGGTCGCGGGAGATAGGGCGCGCGGCAACGCAACACCGACACGCCTCTCCTCCCGCGACCGCACCCGACTGCGAGGGACAGACAGAACTGTCCTCCGCACCCGCACCGTTGGACGCATCCTGCGCAGGCCCCTCCAAGCCCACGCGGAGCGTCCCCACCTGGATCCCTCTTAGCTTCACCGCGGGTGACCAATCCACGGTTACTGAGCCCCCCCACCACGACAAGGTGGAGATCCCACGGGTGGAAGATATCTAATAGTGGATTAAGCCCTAATTAACTCAGACTCTCCTTGTACAAAACTATTATTATAAGGATTCAATAATTTAAGAGTAAGACATTTTTATAATAATTCGCGGATCGTGAGTCGAATAAATTTATCGCAAAGACACATTGCAAGCATAGGGTCATAATGAGAAGTAATATTCAGGAGGTACGGAACTAATATCAACTTAAAATCCCTGCGCTGGCACAGCCCCATTTTAGTTGCAGGCACAAAGTATCTCATTAAAAAGCTCCTCTTGCCGAACTTCTTAAAGTAAAGACACTCCCCTACCTCTTATATATTCTGTGCGTGTTCTAAGGGTTTATTCCGTACTTAATCAAGCTTGCAATATTTTACGCTTAAACACACCCTAAGCGATTATGTACGAGACGCATATTTGGTTAATTCGGGTTATTTAATTTATGTACACGTTCTAATATTTCCGCTCCACGTTGATTGAGACACACGGAAATCTGAAACAATGAACATTTTATTTGGATACTTTTTCAATGACTTAGTATAGTAGTTTTTTTTTGGTATATTGTCTACTTGGTATATAACTTCTAGACTTCATGAGAGTAGGTTGTTGCTGTAATAAAAAGCAGCTTATGTCTCTAGCAAACCCCCTAACTATATCCACGCACAAAAATATAGTAGGACTGCCTCCGTCGTCCAGTGGATAGCGTAAGCGACTGCTGATCGGAGGTCTCGGGTTCGATTCCCGGGTCGGGCAAAAGTGTTACTGGGTTTTTTCCGAATACTCATTAGCAGCCCGGAGTCTGGTGAAGTGCCCGGTAACGGCAATGCTGCGGCTCGCCCCTTATTACGTGGGACCTAAAAATTCATGGCGAAATGTGGGTGTAATATTTACACCTTTGCTTTTCCCTTCGGGGATACAGGCGTGAGACTACAAATAATAAAATATAAATAAAAACATACCTAGGTAGTTCCACAATTTTTATAATACGGCTGTGGGAAATAGGTACTGTGTTTTGGAGCAGGAAGGGCTGCGACACTTTGTAGAATGTACACACACATGATCATATTGTGTGGATGACAATTTACGTATGTATATATGCCTACCTAAGCAACTCTTTGAATGCACGGTCAATTTGATCGCTTAATCGGTCAATGCCATACCAGCAGAACGTATGCTCCGATTCACTTCCGATATCCGTGCTTGCGCGCCCAATTTCGTCTCTGTGTGTAACAATACGTATTAATTAGAGTTAGGAACTGGTGACAGTTGTGGAATCCAACGTTTCGTTGACTAGTGGCCTGTTCAATTTAATTAATTTGCTCATGTATAACTGAGTGTGCGTATATAGGTGGCAAATTAAAATGAAGATGCGTGATTCAAGGTGACAGTAGATAATGAAGACAAGACAAGTAGGTAACGAGGTTTTCTGAGTCGCAGAATCAATAAACATAATTATTTCGTTTAGGCATTAGATTCTTAGCTACACACTGCTAAAATAAAGCTATGGTGTGTTTGACTACTAAATATCAAAATGTTCAATCATTACTTAAGTGTCCTCTTTTAGCTGTGAAAATAAGCCAATTTTTTAAAATCTTAAAGTAATGAACACATTCAATTTGTAACTAGAGGACCCGTGCTGCTCCACAGCATATTTTAATATTATAAAAAAGCTCTTACATATAGGTATGTTGAGTACATTTTAGCCTTATCTAATAAGTAAAAAGATAATATTCTTACCAAAAATATATATATCACAAAACTTCTTTTCTCACAACATTGGCTTTGCGTTGCAACCCAGGTATCGTGAAACTTCCACCTTGGCATTACTGAATGGTTTGCCGCGCAATAGGGATATATAAAATATGTATAACTGAAATAAAGCTCTTATTAACGACTTCAAAAAAGGAGGATATCAATTCATTGGCTTTGCGTTGCACCTTAGGTATCGTGAAATTTCCACCTTGGCATTACTGAATAGTTTGCCGCGCAATAGGGATATAGGTATATAATATATATAACTGAAATAAAGCTCTTATTAACGACTTCAAAAAAGGAATGGTAGCTTTGGTAGCAATCATAAGTAACATTGCTACCAAAACTACCATATATGCCAAAAATACAATTTCTACCAAAACTACCATTCCTACCGAAAATACTATTCCTATCAAAACCACTATTTGTACCAAAACTACTATTCGTACTAACACTATTATATCTACCATCTTCTCAAACCTATCATTTCTACCAAAACCGCCGGTGCTGTCAAACGTACCTTTTCTCTCAAAACTACTATTCTTACCAAAGTTACAATTTCTACCATAACTACCACTTGTAATAATATAATTATATGACAATAGTACTATGAACGGCTGTAATATGTTCCACATAAAAAAATAAGATGATCGAAGAAACTCCGTAATTTAAAAACACCAAAAAAAATCCAAACATAAAACGTAAGGAAAATTCCTCAACATCAGAAATCAGTTCACCCAACATTCACATTCGGGGAATATTACCTGCCATCAACGATAAATCACTATAGTGATCATTTTACCAACATCGGGTATAATTTTAATTTTACACACCACCACACTCACACCCGTATGAAAGTAAGGCAAGGTCACCTTAAAGCTGCGCGTCCACCGGATCGGAATCGGAGCGTACGGAGCGTCGTCATTTACAAAATGCCGATGGGGTGCGTCCACTGCATTCGGATTCAGCATCGGCAATTAAGGTATTTTTAAAGCAGGAGGATAGTGACAATGATATTGTTGTAGATTAATTTTCGGAGAATATTATACATTTGATGAATATCATAAATAATGAATATCATAGATTTTTGGGTACATTCATATGACTCTACTAAAGTAATTAAAACATCGTCGTTCATCGTGAATAAGTATTTTTGCCTACAGTTTAATGCCGCAAACACGTCAGAACTTGAAACGCTCGGAATCCGAATGATGCGTTCACTGCAGATGACGTCATCAGCACAAATACCGGTCTCTGGCGCAGAAATGCCGATCCAGTGCACGCAGTTTCATAGAAATTAATACAAAGCAACAAATCCTTCCGCTCCGTACGCTCCGATTCCGATCCTGTGGACGCACAGCTTAAGGAGGCTTATCGGTTTTTCCTGGCAGTTACCGCAAGGAAAATATTAGATGCCATAAAAATATTTTTGAATTTAGAACCGTCCATGTAGAGAGAAATCAATGGAATCTTAAGAAATTTATAGGAAAATATTGAAAAATAAGTTAAATATCCACACCAATCTTCCTTCAAACTTACCCAATTTAAATGAGCATACCATCAAATGAAAGAGCTCTTTTCAGCGCGTGTTATAGGCCTATAACGAAACGCCTAACGCCTCACGTGGAACCAGATATATGGAAGCAGAAAGTCATTGATTACAGCTACGAAAACGTAAAAAATATTTGGGAGAAAACTGTTATTGCATATAAATTGATGAATGTGCAAGTTAGGTAATTTCCAATGCTTGATGACAAATCTATGCAGCGAGAGCTTTCATTTAAAAAAAAATCATGCGAATCGGTTGGGTAGAACGGGCTGGCCGACTCGTATTATAAAACACAAATTCTTTTAATATATAGATATGTTATTCAGTTTGTCGGTAGCCTCATCGTAAATGCGCCAAGTATCGACGCGTCGATATTTATTTGCCGGATCTGAATTTCGAACAAACATGTTTCATTAAATTTCAGACTAGTTCGCATTAAATTTTAATTAAACATAATATTGCTACCTGGTCACTGATTACAATCAGAATTGTTATGAAATGAGAAATAAATTATTTACTATTTGATAATCATCATTTAAATAAAATCAGCTATTCTGGCTTCAGCAGTGCAAAGCCAGAAGCTAGAGATGTTTAATTTAGACACTTGGTTCATTTTACAACGTTGGTACTCACCCAGGAAGAATTTAAAATAATATACCACCCCAAGGGAGGTAAACATCCTCTTTCTTCTTAAAAGACAACTACCGCACTAGGAATAAATCCTGTGTCGCAGGAGACTTTACAAACATACAACCAACGGACACTACACTCAGACTCAAAGAAATATTTATGGTTCATACAAAGTGTTTTCTCGTGGAGGGATCCAACCCACAACACTCGGCGCAGTCTCAAGCGCAGTCGCAGGATTAAAATTGTAATAATTCACTATGCACCCCATTTTATTCCGTGGGTGTCGTTATAGGCGACTTAGGGAAATACACGAAGCAAATAATATTTTTGTAAATATATGGAAAACTCAATATTTAATCAACACATTTGGCCAGCGTGCTATAGTAGGTGAAATCCTTCTAGAGGCCTTTTTCACAGTTATCTCAGGCAAAGGATTGCTAAAGTCTGTATGATAAAGGGGGTAAAAAAGTACGTTTAAATTTCTTTGATAACCTCTATGAAAATGCATTATATATTTAAATTTCATGTCCCGCAATTTTTCACCTTTTTCACCTCGCAATCAAGCTCATATAAAAGTTACATAACGTTTTAAATTGCGTCTTCCATCCTCTATAAAATAATAATACATGTTGAGCAGCCATATTGTGTAGTCATGTGCAAAATTCAGATATGCACATCCTTGTCATTATATTACGTTATGGCTAATTACTGTCACAATGCTTCACTTTTGCCCTTTGGCCTTTTTAAGACAGGCCTAATCTTGCCGTTATAAAAAGAAAATTAATGTAAAATTATTTTTAAAAGTGTTCTTCACATACAGTTATAGGCTTCGGATCCCACATAGAAATACGCCTATATTATGTAATAAAAGATTAGTCAAGCGAAAACGCAGTTAGACAATCTTCGACTTGGTATAAGTGTGATGAGGGTCAAATTTCAACAGGTATCTTGAATGTCTTATGTTATAGACGTATTCTAGTCCTGCTATTGATAAAAAATAGAGGCGCGTAATTACGCTTTGACCGGTTGAGTATGGGTAGCTTCTTATTAAGCTTTGATAGATGTTTACTATTAAGTTTCATAATAAATCTGTGACTCAAGAAAATAATTGCATTTAGGTCTTTTGTTTCTTTACAATCTTAACGTAAAGTAGGTATGAAGACAATGTATGTAGCTGCAAACTCGACACATTTCGTCATAGCTTTAAAAAAAGCTTTTCATTTCATAAGTTTGATGGTGTAGTGATCATATATATATTGAGACGGAGGATCTCAGGTAGGATGTCGGGGTTCGAGAGAAACACTGCTAGGCTGAACAGGTTCTTTATTATGTCTCACTACCGCTTACATACAGTATGGCCGAACTAGGTAAGCACTGGCCTGAGGGCTGGAGTGTATACTCCTGCTGCCGACGCTCGCAGGGTAGCTGCTCGTAGGGTCGCCGATGAGCTGGCCAAGGTGCGCTGCGCAGGCAGCTCTGTGGTCGAGGTTCAGGCTAAGCGGGGTCTCAGGCGGTGCAGCCGATGTGGGCCGAGCGGTCAGGCTCAGGCGTCCGTGGCCTGGCTGTAGGAGCTCGTAGGCAGGAACTGAGGCTTAGGTGGCAGCTGGCTAGTAGCGGCACGGTGCCAGCAGCTCGTGGCTTGTAGCCCGTAGAGAGAACGTAGCCCGTAGGAAGAACGTAGCCCGTAGGAAGAACGTCAGCGGGACAGTAGACAGAGAAGTAGGATAGTAATAATAGTAGTAATAGTCACTACAACCATCAGCGAGACGGTGTGTAGGGCAAGTGATCGACTTAGATCGCGCACCCATCTTATATAGATGTAGGCCTATGACTCACAACTGCCTTTGGCTAGTGAACATGATCATATTTGGTAATCCTGCTCGAAATGCTTGATACTAGAAGCAAAAAAGTATATAATATGTATGTTTATCCATTATCTAGTACCCATAACACAAGCTCTGCTTAGCTTGGGACTAGATGGTGATGTGTATATTTACACCATTCGTTTGCTAGCAACGATACCTAGAGACATTTCCTCAAATTTATAAGTACCTGAAATATGGGTTGAAATGCCTTTTACAAAGGAAATCCGAGTAGATTTATAGTAGGTATACAGAGAGGTAATAATTCACACCTACTGCAATATTATTATCACGATTGGGAATTTCTTCCGCATTTACACTGAGCTGCGAATGCACGAGTGGCACGATAGCTTTAAACTCGCCATTTTGGGACGGGTGTTTTGCATAAAGTTTGTGCTACTGACAATGTTCATCCGAAATTCAAAATGTAAATTATTTCAAGTTTTGGTAATAATGCTAGGGTTCATGTGTTGTGTATTTTTTTAAGTTTGTTCAGGAATATAAAAGAGGAGAAGCTACGACTCCTACTACTCCCTATTAAAAATTGCATAAATTAGTAGTAATTAATATAGTCTCGTACTCTTCACTTGAAACTTTCAAACAGTCATACCTTGTGTAGTGTGCACACAGAAGTGGGTTTATCTAGGGCTAGTAACCTTCATGACTACATGAAGGTTACAAGCCCTGGTAAAAGAGAACAAAAATAATAAATTGGTACACTCTGCAAGACTGATAAAAAGAATCTGTCGAATATTTCTCTTCGATTTATCCCACCAAAAAGTATCCCTATTTCGCAGAATTCTTTCATGCAAGCGCTTTTCTTATACACATACCTATTCATGGTTTTGGGCTTCGATAATATGCCTTATAAAAATCTTCACGCACTCAAAAGGCAGTGAAAAGTGACGGTGTGCTTATGATAGCTTAAGCCTAAGGTAATAACCCAAGATTTAATATCCGGTTCTGGGGGAGCACCAAGATGTAGAATCAAACACGTATTATCGCAGCGCATGAAATTGTACACGTAGTTATTGAGTGTAGCTTTTGTAGGTTATTTAGTTTTTGAGCAATTATCTGTAGGTCTGTATGGGTAGATAAATGTTCTGTGCTTAAAATTTCCTAAAGATTTCGAGTAACATTATCCAGTAGACCCTTTTCTATATTTTTGTTACATGGTTAAATTCTCTTAAAATTTAGACCACCCCCAGAACCATCTATTCATGACGGCTATTGCTTAGAATAGCGCAGCATAACAAAACTAAATAGTCATTTTATAAAGTCGATTTAAGGTTTGGTTTTTAATATGACTCAAGATATACAAGATATTGTTACGAGCTGGGATTCGGCAATAAATTATAGTCACTATGCCAATGAAACTGTTCTTTATTTTACCACAAGAAGAAACACACTGAATTTTAAACTCTTATACAAACACTATTTCACACAACACACTGAAAACACACTTCCTCTTCAGATCCTTCACTCGATGTTATCGCTCTGATTATTCCACTGAACTGTGTCGAACCGGCCGGATAACAAACGAGTCCATTCTAGTCTATTCTGGAACGTTCTCGTCTCATTCGGAAGCGCAGTCGATCGTTCGATAGAAAAAAACAGCAACGCCATCTAGTGGAGAGTATATGAAACAATTTTAAACTACCGATATATCAATTCTCTTCTAGTTCTCTCATTTACCGATAGATGGCGTTATTTTCAAAATATCGCCATTCGTAACAATATAAAAAGTCGCATTGCCAAAAATGAAATTCTCATAAGAGTGGTCGAGTCAAAGAAACGCTATCTTTGCTAATTATTAGTACTTATTAGTTAGTACATGTGTACTGTGTCCAGTTTAGACTTCTCTGTTTATGTACCTTAAGAGATTCGTCTTTTCAAATTTGAATAATAATTATAATTACTTGTGAAGGTACAGAATTGTAATTCTGTAATCGCAAGGATGATACTCGCATATCAGTTTTTCTACTACCATTAAATAATACAATTCGTTCACGCATATCACGCTTTAGTTCGTTCTCCTATGAAAATATCTGAACAAGCCCTTTGTGTAGGTACAACAAAATTTCTATATCCGTGTGACATCTAACACATATATGAACCTCTCCCTGAACACATATATTTTGTCCGTAAACGCGTGTGTTTAGGCTCGTCCAGGTAAAAGAACACACATAAGTAACAGATCTTTTACACGTGACTGTTTTCGGGGCCGGGATCATAGGCCGGGATAACAAGGAAATAACCTCTTAGCTTCTGTACGTGGCTAACAAACTCGTCCCTTACAAGCGTAAAGGGAGGAATACAATAGATTTCCGTACCACGTAAAGGTATTAGTTGACTTGCAAGTATATTTATTAACTGGACGGTTCAAACAAATAATGTTATTTTTTAACACAATTTAAAAAGGAAGGCGATCGCAGTTCGGTATTGTATTTTTATGTTTGTTACTTCTGATCTGACACTGCTGACAGCTGCTACGCAGAGGGTTTTGGGTTCGAGTCTACGGCGCGTACCAATGACTTAACGAAGTTACATGGCTATAACATTGTTGATTATAGCTCGCTGAGTGGTGTAGGAAAACTTCGTGAATCTCTATGTCTGAGCATGCTCCATAATGTTGTCGAGACACATGTGACGTCTGCCAACCCGCACTTGGCCAGCGCAGCGTGGTGGTCTATGGCCTTACCCTTATCATAGTAACGTAAAAGAATCAATCAAAGTAATTATATGAAATTGTTTACTGCGCAGCGAGTCGCTCATATATTCAGAATTAAACTTAATTCGCATAATGTTTGGGTCATACCTATCCCATCTGCCCATGTACATGTAGTGTAATTAATACGTGGTCCGGTGTCGGTCCCCTTATAATAGAAATCTTACACCCCATCGTATGTGCAAAATTTCATAAACATAGCAAATATTTGTTTACCAAGGTATATAATCTTTGATCCTTAGTACAGAGGTACAGAGGGTGGCTGACACAGTGGAAGATAATCATCTCAAACTGAATAAGGTTTTCACCAATATTCAATTCAAGCATTGGTCGATCTACTAAACTAAATTAAAATAAATTGCAAAGAAATTAATACAATATAAAAGCCTAGAAAGATTTGCATTAATTGTTGACAATGGCTATTTGGATCACGTATGATATGAAACCAATGGCATCACAATCAGAGTATACGTACAGGAGTTACATCTATCACAGACATGCAGATACACAGATACATCAAACTTATAATACAACTCTATTTTTGCGTTTGGGGCTAATTATACTTACTACTATTACCACTACTTTATAATTATAATAATGAAGCTTATGATCTATCAGTATAGAATTATAAGACCAACAAAGTACATGCAGATTCGAAACTGTGAATACGAAGTTTTTATAGCAAGTAATTTGCGGGATATGTAAACGAAATGTATAAAATCTTTTATCTGGAAGCAGGAATCGGCGTATGACTAATATAAGACGAAGGAAGATGTTGTTCTTAAGTGGATCATCACCAACAGCCCTATGTACTGTCCCACTGCTGGGCACGGGCCTGTTCTCACTATGAGAAGGGTAAGGCCATAGTCACCACGCTGGCTAAGTGCGGGTTGGCAGACTTCACATATCTTTCGAGAACATTATGGAGAACTCTCAGACATGCAGGTCCTCACGATGTTTTCCTTCACCAATAAGCAAGCGATAATTAACAATTTAATTTTATTTCAAGTGGATAATCCTCATGAATTAGTTCTACGCATGGATCGAAAGAAAGGTGGACTTCCACCAGCTAAACTAGCACTATTTTCCACACTTTGGTTATGACCAGAAGAACAAGGTCGAAAGAGCTATGATACGACGTCAACCGCAATTATATAGGCTCTTCTAAGTTTGATAGTTAACAGTGGAATTTAGTTTTTGGCTTCCTTGATAAAAGCCAGCGAATTTATTCTGACCATTGCACATTCCATCCAGAATATTTTACCATTACAATTTGATTGTTATACTACTCTGCTTATACTACAGTACCACTCAAGAAATGTATCTAACGAATAGCGAATAACTCAAGCGAGTAACTTGATTCTGCATTTACCATCAGATGCCGATGGCCAGTTTATTTCTGTCTGAAATATTGAATATTTATTCTGTAAATATTGTAAGAATCTGGATAAAGCCGGCCATTATGCTTGTATTATAGCGCCTATATTATATTGCTGGGTGTCAGCTTGGAGGCGATGTATTGTAACGTAATACTACACGTATTGCGTTATAATATCTCGCAGGAGCTTAACGCCAGCTTAGCCAGACATCGTTCGCAATATTACCAAATATGGTCATATTCACTAGCCAAAGGCAGTTGTGAGTCATAGGTTTATGCCTATATAAGATGGGTGCGCGTTGTAGAATGGTCACTTTCCCTAGACATCGGAACGCTGCCGCTACACCTCGTGATTATTCTACATTCTACTTCCTATCTACTGTCCCGCTGGGGTTCTTCCTACGGGCTACGTTCTTCCTACGGGCTACGTTCTTCCTACGGGCTCACTGCACCTGACGTTCTTCCTAGGGGCTACGTTCTTCCTACGGGCTCACTGCACCTGACGTTCTTCCTACGGGCTACAAGCCACGAGCTGCTGGCGCCGTGCCGCTACTAGCCAGCTGCTACCCAAGCCTCCGTTCCTGCCTACGAGCTCCTACAGCCAGGCCACGGACGCCTGAGCCTGACCGCTCGACCCACATCGGCTGCACCGCCTGAGACCCGCTCAGCCTGAACATCGACCACAGAGCTGCCCGCGCAGCGCACCTTGGCCAGCTCATCGGCGACCCTTCGAGCAGCTACCCTGCGAGCGTCGGAGAGCAGCAGGAGTCTACACTCCAGCCAGCTCAGGCCAGTGCTTACCTAGTTCGGTCATACTGTATGTAAGCGGTAGTGAGACATAATAAAGAACCTGTTCAGCCTAGCAGTGTTTCTCTCGAACCCCGACATCCTACCTGAGATCCTCCGTCTCAATGGCGCCCAACTCTAATTGTCTCACTTCCAATTACTGCAGTTGTTCTTGTTTAGGAGGTCAGTCTTTGTAAACGAGGAGGTGCAGAGATCAGCGAACCGGTACGTACTATTAAACTTGTGTATATCTGTGTTTTGCTGTCTATCTTTAATTTCTATTCTTGTATAACTATTATGTGTTATCTTACTATTGTCTAATTCAAATTTCAACTACCGATTCCCTACGTAACTGTTCGCAATTTGAAATAACCGTTTTTTATTTTTGCAAGTCACTATCTATTGTCTACATTTTTACACCGAATCGTCGTAGTTTCTTTGTAAAGCAGAACTATTGCACACGGAGGGCTGTAATATGCTTACGTTCTTTTCTATCATACTTATTTTATATCATCATGAGCACTAACCCTATCAAGTACTGCCTACTTAATAAAAATGAATTGGCCTACGAGGTCGCTATTCGCGGAGAGGAGCCGGCTACCTCTGTTTTAGGTTTACGGAAGCAGCTACCTAAACTACTCGAGCTGATTCCGAATGACGAAATCCTAGAGTCAGGCCTAGACATAGCAGACGACTTCAAGGGAGCTAGCCTGTCAGTTACCGATTTAGATTCGCGAATCTCTTCCCTTAAGGAACTATACGACCACAACTTGGCGAAGTGAACTACGGCTTTGCACAACCAGGTCTACCACAGATTGGGCAGATTAGACAAATCCGAACCTAAATACGGCAAGAAAATATCCGACCTGACTGAACGCTTTCGGATGCTGTGAGATATTGTAACGTAATACTACACGTATTGCATTATAATATCTCGCAGGCGCTTAACGCCAGCTTAGCCAGGCATCGTTCGCAATATTACCAAATATGGTCATATTCACTAGTCAAAGGCAGTTGTGAGTCATAGGTTTATGCCTATATAAGATGGGTGCGCGTTGTAGAATGGTCACTTTCCCTGGACATCGGAACGCTGCCGCTACACCTCGTGATTATTCTACATTCTACTTCCTATCTACTGTCCCGCTGGGGTTCTTCCTACGGGCTACGTTCTTCCTACGGGCTACGTTCTTCCTACGGGCTCACTGCACCTGACGTTCTTCCTACGGGCTACGTTCTTCCTACGGGCTCACTGCACCTGACGTTCTTCCTACGGGCTACAAGCCACGAGCTGCTGGCGCCGTGCCGCTACTAGCCAGCTGCCACCCAAGCCTCCGTTCCTGCCTACGAGCTCCTACAGCCAGGCCACGGACGCCTGAGCCTGACCGCTCGACCCACATCGGCTGCACCGCCTGAGACCCGCTCAGCCTGAACATCGACCACAGAGCTGCCCGCGCAGCGCACCTTGGCCAGCTCATCGGCGACCCTTCGAGCAGCTACCCTGCGAGCGTCGGAGAGCAGCAGGAGTCTACACTCCAGCCAGCTCAGGCCAGTGCTTACCTAGTTCGGTCATACTGTATGTAAGCGGTAGTGAGACATAATAAAGAACCTGTTCAGCCTAGCAGTGTTTCTCTCGAACCCCGACATCCTACCTGAGATCCTCCGTCTCAGTATATCAATTATTGTTTTAGCATGGAATAGAAAATGGTGGTTTATTTAATCTGTCAAGCGACGGCGGCTTGTGGGCGAGCGCCAAATTCAGAACAAAAGCAAAAACTTTAACGAAAGGGCCTGGCTACAGAATAAAGATAAGAAATCACTTGGTCGACTCTTTCAAATTGCTTCCAAACAAGGATGCCGACCGCGTCTCGCTGGCATCAAATAAGCCTTTCTCGAAAATTAGGATTTGTTTTATAAAATTAATATCAAATGGGACAATGTTTGTTGAGGACGTTGGGAATTTCACATGAATGGACGAAATTGTAACGACGCCGGACAAACCACTCTTAATACACAAAAGGCAGTGACCGTAAATATAGAACCGAGGCTTTTGTAATTATCCCAAACGTTATACATACCAATGTAGCTCACCACAATGGCAACTCCAATTTAAGATAAATTAGAATGAAATCTATTCAATTATTTTCACCTAAAGAACTTGAAATTATCTTTTGTACGAAGTAAAACCTTCTCGATGTGCTTGCATTCTTCCAACCGGAGTAATAAATCTAACTCACTGATTGATTACTTTTTCAGATATTCGAAATAATTAAGATAGATAGTTTCTTTTGGTTTTTCTGAGACCATGATAAATGATTCAGTTAGGTCTTGCATAAAAAATATGTGTTCGGCGACAAATCAATCATATCAATCGGTATAGCTCAGGAAGATTAGATTGAGGGACATTTTAAGTAACAAGACATAGGAGGTACAATCTGCTCATAATGTCGTGTCATCGGCTAACGACCGAGGTCTACTCCTTTTTCATCCACCTATTTCATCCTTTCGTATCAATGAGTTGGAAGAAACTTCAAGTATCGCTAATGGCACGTAAACTGAATATTTTCCTTGTGATTAATTGCAGGAAATAAGTAAATGATAGGGCAATGCTTTTGTGTACGAATAAATAAGGGTCTATCACTCAAGGTAACTGAGTAAAGCGGTCATTATTGATATGATAAAAGAAAGTGACCACAGTTATCTACTCTTTAAAATCCTTTCTCCGACCCGGTGTCCAATTCTTATTGTGATTGTTTAGCGTGAAGGTTAGTTGTGACTCTTTTAGTCATATTCATACCTATTTATGACGATCTAAATGCTGACACTTAGATACATTTCATTCCCTTTAAGCGAGTTGAACTACCCCGTCCGTGCAGAACAACTTATTTAATCCTACAAAGTAATTGTATCCAATAACAGAGATGCAATTAATTCAAGGAAGAAAGGAATGAATTGAAAAGCTTTTCTTCGCTGGTTATATTCGACTACCGAATAATGGATAAAAGAAAAAGTATAATGGCCAGCAACAGTCTTTAATGAAAACATAATTTGGCGTTTCGTATTTAATAAAGGTAATTGAAACTTTGGAAGACCCTTGCGTTATACGCCGATTGAGTTTTAAGAAAGAAGTTAGTAATGCGGAAGAGTTGGGCTCATTACGGAATAAACCCTGAGGCAAAAACAAGAACCTTTCGCAACCTTCTGTGTCTTTATAGATACTTAAAATAAACGGATTATCTGCGGTTCGCAAAAAATTAAGGTACAAGTTTTTGAGTACCTAAATTCGCATTACAGTGACTATTACTTTTGGAAACAAGTTTTATGTTCTGGTCAGGCGCTGTAATGTCAGGAAAGTGAATGAAGTCAGCCATTATTATAAAAGAAATGGACGACCTCAGCCTGATCTTTCTGTCGATTAAGCTTAATAGTGAAGTAACCGGACTAAATTATAATTGATTGAATTGATGCGTGTTAGTGACTCAATGTTAAAATATTGTGCTGACTAGTTATGTGTTTGTATCCATACTTACATACATTCTATAGATAACAAGGATAATATCAAAGTATTAGACATTTACAAAAAAGGCAATAAGCAAACATATTATTGAGGTAGGTATTTACTATAATAGTAGCAGATAAATTCTCAGCTTTACATAATGACAAGTAATAACTATTTAAATATAATTTTATTTATTCATGTAAACTAAGTGTTGGCACTCGAAATGGTTACGTAAATCAAAATGTGAGTAAACATCGTTAAAATATAAAATACGTGACTTTAGGGAAACAGAAACAGCAGAAACGTGACGATGGAATAAATCAGGGTATTTGTAGAAATTATCGTTAACTTTTGTTTAAAAGCTGTTTTGAATTCTATTTGTAAAGGAAAATATGAATCAAATGCTGGTGGTGGATAGAATTTCATAAAATATATTTGTAGCTCGTTGGTTAATTGAGAAAAAAATGTATATTCGTCTCGTGTTGGTAGAAGTTGCAATGTGTAGTTGTCGACACTATAATTGTACAAGTCATGTCAATTTTTAAGTTTCCTCTCTTTGAGACAATTCTCTTGAGTGCGCACTGAACACAGTTTCGATTATCTCCACTTTAGCCCTAATCACATCTTATGATTAGAGTGCCTTAACTGCCGAAGCTAGAAACAGGATATTTGAGCAGTGAATTTGTTTTATAATGTAGGCACGCACTAAGTAACGCGTACCTAATGTAGGCGCGATTTTGTAACATTCTACCCATAAGAAGGTAAAATAGGAGTTAAAATTTGTTGAAGATAAGTCGATTTTGAAGCAAGCCTTATGGAAATTCTAGAAACAGCTAGTTAATTAATAAAAGAGTTGTGTTTACTGTGGTATCACCAGCTTTTATTTTTCATTGTTAATGTTATACCTACAGCTTCTTGTAGCTAAAAAGCATTATAATGGAGAAAATCATCAATTTTTTTTTATTCAAGCTACCTTCTATAACAATGTACATATTATTCAGATATATAATACAACTTAATAATAATAATCTTAAAATCATTAATTAAATTCATCAGTAGTACCAAGATTTATCTATAACAGACATCGATATATAAGTATCTACTTACGTACTTTGAGACTAATTAATATTTTCTCCTTTTATATATAATTTCATAAATCTGTTGATATGAACATATTTCATCATCTTAATACACTTGTAAAATAAATAACTAAATAAGAAAAGGGACAATATATTTTTATAAAATTATTCAGTTTGATACTAAAGTTCCGAGAAGATACTTACGTGAAAAGAAGTATTTTATTTAAATACTCTTGGGCATAGTCTACTTTTAGTACTTAAAGAAGCTAGCTAGCTACGAAGTGACTATAAATAGCTTTCCTTTGAAGCGTTATATAAAGTTTTTACTTTTATTAAGTACTTGGGCATCGTTATATTTATAATTTTAAAAGTCTCGACTAAGTGATGTGTCGATTTATGTGAATATAAAATACCGTAATATTATTAACCTTTTTAAATCTCAATTAGTCGCCTAATATTATGGGTAGGTAGATAGATATCTACCTACCCATAATATTAGGTAAATATGGTAGATACCATATTTGCTTTATTCACTGTCATCGAAATAGTTACAGAAACGGTTCTATTATCACATAATTTTAACATTTAATTAGTTCTTTCTTCATTTTCAATCCACACAAAGTTACTTTTTTTAATTTTATTATATCTCACATACTCTTTATATCTCTGCATCTTCGTAACAACCAAATTCTAATAACTTGTCAATACAGCAACAACTTGCTCTACATTTATAAAGAACTCCACAGGTTTAGTTCCCAGTATTAGCAGATTTAGGTAAGCACCAAAATCGCCGTAAATTCTTTCGAATTCCTAAAAAAATGCGTTTTAGATGCTATTCCAATAATTTACGAATAAGAGCTTAATTATTATACCCTTATGTATTGTATATTATTATAAGCTGCAGTATTTTGCCAAGCAAAGTCATTTAGTATGTAAAAAACCTAGCATATCAAATGGGTGCTAGAGTAAATGACACAACAACACACAACAATTACGCTGGCAATTCATAAAAGTGACCTCAATAAAATGTAAGCTTAACGTTCTCTGTCGTAAAGATACTGCTGTAATTTTTTTATTTAATTGTCTATAACTATGAAAGGCTCATGGGAAGCCACGTTTATATCGCCAGATGTTTTGACGTCATGTAGAATTTGGTGAAATGTGAGTTTATTATTTTACACACATTATGCGGAATATGTTCAATCATAGCAGTTTTAAACCTATCACTATTCACACTTCGTGCTGTAAGTTTATTTTCTAGAAAATCTCAAAATATCTTGTACTAGATCTGAGATTTTAGGATGAAGATAGGTGCTGTCGTTGAAAATAATATTAATTACCTTGTATTATTTTGAATGACAGCCGTATGCAAATCTAAAAATTTAAAAAGGTTGCTGTAGATTTCATAATTGTTTGCCCATGTGTCTTTAAGCAATTGGCCTATTGACAGCACTAAAGTGATGATACGAATACGTACTAAGGCAAAGTTGTGTTTATGACATACTGGCAGTTGTCTGTAATACTCTCACACAATACAACATTTTGCGCGCCACGCCGTCAGCATTTTCAGAACACCCAGAATGACCCACTGGGCAAACTCCTACACAAATAAAAGAAATATATAGAAATATTGTCGCCGGTCGAGTGATACATTGACACGTCAAAATATTTGTTGTTATAACTATTTCTTCAATATAGTGACACGTACAGCGGCTACAATGTTCGTTGGTTTATTCGGACGACAGGTTGGTACAACACACAACAATTTATTGACAGAGCAAGTTCCAGATGAGTTGTGAGAACTTGCCGTCTTTAACTGATTGGTTAACTTTGTCACCAAAAATGTATTGTTTGCAAGTTATATGGCTTGTATTGATGTTAAGTTTACCAATAGCGTGACTTTATTTGTTATTATTTTTGTTGTTTCGTTTTGAATTCTCAGAGCTTTAATGTTACGCGGTGTTCCTAACGTTGCGTTTCGGTAGGTGAATGAGATCGTTGATGCTCAAAAGTCGATGGTCCATACTTTGCCTTGTTCATAAAGGAAAGCGAGAGAGAACAAATATGAATTTTGGAGAAGATAGCAAGCATAGCATGTTCTCATGTTGTAGTCATTGGTTAGCCTTTACTTCTGCAAATATTACAGGGTAGACTCTTACCACCCCCCCGTGGGATCTCCACCTTGTCGTGGTGGGGGGGCTCAGTAACCGTGGATTGGTAACCCGCGGTGAAGCTAAGAGGGATCCAGGAGGGGACGCTCCGCGTGGGCTTGACGGGGCCTGTGCAGGATGCGTCCAACGGTGCGGGTGCGGGGGACAGTTCTGTCTGTCCCTCGCAGTCGGGTGCGGTCGCGGGAGGAGAGGCGTGTCGGTGTCGCGTTGCCGCGCGCCCTATCTCCCGCGACCAAAGAGGAAGAGGAGATGCGGTGTTGCGTTGCCGTCCTCCCTATCCTCTGCGGCCGCTGAGTGTTTTGGCGGCGGAGCCCAACACCTTAATCCGCCGCCAAGGGGGTTTTGTGCGGGGCCCGCCTGACCATCTGGCGGGCCAATACCCGTCGGGGGGTAGCGATGAATGCTTATGCGAATCCCTACCCTCCGACACACGGGTACATGAGGAAAAAAAAAAAAAAAAAAAAAAAGGTTAGACTCTTACCAAAACGTCAAAACACACACCCCAACACACGCTCATATGCAAGAAAATGCGTCCTGCATATAATCGTCAGTGTTGGCCCCACTCATATTTATAAGCATTGTATGTTTTTGTGCCTTATATAATACAAAATATATAAACCATTACGTATTATACGCCAATACTTCGCTGAACAACACCGCAACAATATAAAAGCAATATAACAATATCTTTTCCAAATATTGTATGAACAACTTTCCCTATTAAGCTTTACGCGAGTAATTTTAAACTCACATTTTCTTTTTACAGCTAAGTACGATCATATATAAACAAAATATTTGTTCTTTCTTACTCTAAGAAAACTAATTTGGCCAACGACTCTCGATAATCGAATATCATTTTTCCTTTTCTGTAGCAGAAAAGTTATATCTACATTCGATACTCATTTGAGATAAAACGAATGCCCGAGGCGAGGTTTAAAAAGATAACAAAGGTATATAGGATTGTTTTACATTAACGTGAATGTTACAAATTGAAATTAAACCTGTTTTATGTAATTTATTTTACTTTGTGCCCTTTATAACGTTTTACGTAAACCCTTGAAAACATTTTCGATATAATACTACGGCGAATAAAATATAGATCTTTAAATAGATGGTCAAATTGAAATCAATTAATGATTGGTTTGATTGGCATTCAAAAATATTCACGACAAATGCAATTTTGTATTTATAGATCTGTGCGGTCACGGTACGAATTTTCATTAACAGCCAAAAAGGAAGGAGTATCGCAGGCATACACTTCAAAATTGTCACAATTTTTAACCTCAGAACAACATTACTGTAAGTCACCCAAAATAAACCGATGTATAATCACACCAAGTATGAGACTTCTATGCATCAAGGTCAGCACTTGAAATTCAGGCCATGAATATAGAAAATATGCTATGCTATATTCTATTCAAGTGCCGCAAAACCCACATTCTTTTCACAGGTTTAATTCTAAACGAGTGTATTTATGTAGTATATTGCTGTTTATATGAAAAGCTGTATACAGTGTCGTTCGAATAGAATTTCACTAAGCCGTGGCGCTGTGGAGCCGAGATTCCGAACTACACTACTATACCTAGATGACGTACGAGCACTTACTATTTAATTGAATGAATGCAATTTTGAAATAGCTTTTATTACCTAAGTTGCTAATATTGTTGTAGCTAAGTGAGAGAAGTACCTTTTGATTTAGTGTTTATTGGTTGCACGTTGTTTGTTAGTATTTTGTTTTATATTGCCGTATAGGGAACAAATGAGCGCTTAGTTTATAACATGTGTCTAGTGCTTTGAAGAGGCCTTCTAGAAAACTCTGAGCTTATCTCACTTAGTCTTATTTCCGTTTTCTGATTTTGGAAAAATATTTAATGTCTTAATTTTTTTTCTACAGCTCATTATTGTGCTCTTTTCTTTTAGTTTAAGTGCTGTCTAGAACAGACATAGCGCCGGTCGGGTGTAGCTTATGTTTTGTTTCTTCTTCTCCTTAGTTGTAATTTTAGCGCAGCTAAATGACGTTTGTTGCCTGGTTTATAATATTCAGGGATGTACAGTCCGCGAAGCCTAAGCTATTTTTAGTTTAAGTGAATTTTGTGAACAATAAATAATATTCAAACACAAAAAATATAACAATTATTCTTCTACACCGGACATTGCATCTTCATCAAATTCATTATCTTGGTGTTCACTCTCGTCTGATTTGTCGTTTGTGTTAATAATGAATCGTTCCGTAATATCATCAAGAACAGCGTCGTGACCACCAAACCTTTTCTCTTCTTTTACTGCGTGGTCACATATATTTTTCCATTCTTGTACAGTAATAGTGCCAACTTTTTGTTCCACTAACCACATTATTGTATCCATATTCATTGACACGTTTTTTTTTCGCTACATATCCTTTTATCATTGGCCATATATTTTCAATTGGGTTGAAGTCTGGGTGATAGGATCTGGGTGGTAGACGAAGGACGCTGTGACCATGTTTTCAAAGTAAAGTGTCAATTTTATATTCAATAAATCTTTGTTTGTTTTGCAGTATCAATTGATAGAGTTGTGGTTTAAACATCGATGTAGAGTGATCGATATTGCGATACTTGAGCCAGTTAATCATATCTTGTTTACAACTATTTGAGTTGGGGGCGGGATTTTCTAATGAATTGTGGTAAGATGCATTATCTGCCACAACAACGCTATTGGGTTTTACATTTGGAATTAATTGCGTTTGTAACAATTTCGTATAGTTTTCTGTGTTCATATTATTATGATAGTCACCACTTTTTTGATTTGCTTTGAACATGAGCAGTGCATTTGGTAACAAACCGTCCTGTCCACCGGCATTATCGATTGCATTAATCGATTTCCTTTGGAAATTGATTTCTTCAAACCAGAAGTGCTACTATCTGAATGAAGAAGAAGAAGAAGTGTGAGTCGTGTTTATGTATGTTTCGTCAGTATAAACGATTGGCCGGCCCTGAGCGCAATATTCGGCAATTTTAATCAAAAAGTTGATACGAAGATAACGTATCTCATGTTTCTCAATTAAAATTCGTCAATTATCTTCTGTCCTTTTCCAATTAAATCCTCTTCTTTACGCATTTAATAATAATAACATTTAATAATAACATTTATTGACATAATAAGCTTACACAATAAGTATGAACCCTGACTCCAGTGCTAGTATCAACTGTATTACTAGAGCCAGTGTCTTCTCCTTACATTAAAGCACAAATCTTATGTCTACATGGTAAAGCGAAAAATATGAAACTGGTTTTATACACTAGCATGCAAAGTAAAATATAGACAATTTTGTTTAACAAGTAAGTAGGTGGGTATGACGAAAATAATAAAAATTAAATAATCGTTAGGAGCAAGAATGTGCGTGTAAGTGTGTGGGCTTGTGTGTAAGTGTATCAATGTGTATATGTGGTTGTGTAAGTGTAATAAATATGTTGTATGTGTGCATGGGTAAAGTGATTGTGTGTTGACTAAGTTGATTGCATGTGTGTAGTAGTCATAGGAGTGAGCGTTTATGTTAGGGATGCAATAATGAATATTTTTATTTCTTATTTCAGTAATGCTTCCGTATTTTTGTAATTGTATGATTTTAGCCAGTCTCTTATTACAGTTTTTCAAAGATTCGTGGTTAACGAATAGATGTTTTTTAATTTATTTGCCTTGTTGTAAAGTCGAGAAGAGGCTACGTAGAACTGTTTTTTCGCCAATTTAGTTCTGTGAGGTTCGATTGTGCATGTACCCGTCCTTCTACCCTGTTTTGCCATGTCACGTGAAATGGAGCCATGTTTTTTTAGAATAGTACGGTAAATGTACATTTGCCGCACTGTGAGTACCTCACAGTCAATGTATAACGCCTCCGTCGGGTATCTGCGGGGTTGACGTAGCATAACTTTTAAAATTGCTCTCTGGGCTCTCTCCAGACGAAGCACACAAGTCGCGTCGGTACCCCCCTATGATATTATGCAGTATTGAATCAGCGATTGTACCAGCGCGGAATAAACCATTAATAGTGTTTGTGAATCAGCACATCTAGACAGTTTCTTGAAGATCGGTATAAGTCTTCGAATGCGGCCTATGAGACTGTGTATATGACTATGCCAAGTAAATGTGCTATCAATAATTACGCCTAGATATTTAATGCTACTAGCACGTGTCAGCGACATGCAGTTGCAAACATGCAACCGTGAGTCGCAGGTATGCGCCTTTATATTAAATGCATCAGTTGCAGGCTGGTAGTGGAGTTTGTGAGAAAAAGTTACATATTTTGTCTTTTCAATGTTTAGGGTGAGCAGATTTTGTCTAAAGCTTTGGTTTCCTAGGAAAGCGGTGCCGTCATATAGCGGCCGTAATATTGCGGACGCAAAAAGGCGGCCGTCTTTTCGGTGACGACATGTGGAAAGTTCCACGGCCGTTTTAACACACCGTTAGTCATTTTTTAAAACAAACATCAAACAAAAAGTATCCAAGATAGAAAATCGACGACCCTGATTTAGCTTTAGTAATTTACTTGGAGGATGAACTATCATCAGAAGAGGAATATAGTCGAATGGCGGAAGACGATTTATTCAAATCTTGGGGTACTGAAGGTGCATTTGAGATTTTAGTACGTCGCCGTTTACTGAGCAATGAATACAACTTTGTATTATATTTTGTAAGTTGTTTCGGTAAAAAAAACACAAATACGTATTAAAAATACGCTTCACCGCTATCAATGAAACGTTCACGAAACCATCTGACACCGACACGACGGCCGTCATGCAAATGGCGGTTTTTGACGTTACGGTGTCAGTTACCGCTCTCTAGGAAACCGCGCCATTTTATTTACGTAGACAACGTTCTAGTGACGTCATTCACCACTGTATTACGGCCGCTATATGACGGCACCGCTTTCCTAGGAAACCAAAGCTTAAGCCAAGTCATAACCTTTCCCAAAGCATATTCAGCAGACAAACGTGCCCGGCCCCAATCTGTTCCATGCGATATCAGAACAGTATCGTCTGCGTAAGAGATCAGGCTGCAGTTAGGTATATCCATTGAACAGAGACTGTTGATATAAATAAGGAACAGCGTCAGCCCAGCACGCTCCCCTGCGGAACACCGTAACTCGGATATGCTGCACTACTTGTGATATTTCCTATTTTTACTACTTGAAAACGATTAGTTAAATAGCTACGGAACATATCCAATACGATTCCTTTTATCTATATCTTAGTTAGCAGGACGCAATGACCAAATTGAACCTGGATAGTTTATTTCTGTCTTCAACTTTTCATGTATTCGTTTCATAGTTGGCACCTCTTTATCAGTAAAATGAAAGTTGTGAATAGTTCTTCGAATTACTGCTTTATCACAATCATCAATAGGTAATTATAACATTTTTCCTACATCTGGTCTTTTTCGGCGATTTAAATTTACTTCCATCTTCCGAAAGACGTTTACCTTCTAATATAACTCGTTTGACAGTAGGTAGACAGCGGAATTCCCGTCGACGTCGCTACCAATTGGGCTGATGTAATGACACTCGACATGTCTTTATCATTCACGCCTTTGAAATAATTATTCAAATTGCACAAAATTTCCTTCACTTGGCTATTTAGAGGTTTTCGTATTTGTGGGGGTTCCAGGTATTGTAATATTATATTATGTATGTGTCAGCGAGAATGTATGGAAATCTACTGCGGGCAGTCGCTCGCTAACCACTGTACCGGTTAGTCAATAAACGACATAACATCATAGTAAAAAAAGACTTTAATTTAATATCCCACGGCAGTACCTAAACTGGTGACCCCGACTACAAAAAGACGGTAACAGTGCGTATAGACATTTTATTCATCATCGCTCGAATCGCCGTCAAAGACAGACGTGTTGTTATGTGCTTAGTACGTTTTATTGAAAAATAATAGTCTAAACCGTAAATCAGTGTATAAAACTTAAACCAGTGTGTGTATTACTAAAAGCCTTACAAAATAGTGCAAAAACCGTAACAGTACACAAGGAATAGAAAAAGTTATTGATAAAAATAAAATCGAAACTTTTATAAAGTGACGGCCAAAGTGTTTTTGTGCAGTGTAAATGACTTTCAAATACGAAAGACAAGGTCAAACCTTCTTTTAAGCTCACAAGAACTTTATACATAGGACTGACTTTTTCACGACCTAAGTTAGTGTTGATTTAGCGTTGTGAGTAGTGCGATCGCCTCACACGTTTAGGTTATATCAAGTTTGATTCCGGTATAAACTGTTATCTTTTTGTCATTTTAAATCAACATTTATTGCTTTCTTTTAATTTTTAAATATAATAATCAACATCTTTTTGATAAAAAATGAAGTGCTACGGTTGCTTAAAAATTTCCAAGGACATAAATAGTATAAAATGTTCCTCTGCTACATGCGAAAAACATTTTTGCTCACTGTGTATTAACACAGCTAATCTATCGGCCGAGAAAAGAAAGAACTGGAGATGTCCTGACTGTTGCGCCATAAAGAAGAAAGGTGGGGACAATAGCTCAACCCCTGTGCGCTGTACTGATGAAAATATCACAATAAGAAAGAAACATGATGACAACGCTGGAGACAATCAGTACAGTGAGGTAAAGGAACTTACGGAAGTCCGTCTCCTTACGCGGGAAATTTCCTCGCTAAAAGTACGTCTGGAGAGCGCCACGACCTCACTTACAAGCTGCCAGGAAAGACTAGACGAGTTAGCGTCAACCATAGTTTCCAATGATGCACGAATAAAATGCCTGGAGAACCGTGATAAAGAGGTTAAACTGCTTGAGAACAAAGTAGTATTGCTACAACAGCAAATAAATAATCAATCCCAACAACTTTTGCGCAATGATCTGGAGTTATCAGGCATCCCCGAATGCAATAACGAAAACCTTCACCATATTGCTATGTTAGCAGCCAAGAAAGTAGGTGTGGATGTAAAGGACTGTGACATCGATTGGGTGACCAGGGTTGGGCCTCACGTTAAACGCGCCATCAATCCTGATAACGACACACACTTCTCGAGACCCATAGTTGTTCGATTATTACGTCGCTGCCACCGCGATCAAATACTAAAAGCTTCAAAATCAAGGAAAAATATAACATCTTGTGACCTCGATGTACCTGGTAAATCTAATAAAGTCTTCTATAATGAGCGACTCACGAAGGACAACAGACTGCTTTTTCGTGCGGCACGTGCTAAATCTAAAGAACATGGATATTCCTACTGCTGGGTCACTCAAGGGAATATATTCATCAAGCAGCGGGAAGGCAAACCGGGCCTCCATATACGCACGTTGGGTGATCTTTCGCGTATATTCGACACCACTATGGAAAATTAACCTAAACAGCTTGGAATCTACGCGTATCTTCATGCCACATAAAAAGTTTAGTTTATATGAATTAAGTAAATATTTATTATATTCTTGCCTATTTTACCAATGTAATAGAACTAGTAATCCGTCTTCTTTTGTGCTTAGTGATTGTCATGTAATTATCCTCATAAACAGATGTGCTATAATGTTTTTAATAATGACACCTTATTGTAACTCAGTGCAAGTGTTGTTTGGCGGTTCCATAAATCTTAATGGTAATGTTATAAAGACAATACTCTGTGGAAATTTTAACCATGAATAATAATAGTATAGTTCACGAATTAGACTCGATATGCATAAACTGCCATACAATTCAAGCGCCTGAAGAAATAAAATCGGCAATCACATTGAAATACAATTTAAAAATACTCTCGTTAAACATTAGGAGTTTGAACAAAAATTTTAATCATCTGATCGTAACGTTGGAAAGATTCTGTATTTCTTTTGATGTTATAATTCTCACGGAATGTTGGCTCGATGAAGGAACTATAATACCACAACTCTCTTTTTACAATTCCTATTATACAAATACAAAATTAAATCAGAACAGTGGAGTGGTAGTGTATTTAAGGGACACATTGACCGCTTGCGTGACGGAGCCGGATGTAATGGATGCTAATTGTTTGCAAATGGAACTATCAAATAATATTACTATACAAGGCATTTACCGTCCGCCATCGTTTAAAAATACGAATAACTTTTTGTGCTCTCTTGATCATGTACTAGAAAATCTTTCGAATAGAAAAGCAACGTTGATTATAGCCGGTGATATCAATATTAACCTGCTTTCGGCAACAAGTAGTCAGGACATAGAATACTTATGTCTCATGGCGGAACATGGACTCTACCCTGCTATAACCAAACCAACAAGAAGTGATGCATGCCTTGACCACATCTTCATTAATGAAGTACAGAATGCCTTGGGAGTAGTGTGCTCTTCAGATATAACTGACCACCACATGGTTATACTCGGCTTTACGGTAAACACAGAAAAACCTAAATATCGTGATAGAACCATAATGAAACGTAATGTGGAAGCTATAAAGTCTGAGCTTCAGGCAGTGGACTGGTCGGTATTGCTCGACACCAGTGATCTAAACCTAAAGGTAAGCAACTTTTGCAATAAACTTACTGAAATAATCGACAAGCACACGAAAATAGGTCGCATTAGCCACTCTAAATATAGCATACAGCCTTGGATAACTCCCGGACTAATCCGCTGCATGAAACATAAAGACAGATTACACACAAAATCACGGAAGTTCCCAAATGATATGGTTTTACATACTATTTACACGCGGTACAGGAATTTCTGTAATGGTTTATTACGTAAACTTAAAATAGATTACGAAAATAAAGAGCTCTCTAGCAGCACAAAAGACCCCAAGAAAATGTGGAAAGCCATAAAAAGCATATGCCATTTGAAAAAAACTAATAAGGAACCTCACGAACTTTTATCACTTCAGGGTAGCTCAAGTCCCAAAAATGCTTTGAACATATGCAATGACTACTTCTCCACCGTGGGCGAAAGATTGGCAGATAATATCCTAGCGAAAATACAATTAGATCAGGGTATTTTGGCAACACAAATTTGTCGTAAGGGTATACTAAATTCCTTTTTTCTACAACCAACGGATGAGCATGAAGTGCAGTCATTAATCCTCTCCTTACAAAATACGAAAGCACCAGGTATTGACGGCCTTACTAATGCCCTCCTAAAAGAGATCATGACCGCAATTTTGCGACCCCTGACGGGCATTTTTAATCACAGCCTAGAATCTGGTTTATTGCCCGACAGCTGGAAAATAGCCTCTATTGTACCTATTTTTAAGGGTGGAAATAGGAATGCCATTGAAAACTACCTCCCGATTTCACTATTGACTGCCTTTTCCAAATTACTTGAGAAGATTGTAAACAAGAGACTTGTCAGGTATATTGAATCAAGTAATCTTCTATCTTCCAGACAATTTGGTTTTAGGAAGGGTATGTCCACGGAGGAAGCAGTCACATTATTGACGACAACAGTATGCAACCATCTTGACAGAAACAAAGCTAGCATAGGCATCTTTTTGGATCTGGCGAAGGCCTTCGATACCGTATCACTACCGATATTGATATCGAAACTGGACAATCATTTTGGTATCAGGGGCATAGCTCTAGACTGGTTTAAGAGCTATCTGTCTGAGAGAAAGCAGTGTGTCAGAGTTGGTGACTGTGAGAGTGAACTTCGGACTACTACCTTCGGTGTACCTCAGGGCAGCATTTTGGGGCCTACCCTATTCATAATGTACATGAATGATATTCATGACAATATCAATTCGGAAATAATATGTTACGCGGATGACACTGTTACTTTGTATAACGGATCTACTTGGATGGAAGCCTTCTCAAACGCTGAAAAGGGAATGAAGAGAGTAAATACATGGCTACAGAATAATTTGCTTACTTTGAATGCCAAGAAAACTAAATATATATGTTTCCACAAAACCTCAATTTCAGCTCCAAAAAGTAGCAGTGTTATCCAAATTCATGAGTGCTCTGGACGAGGCCGCAAGTGCGACTGCGAAGTATTGACAAGAACGGACACGGTTAAATACCTTGGCGTAACGATAGATCAAAATCTAAATTTTAAAGCGCACATTAGCTCCCTGTCAGGCCGAGTGCGAAAAAGTGCAAACATAATTAAATTGCTTCGTTCTTCGGCTTCGCTTGACACTTTAAAATCGGTATACTTTGCCTTGAGTCAGTCACTGATCTCGTACTGCATTACCTGCTGGGGAAGCGCTGTAAAGACTGTAATGATTTCAGCAGAAAGAGCACAAAGATCAGTCTTAAAAACAATGCTTAAGAGACCATTTCGTTACTCTACAAAAAAGCTATACGAAGAAACTAAATTACTGAATGTACGACAACTATACATCTTAAAAACAACTCTTGCTGTTCATAGAAAAGTACTTAGTTCAAGCGATTACAGCAACCTACTGATGCGCCGGGTTTTTAAGCTTCCAATACCATCCATTAACACAAGTTTCGCTAGGCGTTTTAGTCCATTTGTAGAACATTATATTTATAATAAAATAGTCAGTGCATGTGATATTAAACTATGCTCCATTAAACAAGCTAGGCGTGTGGTTACAATGTGGCTAATGTCACTGTCATATGACTTAACCGAGAGCCTTCTGGTACATTTGTCTTGAAAAAGAGTGTATACATGTGCATTTATAAGATAGTACTATAAGTTGCTTTTTTATATTTTTTATTTTTGTGTTATTATTATTTTTATTATTATATTTTTTTTATATTTTTTATTTATTAGATTTAGTTACTCATTGATTATATTTATACGATTGTCCTGCTTTATTTTAAAATCATGCTCTATTTGTAGTAAAGTATCTATTATATTGTTATTGTTTAGTTCTGTAGTGTTTAAGCCTAATCCATAATTTATGTTAAAGATAACGTCGATCGAGCGCAATGTATGCATGTAACCAAAATGGTAATCGTTAACGGCACCCACAGGACAGGCTTGCCTAGTGTGGGGCCACCGGGTAATGCTCCAAATTGTAAACTTAATTGGCAATAAACAGTTTTTTATTTTTTTTATTTATTTTATTTTATTTATAGTGACATTTTTTTTCTTGGGTACTGCTGTGTTTAGTGTCATTTTATTGCGAACTATTTCATTATCACCGGTGCGAGTAACTCAAAGTAAGGACAGTAAAGATGTATAACCCGCCGCCAACATAGCCGGCGTCCGTCGGTAGTCCATCGGGGCAAAATAAAGTAAAAGAAGAGCAAATGGAGTCTTCAGGAGCGACATTAGCTGCTATCAGCGTCTCATCGAAGCTGCCAGACTTCTGGGTGGACATGCCCAGACTATGGTTTACCCAGTTTGAAGCAGTCATGGCCTCGCAGAAACAGGGTGAAGAGGCTAAATTTAATATGGTGATCTCTAAGCTAGATAGAGACTCCATTCAACAAGTCAGTGATCTGGTAACATCGCCGCCTGAGAGTAACAAGTATACCGCATTGAAAGAACGCCTACTACAGGTATATGAAGAAAGCGCTGAGCGACAGCTCCAGAAGCTTGTTTCTGAGCTAGAGCTGGGTTCCCAAAAGCCCACACAGTTACTGCGCAGGATGAGAGATCTGGGACGCACAACTCAGATATCGGATCAAACTTTAAAAAGCCTGTGGTTGTCAAGGATGCCTACGTCGGTTTGAGCAGTTATTGCGGTATGTCAAGACCAGTCTCTGGATAACCTGGTCACGATTGCAGACAAGATAGTCGAGAACAGCAGGTCGTATGAGGTTGCAGCGGTCGCCAACAGCACAGCGGAAGCGTCATCAGGAACGCTTACGGAGCTGGCCAACCAGCTTAACAAGCTCACACTGGAAGTAGCAGCACTGCGTAACGAGGTCCAAAGTCGAGGGCGTTCGCGAAGCAGAAGTTACCAAGGCTACAGGAGCAGGTCCAATTCGCGCCCGAAACGAGCGCCTGGAGACCCAAATTGGCTGTGCAGGTTCCACTAGCGCTTTAGGAAGAATGCAACGCGCTGCGAGCAGCCTTGCGCTTGGCGTACAGCGGAAGCGGAAAACTAAAGGCGGTACGTTCGGAGTCGGTGAACGGGTGTACCCAAGGCCAGGTAGTTAAAAATCATCGATTATTAGTTAAGGATAGTCATAGTAAACTTATTCTTCTTATAGATACTGACGCTAATATATCAGTTATACCAAAAAGGTGTGTAGGAAATCGTATATTAGAGCCATGCGATTTTAAATTGTATGCGGCTAATGATAGTGAGATCAAAACGTATGGCATATGTAATTTAGAGATAACTTTTGGTTTAAGACGAGAATTTAAATGGCCGTTTATTGTGTGCGATGTAAAACAGCCAATAATCGGAGCCGATTTTTAAGAAATTTTAGACTAGCTGTAGATTTATACAATAACAGGTTGATTGATTCGGTTACTAATTTGTACGCTTGTGGATCAAAAAGCTTAATTGTCGACGGTACGATAAAATGTATCAATAGCAGTCATCCACACATTCTCGCTGACACATACATAATATAATATTACAATACCTGGAACCCCCACATACTTAGTTTACTTGTATTGGAAGCCATTTCACTAGTAAATTGAAATTGGAAACTAAAAAACAATTTAAAATGAATATAAAAATGTCACGCTGCTATCAGTACAAGAGTGTCAGAGTGCCACGCGAGGGACGCACCGCGCTTCAAGCCGATTGCCAAAAAGCAGTCCAAAGAGGTTGAAGTCATGAAAGGGACGCGTCTTGCTCTAAGCTGATGTCACATCTACACTATCTATGAACACTCACACAAATGCAAAGCTCAGCTTAGGCCTCGCTGACTGTAACTATCGTTTATTGCCTATAGAACATCTTATTAAAGACTTAACTTATTCCTATTTAGCTATTATAGCCGGCGGGAAATATTTGAATAACTGCATTTTATCATCAAAGTCAGGCATTGAATCACTTTACAAAGAACACGTCATTTTACAAAAGCGATTAAACGTCTCGGTTGTTGATTAGCCTCGGCTTGTTAGCGAAGTGAAATGTTTATGTCACCTAGAAAGCCTGACAACGGTGGCTTAAAATAAATCAAACCCCGAGCGCCGGCCGACAATTGAAGATGTACTGTCCTACATCCACTGGGATAGTTTAGTTGATTCATTTATTCTAGTACTTTTGTGATGATTTGATGATGATGATTCATGTTCAACGTTTAAGGAATGAAGTGTCCAAGTGAGTTCGTTAAATATTTAAGTTGTATTCAATAACAAATAAAAAGATAATAACATAATTTGTCCGTTATGGATGTAACAGACAAATATTAAGATTGTTCTATTTGTTTTTGTGACCTAGCGAGACACATTTGTTTCCTTTTAGATGATTATTTTAGCATTATTGTTGATTTTTCTGAGTAATTACTGAAACCACCGTTTTCACTGCTATTTTATGTTCATAAGCATACAAACCTACCTACTTTCTTTTCTTTTTACTCAGGTGCCGAGTGTATAGGCATATATTTATTATGACTAGTGAGAACTGAAACCAAAACTATTCTATAGAGCTAGAGCCAACTGACCGCTAAAACTCAAGAGGTTAGCAATATTATACGGCTTAGACCAGTGTCGGTATATATAGAGGAAGATATCACAACAAGGCTCTTCGGGTTAACATCTCCCCGAGGCACGAGGCAAACGATAATGAGCAATTTAATTCGTACTGCACTTCTTCAACCAACCATTATATTACTTCAAAAAGGAAAACAGCCATGTGGATGGTGGACTGTTAGTTGTATTCAATACCGACGTCGGGCGGTAAGAGCGGTCTCTTTCGTATTCCTCGGGACATGTTGCAGTAACAGATTGAGAACCGACCCGCTGCAGACGGATTATATAAGAAATATACAAAATAAGACATAGCTACTTATTTAAACGGAGCGCAGAAGATTGGCTCTTGTAGATCATAGTTTGATATTGGAATTTTCTGCAAAATCTTGGAGCAGTATTTTATAGATGTTGCTGATATTTGCTTAGTTTGCTTAAAATTTAGGTACTTACATAATAAGATGGTGGTCTGTTTGAATCTAAGAGAGTTGTATTACACGGCGTTACTTCTTGATTGACCTGTTCTAGTTCTGCTCTAGTGCTTGTCACAGGCTATTAAGCCGGCAGTCGTGGGTTGTAAAATATGTGACAACAAAATACACACATATTTCAAACTCACTATTTAAGTGTTTATCTATGTGATCGCATAAACTACTCGTCCATTCTTGCAATCTACCGAACTCTCAAGAAGATAACAAAGCTAATAAGTACAAAAGTATTAACGTAAGTTTACAAAATCCATTTGGATGGACAGATAACATAAGGCTATGTTGGCGTGGCACTATGCGGTCAAACTTTGAAAGCCGGGAGTTTAGATATGTACGTGCCTCCAAATGTAGTTGGTCGGAGATTGCCGAACTAAGTCGGAGATACCCGAATGCCTAGACGGCTGCAGCCGCATCAAGTTCGTAAGTATGTGCCACGGAGTATTGAAGACAATCAATGTGTTATATAGGTGCAAGTGCTGTCGTGGTGTTAAGCAGTTGGTGATAATTTGTACTGTATTTATTAATGGACTATGGCCTTACTCTTCTCAAAGTGAGAAGAGGCCGTGCCCAGCAGTGGGAAAGTTTATATGAAGGGCCGATGATGATGATTATTTATTAATGGAATGGCTATGTCTAAGGCGACCGAAGTTCTACATATTATGTTCTCCACCAAAACTCTGTTATTTATGTTCTGGTGGAAAACGTATGCCGAGGAATTTCTGATTGAAACCGTTAGTCGCCATTGATACCAATCAGGCATTGCTTGCGCGTTTAGGAACGGCAAAAGTAGGCAAAAGTACTATGTTTGCTCTATTCTTCCTAACCTTCTTCCCTTCTTTTACTCTATGACCTTTCCTCGTCAACAAAGAGGAAACGATATTCAAACTTGGCAGTGATAAGAATACTAGTTGAAGTTACGTTGGTTTTACAGAGCCTTATGCCATCGGCACTATACAGTCAATGTAAGTATACTAATGTATACTCCAAATAACGCAGTACAATACCACATCCATTAGTTAGTTTAGTTCCTGATCTGTGATGTGTGGGTTGTGGGGCATCGATAGTTCGTAGTTCGTAGAGTGGCAGCATGCAGACTCATTTTCGGTGTAGAGCTTAGTTAGTCTTGTACTTCTTCATTTGACTAATGACCGTACTTTATTCACGAGTTAATATGATATGAAGTTATTCAAATATAGATCATTCTATTTCCCGCTGGATATAATAGATATAAATAGGAATAAGTTAAGTCTTTAATAAAATGTGGCAGTTTAATGTAAGTAGACATATCAGAAACGGATGTACCCAAACTTGTCGTTGGTATTGAGGAGCTTTTCTGCTTATGAGAAGAAAAATTAAAAACCTTATATTAAAATCTAACGTTACGCGTTACACTATTAGTAGGTAGGGGTATAAATTTTTCATATTCATAAATATTTAAACTGGATTGAAAATTTTCAATTAGTCATTTTATTTGAAGAAAAAATGTCACAGGGGCAAAAAATAATAGATATCAGTCAAACCGTTTTAAATAATATATTACGTTGTATAGTCGTTATCAAGAATGATACTTTTGTCAAACGCCTCTGAGAATTGCCGGCAATATAGAATGGCTAAAGCTCTCTTCTCACCGCTCCCACTCGATTGGACCGCCAGTAGGTATGTTGCATTATTGATATCAACCGTCTTTTCCAAGCGTTTACACTAGGGGAAAGATCCACTACAAAACATGAGTGTACATCGTATAGTGAGAGGACTTGTATACAGCCTGAACAATATCATATTAGTATTTAGCTGCCCCATGAGATGAAAATGTGATATTAAGACCATAGCAGGTAAAAAGTGGATAGAAACTGCACAGGATAGAGAGGGTTGGAGAAGGTTGAAAGAGGCTTACACTACAAAAGTAGTCGACAACGGCTGAACGAGTATAAATAGTACTTAGCTGGAGTGAAGTTTGCCAACTCGCACTTAGCCAGCGTAGTGGACTATGGCATAACCTTTCTCATAGTGACAAGAGGCCTAGTAGAATAGAGTATAAACAAAGCTGATAGACGCTATGATGATGAAGTTGGATGATCCTGGACACAAATACATACCGCGTGCATCTAAATGCACGAGGTACGTATTTGTGATAAATTCATATTTGTTCTCTCTCGCTTTCCTTTATGAACAAGGCAAAGTATGGATCATCGACTTTTGAGCATCAAGGATCTCATTCACATACCGAAACGAAACATTAGGAACACCGCGTAACATTAAAGCTCTGAGCTGAGAATTCAAAACGAAACAACAAAAATAATAACAAATAAAGTCACGTTATTCGGTTATTGGTAAACTTAACATCAATACAAGCCATATAACTTGCAAACAATACATTTTTGGTGACAAAGTTAACCAATCAGTTGTAGACGGGAAGTTCTCACAACTCATCTGGAACTTGCTCCGTCAATAAATAGTTGTGTATTGTGCCAACCTGTCGTCCGAATAAACCAACGAACATTGTAGCCGCTGTACGTGTCACTATATTGAAGAAATAGTTATAACAACAAATATTTTGACGTGACAATGTATCACTCGACCGGCGACAATATTTCTATATATTTCTTTTATTTGTGTAGGAGTTTGCCCAGTGGGTCATTCTGGGTGTTCTGAAAACGCTGACGGCGTGGCGCGCAAAATGTTGTATTGTGTGAGTGTATTACAGACAACTGCCAGTATGTCATAAACACAACTTTGCCTTAGTATGTATTCGTATCATCACTTTAGTGCTGTCTACAGGCCAATTGCTTAAAGACACATGGGCAAACAATTATGAAATCTATAGCAACCTTTTTGAATTTTTAGATTTGCATACGGCTGTCATTCAAAATAATACAAGGTAATTAATATTATTTTCAACGACAGCACCTATATTCATCCTAAAATCTCAGATCTAGTACAAGATATTTTGAGATTTTCTAGAAAATAAACTTACAGCACGAAGTGTGAATAGTGATAGGTTTAAAACTGCTATGATTGAACATATTCCGCATAATGTGTGTAAAATATTAACTCACATTTCACCAAATTCTACATGACGTCAAAACATCTGGCGATATAAACGTGGCTTCCCATGAGCCTTTCATAGTTATAGACAATTAAATAAAAAGTTTACAGCAGTATCTTTACGACAGAGAACGTTAAGCTTGCATTTTATTGAGGTCACTTTTATGAATTGCCAGCGTAATGTCATTTAACTGTGTCATTTACTCTAGCACCCATTTGATATGCTAGGTTTTTTACATACTAAATGACTTTGCTTGGCAAAATACTGCAGCTTATAATAATATACAATACATAAGGGTATAATAATTAAGCTCTTATTCGTAAATTATTGGAATAGCATCTAAAACGCATTTTTTTAGGAATTCGAAAGAATTTACGACACTAACTCCTTTTTTTAAACCCTCGTTGCGGCTGCAGTTCACCGCTAAGTCGAGTTTGGAACCTGGTGGACAGAGTATGTGCGACTACCGAAAAATATACCTTAAGAAAAACTATCGCGACATCCTGAACCTACCTTAGTGGTGGCTGTACGCGAATCTAGGACACTATGGTTTTCGGTCCGGATAAAAGGATCCAGACCACATCCCAAAACGAAATACACTTAACTAAATTTAATAAGCTGTTTCCAAAAATTCAGCTCATGCTTTATGAAATTTTTCGATCGGTTTCAACATCAGAGCATCAAACTAGAAGGTTTAATTACGAAAATAGGGTTTACCTACAGATAACGTTATTGATCATGCCAATGGCTTAGAACAACTCGCAACAATCGTTCACTGAACATTCAAAGCTGAAGGAAGTTGTTGGCTTTGATCGCTTTGATTGATTGTCTTTAATCCATGGAAGAATAACTAAAGCATGGAATGAACGATATTTTTATGAACAAATTGAATATAGCTACACTCTTCACTCATATGACAAATTAGAGTTGCCAGCAGAAGATGGCACTATGTTTGTCAGTTAGGGCTAAAGACCATTTGAACACAAATTTCGTAACTTTTTAATTTTTTAGTGATTGAGCAAATCCGCTATCGATATAGATCAAAGTTTCAATATAGGTTCAAAATCAAACAGACTTGTAAAAATAAGTATGTTCATGTTATACATTCCGTAAGTTTGTGTCCACAGCAGTCAGAACGCTAGTTAATGGATAGTATTTATATAATTATTACACAAACTTGCATTTTTAAAGTCAACTTATATATTTTTGTTTCAAATGGGTACTCAGTAGAACAGGCGTTATTTTCTAATTTTCATGGTATTTTTCTTTACGCATCAACAGCCTTTTCCAGTCCACTGCTGGTCTTAAACCTTCCGTTGTGGAGGTTTGGCCTACTATTATACCACACTAGCCAGACGTATTCGTATAGGGTTTTATTTCGAGATTTCCTTCTCTTGTGTTCCTCTTAGTCGCCTCATACGACACCCTCGGCATTAATGTTTATTTATACTTATTTATAGTTAGTTTTTCAGCTGTAATGATAGCTGTAAGTGGGATTAATAAATATTAAATAAATAAATCATCACCCCCAAATAACATATTTTTGTTAGAGAAAGCAAATAATTAAGAAAAAAGCAAAACTCATAGCTTAAGCATTATGATAACTGAGAATGGCATATCCAAATTAATTCTTTACAAGGATAGGACATAATCGACATGGATTTTATCAAGCAAAAAACATAAAATTAACTTAAAATAGATAAATCAGACAAAATCTGCAATAGTCTCCAAAAGTTTGTTATTAACAATAATCACTTTTTACTGACATTTTCTCATTACATAGTGTAGGTAATACAAATCTATGTGTAAAAAATGTATGTGCGGGATCGGACAATTTTCGATCATACATGTGACACACAGAATATTTAGAGAGAAAAAAATTGTGGCTAGACTGGCCCTTCGATTTTATCTTGGGATCGGCACATTATTAGTCCACTAGTCGAACAAGAACAACCAAGTTTTGGTCTCTGGGTAGATGACATTTAACAAAATTTCTTTCAAACGAAGATTCCCTTATTTTGATGCATAACCATTCAGTAGTAGTGACTATTAAAGTAGACAGTTCTTATCAAACCTTCAAATTACTGTCCTTTAAATATTAATGTCTTTGTAGAGAATGATCAGATTTTTTCTATAGGTGCATTGATTTTTTTGTAATATGATGGATTCTAACAAGCTTCGGAATTCACTACTGTTGCTGATAGTTTAATTATTAGCAAGTAATTATTTAAACACTCACACTGTTATGTTTAGAAGGGAGGAGCCATCTGTCATTACTATAAAAACGTTCCGCAGTAAAATGCTTGGAACAAATTCTGTGATGCTTTCTAGGCACCCAATTTTCTCCACGACATACTGCAGCAATCCACTTATTTTATAAATCTTTATCACGTGCACATAGAATCTAAAAAATAACGAGGTAAAAATATACGGTGGATAGACATATCGATAAGATTTTTTACAACACTTGAAAAGTCGATATAAATATTACACGGCTAAATTCAAAATCATGATGCAACTGTTATAAAAGAAAATTCACTAGGGTTATATAATTTGATGGCATAAATTGTCTAAATTGTATCTTACCTTGTATCTTACACGTCAGTTGACTGTGTTCAATTTGGGAGTACTAGGACCAAAGAGATTGGATATATAATACATAGAGGTAGCCCTAGTACTGAAAAATTTAACACAGTCAACTGACGTGTAAGATACAATTTAGACAATTTAATGCCATCAAATTAAATAACTTTAGTGATTCATCTTTTATGACAGTTCTATCATGATTTTGAATTTAGCCGTATAATATTTATATCGACTTTTCAAGTGTTGTAAGAAATCTTATCGATATGTCTATCCACCGGATATTTTTATCACGTTATTTTTAGATTCTTTGTGCACGTGATAAAGATTTATAAAATAAGTGGATTGCTGCAGTATGTCGTGGAGAAAATTGGGTGCCTAGAAAGCATCATAGAATTTGTTCCAAGCGTTTTACTGCGGAATGTTTTTATAGTAATGACAGATGGCGCAGACTAAAAGAAAATTCTGTGTCAACATTACTCCTCCATTCTAAACGTATCAGTGTGAGTGTTTAAATATTTACTTGCTTTTACTTTTATTAGGGTAGCAGCGCCAAACAGGAGTCGGATCTTGGGCTCCATTCGATGTCTCGACCAAAGGAATAATTTAATTTTAATATTTTCTACAATTTTATTATCAGTGCATAGGGTTCCCACCAAGAACGTAGGGTCCCAAGCCAACCTCACCTGCAAGTGGTGTACCTGCTTATCAACGGATGAGGCTCTGGCAAACAAAACATTAGGCTCGCCACCTATTACGTGGGATCAAAAGTCTGGCAAAAAGTGGGCATTTAATATGCCTCTGTCTACCCCTTCGGGGAAACAGGCGTGAGCCTATGTATGTATGTTATAAACAATATTCAGCCAGCTACCTGCATTTACGCTGTTGCCACGAAAAGCCACGACACGCTAAGCGACAAGCGATTTCGATGTTTATTTGTGCAGTTTAGTTCTGCACTGAGGTGACAGCGCCGGCGGCAGAATAGAGAGCGGCATGAACATTGAAATCGCTTGTCGCTCAGCGTTTCGTGGCCGTTCGTGGCCAGGCTGTTAGACGACATCCACTCATTTCATAGTTTTACTATATCCTTACTAATACCTATTATAAATGTAAGTTAATTTATTTATTTGTTAAGCTTTCACATTTTGACTACTCAATGGATCATAAAAAGTTCAATGCACGTTGCTGGGAGTAATGGGAGTACAGAAAAAGGTGTAAGGTACTTTTTATCAATCGGCTTTGGCCTATAAATCAAGCTTCAGGTATCATCAGTGATTGCTAGGGTGGCAAACACAAAGGGTATGCCTATTTATTTTAATATACTGCTTTGCATTAAAACGTGGCCTTTTTCTTTCTTTAGTGTACGCGTGCGCCTTCCATAATAATAATAATAATAAAAATCATTTATTGCATCAAATATGGTATAGCACATAGGTGTTACAAAATTATATAGTTCCACATACTTGGCCGCTACACAGCATGCAACAATCGTTTAAAAGACACATTATAAATTAAAAAAAATACACATTTATCACTAGACATACATTATTCCAACAGGTAGTAATTATTAAAATCTATACCTCACTGAACGCTCCAAGTTATAAAATTTGCATCTGTTTTCTTCTAGAAACTCTTCAACAGAGTAATAACACTCCTCAATCAACCAATTACGCAATGCCGTGCAAAATTCGCTGTATGGAAGTGATGTTATAGCACATGGTAAACAGTTGTAAATTAATGGAGCCATGTAAACACAGCTTTTCCTGAACAGTTCCAACTTAGGAACCGGGATTTCATATTGAAATTGGTTAATTTTCCGTTTATTCACATTATTCCTACCTTCAAATAACGAAGAATTGCATCTCAAAAATTTTGCGATTTCATATATATAGATACTAGGAACGGTTAAAAGTTTATGTGATGTAAATATAGGCCTACACGAATCGCTCCAATTCATATTAAAGATTGTACGGATACATTTTTTTTGAGCAATAAATATTCGCGATATGTCAGTGGAGTTTCCCCAAACAACTATACCATAACGTATTAAAGAACATACATGAGCGTGATACACCATAAACGCAGTTTGTCTAGATGCGATATCTTTGACTTTTCTTAAGGCAAATACAAATCTATTAATTTTAGTGCTAAGTTCTTCAATATGACACTTTCATGTTAAGTGTTCGTCTAAAATGACACCTAAGAACTTTGTACTATGTAGTTGCACTATATTTTTATTATTTAGAACTACTTTAATCTGTATATTTTTCCTTTTATATGTTTTAAAGTTGATAATATTTGTTTTAGAAATATTGATCTTTAACTTATTGATATCTAACCATTTAACCAAATCACTAAGAGTATCGCCTATAACTAAATCAAAGTTCTGTTTTTCTTGCTCAATTATAATAGTGGTGTCATCAGCAAATAGAACACTTTGGTGTTTAACTGATTGAGGTAGATCGTTTATGTAGACGAGAAATAATAACGGACCCAAGATGCTACCTTGGGGTACACCACGGGGGTTTACTCTAGGTTCTGAATCAAAATTATCAAGTGTCTGTGATATCATATTTAACTTTGTTACCCTGGTAATTTGTTTTCTATCACTTAAATATGATTCAAACCACTTCTTAGCAGGGCCGCGAATACCATATTTTTCCAATTCATTTACTAGTCTAAAATGATCAACAAGGTCAAAAGCTTTGCTTAAATCTAGAAAAAGGGCACAAGGAGATCTATTATTATTTAAACTGTTTATAATAGCCTTCACTAATGTAAATATTGCTAATGTAGTAGACCTATTTTGCCGAAAACCAAATTGTTGATTAACTAAAATATTGTATTTATCAAAAAAATTAAGTACCCGCTTATACATAATTTTCTCGAACACTTTTGATAATGTTGGGGTCAATGATATTGGTCTGTAATTGTTAACATCTGTTTTTACGCCTTTCTTATGTAACGGTTTTATCAATGAAAATTTCAACCCATTAGGAAAGCAACCTTGTTCCAAAGAAAGATTGATAATATGAGCTAATGGGTAACAGATGTACTGGGATATGGACTTAAGAAGATTAGTATTGATGTTATCGTATCCTGCGGATTTTGTATTTTTCAATGATTTTATTGTTTGGTAAACTTCACAAGCACTTGTGGGTTCTAAGAAAATACTATTATCATTTAATTTAATATTATGCATGTCAAAGAAATTATAATGTTCGTTAGATGGCATATCAGTATTTGTAATGTCAATAAAATAATTATTAAATTTATTAGATATGTCAGATCCGGATGTCAAAGAAAAAGTTTTGTCAATTAAACTACATATATGCTCACGACATCGATCATTTCCCATATGACGCCGTATAACATCCCATGTAGCCTTTGCTTTATTATTGGCAGAAGTTATGAGCTTTTGGTTACAACACAATTGCATACTATTGATACACTTTCTTAACAGTTTAGAGTAAGCGATATATTTATCTTTATTCTCGCTATTTTTGTTTGAGTAATATTTATATCTAAGTTGTCTTTTAGTCTTACTGCTATTTTTTATGCCTTTACTAATCCACTTTGGTTTTTTAGTATCATGTATTGTATTCTTTACTTTGATAGAAGGAAAACATGGTCTGTAAAATAATTTTAAGATGTCATGAAACTCATCAAAAGCTTTATTGGTAGATGAAATTTCAATTACACTACTGAAGCTTAGACAGCTGATATACTTAACAAAGGACAATGGCAGATCTCCATACATCAAAATGTCTGAAATTAAATTGAAGCGTACAGTAATAAAAAATATATCAAAAAATTTGGCGTAAGTAACAGAGTCTATAAATGATTCTATTTTCACTCAGGAAAGGTGTAAAAAGAAGATATCGGTGTTTGAATTTCTTGTTAAGAATGAACAATGTAGGTAAAAGGAAAATTATAGTATGAAAGTTAAACAATGTAGGTAGGTACGTTTGAATTATCAAATGACATATGTCAGATTGACATCAAAACGCGGAAGTGTTTTGTAGCATCTAACTGTCACAGCCAAAGACAAAAGCAGATCTGCATATTTTAAATCGATTTTATGTGAAATCGATACAACATTAAAACGATACTGTGACGTTTTTATTTGATTTAAACGTTGTTTTGCTTCAAAAATATTAGCTTATTGATATAATGATGATTAATCATTAAATAACTGCATTTTAAACCAAACCAACTCTATAAAGGTCGATCATACGATCGACCTTTATAGAGTTGGATTACTTATTTAATAATCGATACGGATATAGCACTCACATCTATTCCTGTCACACCATTGTCTATGGCAACAATCAAATAATAAAGTATTCGTAATCAATTGGAATGCTTTTTATCATCATAAAATACTCCAGCTTTAACGCGACAAAATGAAAATATTAAAAATCGTAGAAAAAAAAACCAATTTGTTTTGTTCATATGAAGTTTAAGGTCGCCACAACAAACCCAGACCAAATTCTGCCATTGTTCTTTGTTGACATTTTCTCTGCTTAAGTCATCTATAATCATAAAATAGTGTCGATTATCAGTATTTCCACCATGTTTCTCAATTGTGACTAATTGGGCTGTATTATGATCAGAGAGATAGAAATTATGCGTAGTGCCTTTCACATTACTAATATTACTAATTATATTGTCTATGCATTTGTTAAGTCTGGTGGGTTCATGTATATGGTACTGCATGCCATAGTTTAAAAGAAGTTCTTTAAATTGCACACTATGCTTATCATGATTCTGTAAAACAATATTAAAATCACCGCAAATTATGATATTGTATTTATTATATTGAAGCTTTATTAAAATTTTGGCCAAACAATCAAAGAATATATTTATATCTGAATTTGGCGTTCTATAAATGCAGAGTACTATTATTTTTAATTTTTTGATTTCGACACCACATATTTCAAAATGTTTATCTGTAGCAAACTGTTTTGTTATTTCTAATTCATTACTTTCATAGCCTTTTTTACACAATATGCAAGTGCCACCCCGCCGTTGCGATTGCCGAGCGTAAATGGCAGCAAGGTAGAAACCATGAATGTTTAAATATTGTTCCTATTTACTCTTAATAAAATGTTCACTTAAACACACGATAGCTACATTTTTTTTGGAATCATGCAAATCTAATAATGCTATATCTAAATCATGCATTTTATTTAAAGCGCCAGCTATGTTTTGGTGCAGGATGGAATAGTAACTATTTGGAGCTACGAAAAAAAAATCGTCATCTCTACGTACTTTTTTCAAAGTTGGAAAATAGTAAGGCATGGTACCTTTTTTCGGTTCCAGTGTGCTGCTATGATTGTTCAATTTCGGAGATTTTACTTCTTGTGTTCTCATGACCTTACTCAACTTACTGTTGTTAAAACTCAGAAATGTATTAGTGTATTGGGTTACCATAAGCTCATGTATTATTTGCTTTGATATGTTATGTGTTCCATAAGTACCTAAAAATCTGCAGTGTTTGAAATTATTCGTTAAAACTTTCAATTCATGGTTTAGTTTTTGTTCATTGAGGTATCGATTAAAATGTACATTTACAATAATCACATTAGTATTTCTAAGACAATGCAATGCTATAGATATCTCAGACATGAATTCGATGGGGTTTGTATCGCTACTACCCGTAAAAATTATTACGTGATCATTCTTTGTTAACGTTTTACCCAAATTACAACAGTCTTTCAAAACATCTCTAGCATTAGCATTTGGGTTTCTTATGGACTGAATTATAGTGTCTTCAGGTATGTTTTTACTTCTATGGCGTAAAACTTGCTGAACGAGGCCTTTTCCTTGATTGTCCGTAAGTATAATTATTTTGTTACAGCTCTGGTAGCAATCCTGTGTACTTTGTGGCGGTTTAGGCATATCCTTGGTAATGCAGCTGCTTCCAATATTATCTGTATGTGGTAGAGACACATTGGTTGCCACTGGTTTTGTCTCTTCTGTTTTCGGACTGTTTCGATTACCGGTGTCTGTGGCGTTAATCGGAGAGCGCACCACGGGAGAATTATCCGGAGTGTGGAACTCTAATTTTCTAGCAGATGGGTTTGGTATCGGAGTTATCCCAATTTCACTGGTATGTCTCAGTCCCTTTCTATTTCTTTTACAACTCTTCGATTCAGTGCGGCATTTACTGGTGCTGAGGCTAGTGCATATTTTTTGAGCTGATTATTTTTGCGTATTTGCTCTTGTAATTCCTGTTGTAATGACACACTGTTCAGGTTTAATATTTCAATTTCTGCGTGGGCGCTTTGTAATTGACCTTCCAACTTGTCAACCAAATTTTGTAGTTCTAGCAATTCATCGGTTTTCATGTGAGTAGACAGATCAATCATGCTTTTAATACTGGAGCTCGATGTTGATCTGTTCAAAGATTCAATGGATGAACTGGAATGCGATCGTACTATACGACGATTTCTCAAAGTAATATTATTAATCTCGTTATGTGCCATTGTTATACTACTTGATCTGGTTACTTTGGCCCAGCTTAAACTCGACGAAATGTTGTCGACGTAAAACGGAACGCGACTTTGTTAAGCGCGATTAGATTGGTAGCACTGTTTATCACGCAATGTTATTGTTTTCAAATTGTTTATAACGAATTTGAACACAAATTATTTTATTAGTGGGAATTGAAAATTCCATAAATGAGACATCTTCTGTTTCTCCAACAACCAGCACTAAAGCGCCTACGTTAGTTACAATTTCTCCGCCAATAGGTACAGAAGCGATGAAAATCGTGTGCGCTAAACACTTACGTACAATAGAAAAACTACAAAAAGAAGTTTTTCACCTTGAGCAGCTTGTTAAAAGACGTTTGTTAAAAATTAATTACCTATTTAAGACAACGTTCTAAACGTCTGATGAAAAAGAACATTGCTATGAATTCACGTATATGTCGGCGATACACCAGGGTTATCGTGTCCAGTCCAGACTCCATTATAATAAAAAGACTCACGTAATATTACTTGGTTTATTTTCAGACGATTTCTAGCACAGAATTGAATTAAAATGTGACCTACAGTCCTTTTTATAAACTAACCGTCATTACACTTAATGTTAACAACTGCCACTTCCTTTTCAACATATAATTGAAATTACTGTACAATTAATTATCAAAAATCAACATTAATATTGTTATGAATATTGCACAACACCATATGATTTATTTTATACCAATAACAAATCTATTGTAATAATCAAACGCTGCTTTACAACATTCGCAACAGATGGCGCTATCAACAGGATGTAAATATAAGCGCAGGTTATTTATTACCGTTAACATAAAAGTATCAGAATAATGTTATTTTATACTAATTGATTTTACTTTGAAAGTTTCTGGAGTTATCTTAATTATTAAGCGATAAATTAAATACCCAATATTTATAAAGACATAAAGATAAAGACATATTTATTTCTGCATTTTGGTTGTTTACAACACTTATACATGTCAAAACCCTATTCTAGATGAAGCCGGCTTTTCCTAGCTAAATGACTTCTTGAGAAGAAAGGCCGAAACAAACTCAGAGTCATTGTTTTTTTTGTCACTTCAATTTCTTTAGTCTTTTCTTCATCTTTTAAAGTCCAGACAAAAAAGGGTTTAGTATGCAAGTACAATGCAGGAAATTATCTGACGCTTTTGACTGACTCGGCCCACTGATGGCCCGCATTCAACAGCAATCGTACGGCTCAACCTTAATTGAGGGAGCCAGCACGATCTGTATCACTATGCCTCCACGCCATCAGAAGGTGTATGCATAAGCATGTCAGCCTAAGCCATCAGACAGGTTGCCACAACTATTTGTTTATATGTTTAATAATGCCCGCATCATACTCACAACTTTACATGCTAATACACAGTAAAATACATGTTGCAAACAATAAGTAAAAATAATAAAAATTTAAACAATAAAATGTCATATATTTAAAATATCAGAAAATATTATTAAATGTCAGAAAAAAATATTTAATGTCAATTTATGAATAATAATATATTACTTAAGTAATTTTAAATGTCAAAAGAAAATAAATAAAATAACAATGTCAAATGAAACAATGTCAAAACAAAATAAATAAAATTACAAATGTCAAATTAAAAATGTCAAAATGTAAAAATATAAGTATTACAAATGTAAATAAAAATATCATGTCACTAATTTCAAAATGACAAAATTCATAATTTTTAAACTCAATTCCAGGCATTTTTGTCTGCTAAATAATCTTTAACTGTGTAATAAGCTTTTGAACACAAGCTCTGTTTAATAAATACTTTGAATTTATTAATACTTAGTTCCTGAATATTGCCTGGAATTTTGTTGTAAAAACGTATGCTTTGACACTTGTATGAGTTACTTATTTTTTGTAGTCTAGTTGCAGGTAGAACAAGTTTGTTTTTATTTCGTGTGTTTAAATTATGAATGTCGCTGAATTTAGAAAACATATTTATATTTTTCCTGACATATAACAAGTTCTCATAAATGTATTGAGATGCGACAGTCATTATCTTAATTTCTTTAAATTTTTACCTCAGTGAATGCCTTGAACCAAGACTGTAGATTGCACGAATAGCCCGCTTCTGCAGTACAAACACAGTTTGAATGTCAGCTGCGTTGCCCCATAATAAAATGCCATATGACATTATGCTGTGGAAATAACTAAAATATACTAATCTGGCCGTATCTATATCAGTTAACTGACGAATTTTGTAAACCGCGTATGCTGCAGAGCTAAGTCTATTCGACAACTGACCTATATGTGGGCCCCACTGTAGCTTAGAATCTAAGGTTATGCCTAAGAATACGGTGTTATCTATAAGATCCAACTCTTCTCCATTCAAACATATCTTAGGTTTAACTTGTTTTACATTCGGTCTTGAAAATCGGATACATTTTGTTTTTCTTTCATTTAACAGTAAATTGTTAGCTGTAAACCATTTAACTACTTTAGAGAGAGCGTTATTTACATCGTCATTATTTGATTGTTGTCGTCTTAGTTTAAAAATAAGTGATGTATCATCAGCAAATAACACTATCTCTTCATTATTTTGCATAATGTATGGCAAATCATTAATATATACAAGGAAAAGGAATGGACCAAGAATTGAACCTTGCGGCACTCCCATTGTGACCACTGAACCCATAGAAACTTTTCCATTTACCTCAACTCTCTGTATCCTATTACTCAAATATGATGTTAGGAGATCCAAAGCAGTGTTCTTAACTCCATAGTAATGTAATTTCCTGATCAATGTTTCATGAAACACGCAATCAAAAGCCTTAGATAAGTCACAAAAGACTCCCAGAGCATCATGCGACTCCTCCCAGGCATCAAAAATACTATCTAAAAGCTCAACTCCAGCATCGGTAGTGGAGCGACCCCTAGTAAAACCAAATTGTTTTTCATGTAACAGCTTATTGTTATTAAAATGAATTTGAAGCTGACCTAGAATATTTTTTTTTTAAATTTTACTAAACGTGGGTAGCACAGATATTGGCCTATAATTTGTGGGGTCAGATGTGCTACCTGATTTAAATAACGGAATTACTTTACTACTTTTCATTTGATCAGGAAACACACCACAGTCAATGCATCTATTGAAAAAGCCTTGCCAGTTCAGGTGCTACTGTGTTGATTATGGATTTCGTAATCACAACAGAATTGCCCCAAAGATCACTAGTCTTCTTCAAATTAAGGGTATTAAAAGTTTTTACAATATCTCTGTCAGTGACATAACTAAAACTAAATTCAATGTTACACCTTTTGACATTTTGCTTCAATAGAGATTCGGCTTCATTAGGGGACGAGTTGAGGGATTTAGTGGTTGAGACTGGAATGTCTGTGAAGAAATATTTATATGCTGTGGCAACCTCAAAATCTGACTTTAATATCTTTTTATTTAATTGAAGATTGTAATCGTTACTTTTAATCTTGACCCTTCCAGTCTTATTGTTTATAATATCCCACGTTGCTTTTATTTTATTGTCACTGTTTTTAATTTTTGATTTTAAATAAAGTGTCTTAGCTTCACGACAAATCTTTTTAAATAACTTGGAATAATTTCTTACATATTGACAAAATTGTTCATCATTTTTATTAATTACTTTCTGTTCATATAATTCGTAAAGCTTATTTCTACTTTTATAAATTCCAGTGGTTGCCCATTCACTGAAGGATGTAGTACCAGCAACTGAGATCCTCTTAGGGACAAAGATAGAATTGAATATAGTACAGTGCATGTCAAAGAAAGAATTGTACAACTTATTAGGATCGTTATTATAGCATAAGTATGGTAATGTACTTTTGAGTTTATCCTTAAGTCCCTCCAGACGACGCAAAGTTTTTGGCACCACACTCAATTCCTTTCTACCTACTTTTTTAGACTGCATAGCAAATGTTATAGATTGTCCACAATGATCTGATGTTAATTTGTTAATTATTTGCTTTCTAACTGGTACAATATCTGTAAATATATTGTCTATACAAGTAGATGTCGTGGAAGTTATCCTGGTGGGTTCCAAAAATAAGCATGCAAGATTATATGACTTGAACAAATTCTTAATTTTGTGGCAATTCAGGGAACCTTCTAGTAAATTAATATTAAAATCGCCACCTACTATTATAGATTTATTTTGTTGGCATAGCTTCCGTAACACATCATCCATGACACTTTCAAAGTTGTCATAGCAGGATGATGGTGGCCTATACACACTCAAAACAAGAAGTTGGTCCAACTCCACACAGGCTATTTCAACTGTCCGTTCAACAGAGAAACTAACAATGTCACTACGATTCTTAAATTTAAGCAGCTTGTTAACTAAAATCAACGATCCACCATGTATTGCATTTTGTCTGCTGAACGAACTACCAACTAGATGGTTATTAAAATTGAACATGAACTGGTGATCTTTAAGCCAATGTTCTGTTATACACAAAATATCGACGCATTCACCGTTCATGAACAACTCCACTTCTAAATCTTTATTTGACATACCTTGTATATTTTGATGTACCAGTTTTAATACTTGTGAATTTCTAAATGAATTGTTAGTTGGATTGGGCTTATTTGTATATACCAGCCCATTATGAATGAAAGTGTCATTGCAAGAGGTATTCTCTATTGTCGAATTATTTAATTTAAATTAATAGAAATGTCAGACTGTGTAGCCAAAATACTGGCTGAATAAAACAGTGATGCAGTCAATACAGTGTCTAATATTCTAAAGTAGTGAAGTTCTCAGTTCTGTGTTCACAAATAGTTATTTAAATATCAATCTTAAATATTATTAACATTTTCGTAACAATATAATCATTATATATTAATTTGCGCCCATATATACTTGATAGTTTGCAAAACGAAAATATCGTGAAGAAGGATTTGATAATTTTAGATCACGTGAAAAATTACAGTGTTATTAAAAAATACCTTTCACGCGCGGCTGGTGACAAAACACGTGAGATTAGCTTGAAGTTAAAAAAAATGCGGTGACGCTTAATTATTATGTGCTACTGAGTACCCATTTGAAACAAAAAAATATAGATTCCGTTTAAAAATGCAAGTTTGTGTAATAATTATATAAATACTATCCATTAACTAGCGTTCTGTAACTCGCCGTGTGGTTGACGGCATAGAATACAAGTGTCACCACCCCCTATCTTCCCGTGGGTGTCGTAAGAGGCGACTAAGGGATAACACGATGCAAATACCATCTTTGCGTATAGACGGAAAATTCGATATCAAACTATTTAACATCCGCTAACTTGTGTGGCGCGACCTATAACCAAGGTGGCATCAAGGGAAGTAACCAAGGGCCATCAAGGGGCCCAACTAAGGAAGCATCAAGAAGATAGGAATTGCATCGGTACTACCATCAAGCTTTATTTTTGCCGAGTTATTAAGTACAATATTAAGACCATTATCATAAAATTACAATTTTTTTCGCGATTCCATCAAGTCAATCAACAACACTAGACATATTTTTGTTGTAAATTTGACCCAAACAAACAAATAAACTGGTCAAGCTAAATAAAACCGTAAAATATGCGTAAAAAAAATTGAGGTAAAAAGTAGGTTTTCTTACAAATGCACCTTTCACTTAAAGAAGGAATGTTGTTACATCGTTTGATAGTTATGTTTATTATTGTCAATTATATGTAGGTAAAGCTTTTGTTGATAGCTTTACCTAATTCAGCAAAAAATTGTTTTACTGAAGGAAGTACGAGTTACGTAGACAAAACATACTCTACATTTCTTGGTATATTTTCAAGAAATATAATATTTATTTTTTGCCGTGTGATCTTCTCGTGGGTGTCGTAAGAGGCGACTAAGGGATAACACGATGCAAATACCATCTTTGCGAAGAGACGGAAAACTCGACATCAAACCCTATACGACTGCCTCGTTGGTCTCGCGGCATAAATGTGCGCGTGGGATCGGGAGGTCCCGGGTTCGATTCCTGGGTCGGGCAGTGTTATTGGGATTTTCTATCACGAAATTCTCAGTAGCAGCACGGAGTCTGGAAATGTGCCCGGTACGGCAATAGGCTCGCCCCTTATTACGTGGGACTAAAGTATATCTGGCGAAAAGTGGGTGTAGAAATACACCTCTGCCTACCCCTTCGGGGATAAAAGGCGTGACGTTATGTATGTATGTATGTAACTAGCGTTCTGACTGCTGTGGACACAAACTTACGGAATGTATAACATGTACATACTTACTTTTACAAGTCTGTTTGATTTTGAACCTATATTATTGAAACTTTGATCGATATCGATAGCGGATTTGCTCAATCACTAAAAAATTAAAAAGTTACGAAATTTGTGTTCAAATTGTCTTTAGCCCTAACTGACAAACATAGTGCCATCTTCTTCTGGCAACTCTAATTTGTCATATGAGTGAAGAGTGTAGCTATATTCAATTTGTTCATAAAAATATCGTTCATTCCATGCTTTAGTTATTCTTCCATGACTAGGACGGTCTCTATGTATATTATCCAATCTCTTTGCTTTAATCCGACAACAACCTTTTCAAGTTGGCACTAAAGAAGGTTTTACTTTCAGCACAATGGCTAAAGGCAAGGCTCGCGTTTTGGTGCTAACCTAAATCTGCTAATACTGGGAACTATACCTGTGGAGTATTTTTTTAATGTAGAGCAAGTTGTTGCTGTATTGAGAAGTAATTAGAATTTGGTAGTTACGAAGATGCCGAGATATAAAGAGTATGTGAGATATTATAAATTAAAAAAGTAACTTTATGTGGATTGAAAATGCAGAACGAGCTAATTTAATGTTAAAATTATGTGATAATATAATCGTTTCTGTAACTATTTCGATGACAGTGAATAAAGCAAATCTATATCTACCTACCCATAATATTAGACGACTAATTTAGATTTAAAAAAATAGATAATATTACGGTATTTTATATTCACATGAATCACCACATCACTTAGTCGAGACTGTTAAAATTATAAATATAACGATGCCCAAGTACTTAATAAAAGTAAAAACTCCATAATATAACGCTTCAAAGGAAAGCTATATATTCACTTCGTAGCCAGCTAGCTTCATTAAGTACTAAACGTAGACTAATTATGCCCCAGAGTATTTAAATAAAAATGTACTTCTTTTCAGGGAAGTACCTTCTCGGAACTTAATTATCAAACTGAATAATTTTATAAAAAATTTCGTTTTTCATCTTAAAATTTAGCCATTTCTTTTACATAGTGTGCTCAAGAGAATTGTCTCAAAGAGAGCAATCTTAAACATTGACATGACTTGTACAATTATTATAGTGTCGACTTTCTACAATACCGAACTACGTTCGACATGCAACTTCTACATATTGCAAGATAGAGCTCTATTCTACCTACACGAGACGAAAACTCATTTTTTCTCAATTAAACAACGAGCTACAAATATGTTTTATGAAATTCTATTCACCACCAGCATTTAATTTATATTTTCCTTTTCAAATAGAATTCAAAACAGCTTTTGAACAAAAGTTAACGATAATTTCTACAAATACCCTGACTTATTCCATCGTCACGTTTCTGCTATTTCTGTTTCCCTAAAACCCCGTATTTTATCATTTTAACGATGTTTACTCACATTTTGATTTACGTAACCATTTCGAGTGTCAACACTTAGTTTACATGAATAAATTATACTTTAATAGTTATTACTGGTCATTGTGTAAATACAGCCGAGAATGTATCTGCTACTATTATAGTACGTACTTCAAAAATATGCTTATTGCCTTTTTAATACTTTCATATTTTTCTGGTTTTCTATAGAATGTATGTAAGTATGGATACAAACACAAAACCATTCAGCACAATATTTTAACATTGAGGCATTGACAATCTAGTCAATAATTTTTTTTACTATCTAGCTGCGCCAATGTTATTGTATGCCGTCATATAAAAATATTTATCTTCACTTACGGCCATTTTCAATATTCGATCCATACATGGATTTTGAGATTCGAGATTCGTGTTTGACATATTTTGTATGGAGCTTATGTCAAAAACGAATCTAAAATCTACAGATCTATCTATAGATCGAATATTGACTTCCGTAGTGAATCGACAGAGTGATCGAGCAGAAATTGCTAATTTCTACTTTAATAATGGCTGATTTCAGTAATTTCCATTACACCGCCGACCAGAACATAAAACTTGTTTCCAAAAGTAATAGTCACTGTAATCCGAATTTAGGTGCTCAAAAACTTATACCCTAATGTTTTGCGAAACACAGATAATCCGTTTATTTTAAGTATTTTTACGAGCTGGGGTTCGACGATAAATTAAAGCACAATGCCACTTGAACTGTACTTTATTTAACACACAAACACTATACACACTTATTTCTGTGACACTAATAAAACACACTTATTTCGAACACTTTTCCACTTCACTAAACACTTCCGAATTACTTCCCTTCGCTTCTTATTTATCGCTCCGATATTCACCATACCGTCGATCATAGCTTCCACTTCACGTTCCCGTGCCACTGGCACACGTCTTGGTCGCTGGCGATTCGGTGCTTCACTTCCCGTGTTTATTTTGTGCTGGACTAGTGCTGTCTTCCCTATGTCGGCATCACTGGTCGAGAAAATATCGGCGAACCGGGTTAACATCTTCTTAGCCTTGGTCTTCTCTTCTTCTGACAGGGTACTTTGGCAGTCCTCCAAAAGTGAAGACACGTCGAATCGTGCACTCTGAACCTTGGTAGGTTGCTCTTGACATCTACGCATCCAAACCACTCCTTCATAGGTGCCCAATTCTGTCCCTTTCTTGAGCGACACTTCCTTGTCACTTGCATTCAGTGCGCGTACTGATGAAACTTTGGTACCCCTTACCAAGGTTCGTGCAATCTTCCATGGGGCATTTTCCTCTAGGCCTTCGATAAGTACGCAGCGGTTCCCTCGACCAGAACTCCCGGGTAAACAAACCGGTACAACCGTTTCCGACCGCGGTTGAAGCGTAACATTCTTCAAGCAGTACACTTTTCCTGAAGTTGCACCTTCCATGAAGACTTCTTCCGAGCCACACTTCAACACTCCCTGGTTAACATCGATCTCGCAGCGATACTTCCGCATGAAGTCTAGGCCCAAGATGCAGTCGTCCACTATATTGGCTACGATGACTTTGTGACGGTAAACTTTGTTGCCTAGCTTTAGATCCACTTCTATTTCACCTCGGACGGTTATGTGCTGACCGGTTGGCTCGTTACTATGGGTCCAACGATGTTCGAGACGAACACGTTTAAGAGGGAGGCCGTGTTACGAATTGAAAATAACGCCATCTATCGGTGAATGGGAGAACTAAATTAGATTAGATGTATCGGTGGTTTAAAGCTGTTTCATCTATCCTCTAATAGATGGCATTGCTGTAAATAGAACAAACTAGAATGACCGCTAGCTACCAGAACTTTCGTGATGAGTCTCGAAAATACTAGTTATGTGTTCCGGCCGGTATAAATACCACGCAGACGGGCGAGAAGAGTTAGTTACAATTGAATATCGGAGCGAAATAAAAGAAGCGAAGGGAAGTAAGTCGGAAGTGTTTAGTGGTGTTTCTAGTAGTGTGAAATAAGTGTGTTTTTATTAGTGTTGAGAAATAAGTGTGTATAGTGTTTGTGTTAGTAAATAAAGTTCAGTTTAGTGGCATAGTGTATATAATTTATCACCGAACCCCAGCTCGTAACAGTATCTATAAAGACACAGAAGGTTGCGAAAGGTTCTTGTTTTTGCCTTAGGGTTTTTTCCATAATAAGCTCGACTCTATCCCTTTACAAACTTCTTTCTTAAAACTCAATCGGCGTACAACGGAAGGGTCTTCCAAAGTTTCAATTACCTTTATTCACCTTTATTAAATACGAAATGCCAAATTATGTTTTCATTAAAGACTGCTGCTGGCTATTATACTTTTTCTTTTGTCCATTATTCGGTAGTCGAATATAACCAGCGAAGAAAAGCTTTTCAATTCATTCCTTTTTTCCTTGAATAAATTACATCTCTGTTATTGGATACAATTACTTTGTAGAATTAAATAAGTTGTTCTGCACGGACGGGGTAGTCAACTCGAAAGCATTGCCCTACCATTTACTTATTTCCTGCAGTTAATCACAAGGAAAATGTTCAGTTTACGTGTCATTAGCGCTACTTGAAGTTTCCTCCAGCTCATTGATACGAAAGGATGAAATCGGTGGATGAAAAAGGAGTAGACCTCGGTCGTTAGCCGATGACACGACATTATTAGCAGATTGTACCTCCTACGTCTTGTTACTTGAAGTTTCCCTCAATCTAATCTTCTTGAGCTATACGGATTGGTATGATTGATTTGTCGCCGAACACATATTTTTTATGCAAGATCTAACTGAATCATTTATCATGGTCTCTGAAAAACCAAAAGAAACTATCTATCTAAATTATTTCGAGCATCTGAGAAAGTAATCAATCAGTGAGTTAGATTTATTACTCCGGTTGAAAGAATGCAAAGACATCGTAGAGGTTTTACTTCGTACAAAAGATAATTTCAAGTTCTTTAAGTGAAAATAATTGATTAATTCTAATGTATCTTGAATTGGAGTTGCCATTGTGGTGAGGTACATTGGTATGTATAATGTTTGGGATAATTACAAAAGCCTCGGTTCTAAAGTTACGGTCACTGCCTTTTGTGTATTTAAGAGTGGTTTGTCCGGAGTCGTTATAATTTCGTCCGTTCATGTGAAATTCCCAACGTCCTCAACAAACATTGTCCCATTTGATATTACTTTTATAAAACAAATCCTAATTTTCGAGAAAGGATTATATGAAGCCAGCGAGACGCGGTCGGTATCCTTGTTTGGAAGCAATTTGAAAGAGTCGACCAAGTGATTTCTCATCTTTATTCTGTAGCCAGGCTCTTTTGTTAAAGTTTTTCTTTGTTCTTAATTTGTCGCTTGGCCACAAGACGCCGTCGTTTGAAAGATCAAATGACCCACCATTTTCTATTCTATAACAATACTACAAATACATCCTCTTTCCGGAATATGTTATATGGTCTACAAAACAGGCAAGCATAATGGCCAGCTTTATCCAGATTCTTACAATATTAACAGAATAAATATTCAATAGCTCAGACAGACATTAACGGACTGGCCATCGGTAAATGCAGGATCAAGTTACTCGCTTAACTTATTCGGTATTCGATAGATAAATTTCTTGATTGGTACTGTAGTAAAATCAGAGTAGTAAAACCGTTGTAATGGAAAAATATTCCGTATTGAGAGCGCAAATCTAGCTCAGAATAAATTGGCTGGCTGTTATCCAGGAAGCCAAAAACTATATTCAACTGTCAACTATCAAACCAAGAAGAGCCTATATAATTGCGATAGAACTCGTTGTCATGTAAGCTCTTTAGCCAATGTGTGGAACACAGTGCTAGTTTAGCGGGTGTGGCTGGTGGAAGTCCACTTCTCTTTCAATCCATGCGCAGAACTAATTCGTGAGGATTATCCACTTAAGAAAAACATCTTCCTTCGTCGTATTTTAGTCATACGTCGATTCCTGCTTCCAGATAAACAAAAACCAGATTTGTCAAAGGTGAACACGCTAATCATACTTACGATATTGCAACCTGTTTAGTCTGCAAGCTCAGCAAAATTATGCAGTCTGCAATGTGATATAGGTCTGCATCTCTTTCGCAGATGACAGCAATCTTTACAGTAAAAAACGATGATAACGCTTAGAATTTAATCATACAATATTATATGCAAAGTCAAGGAGAAAAAAACATAAATTTTCATGCAAAAATAATATTTAATACTTGTATCGATAATTTGCAATATCATATCACAAGCGAAGCGTTCGCCGCAATATGCCGGAGCACCTGTACCTCTACCACCAGTTTACCGGCCGCTACTCGCTAGCGTCGTAGGTTAATTTTTTGTATGAAAACTTGAACAGCGTTCCAAGCGGTTACTCAATGAACTAAATGCCGTACCATAAGCACTGTAGATTACGAGATGTAAACAAACGAATGAAATCTACACGATAGCAAGTTACGTTTTCTCCTTGTAACCATACAAAATGGTACCATGAGTCACAAATTTGATGGGAAGTGTAGATACGTAACTCACTAGCATTTTGAGGAGTGAAATCTATTGTTTACATCAAAACTCATTTAGTTTTTAAGACGATTTATAGAAAAGAAATGTCTGGGAAGGCTTATTTGGCGTGGAATATGTTAGCTCTTGCTGAAATTCAAGACCACAAACATGAACAAAGTGAATTTCAAGCAAAAATGAGAACTCATGTTGGATGCCAATTAGAAAATCTCAGTGATCTCAGACTTTCTAAATATGCGTTTGAAGATTTGTGCTTATTGCTGAAAAGTGTTACAGATTTAAAGTCAACACAAAGAGTGTCATTAGAAACAAAGGTAAGCTACCAAGTTACTTATTATTATATTATCTATTGTTAAAAATGTGGACATAATGTCTAGAGTATTCTCTAAATACCTCACCAGTGTTTTAAAGATTGAATAGGTCGATGAAAAGAGCTTACAATTATGTAAAACAAGTAGTAAATAGCGGTAATTATATAGGTATCTAAATATTTTTACATTAATTTTAGCACCAAGACCAAAAGCATGTTCCTACACTGATGGTAGTTCTTCTCTTACTTACATATTAAACTGTATACTTATTAAAATTCTCATTGCAGGTTTTGTCTGCTCTATTATTTTATGGACATGGAGATTACCAGAGTATTGTTGGAGAAGCAAGTCATTTATCTCAAGAAGCAATTAGTGTTTACATAAAACAAGTCACCGCAGCACTGAATCATCCTACCTACTATTTTAAAGCAATATATCAAGTTTCCAAAAACAACACAAGAGAGGAATATTATAAAACAAAGGTAGACATACTTTAACATTATTTGATATGGTAAGAAAAATTTTGACCTATATCCGACACAGACCCGATATCTACTTATTATAATTTATAACACTTTTCAGATTTTACAGTAAATATAAAATCCCTGGAGTAATAGGATGTCTAGATGGAAGCCATTTTAAAATATTTACACCAGCCAAGGAAGAAGAACACATCTATTACTGCAGAAAACATTATCACTCACTAAATGTCCAAATGGTAATGATGAATGATTCTTCACTTAATGCTGAATTTAGTAAGGTATCTTTATATTAAAATAAAAAAATATGTATTGCAGGTATATGATGCAGACTGCAGAATTTTGTCTGTAAATGCAAAATTTGGCGGTGCTGCCCATGATGCTTTTATTTGGCAAAATAGTCATGTGAATGACTTCATGCAGCAATTGCATAGAAGTAATGAGCCAGTGTGGCTGTTAGGTAGGTTTGCACCATATATTACTAAACAATGCATTAAGCATTTGTTTATTATTAAATTAATGAATATATTTTACAATTTCCAGGTGATTCCGGGTACCCTCAGAGGCCCTGGTTAATGACCCCATATGCAGATCCACAACCTAACTCAGTAGAAGATTATTATAATAAAGCTCACATGTCAGCCCGAGTTGTCATTGAAAATACTTTTGGCAGGCTTAAAAATCGTTGGCGTTGCCTAAGTAAAGACCGCACATTACACTATAGTCCGGAAAAATGTGCACAGATCATTATAGCGTGTTGTGTCTTACATAACATTGCTTTACAACACAATATACCTGACCCTGATGGTATTTCGCAACAAACTGAAGGTAATTATAATAAAATTCTTATGATTAAAATAAGATTCTTGAAGAAATTAGTCCTGTGCTCTAACTGTACTATGTTCTTATTACATTTTTTTCTACAGAATATGAGCAAGGAGATTTACTACTGGAGAATGCTAGAAGCAATGATTTAATCATGGGCAGAGCATTACGGGATTAGCTAGCTAGAAGGCTTACTGTGACAAATTCAAACACTTAATTAAAGAACATTTGTTTTATAATATACTTTTTTATTTATCAGTCTTTATAATTTTCAAAAATGGACAATGGTAACATTATTTACTACTACTAAGTATTGCAATAAAAACTTAACATTAACTATATATATAAGTATACCTAACTATATCATCTATTAATTAATATCTATTAGGAATCAGTCAAACATTTAAAATCTATAAAATTGTTATTTTCTAATATAAAATCAAACTTAATTATAATTGAATGGCATAAATCAGGGATTTCTATAAAGATGTACTATATTATCTGTAATTCTATTTAAAAATACTAAAAATTGAGCAAATAAATCCAACCAACGCTCTTGTTGGTCTAACTCTCTTTGCCGCAATCTAACTCGGAACGAGTTTCATTCCCGCTGAAAAACCCGCCACTCATTGTCAGAATTAACAAAAGCTTGTCTTGCTAATTCTGACTGAGTTTGTGTACGAGTTTTTCTGCGGCTAGGTGAGGGAACGGTATGAAGCAGGCGGCGCCTACGGCATGGAGTTGGAGGCAAAGGCGTAGGTTCTTGACGTACTGGGCACTCGGCAGTGGGCACCTCAACATGAATTTCCACCTCGGGCGAATGTACATGCCTGTTACTGGCGCTGGGTGTAGGAGGCTCTAAATCGTTTTGAGAGCACTGCGCCGTTTGAGAACTAGTCCCTGGTTGATTCCACAAAATGAAACCTGTAATTATATGGAATATTTTTAAGTAGGTACCTATATTACTTTTATGTACACAATATTATAATAGTATTCACAAAATTAAGGAGTGATCTAGGGCATTCTACAATTCTGTATTTATAACAATTTTATAATATAGGTACCATTGTTAGAACACATTGCTTAAACACAAGAAACTTACTATTTTCTGCACCTTCGGGTATTCCTGAGTGAATATTTAAAATTGAAGGAGAATCAGACTGTATGTCTTCCTGTAAATATTTATTTCTTATTAGACAGTAATTTTAAAGGGAGTTAAAAGAATATATACAATATTAATAAAGTAATTTAACTTAAAAAATAAATGTTTTAAAAAGACAACCTGACATAAGCCGATTTCATCAACTTGAACAATTCCCGTTGCTGCCTGTGGACCCAAAATATCCATCACCCGTTGCTCCAACTCTGTTAGCTGCAGTTTGCTAGCAGGGCCGCCACCAGTTCCAATGGCATGCCTGTGTATGCAAGCTGTCTTCTTCTTAACATTATTTTTTAAATCGCTCCATACCTGTAACACACATACTTATTTCATGTTAATAAATTATGAATCAAAACATTAAATGAATTGAATATCAAGCTTTTGTTATTGTGTTATATAATCAAACCTTTCTCCATTTATCTGCAGTCTTCGTGTCACCAGTTGAGTCAGCATTCAAAATCTCTGTTAACAGAGCCCACTGCTGAATATTTGTTAGTCTGCCTTGTGGGCCGCTGGAAGGTTTACTTAGGTCACCATTCCTGAAATATAATTATTCGTATCTTGTTATATTGGTACCATCAGTGTATCAGATATTATTATACTAACATTAAATAAATAAACATATATCTATGTATACATTTCAAATTATTACTTATTTTGTTGCAACTAAGGCATACATAAGTTTCTCATAATAAAATTAAGTCTTCGTAAGTGCGTCCAAGATAAGCAGTTCAAAAGCTTAGCACTTGAGCCAGTTACAAAGGCATTTCAAGTGGCTTCACTAATCTTGGGGCGCAACTTACGAGCAAACTTTTGCTGATATTGTAAGTTTAAATTTTAAAATTATTCCATTTACATACCTTTCCATGAACTCCACCAACAACTGAAATTGTGACGCGCTTGTTCTCATTGTTTTTAATACGTATTTTAATATATCAAACCTAAACACTTAATTTATTTCAAACTCGCCGCGCCGCGACACACTAGCAAAACAACAACAAAATTCAACAAATTGAATACGAGAATGACACATATAAGGAGGAAAATTTCGAGTGTTCCAAAACATCATAAGTAACCGACCAACCGCTTACCTTTTTATTTTGCCGGATTATATAGGGTCACTCCATGTTGTGACTGTCACACAATTTTTAACATGAACTCAATGCTAACATTTGAGCATATGACTCTTTCTCTTTTCTTATTATCAATCAAGAAAGAAACAAAACATAAGAGTGAAGTTAGCTAGTAACTTCAAAATTGCCAACATAATCATTCCGCAAACCATACTAGCTGTCGAGCACAGACCACCCCCACTAGACACCTAATAGCAGGCAACTAACGCGCGCGAGACATTCGTGGTTTCGGAAGTATATGAAGTAACGGCACGAATCAAAACATCAGTGTCGACCAAGTCTGTGACCCTTATGCGTGTACACGTTGTGTTCATATTTGAAAATTATTTAGTGCCCAAAACACGTAAAAATGGCTACCTGTGCGGTAAAATGTGGCAAGACATCCAAGACGTCAAATTATCAAAAAGATGGTTTTACATTTCATCGGTAAGTAAGTTTTTATTCATAAATAAAACCCACAACCAGTGCATCGGAGCTCAGTTTATACTGGTTACCAAATCGTGCGCAATAATAGTAATAATGCGTTCGTTGATGTCTTTTCGAAAAGTCCTTTTCACTCATTACGTAAATTGCAATATTCGTCCTTGTCTAACATTGGCACGTGTATCGATAGTGTTGTGATTTCGAAGTCAATATTTTTGTCGATATTTTTCGTGGTAATGTTACGAAGATCATAACACAGTGTGAGTATGTGGCTTGACTCGGCGGCCAAACAGGGTCATTTTTGTGGCAGGAAGCGAGGAGAGTGGGGCCGGGCAATTAAACCAAACTGTAGTACGCTCAAACTGCGCGTACTGCAGGTTTAGAAATAAGGGATATTACGTAGATATTTTCACTTTTTCTGACGTAAATGTTCTAAACAGAAACCTAGTCAGGATGGTTGTGGGTGTGTCCACATCTTAAAAAAACAAAGAATTTGAGATATTTCAGAATAGTGGAATTATGTAATTTGAGATCTTTCAGTTTAGATAAGTATTCTTATTCATAAATAAATGCTGTAGACATGCGGAATTTTAAACTGACAGTGTTGAGGTGGCTTTCGACCGTATTGGATGTTACCCGATGGTAGTGGGGGACACCCGACGCTATTGGGGTGACACCCAACTGTATTCGGGGTGTGTGTGATACATGATGTTATTAAGTGTGACACCTGAAAGTCGTGTAAGATGACACGCGATAGTGTTAAGTGACACCCAACGGTATTGTGGTGACTCTCTCCTATATCGGGGTGCTACCCTTCTATATTGGGTGATACCCGATAGTATGGGGTTGTCCGATGGTATTAGCCGATCCCCATTGACAACATTGATTGAAACCCGAGGGCATTAGGTGACACCCGACAGCATTGGGTAGCACCCGGCAGTGTCTGGTAACATCTGATAGGTTAGATGACATCCGATAGCGTTAGGTGACACCTAATAGTGTTAAGTGAAACCCGATAGTATTACGGGATCCGATAGTATTGACGGATCACCAACGTAATGGAGTTTGTCGATACACCTGATGATACTATTGTTTGACATACGACGACAAAGGCTGATACCCGGTAGGATTCGGTGGTACCTGATTGTGTTAGGAGATGCTTAACGGTATTGGACTGCCACCGACGTTTTAAATTTTACGACTTTGGGTGACACTCGACGACATTGCGGGACACCCGATGATATTGCGGGATACCTGATGACATTGCGGGATACCTGATGACATTGGGTTATACGCGACAACATGTTATCCGAAGCGCAACACCCGAAAGAGTTAGGTGACTCCTGATGGTACTCTTACGGTATCGGAGAGACACAACTTTAAGAATCTGATCGGATACTTGATACCGGATAGCAACTTTTTATGAAAAATCGATGATTACCCGCTCTTATGTGGCAACAATTATTTTCACATTTCTTCATCGACAAGACCAGCTTAAAAATTAAGTCTTAAACTGCTACAGAGTGCCAAAATTTCAATCACAGAGTAGTTAGAGTATAAAATTAGCTGACCACCAAATATAGTCGTCAGGTTACTTATGGTCATGCATGATCAATTTGCTTTAACTTCAAGTAAAAAAACAATGTTACATGAGATCGTATTTTCCATGATCATGGACGATTACTTTTGTTGTCTATGTTCGGCAGGATATCCGGCTATCCGGTATCCGTTTCATCACTAGTACTTATAGCGTTACGCACTGAAGAGTGACGGAAGCTTGTCTATACACGAAATCAAAGATTAAAAATGCTTTATAATATTTAACGGACGGGTAAGAAACATTTATTATCCATAATAATATATCAATAATATAATCAATACAAACCAAATTCTATCGATCAATATTCCGTCCCTGTCCCATCACTACGGTACAGTGCACTAGAGTGCATGTCCTAAGTTTGACCTTGCAATAGCCAATCACAACGCATTACGTGCGCCCCGCGCATCCCGCGCAGTCCGCAAATTTAGTGAACTCGAATCAAAACAAATATTAGCTAATGCGGTCTCTAGTGGTGGTGCTCTGTGCTGTCGAGCTTACATGAGCGATATCGTATTGCTTTGTTATGCTTGTGGTAAGGGCAATATAGTAATCTATTTGACCTACGTTGCGACGCTAGCGTTTTGGTCGCTAGCGTCCTATTTGTTTATAGCGGCTCATGGTAGAGGTACTGGTATTGCGGTTTGGCCAACGGTTCGTATGGTCGTATTCCTATTATCAGTTATTTGTCAGATCGCGTATATTATCATTTGCGTATTTTTTTTTACTATTTGTATAATTATATTTTATGAAATTTCATGTACATGGTTCATATTTTGATAGTTCATCTGAATCCTATTCGATATCATCGCCCATTCAGTTGGGCGATTTTAGAAAATCAGTGTTAAGTAGGTATTCTTCGCCCATTGAGTTCGCATTATTGGCGATGCAAAGATTATCCGCGCGCCTCTAGCGGAAGCGGTCCCTAGTTAGAATCTTAGCATCGCCAGTATTAGTTAGTTAGTTTACTGGAGTTAACTACGCTGACCTTTATATAAAACCTCAAATATAGGGGACATTGCCTTCCGGGCTGTAAATAATAGGAATTCCGCTATTTAAATCATCATTTAGAAAATTTTGACTGCCTCGTTGGTCTCGCGGCATAAATGTGCTCGTGGGATTGGGAGGTCTCGGGTTCGATTCCCGGGTCGGCCAAAGTGTTATTGGGTTTTTCCGCTAGGAAATTCTCAGTAGCAGCACGGAGTCTGTTAATGTGCACGGTACGGCAACAGACTCGCCCCCTATTACGTGGGACTAAAATAAATCTGGCGAAATGTGGGTGTAATATTTACACCTCTGCCTACCCCTTCGGGGCAACAGGCGTGAGACTATAAAAAAAATTGAAAATACATACAACAAATATAACACATTGAACTTTATATAATCTGTTTAAATAACCTTAGCTATACGTAATATAATAAATTGTATTGAAAAAAGTAAATACATGCCTATTAAACACCTACTGGTATTCTCTGAATTGTTCATTGATTTAGGTATGCAATAATAAGGACATAACATTGTTAAAACAGTTGTTGTCTACAATGAGTGTTAAGTTTGTGATCATATTAATAACGTTGTTATTATTTTTGCGTTTTTTGTGCCAAAGTACCTTTATGATATTTTATGCAACAAGCTATTATGATAGGTATTTCATAGCATAGCATTTGAATGTCGTAACATTTGCTTATTAAAATAAGTAACTTTGTATTTCGGAACCTTGTATGCAACCGTGTTGAATATTGGCAACATTCAAAAGATCTTCTACTTGAGAAAAAACATCACCATAAGAAAAAACGACATGCGTCGTCTTCTGTCCCAATGTTATCCAGGTTGCATCGAAAACTTTCGCCCTGCAGTCGGAAGACGCATTATTGCCCAAACGGATATGACAGAATTTAAACAATATAAGTACCTAATAGTAGAGGAGACGTGGAACATCGACCTTCACCGATCTGATAACCAGATGAGACGTATTTTTTATGTAATATAATTTATAAACAAATATGCCTATAATAACTTGCCTATCAAAAAGTGCCCATAGCTATTTTAAAATTCAAGTTAATTGTAATCAACCGCAAATATAACTTTGTCGTTTATACAAACACTATGGAAAACAAAGTTATTTTTGGTAAATGAAAAAGTGATAGTGATATTTGGATACGTGAAGATAAAGGGTATGTAAAATGAATATATTTTGTATGTTGGTAACATATAAAATCTGTTCAGGACTATTTATTTTTGCTAATTTTGGATGAAATGTTTGTTGGGGTCGAAATCGACCCCTTGGGCAAAAATGATATAGAGTGTACTTCTTTTTCGCAGGTCACGGCGCGTGCTCTCAACGCATGAAATTGCTGATGTCTTGGAGAATTTGACTAATAGTAACAAATAGTAATAGGCGGGTCCAAATATATGTCAACGCCACCAAAGTCATCACTATCGGTCAAATTCTCCAAGACATCAGCAATTTCATTCGTTGGGAGCACGCGCCGTGACCTGCGAAAAAGAAGTACACTCTGTATCATTTTTGCCCGAGGGGTCGTTATCGACCACCTGAAAAAAAGTGACTTCCAGGTACTGAAACTGAAATCTACTAGTTTTCAGTTTAATTACTTCCATTAGAGACAACAATATCGAAAATTCATTAAAATTGGTGATCTAAATATTTCTGGGCATATATGGGTTAAAGAAACGTGGTAAAAGTCGGCTGAAAATTGGCTCAAAACATAAATTAATGTATTGTCACTGCGGCAGTGTTCACATTTGCTGATGACTGGTTTCCAAGTAGCCGATAATCTATATCCGTCCTTCTGGTTGAAATTGTTATATTTCTTAATTTCTACCGCTTCACATAGGAGTAAAACTCCCACAAAAGTGGGAGATCCAAAATTTTATTACTTGGTATCATTGTAAATAAAAACGAATATGTGCGATTTTCTTTGTAATTTTCAACCAAATATCGTGAAAAACAATGATGAATACATGTGGAATGATATGCCACCCTTATTCAAATTATTTTCATTACGAGAATTACAAGATTTCACAACGCATTTGCTCATTTCACGTTCGTATTATTTTCGTGTGCGGAAATTTTGACAATATAACATTGTTGTAACAGTATTAGGTCCAGACCCATAACAAACGGCAACACATATCAGCGCTGTTTGCTTATCTAGTTGTAAGTAATAGATCAATGATATTGTTCCTTTATTAAAATTTTCATAAATAAAATTAAACTGTTTTTTTAAACATTGTGTATAGTAGATTTTTTACTGAACAGTTGACAGCTTTTTCATTTTAGTCTGTTTAGTAACATGTATATTAACGGTCTATGGGGTTATTTTAGGCCAGCAATCAATTTCTGTGGAAATAGGAAGCATTTTATGGAGTGTCATAAAGTAGCCCCATGCCTCGGGAAACTTTGTGACAGACTTTGGAAGGCTGTAAATACTAAAATATAGCTTTTTTTTTAATATTTTTCTGTAAACATATAGCCCAATAGATCAATCGTCTAAAATGATATTGCCTTGGGATATAATTGAAAAACAAAACAAGATATGGCCGGATAACCTCAAAACTTGTCACAAAGTTACCCCAAGTTACCGGTATATAAAATTACTTGATATCATTGCAAAACTCAAGCTACTGAATCTAGAAACATGTTTTTAAGAAAGAAAAAAAAGAAATATATATTTTTTGCAGCGGGTTCTTTTTTAAATGTAGACAAAAATAAAGATTTCAGATTTCTCGTCATCATCGTCTTAACAGAGGAAGTGTAAATAAAAAAGATCAAACGTTTTTTAAATAACAACATATGTATTGGTAAAATTTTTGTAAAGGTTAATTTTCATGAGTAACTTAAGCATAGGTAAATGTAAGACGTACGATGCTTCAAAAATACTTTGTATTCATGCCTTAGAATATATTAATATATTTTTAATCTTTGTTGCGAGTCTATTACAAATATAGTACACGTATAGTACCTTCAGGGTTTCCTTTGTAATGTCATAATTGATTTATGTCATAATAAAGACACTTGCATTTACACAGCTGTTTTTTAAATAGTATTTATAGGTAGGAGTACAATGCTATACGTAACGCTGCCTGTAGCATAGACTAAGAATAGTAATTATCGCAAGTCGTCAAAATCAGTATTAAAAGAAAGCTTATGCATAAACATTAAACATCTACATGGGTTACGTATGAGTTTATAATAAATGACAACTTACTGGGTGCATATGGTTCCCATCAAGAACTAAGGGACCCAAGCCAACCTCACCTGCAAGTGGTGCACCTGCCGATAAACGGACGAGGCTCTGACAAACAAAATATCGCAATAAGCGGCAATTGGCTCGCCACCTATTACGTGGGATCAAAACACTGGCGAAAAGTGGGCGTTTAATATGCCTCTGCCTACCCCTTCGGGGAAATAGGCGTGAGTCTATGTATGTTTGTACAACTTACTGACTGTTGCCAGTATCTTCAATGTGTTAACTTCAAAATCTGTGATCTTTCATAAAACCTTTTATACCACATTTAACCGTTCGCGCCCTCTGGAAAGAACCAGTAAAAAAGATTCCATGTTAAGTGCTTACGTCATACTCGTATGAGATACCCACAGTCCAAGTTTTAAGTTTCAGCTCCAGTACTTCAGACTCTGCAATGATACGTCAGCCAGTAGGTACACGCGGTTTCATGCTTGAATTCCTTAGAAAAGATGTTCTTAAAGCAGTACGCAATCAAACACATTAAAATAAACATACCTATTCCGAATGCAATACCTACATAGTAACATAAGTAAGTAACTCCACGGTTGGCGTAGTGTTTTAAGCGGCCGCCTCGCCGCTTAACACTGCACCGTGTGTTGTGGGTTCGATTCCCACACGAGACAACACTTTGTGTGATCCATAAATTGTTGTTTCTGGGTGTTCATTGTCCTCGTTAGTTGTATGTTTGTAAAGTCCCCCGCGACACAGGATTTAGTCGTAATGCGGGAGTTGTCTTTAAAAAAAAAAAGTTTAAACTTATGTAGGTACAAAGTTTGCCTGAATTTGTGTTATGTTTCGTAATTGATTATTTTAATATTATCATAACTTATGGCTGTATAGCAAGCAAAGAGGCATGGATTTAGTGTTAAGTTTGAACACCTGGTAATTAGTCTACGGTATCTTACACGTGAAAAACATTATAATGAAATCATCCGGCTCAAATAAACGGAATATATATAGCCAGACCTGACGTGGATTTGTTAATTACGCAAATGATATTTTCCAAGACATACTTAAGTGATTTATGGCCATGTTTTTGCTATACCTTACCAACAAGGTCTTTTCTACAATCCGACCAATTCAAAATATAATATGGGATTACATTATGTGGCATATCTCATCTGAAGTTAAAAGTAAATTTCAAATCGACAAAAGTAGTAAAATTCTTATTAATATAATCTAATTAAATTTGGTATGTCTTTCATTAATAAAATACTCACAAAAATCCTTTTTGTGCAACAATAGCCGATTTTCGCGCGATAAAATACTGTGTATGTTGTTGTTTATATTTAAATTAATAATTGATTTCAATTCTACTAGACCAATCATTGGTAAATGACGATTAAATTATATGGACGCTTAGGTAATAAAAATTTAAGATGCAAAACTATCATAATATTGCCCTTATTCTATCGTACAAATTTGAAACGTTACGTTATGGCGCTGATACACTTGAGCATTCACCTGTAATGAGCATTCTCGCGACATGTTACAAAACAAATGAGTGTGTTTCAGCGAGCATTCTCATGAACATTTGGACGAGCCTTATAATATAGATAATACATAATGCATTAAACCTAATATAGTTACTTCACTTTGACTTATGATTTAGATTTACTTCATATTCTAGGGAAGAATCTTCGTAGTTTGTCACTAATTTTAACTTGACTAGTGATGGGCTTGTACAGAATAAATATCGATAATGATTACAATAGATCCTTAGATTTAGTTTACTCAGAATTAATTTGAATAGAATGTTGATAAACTCTCGATATTGATAAATACATTTGTACGTAGGAACAGACACGTGTATAAATTATTAAACCTGTAGGCAACTATACACTTTATTCAAATTATTTACATATATTTATCTATATTATCTAAAACTTAAAACTAATATTTTGCTTCAGCTTGTGCTTGTGAACTCTTCTCTATTGTGCCTTCTGAACTTAGTGTTAACGGTGTACTACTGTGGACAATAAAGTCCTCTACAACGTGAGTTACGTATTTATTTCTACCACGCACCACACCTATAAACATAAACCTGTTCAATTAAAATCTGCATTTTATTATTCAGAAACGTCATTTGTTTATGTATCTTACTCTTATTCTAGAAATAATTCAAAAGTAAAACTGAAATAAACATATTGGGTAAAACTGCTGTTGTAGTGCGATTTCTATATTTTTTCTATATTTTACGGACTATTTGAATTTAGAGTGTTCGCTAGAATTATCGTGAAAATGTTCGGTTCGACAAAACAGAAAACGGCGAATGCTCGCTGTTGTTTTACAAGTGAATGCTCAGGTGTATCAGTGCCATTAATATAACAAAGCTGGCAAAGTGCGAATGTTAACACTCTATCTCTTCTGCCTATTGCCTGGAAGATAAATAATATTTTTCCATGTCATGTTTTTTAAACAAAAGCAGTGCGTGACGAAATATTGTCCATATTAATCACCGTTATTTGTTTTTACATGGCGTCACAGGCCGAACGGACGCAAACATATTTTATATAGAAATGAATATTGTGAATATTTTGGTACAGATCTGGGCCTATTATTTATAAGGTCGATTAATAATATTGCTGTTGTTTTCGTGTAATGTATAACGTGGCAAATTTTATTTTCGGAGAATAAAAGTCACATAAAGACCTCGAATTCACAATCCATCAATATTGTAGACCCTGCTAGAGCAGGCCATAGTATCAGTCTGATATACTCGTTTTATTTCATCACAAAAGATAGACAAGGGCTCCTGAAGCACAGCATTAGGTGTTCCCAAGACAATAAGACAATAACATATTAAAGATAAATAAGAAATACACAAAATTGTAAGCAGGTATAGTTTTATTGATAAGTTGATTAAATCGGACAGAAATAAACACAGCGTTCAGTTATGGCCAGTAATTATCTAATTTGTACTCACAAAATTTTAAAACTTTCTATGCATTTCCCACGCCTTTGTTAAAGACTTTCTTTGTTGAAACTATCGTCGGTTCTTTATCTGTAAACAAATCAGTTCAATTATTATCTGATAAAGGAGTTAAAAAAAGGCAGCGATAGCCTACTGGAGCAACACATACAACGGACCGCCATCTAGAGGGTATTGGGTTCGAATCTACGGCTCACACCAATGACTTTTCGAAGTTAAGTGTGTATTAAAGTGTTAATTATCGCTTGCCCCGTGCCTCGGAGAGCACGTTAAACCGTCGGTCCCGGCTGACAGGCGTCATGATACTGGTCTAAACCGTGGAATATCGCTATCTCTTTGGGTTACGGTGGTCAAGCGGCAGTCGCTCTGTGGAAAGTTGATATTCTGTCATATCTGGTTAGACCAGTAAGCGGACCTCGGTCTCCAAGGCGTGTCAGTCTTGGATGCAACCGGGATAACGCTAGGGCGATGATGATGAGGAAAGGAGTTAAAAAAATTACAATTAATTGACCTAATTAGTTATTCTACTTTAGACACGCGATGGCATATCAATTTAAAAAAAGAATTAGACATCAACATCTACGCACCCTAATGTTTAACTTGAGCAGGAATCGATTCCGCATCCATAATAACAGATGTACCTGATACTAGATAATAACAAGAACTTACCATCCTTATTTTGCCAAGTTGTTTCAGTAATTTCTTCTACAACTGTGCTGTTTGCAAATATTGTTGTTATCTTGCTTCTCTCTATAATTGGCTGAGGTTGAACTTGAAATACGTACATTACACAAACTGTAGCATTATTCAAGTTTTGTTCAAAGAATTCTTTGTCAGTAGTTTTGTTCCAAAGAATGGTACTATTTGATAAATCTGAAAATTAAAGATCACATTTTAAACTCTATCTATTTAAAAATGTATTGATATGTTTATCAAGACCATACCTATAACAAAATTCTTATTTTTGTCTGTTGTCGACTTATCTTCGTTGGAGTCCTTTGTAGTAGAAGCACATGTGGTTGCTGTCACGGACTCACCGCCACTGCAATTCTGTGTATTGATGTTTACTACTAATGTGCCATCAGCAGATTTGTCTCTAACCCCTGTGTGCAGAGTATTTACATCATTATTTATAATTTAAACAAATACCTTTAAATTATTATTCAAATAAGGAGGAGCATCACCTGTGTTACCAGGAACTTCGACGTTTATGGTGATATTGCCATCAGAATCACTGGGTACGGTTAACGTTATTATTATTTCATTCGTATCTGATTGACCAGCAGTATATTTATCACTTTGGGTTGTAGAATCTGTTGCAACTGCTGAATTATCATCAAGTGTAGCTGGAACTTTGGTATTTGCTAGGTAATCGTTATTATTAGTAACCGATCAAAAAGTAACATGGAAGCTCAAGCAGCTGGCAAAAAAATTCAACACCAATTACATAATTCGTGAGCATTTAAATAGGCTACAAAAAGTTAACTATACTTAAGATAATGAAAATATATATTACTTACCAGATTCCGTTGTGTTCTTGTTTATGATACCTTTTCTAAATACTTCAGTAGTTTTATTATTATTGTCTGTTATTATTTTAATAACAACTCCATCATGAGCGTCTTTTCCTATCGGTGGGCCTGTATTGTTCTTCTCTGTATAGTTTTTACCATAGGCAGGTGTCGTTGTCTCAAGTAATGAAACATTTTTAATATTTTCCGTCTCAAATTCTATTGGAGATATTGTTATTGTCTGAGTTATAACTTTTACAGGCGAAGCAGTGACGTTGTCTAAAAAATACAAATATCTCAACAGGCCGTTATTATTTTGCAAGAATCATTACTAAATAAATATACTCGTAAGTACTCACTTGAATCCTGATAAGAGTCATTCGCATCAGGTGTTGATGTTGCATTGCTGTTACTTTTTGGAACTGACGATGAATTAGTACTTCGGATACTTTCATTTGTATCAGGTGACGGTTTGTCGTCAATATCATCTAGAAATTGTTCAATTAATTCATCTGATGGGGTGGTTGCTCTGTATATTCCGGGTGATATAACAGTATGCAACTTTGGTGATATCGTTGTATAATTATTGCCCTGCGTCGAATTATAGTCCTGGATGGCTGACTTTGAACCATCGCCTTCTGGCTTTATTGTCACAAGTGATGTTTCATCATTATCTTTACTGTTGTGATATAAAGGTGTAGATGAATTTTTCGTTTCATCCTGGTTGTCTGAACCTAATGATTCAAGCAATGGTTTTTTATCTTTATCGTCGCTTGGGCTCAATGCAGACGATGGGTTCTTGTCATTGTTATCACTTTGTTCTTGTGTCTTAGGAGTTGGTTTTTTATTAGATTCACCAGGAAGGGAAACCAATAAATCTTGAAAGTCATCACTCGGATTTGTAGTTTCGTTATATTTACTTTCAGGATATAATGGTTGAGATCGCGGATTTTCTGTATCGTTTTGGCCGGTTGTTAATAGTATAAAATTAGGTTTCTTGTTTTCGTCATCACTTGGACCGAACGAGGCTGGCACAGGATTTTTATTAGGTTGGCGAGAAAGTGAGTCTAGAAAGTCTTGAATTTCATCGCTTGTATCAAATGTTTTGTTATGATGTAATGGATAAGGCGCTGGAATGACTTTGTCATTAAAATCTTCATCAAGTGGTGGGGACTTTGGTTTCTTAGAATCTTTGTCTGATGGACCGGATGGCTCTGATGTTGGATTTTTACTAGATGTACTTGAAAGAGAATCAAGGAAGTCTTGAATGACAGCTTCATTGGTTGGGCTTGGCGTTTTATTATTATTATTATCTTGTAAATATAATGGCTTAGATATCGGTATATTATTCTTGCTGTGGTCTGAAAGTACTGATGCGGGAGTTAGTTTATTATTTTCCTCGTTGGTTGTATCGGACGGAGCCGGTGTTGTTCTTTTATCAAGTGCACTAGGGGCGAAATCAGCAAAATCTTGCAAATCATCGCTAGGTTTTGTTTCCTTATATTTATTGTCATCTTTTGGAATTACTGGTTCTGAAGACGTTAAAGAATCTTGATATTTTTCATTTGTAGTAAAATGCGACGTGTCCAGCAAGGGATTGTTATCAGGATTGTTTGAAAGTGTTAACTTGTCGTCATCGTAATCGTCTGGTCCTACCATAGGGCTATTTGTATGTTTATTTAACAACAGTGGTGGATAGTTACCGAGGCCTACATTGTTAGGTAAATGATCCTTACGTATATTTGGATACCGGTTTTCTGACGGTAAGTTGTATTCACTTACACTTGGAGATGATGGTACGGAGGGATTATTGTAGTCATCGGTTAGAGATTGTGCAGCTTGTGGTGCTGAATTATCATCATTGGTAATTGGTTGCGGTGGATAATATTCATTACCTGTTTGCGATTGTTGTTCTGATAATGCGGGGTTACCATTATTACTAGTAAAACGCTGTGGTTCTAATGGTTGATTATCATTACTGTCACTCAGGACGGGCGGTAATATTGGCGGACTGTAATTACTTTGAGATGAATCAGGATTATTTTGAATTGGCTCTTCATCGTCTTTCATAGGCGGGCTTCTAGGTGGTGATGATAACGACGGTAATTTATAATATTGACCATTCAGAGGCAATTCGCTTCTTTTCACTATAATGTAGTTCGGATTATTTTTTGTAAACTCATCCATGTCTAAAATTTGTTCAACAGTAGCATTTTTATGTATAATCATATAACGAGAGCTTAGTTTTTTAGATTGTTTGTCTTTGTTCTGCATATTATTATTGCCTTCTGAAATAGACGAACATTTTTGTTTAAGTTATAAAATATCCGAGGTACAAAATATTCTAATTAAGACTAACAAAGAATAATTACTTACGGTTTCGTTCTGAAGAAACATGATGAAGGTCATTTCTGTGTTGATTTACGTTATTTGCATGAGGAGCAGCATTAGATCCAAATACTGGTTGCGGTTCTAAAGGATTTGCTTCATTATTCGCATTTACATCAGCTGACGTAAGTGGTGTTTCATTATATCTATCTACAGGACTAGATTTGGTAAGTGGAATGTCTTCACTTCCAGAATCGATATCAGCAGGTTCGTTATAGGTATTGGCTGATGGCTGGTAATTAGGTTCAAAATCAACAGGATTGTTGTCATTTGGAACAACTGGTGCATGGAAAGAGTTATGTCCTCTTGTGTTTTGTTCACTGAATACTGGATTTTGCGTGAACCTGCGATTGCTTATATGTTGTGGAGCTTTAAGTTCATTTTCCAAATACCTAGTATGCCTCACATTATCCCTTTCAGTATCTACTGGTTTAATGGGCCGTTGATAGGTGTTAGCAGCTACTCTGTTGATAGGTGCTGAGGTGATTACGTGCTGTCTCAATGGCTTAGTATTTGCATTATATGTGTTGTCCATATTTGCGTTATGAGTATCGTGCCGCATTGGGTTATTAACGATTTCTCTTAATTTATTGGCGGAAGTATCATGATACCGTGCATGAGGCTGAGAATTACCCGGTGCAGAATACAATGAAGGGTTTTCTATAAACCCACTGTTATGTTTCACTACATTTTTATTAATTGGTATGGTGTGCATGTCCTTGTGATTTTTATGATGTACGTGGGTGTTACTTGATTCCGCCTCAGAATCTGCATGTTGCACGTATCTGATATTTGTAGGTCGTACTCCGACTGGATGATAATTAATATCACCCGTTACCGGGTTTATTCCTTCGGCTTGATTGTTTACATGACTTATGCCATAATTTTGAACCGATGGGCCATAAAGTGTATGTTGATCTGAAGCGTGATATGGTTCACGTACCGATGATAAAGGCCTTTGAGGACCAGAAACGGTAGGAATATTTGCAGTTGATGCAGAATTGAGAAATCTTTTTGGAGTCAGCCATTTATTTTGCCTGTATTGTTGATTATCTGTTCTCAAATGTATATTTTCTGTTTTTATTGGAAAAGTATTTACTCTGGATGGATAGCTATCTGCTTTTCGTTCGTTAGACCCAGAAGCGAAATTACCTTGATTATCTTTTATTGGTGGGGATCGTTGCAATACTGGATTATTGATAAACATATTATTATCAACATTTTGTCTTTCTTGACTGACATGTTCGTCACCATACTCAAGATGATCGTCCGGGTTTATCCTAGAATTTAAGTCTTGAGCTTGTGCGAAATCGGGGCCATGGTAATTATTAGCGATATTTTGTTTGCCGTGCCAGTAATTTGGCTGATAAGCTCTTCGCTGAATCGATTCTTCAGCATAAGGAATCGATACTAAAAGTAAAAGAAAATATTTATCTTAAACACGTAAATAAAATTTGTGAAGGATGCCGCAACTACTGACATATTTATCTATTATCTCTTTTATTATTGGCGTCAATATCTATAAAATATTGATAAATACAAACACTTACCGACAAATTTAGAGCATAAAAGCAAAGCACAAAATATTATCACTTTAAACTTCATGGTTGGCTACATCGACGCTGTTTCACACAACACTGTTAATTTCAAAGCCCACTTTATTGTTAAAACAGCGTGCGTTGAAACAAACAATGCAAACGAAAAAGCTGAATACACAATTCTATTGTCCTGCCCTGTTCGAATGTGCGTAGATAAACGAAATCGCTGTCATTACGTCACACACACCTAAAATATAGGACCTCATAAGAAAATATTGATACTTATAAACACGAGCATTCGTGTTTACATATTGGAAATTGGATACTCATATGTTTCTAATTTTTAATTGTAATAGCTGTAGCTTAAACCGTATATTTAGAAAAGGCCTGCAAATATATGTTTAATGATTTATTTTCTTTTTCTGTTGTTTCATTCGAAAGTGCTTGTTAAAATATTAAATACTTACCTACTCATAAACAGACAATGCCACATTATGAAATGTGGCATTGTCAATTGGCATTCATGGCAATTACAGATAAATATTTGAGAATTTTTAAAATAATGTCATTTCTATCCGTTTATTTTGTGTATTGTACTGAATCAATACATTATTATGTGTCTACACAAGGTAGTTTTAATAACGTAAGCTTGTGGTTATTAATCAACTATAAATCAATAACCCATAAATTTAATTAGATACACCTTCTGGTAAAGTATAATGCCTTGTACAGACATATTAAACAATTTATAATTACTATAGTTCGTTTTTGTTAAAGAATTTATATTGAATAACACATAAATAAAAAATAAAACACATAAAAATATCGGTTGTACAAAGGTAGATTCTAGAAAGAAGAGAGGAATTCCATGAGGAGCATTCATCTTCTAACAAAGGGAATCAAATAAAGATAGGTAAAGTTTAAATCCACTTCCTCAATTCCGTATCAATAGTGACTTCCTCCGTCCCGAAGATCTACTCCTATACGATTAAACCAAATAAACAACGAAATACAAGTTAAAATATACGCGCGATATAGCGCTGTCTATTCCAAGTCATTACAAATGCAACCTATCTGAAACACCAGCAGTTTTCCAGCAAAAAAAAAGAAGCAAACAAATTTTCGTGAAATCGTGCGCTCGCATAAAAGCGTTTTGAATGTAAAACGGCTACGATTGTTTACATAGAACTTCTCTCACATAATAGGCGACGCCCCGAGCAGACCATTTAAACGCATAGAGTTGTGTACAGATATTACTAACAGTCCTTGAGAAATATGTGTTTTTCAGTCAAAGAGAAAAGACAAACACAGGTCTTGAATCTACCAGGTGACTGACTAAAATTGTAAGACAGAAATTATTAGAGCATCAATATCAGTTAGAAGAACACGTATTATATAAGCACATGTGTTGCGATCTGTTAGGTTACAATACAATCTAAATTATGCACTAAGTAGTTAGTTAGTAGAAAATGGTCTATAGGTACAATATCTTAATAGAAATTATAATTTGTGTATGTACACGACTTTACGCAAATAGCGATTTCCTTTATCCGCTGTTATTTCGACAAATATAGTTATTTTCGTTAAAGCTAACGCAAAAAGCAAATGAGGCGTAAAACTGAGCTTTTTAACCTAGGAAAAAAATATTTTGTCTCATGTTCGTTTTACTTGGCTGGTTTTAGGCTGCAGTGATTTCAAATTATTTATGAGTGCTGCAATAAAAGCTGTTAAAATCTTTGCTCTTAATATTTTCTTGGGTTTACACGAATGTTACACATTGAAATTAAACTACAGTTTACGGATTTTATCGCGTTATATTGGTTTCACTGGTTATTATATTTAAACCGAATGATCTAGAAACTACATATTATTTATTACTAGCCGACGTTTTGAATTCTTTACAGGATTCATGTTCACGGCAGACTGAGGTGGTATTTGTCTTTGTCTTGAATTTAAAAGTTATCTCAAAGTACCCGAACATTTTTCAACTATTGGTGTTACTATCTACGCAGAATGTGCTAACTGTGTCTTGATGACTTCTGGTGACTTTGTCCTTCTTGGGTTTCATTAGCCTGATAACAGGGTCCCAAGCCATTCCAACCATCTTCCCTATTGAAATTAGGATGTTTTTCAATTTCAATAGCTTCATGTATCATTTTTGGAATAAAGCGGTGTTCTTTTGCGAGTATCTGTGGTTTATCAAATCGCAGGTAATGGTTGGTTCCTTGTTCTACATGTTCACACACAGCGGACTTCGTCGAGCATTTGTGTTTTATGTCAGCTATATGTTCCTTAAGTCAAATGCCTATGCTTCTCTTGGTTTGTCCAATGTATGAGAGCCCACACTCACAGTCTTTCTTGTAAACCCCGGCCTCTTGTAAGGGTAACTGACTCTTGACAGATGGTAATAATGGGCTTATCTTCGTTGGCGGCGTGTAGAAAGTTTTGATTGAAGCTCGCTTCAAGATGTAGCCAATCTTGTCGGTCACGCCCTTGGATCTGTGACGTTGGCGCGGTGGTCGGAGCTTGTCGTCTTACAGAACTTGCTTGACATGTTGAAGCTCGGCGTCCAGGTGTTTCTTGTCACAGATCCCCCGGGCTCTCTGAAACAAAGACATTCCTACGGTATCTAACTGCTTAGGATGGTGGTGGTACCTATTTGTATGTGTCTTTTTCCTATACACAGTGTGGCTCAAAGAATTGTTTTTGTTCGTGACAACAAGTACATCTAAGAAAGCTAAAGAATTGTTTGTCTCTAATTCCATTGTAAATTTTATGTGGTTATTAATAGAATTAAGATGGTCTAGGAATACATTAACACTATCTGTTGGTAAAATTGTAAAAGTGTCATCTACATACCGCTTGTAGAACCTCGGTGTGATGGTGGCAGTCTGCAGGGCTCGCGCCTCGAAGTCCTCCATGAAGATGTCAGCAACAACAGGCGATACTGGAGAGCCCATTGCCACACCGTCTACTTGTATGTAGTATTTCTCATCTCATAACAGATAGCCAGTTGTAAAGCAGTGTTTCAATATTTTTGCATATTTCTCAGGCAAGTTGTTCTCTATTAGCTTCCTTCTAGTTATTTCAATACAGTTATGTGCCGGTAAGCATGTGAATAATGACTGTACATCAAAACTAACCATAGTTTCCTTGTCAGAGAGATGTAGGTGTTTTATTTCACTGACAAAATGGTAGGAATCCTTTACATGCGCTCTCGTCTTGCCTCTGAGCGGCGAGAGAATCTTTGCAATGTGTTGAGCCAATCTGTAAGTTGGTGCCCCTATTTGACTGACTATAGGGTGCAATGGAGCATTTTCCTTGTGTATTTTCGGTAGACCATACAATTTAGGAGGTTTTGCACACGATGGTATTAAGTATTTCACGTCTAGATTAAGTTTATTGGAGTATTTCTTCACATTGTCACTCGTTTGCTTGAGTATTTTGTTGGTAGGGTCCGTCTTAACCGTCTACCAAAACCTGAGTATTTCGCACTGAAGAACCTACGGGCTAGACCTCAACTAACAGTACTCCGAGTAGATAAAGGAAATGCAACGGTAGTGATGGACACGACCGATTTTAAACAAAAAATGGAAAATCTTTTATCGGATGAAAGCACATATAAAGTGGTTAATACCACTGTCTGCACGTTCTCATAGAACTACCACAGCCAAGCCAAAAAAGATACACCTCTGCCGCTGCTAGTCACTACTTCACCTGCAAAGCAAACTAAAACTTAAGATAAACTTTATTAATAAAATTCAGTTCGAAATAGCTTGCAATAAGGCCGTGACTTTTATAACCCTGTAAAACTTCTATACAACCCTCTTCATCAGACGATTACACTCTGCAAACGGTGTTTCATAACTTTCACGGCTTAACAAACTGTCAGGTACAACGATGCTATTTTAAAATAGATTCAGTAGAATTATCTCTTCGCTTGAAATTACAAGCTTTAAAATAAGCTACGTTACATTAAAAAGGACGACATAGACATACTTCGTATAAAGAGACTGCTTATTTTACTGAGCAACATTTTCTGCATTAATCAATTATTATTCATATTTAAGAACTGAAGTACTTGGTTTGCGTCGTACGTTATCGTGTCTTGTACTGAAACCTTCAGACAGCGTACAATGTCCATGTCGAGGCAATACATGCCTATCATTTTCTGGCTCTCAAATGGATCACAGAAGATTTCTTAACCATGCCATATCAATCAGAGAGTTTAACTTCCTTTCAATATTTACTGATAGCACAATAATCCTTCTAAAGATCTTGTTGATATTGATATGTTATGCCTGAAACAAGCTGATGTGCTTTCGCATCTCCTTTATCAATGACAAGCAGCCAAGCCATTAGCTGGTTCGACATATTTCTTTGAGAAACCACAATTGTGTTTCTGTCTGCAACTCGTACAGAAGTCTAATAAATGCAGAACTCTGTTCGAAACTTACGTGCATAGAGAAAGTTTTGGGCGTATGCCGACTATACGGCGTTTTAAACTTTTGAACAGAAATTATACTAAGCTTTTCTGTGCTACTACATAATGGGATCCGTATCCAATATTGAAACAGTGAGCGGTATTTAAGTTTTGCTTATATCTTTTTTAGTACTCACATTAAGAAAAATCTTGTCACTAGTAACTATGCTAGTAACCTAAAAAAAAATGTTAACTATCCTTTTTCCGTCTGCATTAGAAACCAACCATGTATGGCAGGTAAATTTATAAACATTCAATCAACAGGCACAAATAACAACCCAGCCTCAGCACAACTATTCATCAGAGGGTAGGATCGAATCCACAACTCTCGACGCAGTGTTAATCAGCAGGATGGCTGTTTAAACTGTATAACACCATACCAGCAGTAAAATATTAAAACACAGCACATCCAATTCCTATCTCGGTTAAACATATTTAGTACTAAGCGGATTGACTGAGGCGTAACTACTGATTAGATCAAACAATACGACATAATTTGTTGTACTTTGCCTCGCCAGTCATTAGTACCATTTGGGAATATTGCTGTTCCCCATAATTACGATTTATCGATCATTATGCATTAAGTTGTATAGCTGAAACATGGGTTTATTATTTATCTATTTTGTACATTAATAAACATCATGTATCATCTCTGTACAAAGAGGTCTTCGTGTATATCAAAGGATATAAAAGGTCTATAGAAAAATAATTGCTTCTAGGATTTGGGTTCTTGCAAAATTGATTGGATTCGTGCGTGCCAAACAAGCATTAGGATTAGATACGAATTAAGATAATACACTACATGTGAGATCACGAAAAATGATGCAAAAGCAATTTGTAATTAGTATTTAGTAGTACCTATGCGTTAGTATCTAACATAATCTAATAGCTCTTTGTTGAGCTTTGATAGATAGTACTTTCTTAGATAATGGCTTTGTGAGAGGTTCAAACTTTCGAGGTCATGGAATAAATCGAAAATACTGTCCAGTTCCTAAAATAATATTTGTCGTTATTACATAAAAACCAAGCGTCTTTGTCTCAAAGTTTGGTAGACGCACAAACTATCGATTAATATTCGAGTGAAACTGACTTCTTTTCAAGTAATAGACAGGATCACACAATACATATTATTATGTTTAGGATATGGCAATAGTGTCTTGTCATTACAACCTTCTAACCGCCGCACATCGTTCTGATTCCAGCGAGTACGTAAGAATTGAGCATTATATTGATACTACGACATCTGGTATACCTAATGTTCCCGCGTCCATACGGATCCAACTTCTGCTGACTCTTAACGAACCAGACCTACGAGTTACGAGTTGAACTTCATTACACAAAGAAACTGACATAAATATCGTTCCTATGGCGAAATACTATCACCCTTGCTCTAATGTCCATCGTAAAATGGATCACGAGACTAATCCATTTTACGATGGGCCTTTTGAATACTTTTCAGGGTCCATTAAGGTTTATTTTGTTTAACATAGCTGTCGTGATCTATAACCCGAAGGGTCAGATATTAACCGTACAGCCTGCAATACATGTTGGTCAAGCTTAGGCCAACGCGAGCGTAGGCAAATTAATACAAAGCAAGTGTTACTGCCTACACGTTCGGCAAGTATATCGAAAACCAATGCAAATGGCCAGACGAATTTTGAAGAGATGCCCATACGTTGGGCTCCGTGAGTTTGTATTGTGAATTGAAACAAGATGGATGACGACGACGTAGAAGTTATTGCAGCTGCTGCTTTTATTTAATGAGCGCTTATAATTATTATGTCAGTGTATACCGCACTAAAGTTGAGAAAAAGAAAACATGAATAAGAAGGTGGTGGGTGTAGAGTATTCACAAAAATAGAACAAGGGCGTAATGGCGCACTGACAAACATGTAGACACTATTGGCCGAGTGCGCGCGAACGCCTTTGATTTGTGCAGAAAAACCGACAGCGCTCCGAAGTGAGGCAAGTGGTCGCGCGCGACCGCAAGTTGTGACAAGCTACGCAAAATGAGTTCTATACACATTGGCGCTTGACTTTAGGGCCTGGTCACGAGATCTGTCTAAGCGGCAAGCGGCGCGGCAGGGGCGATGAACATGACGCGTTTACTCTGAGGCGGCCGCGCGCCGCGTAACAGTAAACACGCCATGTACATCGATAACGCTTGCCGCTGCCGCCCGCCGCTGTAGGCCGTGACCGGGCCCTTACTCGGCTAACTAGGCGAGCAACACCGAGTGATGGCAAGACTATGCAAATATACTGTCTATACGTTGGTATTGGCGTTCACTCGGCGACGCTCGGCCAACATGTATTCCAGGCTTTACGCATTCAAAATGAAAGTACGTGATCTCCTGTGATTGAAGGAATCAGCACATCCCACTCATCCATTATTATAAGTATGTATTTATATGTATTGTGTGTGTATATATTTATACGTATGTATCATATTATTATATGTTATTATTCCTTATCTATGTACCTACTAGCTTTTGCCCGCGGCTTCGCCAGCATGATATTTTAATAAAGAGTGACCTATGTAATTCCCCGAGTTTCAGACTATCCATGTCAAATTTCATCACAACCGGCTCTGTAGATTAGCCGTGTAGCATACATATAAACAGATAATACTGAAAAATTACTTTTGTTTTCATAATCGTTGAACTTCAGGTAAAGATTAGAATGTAAGTAAGTATATTATTGAAGTTATGAAGAGCTTATATAAATACTGAATATAACAGCAGCAAAAGTAAAATCTGAAAGCAGGTATTAGGTACCACAAAGTACATATCAGATAAACAGACCGTCCCTCCGCCTCGCTGTGCTTATGCGCACTAACTCATAGAAAGCGCTTTTAATGACGCTGCGCTCAGGTCAGATATATCGTGATAACTTTTAAATATTCGTCCAAACTACTTACTGTAAAATACATAGTTAATCTACATTAAATAGGTACCTACCTACTGAAGGCAATAAATCCATCATTTTTGAAAACAATTTGATAACTACTCTAGAATGAGCATTGTAAAAAAAAACATATATATTTATTTTGATGTTATACTGTTTTATTACAGTAAATAATTATGTAGTTAGATAATGTACTAAAAGCTAAAGAGTAAGTCGGTAAGTTCTGGCTACCAGATCACACCAGTCTTCTCATCAATCTGGGGTATTGATCAGACAAATATAAAATCGTTGGACAAGTGAAATTTCTATCACAATGTTTAGAGTAAACATTGTGATAGAAATTTCACTTGTCCTTGGTTACTCTGGCTACGCCCAAAATTATTTGTTTAGTTAATTTTATTTTCAAGTTTTTAGTTTTGTTGTTAGTTGATACTTCTCATTTTCTTTTCATTGTGAGCCCTTTTCTACAAATCAAGCCCTGTCATTCGATACCCATATTGAGGTAATTATTTGTGGAAAGTAGGTAATCCACCATTTTGTGGCAGCGGCCATCTTGGATTTTTCATAGTGAGCTCTATTCTACCAATCAAGCACATTCATTTGATACCCATATTGAGGTATTTGTGGAAAATATGTAATCCGCCATTTTGTGGCGGCAGCCATCTTGGATTTTTCATAGTAAGCTCTATTCTACCAATCAAGCCCTTTCATTCCATACCCATATTGAGGTATTTGTGAAAAATATGTAATCCGCCATTTTGTGGTGGCAGCCATCTTGGATTTTTCATAGTGAGCTCTATTCTACGAATCAAGCACTTTCATTTGATACCCATATTGAGGTATTTGTGGAAAATATGTAATCCGCCATTTTGTGGCGGCAGCCATCTTGGATTTTTCATAGTGAGCTCTATTCTACGAATCAGGCCCTTTTATTTGATACCCATATTGAGTTATTTGTGGAAAATAAGTAATCCGCTATTTTTTGGCGTCAGCCATCTTGGATTTTTCATAGTGAGCTCTATTCTACGAATCAAGCACTTTCATTTGATACCCATATTGAGGTATTTGTGGAAAATATGTAATCCGCCATTTTATGGCGGCAGCCATCTTGGATTTTTCATAGTGAGCTCTATTCTACCAATCAAGCCCTTTCATTCGATACGCATATTGAGGTATTTGTGAAAAATATGTAATCCGCCATTTTGTGGCGGCAGCCATCTTGGATTTTTCATAGTGAGCTCTATTCTACGAATCAAGCAGTTTCATTTGATACCCATATTGAGGTATTTGTGGAAAATATGTTATCCGACATTTTGTGGCGGCAGCCATCTTGGATTTTTCATAGTGAGCTCTATTCTACGAATCAAGCACTTTCATTTGATACCCATATTGAGGTATTTGTGGAAAATATGTAACCCGCCATTTTGTGGTGGCAGCCATCTTGGATTTTTCATAGTGAGCTCTATTCTACGAATCAAGCACTTTCATTTGATACCCATATTGAGGTATTTGTGGAAAATATGTAATCCGCCATTTTGTGGCGGCAGCCATCTTGGATTTTTCATAGTGAGCTCTATTCTACGAATCAAGCAGTTTCATTTGATACCCATATTGAGGTATTTGTGGATAATATGTAATCCGCCATTTTGTGGCGGCAGCCATCTTGGATTTTTCATAGTGAGCTCTATTCTACGAATCAAGCACTTTCATTTGATACCCATATTGAGGTATTTGTGGAAAATATGTAACCCGCCATTTTGTGGTGGCAGCCATCTTGGATTTTACATAGTGAGCTCTATTCTACGCATCAAGCACTTTCATTTGATACCCATATTGAGGTATTTGTGGAAAATATGTAATCCGTCATTTTGTGGCGGCAGCCATCTTGAAATCACAATCATTTAAATAATATTATCTTTTAATCTTGATGACAGTATGAGTGTCATCAGGAAGCGGGTAAAATTCCAATTAATAGCTTTCAGAGCTCAGGATTTTTGCCGACTTAGTTGATACTTTTCCTTTTATTTTGGTAACATTATACAAAATCTTTATAAATTGTAGCCTATGTGTTATTCTGATGTATAAACTATATAATTGCAAAGTTTCATCCAAATCCGTTCAGTAGTTTTTGCGTGAAAGAGTAACAAACATCCATCCATCCATCCATCCATCCATCTATACATACATCTTCACAAACATTCACATTTATAATATTAGTAGGACTATCCTATCCTACTAATATTATAAATGTGAAAGTTTGTGAAGATGTATGTATAGATGGATGGATGGATGGATGGATGTTTGTTACTCTTTCACGCAAAAACTACTGAACGGATTTGAATGAAACTTTGCAATAATATAGTTTATACATCAGAATAACACATAGGCAACAATTTATAAAGATTTTTTATAATATTTCCATAATATAAGGAAAAGTATCAACTAAGTCGGCAAAAAGCCTGAGCTTTGAAAGTTATTCATTGGAATTTTAACCCCTTTCTGATGACAGATTGATCTGATATTTGGTATACAGACACTCATATTGTCATCAAGATTAAAAGATAATATTTAAATGATTTTAATTTCAAGATGGCCGCCAATACAAAATGGCGACTCATTTTATATTACTTCACAACAACCTCAATATGGGTTTCAAATGAAAAGGCTTGATTGGTAGAGTAGAGTTCACTATGAAAAATCTAAGATGGCCGCCGCCACAAAATGGCGGATTACTAATTTCCCACCAATACCTTAATATAAGTATCAAACGAAAGTGCTTGATTCGTAGAAAAGCACAATATCTTTCTATGCAAAATCCAAGATGGCTGTCGTCGCAAAATGGTGGGATAACATATTTTCCACAAATACCTCAATATGGGTATCGAATAAAAACTTTGATTGGTAGAAAAACGTTCACTATGAAAAATCCTAGATGGCTGCTGCCGCCACAAAATGGCGGATTAAATATTTTCCACAAATACCTCAATATGGGTATCAAATGAAAAGGCTTGATTGGTAGAGTAGAGTTCACTATGAAAAATCCAAGATGGCCGCCACCACAAAATGGCGGATTACTAATTTCCCACCAATACCTTAATATAAGTATCAAACGAAAGTGCTTGATTCGTAGAAAAGCACAATATCTTTCTATGCAAAATCCAAGATGGCTGTCGCCGCAAAATGGTGGGATAACATATTTTCCACAAATACCTCAATATGGGTATCGAATAAAAACTTTGATTGGTAGAAAAACGTTCACTATGAAAAATCCTAGATGGCTGCCGCCACAAAATGGCGGATTACATATTTTCCACAAATACCTCAATATGGGTATCAAATAAAAGGGCCTGATTCGTAGAATAGAGCTCACTATGAAAAATCCAAGATGTCTGCTGCCACAAAATGGCGATCACCTATTTTCTACAAATACCTCAATATGGGTATTGAATGAAAGGGCTTCATTCGTAGAATAGAGCTCACTATGAAAAATTCAAGATGGCTGTCGCCGCAAAATGGCGGATTACATATTTTCCACAAATACCTCAATATGGGTATCGAATGAAAGGGCTTGGTTGGTAGAATAGGGCTCACTATGAAAAATCCAAGATGGCTGCCGCCAAAAAATGGCGGATTACTTATTTTCCACAAATACCTCAATATGGGTATCAAATAAAAGGACTTGAATCGTAGAATTGAGCTCACTATGAAAAATACAAGATGGCTGACGCCAAAAAATAGCGGATTACTTATTTTCCACAAATAACTGAATATGGGTATCAAATAAAAGGGCCTGATTCGTAGAATAGAGCTCACTATGAAAAATCCAAGATGGCCGCCTCCACAAAATGGCGGATTACTTATTTTCCACAAATACCTTAATATGGGTATCGAATGACAGGGTTTGATTGGTCGAAAAGGGCTCACTATGAAAATAGAATGAGAAGTATCAACTAACAACAACACTAAAAACTTGAAAATAAAATTAAGTAAAAATAGATTAATTTTGGGCGTAGGGTATCCAGACTATCCAGAGTAAACATTATGATAGAAATTTCACTTGCCCAACGATTTTATATTTATCTGATCAATACCCCAGATTGATGAGAAGATTGGTGCGATCTGGTAGCTAGAACTGACCGTATTACTTTTTAGCTTTTAGTACATAAACTCACTAGGTACATAATTTTTTGTTGTAATAAAACAGTATAACATTAAAATATATATGTGTATTTTACAATGCTCATTCTAAAGAAGTTATCAAATTGTTTTCAAAATTGATAGATTTATTGCCTTCAGTATTTAATGTAAGTAGATTAACTTTGTGTTTTACAGTCAGATATCTGACCTAAGCGCAGCGTCATTAAAAGCGCTTTCTACGAGCTAGTGCGCTTAAGCACAGCGAGGCGGAGGGACGGTCTGATTGTCTGATATGTACTTTGTGGTACCTAATACCTGCATTCAGATTTTATTTTTGCTGCTGTTATATTCAGTATTTATATAAGCTCTTCATAACTTCAATAATATACTTACTTACATTCTAATCTTTACCTGAAGTTCAACGATTATGAAAACAATAGTAATTTTTCAGTATTATCTGTTTAAATGTATGCTACACGGCTAATTTACAGAGCCGGTTGTGATGAAATTTGACATTGATAGTCTGAAACCCGGGGAACATAGGCCACTCTTTATTAAAATATCATGCTGGCGAAGCCGCGGGCGAAAGCTATAGTATTATTATATTATCAAATATTATGTATAGTATCCCATGTTTTAGTTAGGTATATTGTTATATCCAATATTATCTATTATATTTCATAATTACTGGAAAACGTGTAAAAAACACAAATCTCTTGTGCACCTACCACATTTATCTCTGCACTACCTAAGGCTCGACAGGTAGAGAATGTCTCAAGGCATTATGCCCGTTTGTATGTGCAAAAAGCTTTTAAATAAATAAATAAATATTTTTCAATGTACAATTAATGTATTCAGGAGCTCCTATTTAATTTGATACTAGAACGTAACTGAGAATTTGTATCTCTAAGAGAGTCATGACAGATAACTGCATTTAACATTATCATTGAATACATGTAGGTTGCTATCCAACAAACTGATTGTTTATTTCTTATCTATTTTGCACATACACATCAACTCGCTACTTCAATATTTTATGTATCGAGTTATTCTGGATAAAGTAAAATTAATGTAGATACCTATTTTCTTTGTTACTACTTCTTGTTCTTACACACAATGTAGAATATAGTAGAAGTAATATATTGCCTATTAGACTTTGCTAACAAGTAATACTAAACAGCACTTACGTTACGAAATGAAGAAACTAAGTGCTCTTACTTGTGAAATTGTGTTTTATTTATTACGAAGTACCTATTGTGTAATTTTATTTATTAGGTGCAAAGTTTCTGAAAGCACATATAATTTTTAATTAGCTTACAATTTACCAAGACTCGTAAAACGAATAAAAGTAGGTACTCAAGTATGTTGGTTCTTAATTGAACGCTGCAGTAGCTAAGTGAAGATGCCAACAGACTGCCCTGCAGAGCCTATCGGGTTCAATTTCATCGCAAGTACTACTTGACTTTAATAATAAAAACCATTGACACACGTTACGGTGTGTTAACAGCCTCCAATAAATACTGGGCTGTGGAATATCGATAGCCCATTGGATTGCAGAGGTCAGAGGGCATTATAAATAAGTATTCTATCACAACAACTAGTTCCACGGGCAACTTGTGTTATACCTGTCATGATTTAACTATTATTATATATAAAAAGCAAAAATTGTCAGCCTTATTGCGTGTAGTTTAAAAAAATGAAACCAGTTATGTATAAATATTTTGCTTAGCATCTAGGTCATACAATTTAAGCTACAAGCAGTTTAAGTCCCTTTTGAAAGAAGAGCTTTTTTTTATTTTTCTATGGCAATCTGTCGACAACTTTTTGACAATTTCTGCCAGTGCCGTGTAATAGGGGTCGCAAACCGGGATACCGAATTTCAAAAATACCGGAATACCGGGCCAAATGTTAGTCTTATTAATACCGGTTTTAATTTCACAAAAACCGGGATATTCGGTATTTTTGGTATTAGAAAAATAAATAAAACAGAAATAGAAAGAGAACCATCTAAATAGAAATTAACAGATTATTTTACAAGTACTTTTCAGTTGTTTCATAACTTCAAATGACCAAAGACATCTAGAGCAATCTGGCCAGAAATTGCCTACATCATCAAATTCGATTAAAATATTGTGAAGAAGCACGGTGAAATTGTAAAATTATCTTTAATAAACCAACTTCAAAAACTAAATAATGACGGAGTTAAGGTCTCGGTGACTCTAGATGGAATAGTTCAAGTAATCGATGTTTTATGAATGTCGATGTGCATCGTTCGTCAATTTTGTCAATCTCAGCCTTGTAAGAGTTATTGGGAGTATGCCAGCCAGAACTAGCTTGCAGTTGCTGGAGAAAAGATTGTTAGCATTCGAATTATCCCTCAGACACGACGTAAGTTGTACCACAACTGACGGTGCTTCTGTAATGGTAGCCTTTAGCCGTGATGCATAGATACTCCATCAACAGTACCTTGCCATACTAGATGTCTTGTTCAAAATAAAGAAAATTGCCAATCTCGGATAATTGAAACTGAAGTCGATGAGAATAATGACACCTTTGCTTCAGATGATGATGATGAAGATGATAATTATGGTTTTCTTGTAACTGAAGAACGAGAATTGTTGTAGGTAATTGTAATTGTAGAACTAATCAAAACAACGAATTTAATTTCAAAGAATTAATTGAAAACGTCCGTAAAATTGTGAAATTTTTAGAAAGTTGTCAACAAAAAAATATGTAAACGAGGAAATGATAGTGAAATTAATTTGATTTTAGGAAACATAATCATTTACTTACTATTCCTCCGGAAACGTACTTCATTAAACTAAATTTACCAATTTTATCTTAATCTCAGAAATATCGAAAATACCGGGATACCGGTATTTGTCGAGGGCCAGTACCGAAAATACCGGTTTTGCTTAAATGATTCGGTATTGCGACCCCTACCGTGTAATGACTAGGAACACTTATGGGCAACGAAGCATTAGGCAGTATTGATATATCATACTAATTATTGTGGTGTTAGATTCGAGCCTGAAACAAATGACGATCATAGTTACAGATGTTAGCAGTGGCGTAGCGTGGGGGGGGCTGGGGGGGCCATGGCCCCGGGCGGCACATTTAAGGGGGCGGCAAAAGACGCCGCGAAAAAAATAAACAGTTTTTTAAAGTCATGGCGCGCACACTGACACTATCCCAGTAGGACCGTGCGGCGGCGCGGGCGCAGTAGAAAGAAAAACAATCGAAAACAAAATCATCATGATTTTCATTACGTCAAGACTTGCAGCTGCTTGTGTCCGTTTATTAATTCTTGAATAGGTTGCAATATTCCAGTGATCTGCGAGCCTGTTATAAAGCCGCCCATGTGTGCGATGTGTGCCGCCCCTAGTGCCATGGTGCAACTGGCGCACACAGGCGCCAGGGCAATAGGGGCGACGCGTTCAGATAAAATAGTACAACATAGTCTTTATAGTTGAATAGGGAAGAAAGCAGGTACAGGTCTCCTAAGACAATAGTCACACCTGCGGTTTAACTATACGCTATTTGAACTTTAACTCCAATATATGTATATGATATTTGCGATAAAATCAAAGCCGATTATTTCAAATACTACAAACGCGTTCTGCTAATTTTTGGTCCCAACAGCCCCAATTCCTGGCAGCTTCGTTATTCCCAGCCAAGGACGTCGTGGCGGGTACGGCGGTGCATGTGTTCTGTAAGACTATCGGGCTACGGCAGGCTACCAAAATCAATAATTATACAATATACCTCACGTCTTACAACAAACATAATCTACGGCAAAAGACCACCTCGCCGAGCTCAAGGTAGAATAAAGTCACATAACGTGGCACATACTGCGGTTATTAGAAGTCCGATGACAGGGGGAGGATATGGTAACTTCAGAGTCAGATGACTTTTGCTACCATAGAGAAGGCGACCTACTCTTGGGGTGACGTCGGTTTCCTGGTCAGGGGTAAAAGTTTGTGGAAGTCGGTAGTGTGTCGACCCGGGTAGCGTACCTCGTACTTGACTCACCAATAGGGGCGGTCTAAAGGTGATGATTCAAGTAGGTATATGCGCGCAACTCAACTCACCCTTACGAGATGGCTGAGGCCATGTACCAGTACACTGTTAAGGCAATACCTAGTAAGACCAAAGCTCAGTACTTCAACGCAAAAGTGGAAGTACAAGAACGCGGCGAAACGAAAATCAGAGCCCACGGCGTGGGGCACAAGAATCAAATGGCCTAGTGCTAGTTAACTAGCTCGTAGCAGAGGGCCTTTTCCTAATGAACTCTTTTTGTAAGAAGAAGCCTCGCAGGCAGTGGACGCCAAGACGCCAGTGGTGGCATAACCGCGATAATGTGACAAGCAAAGTGAAAGACTACATCAAGACGGACCGAAACCACATATTTAAAGACGGTGATCAATACGATAAACACCTGAAGCGATCACCGACGAGTACGAGGCTCTCTTAATATAAACCTCAGAACTGAAAGGGCCCAGTCAATGAAGCCTTCTCTCTGACTTACATTGCTCCTCCCACCGACAGCATTAAGCAGCAGAACGGCCACAGTGGTCACGGTACTAGGAGATTCGTCTCGAAAGATCTGCTCCCCATAGCGAAAAAAACAAGTAGTCTAAACTGCCAGCCGAGACTCTCAAACTGATGAGGAAAAGACGCGAGATGCCATCCTGTCGTCTGTCTTCGCCGGAAGGACAGGTCATAAAACGACTAATACAAAATCTAACGCAACGAGACCTACGACGCATTAACAGTCAGGCCATCGAGGCTGCGATCGAGAAAGCCCCGGGGATCATAAGTCTTCGCTCTGCAGTTGAGGCGACACAATCAAACGACACTACAATCGCGGATGGCCGCATCGTGAGCTCAAAGTTCGAGATTCTCGAAGACGTTGAAAGGTTTTATCGACACTTGTTTACCTCGCGGGCAGACCGACGACCACAGTGCCCTACTGACGCACAACTACACCGTAGCCGTCCCGAATGTCGAACAGAGTGAGGTGTGGTCGGCTCTTAAAAACAACAAAGCATCTAGTGATGACGGAAATTTATCGACATTTAACTTATTAAAATCCTTCAAGCCGTCTAGGCTTAGACTAAGCTATACATATATTGCAGCAGAGAAACGGCCGCCGCGCTGCCATGCGCGACCCATTAACACCGCTGAGAGCTGCCACATTTTGCCGCAAAATAATTATACCGTATGCTCTATGATATTCGAGCAAGTGAGACGAATCAAATGACAACATTTCTTTTTTAATCCTTTAAGCCGTTGAGCGTGTAAAGCCAAACTAAAGGACATACTTATAAACATACAAAAATACCAAAACCCGAAAAACGTTATAGTTTTGCAGAAACATTGGGGTAAAAAGGGGCGGCGAATTGCCGAACGGCCCCGGGCGGCAGAAACCCACGCTACGCCACTGGATGTTAGTAAATACTATAATTGATATAGGTACAATCAGACAAACAATAAAAATTCTGATAAATATTATAGTTTTATTGTGTTAATAGAGATACATTTAATAAAAGCACGAATTATTTTTATTAAATGTATCTTTTTTTAATTATTAAAGATTTGGAAAGAAGGATAAGAGGTGACGCATATTAACTGGGTACTGAATATTTAATTTGGATACAAGTTGATCTAATGGAAAGGCTTTTTTATGGGGAATTAAGAAATATGTGGTCCAGGGTACCCTCATCTAGGCCACATTCACACAAAGAATTGTCTCGAACTCTGATCTTATGTAGGAAAACAGGGGATGCCAATGCTTACTTGGAATGTCAGGTTGGTTTGAGGCATATAAAGAGCCCTTTGTTTTACTTGTCTCAGACCACAAAGACTGCCAGGATTTGTACAAATCTGCCTTGCATGTATGCAGTAAGCCATAAACTTGGATGGAATAGTATATAAGATTGTGGCGAGTAAGCAAGTACTCGCACACGACTAAACACAGCACGACATCGTATGATCGCCTACGTCATTTTGGGTCACTCACCTGCGATGCTTCGGGTGAACCACTTTTAACCGGTACAATAGCAACGCCTCCAATATGGACGCCGGCGCATCTATTGTACTAAGCTCCGCCCGCGAAGATGGCCGACACTACACCTATTGTCTCTCGAAATAAAAAGTGCCAAGTTCGAGAGGTTTTCTAAAAAGTGTCAAGCGTGAGCGTTTATTATTATTAATAGATTTAAGTATAAAAACCCTATTGATTAAGATTATTACATTCATTACGCTCTGTACTTTGAAAGCAATATATACTACTTAAGTTCGCCTTTCTTTTATTTACTGTTACGCTGTCTACATAGACCAACATACATATAAGTGGTTTGGGTCCATAACAGCCACTTCACTGGTGACCACCGACTTTTAACACGATGAACCCGAACAAGGAGCAGAAGAGCACGGAGCTTGGAGAAGACTTCTTAATGGCCTTCCGCGTTGGATTAAAAGCCACTGCTTTTAACGCCGACGACCCGCAGTTATGGTTCGCGCAAATCGAAGGGCAGTTTGTGCTCTCGAATATCACTACAGATAATACGAAGTTTTACCACGTACTGTCACTGCAAGAAGTACGCAGAAGGCCACGTTCACGTTCCCGAGTTTCAAGATGGAATCAAAGCCGTCCTCGATCACATACGCCATATAATGACAACCAACATTGTTATTACCACAGAAGATTTGGAGATCGGGCCAACAGATGTACACGACCTTGTAGCTATACCAAGAAGTCGGAAAACTACCAAGACAGCCAGTAGAGGCGGTAAATGACTGCCAAGCTATATCAAGCCACCTGTTTGTTACGGATCGCAAGACCAAAATACAATATCTAATAGATACGGGTTCGGACCTGTGCGTATTTCCTCGATCCTCTATACGGGAGCCACGAGCTAAAACCAAGTACGAGTTATTTGCCGCGAATGGGGCTATCATCAGCACCTACGGATTTCTACCACTTACCCTGGATCTAGGACTCCGCCGAGCTTTTTCCTGGCGCTTTGTTGTTGTCGACGTAACCAAACCCATCATAGGCGTCGACTTTTTAGCTTTTTATAATCTTCTAGTCGACTGCCGCAACCAGCTCTTGATGGACAACGTCACCAGTCTTACAAGCCAAGGACAAACGCACAGATCCTGTGAAGCTATTTCATCAATCCGCACAATTAAGGATGATAGCGAATACCATCGACTGCTTAAGGAATTCCCAGATCTCACACGACCAGCTGGTAAACCAGGTGTACCAAAACACACTACAGTGCATCATATCCGCACGACTCCTGGCCCTCCAGTCTTCAGCCGCCCACGGCGTTTAGACCCACAACGCCTTAGGATTGCAAAGCAGGAATTCGAAGAGATGCTGCAGAATGGCACGGCACGCCGATCGGAGAGCGCATGGTCCTCTCCTCTACATCTAGTACGCAAAAAGAACGATGGCTGGCGTCCATGTGGCGACTATAGATCATTAAACGCCCGTACCATTCCAGACCGGTACCCTGTGAGACACCTACATGACTTCACGCACCAGCTAACTGGTAGTACTATATACTCCACAATCGACCTTATCAAGGCCTACAACCAAATATCAGTTCTTGAAGAAGATGTACCAAAAACTGCTATAACAACACCTTTCGGGTTGTATGAATTCCCATACATGACGTTTGGGCTACGCAACGCAGCCCAAACGTTTCAACGATTTATGGACGAAGCTCTTAGAGGCCTGGATTTTTGCTATGTCTACCTTGATGACATTTTGATCAGTAGTTGCAGCAGGAGCCAACACCTGGATCACCTCAAACAGCTATTCCAGAGGTTAACAAAATTTGGAGTCCTGGTGAACATTAACAAATGCACTTTTGGCCAAGAAAAAGTTACTTTTCTGGGTTACACCGTATCGGCAGCAGGAATCCAGCCCTTGCAATCGAAGGTTCAAGCCATACAAGATTTTCCCATTCCCAAAACCATCAAAGAATTGAGAAAATTCCTGGGAATGCTAAACTTCTATCGTCGCTTCGTACCAGCAGCGGCATCCTCACAAGCTCCTCTAAATAAATTGCTGTCCGGTCCGAAAGTCAAAGGCTCACATCCAGTAGAAATGTCTGCAGAACTACTAAACGCCTTCAATAGCTGCAAACACAGCCTGTCAGAAGCCACACTATTGGTTCATCCAGAACCAAACGCAGAATTAACGATACAGACAGACGCTTCGGACACAGCGATAGGAGCAGTGCTGCAGCAACGAAAAGGTCAATATTGGCAACCCCTGGCGTTTTTCTCCAAGAAACTCAGCCCCTCGCAGGTGAAATATAGCCCGTACGACCGCGAACTTTTAGCGATCTACGAGGCTATACGCTACTTCCGATTTATGGTTGAAGCACGGGTATTTTCGGTTACCACAGATCACAAGCCGTTGACCTTTGCCTTCGCAACCCTTCGACAAAACTGTTCTCCGCGGCAGTACAGATACCTTGACTTCATCAGTCAATTTACTACTGACATCAGATACATCAAAGGTGAACAGAATGTCGTCGCAGATACACTTTCACGCATAAATGAAGTTAACGCGCCTTTAGATTACCAATCGCTAGCAAAAGAGCAGGAAACCGACGAGGAGTTACAAGAACTGTTGAAAAATGGATCGGCCCTAAAGTTAAAGAAAATTTGCCAACATCAAAGTCTACTGCGACGTCACTTCAACACCAAGACCATTCCTCACAAAAGCTTTTCGCAAGAAAGCATTTTTCTCCGTACATAATCTGAGTCATCCTGGAATGAAATCTACTGTACGCCTAGTCACTCAAAGATTTGTTTGGCCTGGTGTGCGAAGAGATAGTCGTCAATGGGCTAGAGAATGTCAATCTTGCCAGAGGAGCAAAGTCACACGCCATACCTCAGCCCCACTGCTTGCTTTTCAACCACCTACAGCACGCTTCTGTCACATCCACCTCGATTTGATTGGCCCTCTACCCGTATCTGCTGGCTACAGATACTGCCTTACAGTAGTAGATCGCGCAACACGTTGGCCTGAGGCGTACCCACTCCAAGATATCACAGCGGAGACCTGTGTATCAGCTTTAACGTCAGGCTGGATCGCCCGCTTCGGCTGCCCCGAGCATATTACTACAGACCGCGGCCGTCAGTTTACTTCACACACCTTCAAGGAACTCACCGTGCTGATAGGTGCCAATCATCACCTAACTACTTCTTACCATCCCGCATCAAATGGTCTAGTTGAGAGACTACACCGGCAACTAAAGGCTGCAATAACCTGCCACTCCACGCCAAACTGGACCGAAGTTTTACCATGGGTGTTATTAGGCATACGCAGTGCTTGGAAAGAGGACCTCCAGTCATCAACAGCAGAGTTAGTTTTTGGAGAGCCCTTACGCCTACCCGGACAGTTCCTGACCTCTAGTTCTGAAGAAACGGTTGACATGAGCAATTTAGTGAGTAGACTGCGAGCACATATGTCCAAACTGACTCCTCAACCAACCTCATGGCACACTAGTCTAAACCGATCCTTCTACGTACCCAAAAGTCTGGCAACCGCCAGCCACGTCTTCTTACGCCAAGGACCGGAGAGACGACCTCTTCAAGCTCCTTACATGGGTCCATATAAGGTTCTTCGACGGGCCGAGAAGACATTTGACATCGAAGTCCAAGGCAAAGAACAAACGGTGTCAATAGATCGCCTCAAACCCGCGTACGTGACCAGAGAAGACGTAAGCAGCGATCAAGCTAGAACGCCCGATCACCACCAGGAACCTGCAGACACCGTAGTGAAACAAACCAGAAGCGGGCGCACAGTAAGGTTCCCTGACTACTATCACCCATAGCTGTACTATGGTCTCCCGGGGGGAGTGGTGTGGCGAGTAAGCAAGTACTCGCACACGACTAAACACAGCACGACATCGTATGATCGCCTACGTCATTTTGGGTCACTACCTGCGATGCTTCGGGCACGGTAATAATATCTAACAGTATTGTAACTCCATACAAACGCACGAAACTCGAGTTATACCTACGCGCCTCGAGCAGAGTACCCATTAGACTGTGCGGACTGTGCCAAGAGTACCCACAACCGTGATCGCGCCGCAGCTCGCATGCGGCGCGTCTGGTAGGTATATAACTCTCGAAGGCGGCCGAGTTACAATACTTTTAGATTATATTACCGTGCTTCGGGTAAACCACTTTTAACCGGTACAATAGCAACGCCTCCAATATGGACGCCGGCGCATCTATTGTACTAAGCTCCGCCCGCGAAGATGGCCGACACTACACCTATTGTCTCTCGATATAAAAAGTGCCAAGTTCGAGAGGTTTTCTAAAAAGTGTCAAGCTTGAGCGTTTATTATTATTAATAGATTTTATGTATAAAAACCCTAGTGATTAAGATTATTACATTCATTACGCTCTGTACTTTGAAAGCAATATATACTACTCAAGTTCGCCTTTCTTTTATTTACTGTTACGCCACGGTAATAATATCTAACAGTATTGTAACTCCATACAAACGCACGAAACTCGAGTTATACCTACGCGCCTCGAGCAGAGTACCCATTAGACTGTGCGGACTGTGCCAAGAGTACCCACAGCCGCGATCGTGCCGCAGCTCGCATGCGGCGCGTCTGGTAGGTATATAACTCACGAAGGCGGCCGAGTTACAATACTGTTAGATTATATTACCGTGGTTACGCTGTCTACATAGACCAACAGACATATAAGTGGTTTGGGTCCATAACAGCCACTTCAAGATCAACCAAGCTACTATTAACAGCCTCTTTGGCATACTCATCTGCATATTCATTGCCAGTAATGCCAGAATGACCATGAATCCATACCAGGACAGCCTCTATATCCTTCTCGACACATGAATACAAGCAGTTCCTAATTGCCATGATAATAGGGCTTTGAATGTTATTCCTGAAAGGATTTTTAATAATAGCCTGCAGGGCACTTTTACAGTCTGAAAACATTACAGCTTTAGAAATAGCATCATGAGAAAGGATAAATAAACATGCTTCAAGAATGCCTATACACTCGCCAGTAAATACAGAAGATTCAGGGGGCCATTGAAACTGAAGGATCATTTTTGAGTTGTCATAGAATACTGAAATGCGTGTTTTACCATCTATGGACAACTTTGAGGCATCAGTCTAAAATTTATGGTATTCGCTCCAATGAGCTTCAACCAGTCTAGAAAATTGAGCATTGACTTGATGAGAATCTTTATTCAGGGCAGTGATGAAATAATTTGAACAATAATTTATATGGAGAATAATAGAGAGGAATTTTGTTGAATATAAATAGCTTCTTGTTTTAGCCGGATCTTTCTATATGAATTTATGAATAATGGGGGCCTTGTGTCTCCAGTAATCACTCTGATCCAGAAGAGTATCTAAGTGGGCAAGTTTGGGAAGAATGTTACATACATACATATGTCGGAGATTCGACAACGGAACGTCAAATCTTAATAGATTTGGGCGTATTCAGATACGATGGTTGGCAACACTGAGGTCGGCAGTTGACAGCTGTCAATGTCATAAAATGTTTTATAAGCGAACGTGGAGCTGTCAACGAGCACTTTTGGCTACAGACACAGCGGAGGAAACAAGTGTGGCCTACCTACGTCCGACTTCGCCGCGATTCCAAAAGTAATCCATTTTCATCCGAGCTACGTGTGCATATTTAGTTTGTGAAGTGAACTAATTAGTTTGAGTAAAACCTATTGAGGGTATACCGAGTCTTATTTACCTGAAATGTACGATGGAGGAAGACCTGAGGAAGGAAGAACGCCCATATTCTCCTACGTTACCTACGTTATACGTTATCAGAAGTTGGATACGAGCACAACGACCCACGTGTTCAAAATCAAGACGATAGTAACGAAAAATAGTTGGAACTACAAAATCGCAATTTCCTGACGCTGATCCAAGCCATGAAAATACCTACTACATCGTCGCATGGCCTTTGTTTACCGGACTTCGATCCTGAACAACAAGATGTAGATGCACGTGCTTTGGTGACGACTGCAGACATGTGATTGGATGATCGAGATCCGCATTGCGCCCCGCTAATGGTCGCACTAAGCCGGTAATTGAAGAGAGGAGCTTCGGCCTGGCTTCCTACCGTGCCGTATGCCGTTTCCTGGGATGGACCTGTTCAATGAAGTGTGCCAACAAGGCGCGAGCGAAGGCGGCTGCTAACGCTGCTATGTTGGTGAATCAGCTGGGTTCTCAACTGCAAACCGTGGTGAGCGTATTTTGTCTTTTTTTAGTTACGGTAGTTGTAAAACATTCTTGGTTAGCACAATATCAATACTGCTACGCGTTTAACCTTGGAAATGTCATATTTGTTGTGGTGATGTCGCCACTACATCGTACCGAGTGTTGTGGGTTCGATTCCTGCACGTAACACTGAGTTGTGACCGTGTTGGAACCGTTTGACTTTTACGGTGTTGTGTTTCTCATGGCATGATCTCATGAATAACCTTCGTTTTAATAGCTTAAAGAAGAAAAAGACAAAAAATGTGGGTAGAACTGAACGATTTCATTGCTACCTTGCTGTGTTTTATTATGTTAGCCTATGTTTGTCTGAGTAGCACTGTGACCTAGTTATAGCGTAGATATCGAACGGAGGTTTTGAGTTTGATACGCCGGTTAAAAAGAAAGCGATTATTTTTATTTCTTCATGCGAGGGTGGCTCACACTCGCGAACCTTGTGATCATACTACATATGCTTGCTTGCAAATAGATTATCTTGTCTCGGTCTTACTTTATGGACTGTAATAGTAACGAGAGTGAGCGTACAGGCCGACTTGCATTGTTTGACAAGCAAGTGCGTTTGAGTGAAATGTGCTAGTTATTGTTCTAGTGCAGTTGTAATATTGGTTTTAGAATCAACATGGGTGTTGATTGTTGCTTTGGTTGGTTTTCTGCTAAATCTAGAACAATAACTCCGGTCTAGACTGTCCTTCGCAGGGCAGCGGCGCTTGGGTTGTTGAATTAATCGAATCGTACGTACTGGGATCATAGTGTAAGACTGTGGTGTGATTGCAGCTGACCGTGCTGATTTTGTGTAGAGACAGCAGTTCACACGTCTATTTAAGAGAAAGCTACAAGCTTTCTCTTAAATAGACGTGTGAACTGCAGTGCTGTTTAGACATGTGCAGTTGGTTGGTCAGTGTAACCTGACCATAGTCGAAGGATATTACTAGCGCCATTATTTTACCGACTCGTGGTGTTGGTAATCCCTAATAGTTTTCGTTTAAACGTCATCAGAGCCTAAGTAAAAATGGTTTTGTTTAAACGTCATCAGAGCCTAAGTAAAAAGCGACTCTTTTACTCGTTGTAGTTCTGAGTTGTACAGACGATCTCGGTGTTGCAATTACACCTGCTTCTTTGTGTGCATAAATTTTTAACAAGCCACATTAAAATGTTTCTTACCCATGATTATAAGATGGTACCACTAGTAAAATTTAATTAAATTTTAAGATTTTACGCGCGAAAATTACCTACGGTGTGTTTTTAAAATTCATGTAATACACTGAGAATTTTTATCAAGTGCCCCGAGTTCTCTGGTCAATTCCAAGTTATGCTTAGGACGTTTAGGAGTGATAGTGTTTCTAGTAGAAGATTCTCGTTCTCGATTATCAGACGTAGAAGAAAATGATTGAGTTATCATCGTAGTACGTTATGATAATCACTTTCAGAGATTTTAATTTTCATTGTAGGTAGAACTAGGTTAGTGATCAATAATAGTGATGATTGTATGTTTAACCTTTTTCTCATTAAATGGGTACTTTTTTAGTAGTTTTTGTGATAATTTTGTGGTTCCCCCGTTTCCGTTGGTGTAGATTTGCATAAACTGGATAAGCCGTTTCTGCGGCTGCATGTGTAGCCATGCGTTGCCGTTGGTTGGACCGACAAAGTGCATTTCTAGATAGCCTAGTTTACCCTTAAGCTTTTGTGTTAGTCATAGTCTCCGGTGCGCAAACAACTCAGTCGTAAGTGCATTTGTCATAGTATCACAAACGTTGTCCATCGTCTTGAACGCGAAATGTCTGTTGCTGTATCGCTAGTGATTAGTTTAGGATAAGCTTCGTATTTAGACTATCCATGACGAAGTTATAACGCTGAAAAGACTGGTTGGATACTTGATAGTAACCTTAACATCTAGAGCATCAACCTAGTAAGATTTTCTTATAGTCTTGTGATAAGTAAAACCAAACCAACATGTTGAACAAACCTAGTTTAAGATTACTTTGTTACGCTCGAAATGGTTATCCGGGTGGTGTTGTGTAACCGGATGGAGGTTGCATAGCGTGATGTTGAAGACCCGATGGATGTCAGTGTATGAGCAATGCAATATTTTAATGAGTTTCTTATTATTTGAACGAGTATACGTGTTGTTCAACATGTCCGCTTCGAGAGAAAGAGTTAGTTATGATTATCATGAAAAGCTGTGATGAGTTTGCTCAGAGTATCTTTTAATGCCCACCGACTGGTGCCATGAATGGCTGAACGACTAGGATTACTGTTCGAGAATTAGAGTACATTAAAGTGTGGTTGTTGATCGCCATCATGGATACCCTGCTACTCAAGTAGCTCTCATTTTATTTTTGATCACTAAAATTATCTACCTCTGGTTTCTGTGTCGTATGATACGAGAATCTGAAAGTACTCATGGACAGTCGATTGGTTATCTCAGAATTGTAGTCGTTGCATCTATGTAGCCCAAGAAAATCGGTTTGGTCGAAGGTAGCTTATCAGTTCTCGCCATGTTCGCATCTGATTTTAGATTTGTCATGGGTGAAATCCAGTTTTAACATAGCTCATTTAGAGTCTGTACGGGAGTTACGTTATGTACAGTTGTGAAGTTGTTAATGAATTTGATGATCGCTTAAAGTTGACGAAGTGTGGACGTTGAATTAGTTTGAAAGAACAGATACTCTATTCAGTGGGTATACGATGAGAGGAATCTTTGAAATAGGTACTGTTGGTAGATTTATTTCCTCTTTGGGTAATCCTGGTGGCCAGCGCAGCCTGATGGCTGGCGCCACCTAGCCCGTGTGTGGTACGCGGGCCTGTCCTGTGTTTGGCTTTGAGGAGCCTGGTAACTGGTAAAGTTAAAGCCTATCTGGCCGAAACTGGCAATGAAAATGAATGTAGTTTATTAAAGGCATTTGATTAGAAGATGTAGAGTCCAAAGACCTTAGCTTAACTGAATGATGAATTAAATTTAGTGGTGCTTCTTTCTGATTAGTGAACAGCAGTTAGTATCATTACTAAGTTGGTAATCGGACATATCGCTCCATTTAGGTGATGTGTTCGTTGTAATGCTCGTTGGAGGCAATTAGTAATCTAAAAGTCGCTCGAGGGAGGTGACATGGTTTACGTCACTCGATAGAGGTGGCGTGAGTTGCTATTGCTCGATTTAGGTGATAGCAACGACACTGGCAAGGTTATTGTCACTCGATGGAGGTGGCAATGAGTCGCTATCGCTCGATATAGGTGATAGCGACGACAATGGGTACGTCACTCGATGGAGGTGATATGAGTTACTACGCTCGTGTAGGTGATAGCAACGACGGTGAAGGAAAACATCGTGAGGAAACCTGCATGTCTGAGAGTACTTCGGAGTGTGCTCGAAAGACATGTGAAGTCTGCCAACCCGCATTTGGCCAGCGTGGTGGACTATGGCCTTATTGTCACTCGATGTAGGTGGCAATGAGTCGCTATCGCTCGATATAGGTGATAGCGACGACAATGTGTACGTCACTCGATGGAGGTGATATGAGTTGCTACGCTCGTGCAGGTGATAGCAACGACGGTGAAGGAAAACATCGTGAGGAAACCTGCATGTCTGAGAGTTCTTCGGAATGAGCTCGAAAGACATGTGAAGTCTGCCAACCCGCACTTGGCCAGCGTGGTGGACTATGGCCTTACCCTTCTCATAGCGAGAAGGGGCCCGTGAACCGTGACACTTTTCGCTGATTAACGTTTGTGATATAATTCTCTGATACTGTTCACTAATGAGAGAGTTGCTTTCATAATATTGTGATGTGATAGTACGAGTATGATGCAGTTGAAAAAAAACTTGATGTTAACCCTTAGTGTTGTGGTTTATTACGTAACGACCCCTATTCTTTAACTAAACGATGATCAGAATGGGCCGAGCTAAGACCTTGAGATATTGCAGAACGTTTTTCTTTTGCAGGAGCATCACCCAGGGCACCTACAAGATGGTCTGACACGATCAACAAGGCGGTGGGCGGCAGCATGAAACTTGCCTTACACATATGTACAGCCTGGAGACACATATGTGGTCGCGATCTTCAGCAGTGAGGGACCGAGGACGAAGAAGGAGGAGCATCACACAGGGGCATGTGACGTGTCAAGATGGCCGTGTTGGAGATTCGAGAACAGAACGTCAAATCTTAATAGATTTGGGCGTATTCGGATACGATGGTTGGCAACACTGAGGTCAGCAGTTGACAGCTGTCATAGTCATAAAATGTTTTATAAGCGAACGTGAAGCTGTCAACGGACACTTTTGGCTACAGACACAGCGGAGGAAACAAGTGTGGCCTACCTACGTCCGACTTCGCCGCGATTCCAAAAGTAATCCATTTTCATCCGAGCTACGTGTGCATATTTAGTTTGTGAAGTGAACTAATTAGTTTGAGTAAAACCTATTGAGTGTATACCGAGTCTTATTTACCTGAAATGTACGATGGAGGAAGACCTGAGGAACGAAGAACGCCCATATTCTCCTACGTTACATACATAACGTCACGCCTTTTATCCCCGAAGGGGTAGGCAGAGGTGTATTTCTACACCCACTTTTCGCCAGATATACTTTAGTCCCACGTAATAAGGGGCGAGCCTATACCGATGCCGTACCGGGCACATTTCCAGACTCCGTGCTGCTACTGAGAATTTCGTGACAGAAAAACCCAATAACACGGCCCGACCCAGGAATCGAACCCGGGACCTCCCGATCCCACGCGCACATTTATGCCGCGAGACCAACGAGGCAGTCGTATAGGGTTTGATGTCGAGTTTTCCGTCTCTAGTGAATCATGAAGGTCCAAAGCAGTGGCTACCTACACTACACAAGCCAAACAAAACCAAACATCAAAATCATAAACAAGTTTATCTAGTGATAACAAAACAAACAACATTAGCAACACGGGTGCGAGCGGCGCGGGCGGTATGGGCGGAGTCTCCGTCGCGTCAACCGACAACAAGAAAGAGATAACCGACAGAACAAAGAGTATAATAATAGTGAGGGAACCGACAGAACGCTCACCGCACGCACGGCGCGCACTCGCACTGCGTTGTGAACTCACGGAATAATAGTGCAATATCAAACAGCTTACATTACTAATAGTGCGATAGTTACTAATTTCTAACAATATTACTGTGTTTAGCGTGGTACACTATCGTCTTGAAGCAAATGTCACCTAAGTCGTCTTATCTTGTTGACTAGCACTTTCGACTGGCGGAGAAATCATGACAAGTTTAGTTATTATGACAACTATCCAAGGGAATATACAATCGACAGTCGACACCAGAGCACGATGGCCGCACTCCATAGGTAAGTGTGTATAAAAAAATTACAATAACAACAAAATTATACCAAATTACATTAGAATAGTGAAAAAATAAATAAATATCTATATATAATAAAAACAAATGTGAAACATTTTACTATGAACCAATTATATTACACCTATCCATGCCAAAAATGAGTATATTTGTTACATTTAAAGGTCACCCCACCCGCCCGTTTTGTGATGGGAAATGCAACCAACGCTCCCAGTAAAGAAGGAAAAGGTCCGTCAGCACAACCACAAGCACCACAGACATCCGACAAACAGCTATCATCATGCATCAGCTGCGCAATGCTATGTAGTAATAATATTTTTGTTTTCGCACACACACACACACACACACACGCACGCACGCATACACACATATAGGCACAAGCAGTACTTATACGCGACGCAACGACGCGCGACGCGACTATATAAGCGACGTGTTCACATTTACCATATCTAGCTTCCGCTGTGCGTCAATAAGATACCTACGCAGATGAATTTTGAAAGTGCTTATTGTTTTGAGGGATCTTATAGGTGGGGGTAAATTATTCCATATTTTAGAAGCCGCATAACGGAAGCTACCTCTAAATGCAGCTGTTTTATGAGGCAATATGGAAAGCTGTTGCGAACACTGTCTGCTAGCACAGTCGCGTCTGCCAGCAACCCAGCTGATCTTGTTAAAAAGATACACTGGCTGCCGGCAATGAACAACACCAAACATAAGGGATGCCAAGTGTAGCTTACGCCGTGATTTCATTTTCAGTATCAACCTATCATTTAAAAAAGGTGTAACGTGACTTCTACGGCCTATTGTGAAGCAGTAACGAGCGGCGGCATTCTGGACTCTCTGGATCAACCGATCCGTACGAGCTAGCAGACGTGGTCCATACACAGTGTCCGTGTAGTTCAATTTGGAGAGAACTAACGATTCTACCAATCGTACTCGCAATTCTTCGGATAAATATGGTCGCATTTTGTAAAGAATACGTAACCTGTAAAAACAGTTACGCACTAATTTAGCGACATGTTTCTCATATCTTAGATTCGAGTCAATATTCAGACCTAGGTTACGGGCTTCACTCACCCTCTCTACCACCTCGCCCATGAGCGTAATATTAAAGTCTGGTAATGAACGCAGTTGGTTTTGTGTACCAAACACCATATATTTAGTTTTTTTTGGGTTCAGAACCAGGGAATTATTTTCAGCCCACTCCACAATTCTATCGAGGTCCTGCTCTAAACTCGCAATAGCCATAGCATACTCATTAGATTTAAATGACACATAGACTTGAATGTCATCAGCGTAGATATGATACTGCTGGTGAGGGGTGGTGACACTTGTATTCTATGCCGTCAACCACACGGCACGGAAGAATGTTGTGGTTGTTTATAAAGAATCTTTTAAAAACAAATTTGTCTGCAAGGAATTGCTTGCGCAGGTAAAGTGGGGGATCGCCACTCTACTTGTAGACCATTAATCGGCGTGGATCTCATGCAGCCTAAAACTATGCGAAGACTCTTCGACTAAATGGAGTCTAGTTTAGCCATTGCAACTTTACTGCAGGGTTCCAGCAAAAATTTACCATAATATAACAGACTTCTGATAGTTGCGTTGTATATGAGTACAAGGGTGAAAGGATACGCTCCCCACCAAAACACCCGCAAGCGTTCGAAGCATGTTTAGGTTTTTCTCTAATTTGTTTACAACATAGTTAATATGAGAAGCACCAGATAATTTTGAGTCCAAAATAATACCTTAAAATTTGACATTATCCTCGAACTTTATGGGAGAACCTACAATCTCAAGATATAGCCTAGGAAGTATTCTCATAGAGAGAAGACTATAGCCGAGCTTTTATCAGGTGAAAGTCTGAGTCCATGGGAGTTGAGCCAATGGTTTAGTGAGTTGAGGGATATCTGCATGGATTCCTGAGCATCCTCAATTGACGCTGTCCGTAAATATAAACATATATCATCGGCGTACTGTAGGATTTGACAGTCGATGTTGAGAGACTTATGTAAATCTGACGTGTAAATACTATATAGTAGGGGGCTCAGTACCGAACCTTGTGGAAGACCGCGCCATACTGTTCTCGGTTCAATATTATCTCCTGAACAGTGTAACTTGACTTTACGGTCTGAAAGGAGGTTGCAGATACAATTCATGATTCTTGGCGGTATACTCAGCTGACGTAGCTTACTTCTGAGTACAGCAAGGAGAACATTGTCGTAAGCTGCTGAAACATCCAAAAAGACCGCAAGCACAGATTCATTCTTGCTAAATGCAATCCGAATATCTGTCATCAGGATGCTGATACTATCCATGGTACTAGAACCCCTACGAAAACCATATTGAGAATTAGCTAGAAGGCCTTGGTCACAGAATAAACAGGTACTTACGTACAGAAGCACCACTTCGCAAAACAATTTAAAGAAATTGCGACTCTTGCTACTAAGCAACAAAGTGCAATTCAGCTCGCAAAAGCACTCAGTGCCTACCGCAATACTGTTCCCGCTCTTTTCTAACACATAACGCTGTCTCTGTCTAGCGCGTAGTGACGCACTAGCTGTCGCGCTAGGGTTGTCGACTTGCCGCTGCTACTATAATATTTATTCATCATCTATCTACCTTCTTGACCACGTAATAAAAAATAATTATTCTATGTTTGATGCGTATGGTTACACGGTAAATTTTACTAAATTAAACCAAACCTAGATATATCCTTGTTTAATGGTTAGTGATATTTTTGATGACTTACTTCAAGTTGGCTTGACGAATTCTTAGGAAGTATTTTTCGTCTTTTCGCTAGGTATAAATAAGTAACTGCACCTTATTACGAAGGTTATTAGTAAATTCCGAGTCTAGGTATGTAACTACTTACTTACTTAAGCAATTATAATTTACTTTAAACTAATAAATTGAAGACATCAAATTTTATGAGTAAACAACACGATTATCTTAAATATGCACATAAGTAAGTGGTAGGTGGGTAGGTCTAACATACAACGCATAATGTGTGTGAAATTACCCATTGAAATAATAATAACTTTTGAAATAACTACTCTTTTTTACTCAATTTAATCATAATCATCTTTATTTGTTTACAAATTATTATCAATGGTAATAACAAAGTTTTGATTAAATACACAGTTAGTCGTCTGCGATTAGAACGGGCACACTCGCAACTATATTTTTAGTACTCGTTTTGTGGAATCTTCGTGAAAATACCCGTATTTCTAAAGCTTTCGAGAAGTTTATCGAATAATCGATTATAAGCATGGCTTACTAGAACTTTCTAGAGATTTGTAGAAACATCTAGAATGTGTATTCTAGATGTATGAATCTTGTACGAATGTACCGCGACCGTGACAATATACCTAAAAATACCCGTAAAGCAAACCCGTAAGGCAAATGTGAATGGGACAGGATGAAGGGGAAGACCAAGGCGGACATTCTCTGACCAGATTGGACACATCCTAAAAAAAGGACAGGTCAGAAGTACCCTTAACAGAATAGCATGCATGAGAAACTCGATGGAAGTAAATGAAGCAAGAGAGGTATGTCAGGGTCGTTGCAAATGGCGTTCCGTAGTCTCTGCCTATCCCTCCCGGAAACAGGCATGAGCCTATGTACGAGTATGTATGTGTATATTAATTTTAATAAATTTAATTTTGATGTTTTATCATATCACCGTAATAATCGTTTTATATATCATCACTCCATGCAATGACATTATGTGCGATACAGAAAATAATCGAATACTTAATGTATCTAACTATCATCGTTATGTGAATTGTATGATTTGTGTGGATTTCTTGTTTATTGTGATAAAAGCATGGTCACACATGGCTATACCGCCGTCGATCATATTAGTAGGATGCACGGTAAAACTAGAATTAGTTTGTGTTTGCATCACAAGTATAAGTGAATTGTCTATTGTTATTATGTTGTAAATAAATAAAATTAAAAAAATGCGTGGACTGATTAACATGATTCAAACAGATAAAATGGTTTTTGAACTAGATCTTTAATTTGACACCATAATCGTTGGCATATCTCAACAAACAAAATAATACATTTTCAAGTTGCTCTCGTAATTATCTAATAGGTACTTATATATAACTATGAAGTAAGAACCGCGTAACAATTCTTTTAAAAACTATCTTTTCGAAGATCATACCATAAAACTAGGACAGAATAGACAGCTGTCAGCTGTCACGTTAAGAACCAACTCCGTGCAAATAAATGATAAATAATATTAAATTAGAAAAGTTTTTGTGCAGAATAGTGCAAAAGTGAACATAACAAGGACAGTGACCAGTGACAGTGTTATCTCAGGAATTATATTGTACTCTAAAGACTTGACGAGAATTTAAAAATATCGTGTAAACATTGTGAACTTTTGACGTAAAATCTATTTTAGGCATTGATTTTGACTGCTCAAACAACAATATTGGATGACCTATAGTGACAGTGAATAATATAAACTCAAACAGTGTTTAACAAACCATATTACGAATTACCTATATAAAATAACTACCAGTGACCGTTTATTTGATTCAAAACTAGCAAAGTCATTACTAATAAACGCAGTGGCTCCATCTTGCTAAAATATCAAGAACCAACAACACAAATAGCTATCAGATAACAGACTATAATCGGTCCAAATTATCTTTGGTAATAATTGATCATCAATACTGTAACTAGTGACATCTATTGCATACTCACGAAAAGAAAAGAAAATAAATAACCGATAGTGATCGAGATTTTGTTAACATTGCTTGAAGTCAATATAGCCCCGAGGCGTAGGCCCTTGGTCTAGTAGTCGAGTGATATCGAGTTCGAACCTCCACAACTCCTTCAATTTTTTGAGATTGTATTACATACAAAGTCAATTATTACAAATATGGAAGACTTTAGCTACGTAAATACACAGCGACGGCAACAAAAAATTGACTCGGATAATAGTGATTTGGATACAGATACGTCATTCCAAAGTCAGCCAACCTACACAAATTGTACGCATCAAGAATATTTAGATATGAAGGAACAAATTGAAAACTTAAGTACAGAATTAAAAATAGCTAATAATGAAGTGGATAAATTAAGTCTTGAAAATACTAATTTAAAAAAAGAAATAATAGAATATGAAAGAAAAATAAAGCTTTTAAAATCTGTTGGTCTGTACGATACACAACAATCGACCAGATTTTTTTCACCGCAATATCGGAAACGACGTTTGTATACTAACACAACAATAACAAACCAACATAAACTATACATGAAGGAATCCACTATAGCCGCGAGCAATTGCCGCCCTCCTACCAATCGCCGACTCTCGCTCATAGACGCGATGAATCTGAGCTGCGATACGTCACCTCTGAAGAAAACCGTGGATATGGCCACAATTGTCGTCGGTAGCGAGACTGATAACATCGAGAGTTCTGTATCTTCACCGTCTTCACCACCGTGTCATGTCGAACATGTGCCTACTAAGTACATCCATGGACATCTAAAGGACATCAGCGAGAAAAGGCAAAACAAAGTTATTATTGTTGCCGACGACCAGGGTCGTTATTTACAACGTACGTTACAAGCCCTTATTGGGGATCGGTTCCAGGTGATATGTTTCTGGAAGCCCGGCGCTACTTTACAAGATATTTTACTATCTGAACTCACTCAAATAAAATCATTAACTAACAGAGATTATGTTATTGCGTTAGGTGGCATACATGACAGATCCCCAACTATTTTAAAGATCTGTATTAGTAATTTTCTATGCTTAACTAGAAATACGAATGTGGTATTTTGTGAAGTGCCCTATAATAAATATCTGAATGAAACTAAAATAAACTACGAGATAAAACTAATGTGTTCTAAATTTATGAATGTGAGGTATCTTGATATGGGTTTTAGCGCTCAAATTCCCCATCGCGCTTACTTTGCTCGTCATGTGGGTCGTTTGATACATAAAGAGGTCTTGTCTATTGACTATTACATGAAATATAAAGACTTCCATCTTAAATTGAAATTAAATAAACCTAAATTCATAGACAAATCCACCCAGACTAGTGCTTTAACATCACCAATCAAGGTAAAATGTAAAGAACCCGGAGATATTTCACACTTACAGCATAAGGGTATAAAAAATAAAACTGTATCAATAATTGATAACTTTTTTCGTTAATAAATCATTGTATATATTACATCAAAATATTGCCGGTTTAATAAATAAAGCCGATAGTCTCTCTGTTTCATTGGACGTACTCTCGGAAAAGCAAATTAGTATAGACGTTCTGTGTGTAACGGAGCATTTTATGATGGCTGGCCAGGAAATTCATCTGGACATTCCTAACTTTTGTTTAGCAGCGTGTTACTGTAGAGGGACTAGTAAAAGAGGAGGCACTTGCATTTTAGTTAAAGAAGGTCATACGTGGAAAGATCTAGCCGATATCGCACAGTTGTCAATCAACGGTGTGTTTGAGTGTTGCGCGATCGAACTAGTTACATATAGGATCGCCGTGATCTGCATATATCGAATACCAAAGCAAACTCAATTACGTATTTTCTTTAAAAAATTAGAGCAGGTATTAACAAAAATTAGTAAAACTAAATATAACCATGTGATATTAACTGGAGACTTTAACATTGACGTGATGAAGAACAATAGCGTAATAATGGAACTTAAATGTCTGTTGCTTAACTTTAATTTGGTTCTAGCTCTAGATAAACCGACGAGACTAATAAGTCAGACGTGTATTGATAATTTCGCACACAATTTTATAGAAGCACGAACAACAGCACAAGTAATAGAACTCGCTTTGTCCGATCACACCGCGCAAATTCTCAAGTGTCCTGTGAACAAATCGTGTATACTAAGTTATTGGCGTAAAGAACGTAGGGATTACAGTATAGAAAATATTAAAAAATTTAAAGATTGCATGAAGAAATTAAAATTTACCGAAATATATAAAACTAATGACCCTAACATCGCATTTAATTTATTCTCGGAGACATTTAACCTCTTTTATAAATTATGCTTCCCGATAAAAATTATCACTATACAAACAAGCAGAAAAGCTACTTGGATATCAAAAGGTATTAAACAATGTAGCAAAAGAAAGAGGGACCTATTGTGGACATACAGAACTAAACCATCACATACAAATAAAAAACAGTATTTAGACTATGCGAGATTATATAAGAAAATTATTAGACTAACCAAACGTGCACAGAATGTTCATAATATAAATACATCAAACAATAAATCTAAAACAGCTTGGCAATTAATTAATAAGTCAAAGCTTACTGCTCCTATAAATGCAATACAATCACTTAGAATAGGTAATAAAACAGTTACAGACCCACAGATCATTGCAAATAGCTTTAATGATTATTTCGTTGACAAAGTTGTGCCCATCCCGAAGGCTGATAACAAGATTACTTCTGGCATAACGAATACAAGAGATTCCATGTTCTTGGCGCCATGTATACCGAAAGATATATTAGATATTATTAAGAATTTAAAAAACACTAGTAGTGTAGGGTACGATGGCGTGACAACTAAAATTATAAAGGCTGTAGGTACTCAAGTTTGTGTTCATCTGAGTTATATGTTGAATCTTTGCATTGAATCCGGTGCCTTCCCAGATAGCCTTAAGACAAGCATCATAAAACCAATTTTCAAAAAAGAATGTAGGAAATTGATGTCCAACTATAGACCTATTGCACTAATTCCGATATTCGCCAAAATATTTGAGAAGTATATTTATAAACAATTATACGGATATTTTGAGACAAACAAAATTATTTGTGAGGAACAGAATGGCTTTCGACAAAACAGGACTATAAATAGGGCTATATATGATTTTCTACATAGAACGATTATAAATATAGATGAAAGGAACCCAGTCTGCGCACTATACTGCGATATGACCCAGGCATATGATTATGTTCAACATAACATACTTAAAAATAAACTAGAGAGCTATGGCATTAGGGGTAATGTATTGAATTTAATATCCTCGTACTTATCAAATAGAACACAAGTGACAATGATATCTAGAGTAAACTTGAAGACAAAACAAGAAGAAATTTACACTTCTAGCTCTCGTGTAGTCACGTATGGGGTTCCACAGGGTAGTGTACTTGGCCCTTTATTATTCATCATATATATAAATGATTTACCCAAATCTGTGGTCCACCCTATTACACTTTTCGCTGATGATAGTACTATCACAGTTCCATGCAGTGCACTTAGTTCTTATGAAAATGACATCAATGGGACACTAGCGTCTATTATATCATGGTTAGACAGTAATAATTTAAAAATCAATCTGAAAAAAACACATATAATGCATTTTAGTCAACGCACTCAGCTTCAACCACCGAATATAAGTTATGACAACCACAAAATAAATGAAGTTACCAAAACAAAATTTCTCGGCTTAATAATAGATAAAAATCTAAACTGGAAGCCTCACATAGAACAGCTATGTAAAAGAGTGAGCAGTTGCGCATATGCCCTCTATAAACTTGCACCTATAGTTAACACTAGCACGCTGCTGATGGCTTACCATGGACTGGTAGCTTCTATATTAAGGTATGGCATCATGTTTTGGGGGAATTCGACTGATACGGATGTAGCATTCAGACAACAAAAACGATGCATAAGAGCCATGTTTAGTCTTAATGTAACGGACAGCTTCTGGCCATATTTCGTAAAATACAAAATTATGACACTTGCCTCGTTATACATTCTGGAAACGGCTTTATTTGTTAAATCCAACCCACAATTGTTTGCTCGTATGTCAGCGATTTCTATACGCAACCGTAGAGATAATCAGAGATTATGTATACATAGCGCAAAGACGGCATTAATGGGAAATAGCATATTCTGCTTGGCTCCAAAAATATATAATAAGATACCGAACCATATGAAAGATTTAAATTTAATGCTATTTAAGAAAAAGTTGAATACATTACTATTGTCCAAATGTTATTACAGTGTTAAAGATTTTCTTAATGATCGTGACTTGTAATGTTTATGTTTTGTGCTATGTCTTTGATTATTACTTGTCTCGTTATCTGTAAATTGAGACGTAACTAATTATAGAAATGTTTATGGAATTAATATATTAAATCTTAATTAAATAATTGACATTTTAAATAACAATATTGTGACATTCAATAAGACATGAATAATTTATTAAAAATGGACATTAACATTGTATAAATTTTTGCACTATGAGATTTGTATGTCTATATGCATGGACACGACATGTTGAAACTATATTTAATTTTAACACCATCATTGTATCACACACATGTTTGACAAATAAATTTATCTTTATCTTTATCTTTATCTTAGGATTCTGTAAGATTGTCAACATCATTAAATCAGAAATATCAACACCTTTTAAGTACGTAATTTGGTATTAATTAGTTTAGCTTACCTTTCTGCATCTGTAGGTAATGTAAAAAAATACACACTTTTATCTCCCTTTTTCGACACACATCCTTGAAAAGAGCAATACTTTGCACCAGACTTGTGATGAGACATTTTTGTTGTTCACTAGTAAAATTCACGTTATTAGCAAATCGAATAGCAAAAATCGCTCTGCGCGCTCGCGGTGACAACCATGACAACCGACTAACGACGCGGGCTTGGAAGCCGCGCCAAAGTGTAGGCACTTATCGCTGTAGGTACGGCCGAGTAAAGGAGGCCTGCCTTGGTTTTCAACATACCACTCTAGTCTGTTTTTAATAAGATGTTCGAAGATTTTACAAAGCACGGGAGACTGGCCGTAAATGATCTGGGGCATTAGGAGATTTACTGGGTTTTAATATGGGAATGATCAGCTGTGTCTTCCATATGTCCGGGATATAATTAAGTGTGAAGCAGGTATTAATTAGGCTTAGAAGGTATTCGCGGCTCTGAGGGCTAACCCTTCTATAAAATGAGTAAGGGAAACCATCGACTCCAGGGGCGGAATCTCAAACAAACTTAAGGACGGCATCCAATTCCTGTAAGGTAAAAGGAGCATCTAAAGGGTCATTGGAGACAGTAACTGAAGACAGAGGAAGTTCATCCTATAAAGGAACAAAGAAAGGAGCAAGTTTATTAAAGAAGAGAGAAGCCAAATCTGGAGAGATTGGGGAATATGTCGAAGGGGAGCAGCCGCGACTAAACGTCTTAAAATTCTGCCACACAAAGGTACAAGGGGTTGTTGAAGAAAGGTATGCACAAAACTTCTTCCAACCCTCACGTTTTTTCCCTTTAAGAAGAAAAGAAAAACTCATTTATTCCATTATGTAGGCACACAATGTAACAGAATGAATACATAAATTAACAGTTAATATATAGACTAACCTAACATAAATAGAATCGGTTCCCAACTCAGCATAATGCCATCTTTTAACATACACAAGATGGCACTGATATTCTCTTGGGACCGTTAATACATATAAATAAATATAATAAATATTATGATATAATTGACATACATAGAAGTAGGCGTCCGGATCGTGCAACAGTCCGATTGTACTCAATCAAATTTTGGAATGTCATGTTGTTAACATAAGTTAGTTCAGCAGCATTTCGGGTTTGATGATTTGAGTACACTCCCGGTCCCAGTGTCCATCAGAATGAACGGTCACTAGGCATGTTTAACGTTGAATTTATGCCTAATAATTGCTTCCCTATTGCTTCTATTTGCTTCCTATTCTCAAACAATTGCATCCATCGTATTTTAGAAGAAAAAAACATTTTAAGAGTGACCGTTCATTCTGATGTCAGGACGGCCTGTCACCGAGTCGTAGTGTCCTTGTTAAATAGAATTATTGAAATTCACGGTGGCCATTAATTACTTCCCATTTGCTTCTCTCAGTGTTTTACAACGATAGTACTGCAACTATCACGGCAATGAAGATATCGACAAAAGTGTTGTATAAAAATATTTTTCGTGCCTGACAAAAAAATAAAGGCAAAACTCTTATTAAACATTGCAGTTACGCTTGATTAGGCGATAAATCTATGGTATTAAAACTAAATTACCTAGTTTATATTTATAGGGTTCCCACCAAGAACTTAGGGTCACAAGCCAACCTCACCTGCAAGTGGGTGCACCTGCCGATCAACGGACGAGACTCTGGCAATCAAAATATCCCGATAAGCGGCAATAGGCTCGCCACCTATTACGTGGGATCAAAACACTGGCGAAAAGTGGGCGTTTAATATGCCTCTGCCTACCCCCTCTGGGGAAACAGGCGTGAGTCTATGTATGTATGTATGTTATATTTATAATACTAGAGGACGCCCGCAGCTTCACCCGCACATTTATTTTGTTTTGCCTGATTCCGTGGGAATTTCGTGTAATCCCTTCTTAGCGCACCCCTATGGTCCCCAAGGAACAGACATGCCCAATATCAACTTCCTTCGTCTAATAGTTTAGGCTGTAGCTTGTTTGTCAGTCAGTCAGTAACGCAAGGATTTTATATGTATATATTAAGATTAAACTATCACAACACGCCAGTCATAAACAGTAACTATCTATTATAAAATAGAATAATAACGACAATAGTTATTTGTGCAACAAGAGAGCAAAGTTGTTTTTTGTTTCGAGTGCTGATTTTGAGTCCTGAACATGGTGAGTGACTCAACAGCACGAGATACAAAAAACTTTGCTCTCGTGTAGCACACATAACTTTTCACCACAGCAGTGAGAACACATATTACGGAGACATAGAAATGAACAGGAATAGATTGAATTATGCATAATCACTTGTTGATTTAACTCTTCTGGTGTTAAAGTACAGTCATCATCGCTAGTTTCACTCATCTTTTTAGATTATTTTATATATTAATATAATTTAACACGTTACGCTATAGGTACCTACTGTATCAGCATCAGCGAAATTTTTATTCCCGCTACTTGTTTAAATCGCGTTTTAATACCGCGTCCCTGATGTTTATTTTTCAAATGTATCATTGTTGTAATTCTAAATAAAAATGTATTGGTTAAATACTAATTTTATACTATTAATTAGACTTATTTTTATTAAAATCCAATAATAAATTAAACATGTAAACAATAACATATAAAAAAAGTAATTTCTTTATTACAAATATCTTTTTTTTTGCGTTACCGTAGGTGTTTTCTTTGAGGTCGAATTCCAAAATCGAATTTCGAATTCGAAGGGGTTTGTGTTTTCACTCACTTTTTATATGCATGTGAAAGATACAGAGCACAGTAAAATTCGAATGTTTCAAATTTGTGGCTGAACAATGTCAATTCGTGGCACTGAAGATTGAAAAATTAAAAAGCTACTTTGCCTCACGCTCGAATCAAAATCGCGTTTTGTTCACTGTTGTCTCGCAGCAAAAGCGGCATTTTTGAGCTGCTGTGGTGAAAAGTAATATTACATGCTTGTAGCAAAAACAGAATGTACCCTCGGTTATTAATGAATAATGTATACAGGGCTTCACTAAGTCCTTACCTCCAAAAGACATGTAGGTTCAAGTCCGTGATAGATCGAAGTCGATTTTTGTATTTTGCAAAAACAGTTTATTATAATATTAATGTACAGTTAAGCAATAAGTTTATGTTAGTACCTATATCTTTTTTAAAATCTGTTTTATTATTATTTTTCAATAAAACGTTAATACTTTTATTATTGCGATTATTCGTAACGAATTCAATTTTATAGCAGTGTAAGATTTTAAAACTTGGGAGGTTAGCAAACAGTGGCTAGCGCCTACAAGAACACTCCCTAGTAAGTTAGGAATTGAAATATTATCTTTAAAGGTGTTTATTACATTTGTATGATTTTTTGTCACACGAGGCACTTTTTTTTACTTTTAATAACAATAATAACATAATACTTAGCTGTAGGCTCCTGGTATAATACCATAGATTTATCGCCTAATCAAGTTTAACTGCAATATTAAATAAGAGTTTTGCCTTTATTTTATTGTCAGGCACTAAAAATATTCTTAACAACACTTTTGTCGTTATCTTTAATGCCGTGATAGTTACAGTATTATCGTTGTAAAACATTGAGAGAAGCAAACAGGAAGTAATTAATGGCCACCGTGAATTTCAATAAACATATTTAATAAGGACACAACGACTCGGTGACAGGCCGTCCTGACATAAGAATGAACGGTCACTCTTAAAATGTTTTTTTCTTCTAAAATACGATGGAAGCAATTGTTTGAGAATAGGAAGCAAATAGAAGCAATAGGGAAGCAATTGTTAGGCATAAATTCAACGTTAAATACGCCTAGTGACCGTTCATTCCGATGGACACCGGTCCCACCAAGGGGATGAGGCTATCTTACCTGAAGCTGCATTCTTATGAGGAATGCTAGCCTCGGCTGCGGAAGAAATACACTCGGAAAATTGCAATAAACAGTCATCAATGTTGGTATTAGAAACACTAGGAAGGGCAGGAATTTTGTTCTGCATGATTTGTTTATACAGAACCCAGTTAGCATCTGCCATTTTGTATTTCAAAATGGGATTATTGACCCTCTGGGATAGGGACCTACTAACTAAGGAAATAATAATAGGATAGTGATCACTACCATAACATACATTTAGACGCTTCCAGTCCAGCTGGGCAGAAAGATTGGAGGAACATCGAGACAAATCAACGCAACTCTTAACTTGACCAATCCTTGGCATACGTGTTGCCGACCCATCATTCAGGACAAATAATCCTCTGTCATCTATTAATTCAACCAGTTCATTACCTGCACTGTCATTGTGAACAGAACCCCACAGACTGGTGGCATTTGAAGTCTCCTAACAGCATAATAGGTTTAAAAAGAACACAGATGTTGTGGAGAAACTGAAACCTTGTAGCATTTGGGGTAGGAATATAAATGGAGATAAAATTAATACCGAGGATATTAACTCCAACAGCATCAATTTCATTCCCATGTCTAGGTCAGGAAAGTGGAGGAGAAGGGAATAAGTTGCTAACAAGGATAGCAGCACCTCCATAACCATCAGGACGGTCATGACGGTACGTGCTATATCCTGAAAAATTAAAATTTTGGTTTGGCCGGCGCCAAGTCTCAGCTAAGGCAATAATTGCAGGGTTATATGTATTAATAAGATGGGAAATTTCATGTCTTTTTGGAATGGCGCTCCTGACATTCCATTGTATGCAATGTAGGGCCATGATTGCGGAATTTAATGAGGTTTACAAATTCATTGGCAACGTTGTCCGGTAAACTATATTTTAAAAGAAAAGAAAAAAGAGAAGAGAATAAATTATTCATATCTATGGAAGCAGGGTCATTAGAAGAAACAGTTAATTGGGAGGGGTTATTGAGAGCGCAACCACTGGTGGAAGGATTAAAGGAATAATCGTTAAGGATGATTTCATGAGCTCTGCGAGCATAACCAGGAGTAAGTTGAGGTCGGGGCTTGGGTTTGGTAAAAGTGTTTTTTCTGTAGGAAGTAACATTAGGAGATTGGTGAAGAGATTTAGGGCTGGAAGGTAATTGAGTGAGGTTGTTGTGATTAGGTGACTGAGAAAGGGCAGGAGGGTATGATGAGGAAACAGCAGCATATGATTTATAAGAGGGGGCAAACTTTTTAGAAGCTTCTTCATAAGACAAGCACTCCTCAGCCATACAAAGCTTAATATTCTTTTGTCTTATGAACTCTGGACAATCCCAGTGTAATAGAGACAGACAGTGTCCTCCACGGAGCAACCATCACCAAAGTGTTCCTCACTACAGTGGAAACACCGAGGTTTGGAACGACATTTGGATCTGGTATGCCCAAATCTACAACACAAATAACATTGTATGGTATGGAATTGGTATAAATTCACCGCAAGGGAGTTATAACAACAGAATACTCGTTTGGGCAGGGATTGACCATCAAAAGTGATGACTACCTAGGATGTTGGTTTCCATTCTGCCGATCCTTCAGTTACAACCTTGTGGTTGAGACGCCTAACCTTTAGTATTGGACTGGGGGATTTTAGGTTCTTAACAATCTCCTCTTCAGACCACTCAATAGGGACCCCTTTAACCACACCCATTCTTGTTATATTATAACTCGGAATAGAGGTAACATAACCTTTATTAAGTACCTGGGAGTCATTAAAAAATGCATTTGCATCTTCTGGAGTTTTAAACTCTACAGAGATCTTGTTACGGCCTACTTTTTTAACTCCATCCGGAAGTATATTTTTAATAAGCAGTTTCAGCATCAGCTGGCCTAACTTCACCGGGTGGATGGTGGTACCGGAGGAAGGGTCATCAGACTTAAATGCAGCATGAACCACAAATGGAGCCGAGTCCCTGTTCGAATATCGAGACCGACTGAAAGAAGTAGGGGAGGCTAGGTTTTGATCATTAGTATTTGGTTTTTTAAGAGGGGAGGGCCATCACTGTCTACATTGCGCTTACGGGCACGGTTTTCAATATCCTCAAAGGACGATAACGGCACGGATAAGTCAGGGGAATACGGGAATAGGTCCTGGGAGGTATTTATAGGTAGGATTTGTTGGGGTGGATTGGAGTTACTTTGCGACGTTCCAAGATCGGGCGGGTGACAATGGAGTTCAAAATCAACTTCCATGGTCCTCTCCGCATGCCGCAATAAAACACAAATAACCTTACCAAACAGGTAACAAATAATCACACCGCAAAAAAAAACGAACACAGACATGAAACTGACACAGAAAATAACACCAAAATTTAGTGATTCAGCCTAAGAAAAACAAATTAAACGCTCCACATGTGCTTGCCATAAACACTTACCGGCGAGTCCAAGAAGAGCTTTGTACAGTACTTGCCAATCTTTATGGCCGCCAATGGCCGCTCTGAATGTAGCCATCGGTACGAACTTGCGCATGGTACAGTCGGGTGGACATTTCATAACCAAGAAAATATATTTGTAATTATTGAAAATTAAAATCTTCAGTTACGTTGTTAGATTAGCATATTATATTATTTAATTACATATTGAATCAAATTCGATTAATGTAAATTCAGTTAGGGGAAGCGACTTTTCAGCTTAGACTTATTTCCTTCTTCATAAACGTTAAAACGTCAATCACCATTTTCCGTGCTTGGCGACGTAAAACATTAAAACGACCGCGAGGCATGATCAATGAAAATGGTTACTATCTACGGAATTCTATATTCGAACTATAGATAGATCTGTAGATTTTAGACACGTTTTTGACATAAGCTCCATAGAAAATATGTCAAACACGAATCTAAAATCTACAGATCTATCTATAATTCGAATATTGAAAATGGCCGTATATCAGTACAAATAACAACAAGAAACAACGATAGCAACGAGAAACAAAAAATAAGTAACACTATGAAACTATTCTACAGTCCGTTCACAGTTATTTTACCTCTGACAGATGTCGGTGTTTATTTTCTTTATGTTGGAATTGTACTCTGTGATGACAGGAATGTAAAATAGGGTTACCCGTGCATAACATTTTACACAATATTAGTGGAAATGCTTCAAAAATTCAAATGATTGAAGCACATGGCCGCAAAGTGGTTAGATTACCGCCATACCACTGCGAGCTAAACGCAATTGAACTTATGTGGAGTCTCATTAAAAGGCGAGTCACAAGCAAAAATTTAGGACAAGAGGCAACCAACATTGTGAATTTAGCTGAAGAAGCTTTTCAATCTATCACTGCAGAAGACTGACAAAAACAATGCAAACATGAGCGCCACATTGAAGACAAGCTTCGTGAAACAGATGGGTCTACGGATGCTGAAATGGAGAGGTTCATAATAGAATTAAATTCTGAGTCTGATACAGAATATGACAGCAGTTACGAATCATCATAACATTGGCAGTCCACATGGGTCATTCTTATAGACTCACGCCTGTTTCCATACAGGGGTAGGCAGAGGTGTAATATTACACCCACATCATTCTTATTCAAAATAAATATGAAAATTAAATTTGCAGTTTTTGTATTTGATAATTAGAACCTCACGTTGGCGTAATTATGATGCGTTTACCTTTATATATTAAATAGACATCATTTTTATTATAACTACTTATCTTCATAGGAAATTAGTTATTTCGTAAGAAAATAAATATACATGCATATAGCCATGCCAATATCAAGAGGTTTTGTTACAAACATTACTTCCAAATATTTAATACGATCGCTTAGGCAATAAAAAAATAAGTACATTTTTAGCAATAATGTATATTTAAAATGGGAGTATTATATACCAAATATAGCAACACAACGCCCAGGTTGGCCAATCTAACAGCTAGAGGTAAAATAACTGTGAACGGACTATAAACGCGACGATACTGTCAGAGCTCAGCGAATATGTGAGTCGTGTACGAACGTAGCACACTCACACTAACGCGCGGGAGGCGAGGACGCTAGCGGGTGGAAGACGGCGCGCGGGCGTGCCCTGCCTCCACGCCCCGCGTACGTCCCGCTGATACCTGATTTTGTGTTCTGCGCAGCGCAATGCGGCTAGGTTCGGAGCGGCCATAAAGTTTGGCGAGTACTGTACCTATTTCTTACGCATTATCATACATGTCAAATAAATCAAATTTATAAACAGGCAAAGGAACTCATCATTCTGCCTTCATGTCCCCGGGCGAGGTGGGTTCTCGTACCTACCTAATAAAACGCAGTGAAACACGGCAGTGGTAAATCTTCTCTTAACCGGGAACAATTCCCTTTTGCCTACCGTGTTGGAAAATGCCTCCGCCGTCGCATCTAAACAATGGACATTTTTGTTAAGAATTGTTTATAATAGCTATGGTTCACCCATGAACAACCCTAGATTTACTTATATCTGTGAGTGTGAACAACACTATTGCTCTGCTGAAGATTAAAGATGGGATTCTGGCGGGAACCTTAAAAAAGCGCGGATAAGAAAATTTTTCAATTTTAATTTCTTGCTAAATATTCGGTGGTTTTTGCTTAAAAGTTGATCCAAAACAATAGTGATAGGTGTGCAAACCCGTGGAAATGGTGGGAAATGAGGGGGGCGGGGATAACCCGCCCACCTCACATAAACGTCCTCGGCCTGAGGCCGGAGACGGCGGGACAGAGAAGGACTGTGGTAATGGCGGCGGCGGTGAGAATTATGACTATATACCTTATACAAAACCAGATTATAAAAGACTTTACCCAGAAAATGCAACTTGTACAGATTTTAAAGTGTTTATAGAAGCTACAAACAATAAAGATATAATAGGCAATAAGAGCCCTATCTATCTCAATCACATATTTTCAAGTGAGATAAAAGGAGTGACGGCTATACAGAGAATCAATGGAAATAAAATAGCAGTCATATTTAAACAGTATAATACGGCCAATAACTTTATCAACAACAGTGCTTTTCATAACAAACATGGCTTGAAAGCATTTATTCCGGCTGCGCAAATAGAAAAAACAGGCATAATTAGATTTGTACCAGCAAACATTTCGAACAAAGAACTATACACAAAATTATCATCAATTTATGAAAGAGCTATAAGAAGATTCACAAAGAAGGTAGGACAAGAGCGAGTACCATTACAAACAGTTAGCATTACTTTTCTATCGAATATTCTCCCAGACAATGTACAATACGATTTGTTTTCATACCGAGTTTTCGAATATATACCCCCATTACAGCAATGTTTCCGATGCTTTAAATTTAACCACTCCGCTAGGATATGTAATGGCAAACAAAGATGTTCCATTTGTGGAGGTGAGCATTTATATAAAGAATGTGATAGACCAACAGAGATCTGCTGTTGCAATTGCAGCGGGCCTCATCTTGCAATTTCGAGATTATGTCCAATTAAGTTAAATAAAATATTAGAAAAGAAAAATAAGATAACATATGCAAGTGCTACAATCACAAAACAACACTCAAGTGATAACATTGAATTTCCACCCTTGCCACCTCCAAAAATGAAACCAATTAACACTGTAAATAAATCTGTAAATAAGTCTGTACATACATCTGTAAATAAGTCTGTAAATACATCTGTAAATAATACTGTACATAGTGTAAATAACTCTAGAGATGTCTCTCCTAAAGTCGACATCAAAGCCCAAATAGTTGCCAACAACGATGTACTTAAGGCCCTGGTACAGACGTTGGTGGAACTGGGTAATAAGGGCGATAATACGCCTACCACTGTAAATACCATTAGAGAAACACCTATTAAAAACCTCAAGTAATGGATCCAAGTCATACAATGTCTAAGCTACGTATTGCTCAATATAACATTCAAAGTGCTAAAAATAAAAGACCCTTACTGATTCAATTCTTACAAAAACAAAATATTGACATTTGCTTACTTAACGAAACATGGTTTAAAGACAATAGTTTAAGAATACCTGGATATAATATTTATAATAAAAATTCTAAAAATACTCATAATGGTGTAGCAATACTAATTAAGCCATATTTAAAGTACAAAGTTTTAAACACTAGATTTTATGAAGAAATTCAAACTGTAGCTCTGTCCTTATCTACGGTGCATGGTAGCTTGACTATTCTTTGTGTATACTGTCCTCCTTCTAGTAGACATTTATTTTATTTTTATTTATTTTCAGCCTGTAGTGTCCCACTGCAGGGCAAAGGCCTCCCTCTCCTTTTTCCATAGGTCTCTATTTTGTGCTAGCACAGGCCAGTCCTTCCTATACGAGTCCAGTTCGTCCCGCCATCGTCGTCTCGGCCTTCCACGTTGTCGCCTAGCACCTTCGGGGACCCAATTAGTGGCGATTTTGGCCCAAAGGTCTTCCGGCATGCGGCAAACGTGGCCTGCCCAGTCCCATTTGAGTTTGCAGGCTTTGTGGGTGACATCGGCGATTTTTGTTTTGGAGCGTAGTATTGTATTTTTTACGCGGTCTGTTAAACGGACTCCTAGGATACTACGCTCCATTGCTCGCTGGCAGACCTCGAGTGCGGACCTCTGTTGAGCAGTCAAAGACCATGTTTGTGCACCATACGTGAGAATGGGGAGAACGCACATGTCCATGAGTTTACGCTTGTGACATAATGGGAGATCTCCTTTCATTAGGTCTTTCATCGACCAGTAGCTCTTCCAGGCGTTTTCTATGCGACGCATGACTTCTCTGTCTTGTCGCGCCTGGAAAGAGACTACTTGGCCAAGGTATAAATATTCCTGGACATATGCGATCTCCGCACTCCCTACGTTTAGATTTATTTCTGTGCTGTTAGTCATTATTTTGGTCTTTGACATGTTCATTCGAAGTCCTATCCTGTGGCTCGCCTCATGCAGCTCGTTAAGCATGACACCCAGTTCATCTGCTGAAGATGACAACAGAACAATGTCGTCGGCAAATCGAAGGTTTGTCAACCTCTTTTCACCGACGGCAATACCTTTGTCAGTCCACTCGTCGGATAACTCTTTAAAAACCTCTTCTAGGGTGGCTGTAAATAATTTAGGGGACAGCGGGTCACCTTGTTTCACTCCAATTTGGATAGGAAAGACTGGTCCTGTGGAATTAATTCGTACTGCTGCTGTGCTATTACTATAAATGTTTCTAATAAGGTCAATGTAGCCTATTTCTATTCCCTGTGCGTGTAGTGCATTGAATAGTGCATCGTGTTTAATGCTGTCGAATGCCTTAGTATAATCGACAAATGCCAGGTACAAAGGTCTTTTGAACTCGATGCACTTTTCGATTATTTGGTTCAAACAGTGTAGATGGTCTGTGGTAGATAAGCCCCGACGGAATCCTGCTTGCTCTGGGGGTTGTTGAGAATCTAGTATGTATGAAATTCGGTTTTCTATAACTTTAATGAAAATTTTATACAAATGAGATACTAAAGTAGACATATACGGATCAATAGATTACGTAATATTATCAATGATCTTCCAAAGCCTATATTTGTCAGTGGTGACTTTAATGCACACCACATCGCTTTTGGTTGTCTATCCACTAAGAGCAGAGGTCAGGATTTATTTAATATCATTGATGACTTGGATTTATGTATATTAAATGATGGTAGTTTTACAACTGTTAACAACCCGAGACGAAATCCGTCTGCAATTGATGTAAGCTTTATTAGTGCTAACCTCGCATCAATATGCGAGTGGTCTGTACATGATGATGCCATGGGCAGCTATCACTACCCAACAATAACAGAGATTTCACTGCATATAGATAAATATTATATTAATCCTCCTGTTGATAGGTTTATATATAACAAAGCAGATTGGAAAAAGTTTAAAACTATTTCTAAAACAATATTTAATGATTTAGTTCTAAAATTATATGATCCTATTTCAACCTATAATGATTTTTGTTCTCGATTGGATAATTTAAAAGTTATGACAATTCCTAAACTTAATAAACCACATAATTTCAAAAGTAGACCTCCAGCTCCTTGGTGGAATGACATTTGTGAAAAAAGTGTTATTGCCTAGAACTATTTAGATTATAAAAGAAAGGATGCACTTAAAAAAAGAACCATATCAGAACAAAAGAGAATATGTTGGAATAGCTTATGTAACACTTTTAATAGAACTACTCCTATAAGTAAGATTTGGAATCTTCTAAAAATGTTCAAAGGTATAAGAGCTGGTAATAAATCATATAAAGATGAGTTTATTTCTCAATTTCTAGATAAATTATCTGACAATAGCAATCTAAATAATATTAATAGTTTAGGCAATATTTTCGAATTAAATAATGATAATCCAAATTCAAAATTTTTGCTAGATGCTTTTACATGGTCTGAATTTAAAATGAGTTTGTTATTTCGGAAAGACACTACACCTGGTTTAGATGATTTCCCCTATTGTACTATTAAAAATTTAGATGAATCAGCACAAAAAATATTTCTTAATATTCTTAATTTACTTTGGCATTGTAAATGTATTCCACAATCATGGAAAACACAATGTGTCATTCCGATACTCAAACCAGATAAACCTCGCGAGCTTGCCAGCTCTTATAGACCAATATCACTGTCTTCATGTCTAGGTAAACTATTTGAAAACATGATTAAAAATCGTTTGGATTGGTATATGGAATCTAACGGCATCATTCCGCATGTACAATATGGATTTCGTCGAGGGCGAAGTTGTGCAGACAGCTTCACTTCCTTAATTTCAGACCTGAAACATGCAAAAGATAATAAGTTACACACTGTTTGTGTATTTTTAGATGTTCAGGGTGCTTTTGACAGTCTAGATCCGGCTATACTTGTACAAGTTATGTCTAGGTTAGGTGTGCCTGGTCAACTATGTAAATGGATATATAATTTTTTGGATAGTAGAACACTTTATGTAAGGCATAGTAATACATTGCATGGTCCAAAATGTGCATCTAAAGGTACAATGCAGGGTGCTACACTATATCCTTTGTTGTACAATATATATACAAGTGAAATCTGTAAATTTGTAAATAGTAATGTAGATATTTTGCAGTTTGCTGATGATATTGTTTTGTACAGTAGTAATTATAATGTAGAAATTGCAATAGACAATATTAACAGAGCATTGTCCCAAATATTTCACTATTACAATGATGTGTTACATTTAAAAATTAATCCCTCCAAAAGTAGTGCCATGATATTTGGAAATGAGAACACATATTCAAAAGTAATATATAACGGAGAATTTATAAATCCAGTGAATGTTAAAAAATTTTTAGGCATAGTATTAGATAAGAAATTAACCTTTGAGGAACATATTAAAACCATATCAAAAAATGCTCTTAAAGGATTAAATATAATAAAATGTCTTGCAGGCGTTACATGGGGAGCTGACCCGAAAATATTGTCAACTTTGTATAAAAGTATAGTTAGAAGCCATTTTGATTATAGCTCATTAGTGTATATAAATAGTACTCATGTAAATAAACTAGATCTATTGCAGAACAGGGCTTTGAGAACAATTTCTAGTGCAATGTGCTCTACTCCCATAAGGGCCATGGAAGTGGAGACTAAAATAATGCCCCTAATTTTGAGACGCATTCTACTTGCAGAGAGATTCTGTCTTAAATTAATTGCTGCCGATAACAAGAAAATAATAAACAAAATAGTACCTTCTGTATGTAGAAATCCTGGACCTCTAACAACAGGCGAGATTCTCTTAAATGGTAAATCCCCAACATTGTCCAAAATATTGCTGGAAACAGAAAACAGTTTTACTGGTATTAGAAAACAATGCCCATGGCCATGTTACTCCTTCTCTTATCAGTGTATCACACATCCCGTCAAAGAATTGCAAAATCCCATCAATAACAATTTAGATATGTTACAGTTTATGGCAGATAATAAGAATTATTATGTTATTTACACTGATGGCAGTAAAGGAAGTGATCATGTGCGTGCTGCTATATATGATCCACAAATTCAATTCTCTCAAAGCTTTGTTCTACACAATACATGCACCATATTCACTGCAGAGGCATATGCGGTTTATCAGGCATTAAAACATATTCGCCAAATTAACAATAGCAAATACTTTTTGATTGTTTCTGATTCATTGAGTTTGATTAAAGCCTTAACTAACCTTACAGTTTTTTTTAAGACAAATTATATTCTATATTCATCAAAGAAATAATTTATCAATATTACCTCAAGCACAAAAGCATTGCTTTTCTGTGGGTACCTTCACACCGAGGTATCTATGGCAATGAAATAGTTGATAAAACCGCATATGAAGGTAATAATGCTATTGATGTTAGAAATGCAATGGCCATTCCTATGACTGACTTCTTGCAATGTATTAATGAAAATGTTTGTAATTTATGGTTAGAATTGTGGAAGAAAGACCAAGACACTAAAGGAAAATTTTACGGCCGTATACAAGAAGAATTACCTGTTAGACCCTGGTACAATAGATTGAAGGAAGCCAGCCGAGACTTTATCACTACGATAAATAGATTGCGCTTTGGCCATAATACTGCTCCGTCACACCTTGCTAGACTTGGCATTATTACAAGCAATACATGCCCACATTGTGAATCCCAGGAGGGAGCTCAGGGAGCCGTTGCAACCGTTGATCATATTATTTTTGACTGTCAAAACTTCCTGCTTGACAGATTAGTGTTGGCTAGTGAACTCAGTGATGTGAACATTAAGTGCGATTCTTTCTCCCGCCCGCCGCCACTCGAAGAGTTATTGAAAGACAAAAATACTTACAAACCGATATATAAATACATTAAAAATACTGTTAAAACAATTTAAAAATTAAGTGAATGTGCAGTGTCCGTTAAAATAAAATAAGATTTGACCTAAAGGTCCAGTTACCAGGTCATAAAATCACAAAAAAAAAAAGATTAAAGATGGTGCCCAATTAAGTTTTTTCTTTTATTCAAATTCTCAATACGCTTCCACTGCGCCATAAAATGACGACAAATGTTAATTTTCCTAAACTAGAAGATGGAACAAATTTCTCGATATGGAAATTTCGCGTCTTTACATTGCTGGAAGAAAAAGGCTTCGAAAAGGCGCTCAGCAAAGACGCCATCATGGACGCCCTGAAGTCAGACGAAAAGATAAAAGAAATGGACGCAAAGGCAAGAAGTGTAATTGTACAATGTACATCTGACAAGTTTATTGACATAATAAGGGACTGTACAGCCGCGGCCCAGATGATCGCTAAACTGGAAGAAGTTTTTGAAAGAAAAAGTGTTTTCTCTCAACTCTACCTAAGGAAGAAATTACTGGCTCTCAAATGCAGCAATAATGAAAGCCTGCAGGACCATTTCATGAAATTTGGAAAGATTGTGTCAGATTTAGAAGCTGCCGGTTCATCATTGAATGAATGTGACAAAGTTTGTCACTTATTATTAACACTGCCAAGTGAGTACGATACTGTTATCACTACATTAGAAACTATCGACAGAGAGTTAAGCCTAGACTTCGTAAAATCTAGAATACTAGATGCCGAGTTAAATTTTAAAGGTCTAGAACAACCAAGCACAAGTTCAGGTGCTGATGTGCAAACATTTTTAACTTGTTTTAAATGTGGAAAGAATGGGCATAAAGCATATCAATGCAGGTATGGTTCATGCAGAGGACGAGGAACTGATCGAGGTCATAGAGGACACTACAGAGGGGAGCAGCATACAAACAGAGGCCGGAGTTCTTTCTCAAGATCACGTGGAGCATCATACCAACAAGGACATTCAGCACATATGGATATGGCATTTACAGCATTGTGTGCAGGCGATTCTGACAAGACTGTGAGTGAATGTGTGCGTTTTGTTGTTGATTCTGGAGCCACAGAACATTTGATCATGGCTAAATTTATACCATTTTTGACAGAAATGCATAGTTTAGATAGAGAGATTAATATATTTGTTGCCAATGGACAGTATTTAACAAGCACTAAAAAGGGTAAATTAAAGTTAGAGTATAACAACATAAAAATAGAAATAGAGGGACTTATTGTAGATGGATTATCACACAATTTACTATCAGTTAGGAAGCTGTTAGAGAAAGGTTTAAAAGTACAATTTTACAATGATTCTGTATGTATTAGCAACACTAACTATAGAGTTACTGGCAATATTAAGGGTAGGCTATATATAATTGAAATGAAACTTTTAAATGAAAAATGTATGATTTCCAAGGATCTATGGCATCAGAGATTAGGGCATGCTAACAGAAATCAGCTGAAGATGATGAACCTTCCCTATAGTGAGATACCATGTGAGCCGTGTATGCAAGGTAAGTCCACACGTTTGCCTTTCCCTCAAACTTCAAAACCGCGTTCTCATAGCATAGGTGAGTTGGTGCATACTGACATATCTGGTCCTGTCACTACTCCTACTTCTAGTGGAGAGATTTACTACCATACAATCATTGACGACCATACACATTTTTGTGAAGTATATTTACTAAAGAGAAAAAGTGAAGCAACTGATAGGCTCATTGACTATATCAACAGAATGGAAAGACAGACTGGACATAAAGTAAGAAAAATTAGAAGTGACAATGGAGGCGAGTTTAAAAATGTCAAGCTTCATCAATTTTGTAGGGAAAGAGGTATTATACAGCAATTTACATCACCATACAGTCCACAGTCAAACGGGGTAGCAGAAAGGATGAATAGAAATATTAACAACAGAGCCAGGACATTACTAGCTGAAACTGGATTACCAAAAACATTATGGGGTGAAGCAGGAAGATGTGCCGTTTACCAAATAAATAGATGCCCATCATCTGCTATTAATTTTCAAACACCAGCAGAAAAAATGTTAGGAAACAAGGATTTGACAAAATTAAAAGTATTTGGATCGAAGGCTTGGGTACATATACTACCGAAACAGGACAAACTTATTGAAAGAGCAAAAGTCATGAGATTTGTGGGATATAGTATGAATGGATATCACTTATGGGACTCAGAAACGAATGAAATAATTGTATCAAGAGATGTGAGATTTGACGAGAAGCAAATAAAATATAATTATGAGAAAGATAATATTAAAATTGATAAAACATGTGAGCAAAGATACTTTGATGATGAAGTAATAGAAAAAGAAGACATCAAGAAGGACGAAGAAGATGACCAGAAAAGAAGGAAACCCTATCAGAATGATGTAGAGAAGTATCAAGAAGATAGTGAGAAAACTGAAGAAATAGGTCAAGGAATCGAAAATGTAGAGAACAACCAAGAAACAAAAGAATACACTACCAGATCAGGAAGACAAATAAAAAAGCCAAAGGGAATACTAGAAGATTATGAATTATACACAGCATATTGTTTACTATCAGGAGATCCGCAAGACTATGAAGAAGCAGTCAAAGATAATGATTGGAAAAATGCAGTACAGAAAGAATTAAACTCACAGGAAAAATTACAGACATGGGAAGAAGCTACATTGCCAAGGGGACACAAAGCTATAGATACCAAATGGATTTTTAGAACAAAACAGGATGGCACTAAAAAGGCAAGACTTGTAGCAAAAGGCTTTCAGCAAAAAAGTCAGGATAACCATTATGCCCCAGTAGCTAAAATATCTACCATTAGATTAATGATGAGCTTAGCTGTACAACAAGAAACATCACTAAAGCAGTTAGATGTTCCAACAGCCTTTTTACATGGTAACTTAAATACAGATGTATACATTAAATGCCCAGAAGGAATGGAAATTACAGAAGGAAAAGTTCTTAAGTTAAAGAAGGCATTGTACGGATTAAAGGAAGCACCTAAATGCTGGTATCAAAGATTTCACGACTTCATTACAGAAAAAGGATATACACAGTCAAAATATGACTCATATGTTTATATGGAAAAGAAAAGAATTGGATATTATTGTATGTTGACGATATTTTATTCCTCGGAAATGACCATAATACTATAAAAGATTTAGAAAAGGAATTTAAAGTAAAGAATTTGGGAGAAGTATGTAACTACTTGGGATTAGAAGTGACAAGAGAAAAAGATAGACTGGAATTAAGACAAACTACAATGAAAGAGAGAATTTCAGAAAAATTTAATATGCTGGATTGTAAAGGAAGTAAAACTCCAATGGAACCTAACTTCAATGCAAAGATAGCATCACCTTCGGATGTGATTGAAGTATCTTTTAAGGAATTGATTGGTTCTTTATTGTACATTTCTACAAATAGTAGACCGGACATCACATATGCGGTATCATACCTGAGTAGATTTCTCGACAAGCCCACACAGGAATTATGGACAGCAGGTAAGAGAGTCTTACGTTACCTTAAAGAAACATCAAGTCAGGGGCTGTTATATAAGAAGACAGGTGATTATACAAAGCTAGAAACTTACTCGGATGCAGACTGGGCAGCAGATAGATCAGACCGGAAAAGTACCAGTGGGTGTGCTATCTATCACGGTGAGAATTTAATTACATGGTTCTCTAGGAAGCAGACGTGCACAGCTCTCTCAACGGCGGAGGCGGAGTATGTTGCAGGAGCGCATGCTGTGAGTGAGCTTATGCACATAAAAGGGGTGGTCTCTGATTTCTTGAATGATAGGAAAATTTCAGCTCACTTATTAATAGACAATCAAAGCACTATCAATAATCAGAGAAATACTAGAGCTTCTTAGCATATAGCAATTAAATACCACTATGTAAAAGATCTTATACAGAAGAAAATAGTGTCTATATCATATGTACCTACTAATGACAATATTGCAGATATTTTTAACAAATCTTTGCCAATCAGCAAACATGAATACCTTTGTAATAAGTTAAATTTGATTTGATGTACCTAAATATTTAAAAACTAAACTTTGTGTACCCAGACTACTGTTGAATGTTGTTTACCTATATGTTCTATTTTTTGTAAAACCATACATAGAATTGTGAATGTATAGAGTGGACATATTGTCACACAGATCATAAATGTTAGAGTTGTCACTACCAAATAAATATAAATGTTTACTTTAAGCACTTTAAGAATGTTTTAGTGATTATAAAATTCTGTAAATTAAGAGGCTGTGTTAAGAATTGTTTATAATAGCTATGGTTCACCCATGAACAACCCTAGATTTACTTATGTCTGTGAACAACACTATTGCTCTGCTGAAGATTAAAGATGGTGCCCAATTAAGTTTTTTCTTTTATTCAAATTCTCAATAATTGTTAGGTACCCAGACCCCGTTTGATATTGCTAAACCATTGTACTTATTCATATGTAGTGTGTAGGTACGTTTATTGCCATTTTGAATGAAATGAGACACGTATGCGAATAAGATGACTTTGATGTGGTTTCCATTCTGCTGTGAATTCTTATTTTCTTACCTAAGTATCTGTATATCTAACTGTACTTATTAGATACCTACCTAATATATTAAAAGCAGATTTCCCAGAAGGTTTTGGGGCACTGAGGACCTCCGTGTTTTTTAAACCAAGCCTTGAAGTATACTTGGTTGACGCAATTCATCTTTATTATTAGATAAATGCTTATTACAAAAAAATATTGTCATCTAAACTGTGAATTCAGCAAATAAGAGGCTTGTTTCGAATGGATCACAAATTTGTATTTTTTGAGATTTCTTAAATTAGGCTGTAGAATGTGAATAAAAATAACACCGTAACATTGCACCGTACTGATCCCGAACACCAACATATCCCAATATGATTATATACCAGCTATGTATTTGATATAAACATGTTATTGAAGATACATTTGAAGACAGACTAAGACATAAATATAGAGATGCATGGACGAAGCTCTAGAGTTGCCACAGATGCTTTTATAAACATTTAAAATATCTAAACCCACCGAGGAACATGCTAAATAGACCAAGATCAACTCTAACTGAGGATATTTCTTCGAATAAGCAAAAAAGTAAAGGAAATAAAGATCTTTGTGGTTTTATATGTCAATTAAAGGAGTTAAAAAGGCCCGCGTAAAATGCTTAGCCTGTACTTATCGTCTTACCAGAACCTTGTAGATAGAATGTTTTACGAGGTGCTATTTTCAACGTTGTTTCAATAAGAATTACGCCTCATCCTTTCATGAGTAGGCATCGCACCCAAAAGCATTATTTTGGTACTCTATACACGTGTAGGTACGTTCTGTAAAATTCGTTACGATATCGGTGTTTTCGATACGGTGTTCCACAGGGAAGCGTGTTGGGTCCGTTACTATTCATTATATATATTAATGATTTACCGAGAGTAACTGAATTTCCACTTTGTCTCTTTGCCGATGACAGCACAGTCACTGTCAGTACTAGAAATACGGACTGTTTTGAGAAGGACGTAAATGATACGGTGCAATCAGTAATGTCATGGATGGATGATAATAATCTAAAAATGAACTTAACTAAAACAAAAGCCATGTTCTGTAGTCAACGGACAACACCGCGTCAAGTAAATGTTAACTATCACGGGACAGAACTAAATATAGTGGATTTAACAAAAATGTTAGGAATCATAATTGATAAAAAGCTCACTTGGAAAGACCATGTAGAACAATTAAACAAGCGGTTGAGTTCGAATGTTTATGCTCTGTCTAAGCTAGCGCGCGTTATTAATGTGTCATCGCTTATCACAGCATATCATGGCATAACAGACTCAATCCTAAGATTCGGCATAATTTTTTGGGGCAACTCTACTAACAAGGAACATATATTTAAGTCCCAAAAAAGATGTATCTGACAACAATATATATGACAAAATGTAAAGGGAATCAAATAAAGATAAAGTTTAAACCCAATTCCTCAATTCCGTATCAAGAAAAGTGACTTCCTCTGTCCCGAAGATCTACTCCTATACAATTAAACCAAAATTAAAACTAAATACAAGTAAAAATATGCAGCGCTGGCTATTTCAAGTCATTACAAATACAACCTATCTGAAACACCAGCAGCTTTCCAGGGAAAAAAGTAAGCAAACAAGTTTTCGTGGTATCGTGCGCTCGCATAAAAGCGTTTTGAATGTAAAACGGCTACGACTGTTTACATTACAACTTCTCTCACATAAAAGGCGACGCCCCGAGCATACCATTTAAACGCATAGAGTTGCGTACAGATATTAATAACAGTCCCTGAGAAATATAGGCTTTTCAGACAAAGAAAAAAGACAAATACAGGTCTTGAATCTACCAGGTGACTGGCTAAAATTGTAAGACAAATCTTTAATCTACTGCGACTGAAACTGATAAAGTAGCAGCACAAATTATTATAAAGTTCTGTCACCAATAAGAGAGAGAAATTATTAGAGCATCAATATCAATTATAAGAACACGTATTATATAAGCACCTGTATTGCGATCTGTTAGGTTACAATATAATCTAAATTATGCACTAAGTAGTTAGCTAGTAGAAATGGTCTATACAATATCTTAATAGAAATTATAATTTGTGTATGTACACGACTTTACGCAAATAGCGATTTCCTTTATCCGCTGTTATTTCGACAAATATCGTTATTTTCGTTAAAGCTAACGCAAAAAGCAAATGAGGCGTAAAACCGAGCTTTTTAACCTACGAAAAAAATATTTTGTCACTTGTTCGTTTTACTTGGGTTTTAGGGTGCAACGATTAAAATTTTTTTATGGGTGCTGCAATAAAAGCTGTACAAACATTTGCTCTTAATTTTTATCTTCTCGTAACCCTAACTATGGAACCTTTTCTAATAGTAGGTAATTAATACCACTGTCTGCACGTTCCCATAGAACTATCACAGCCAAGCCAAAACAGATACACCTCTGCCGCTGCTAGTCACTACTACACCTGCAAAGCAAACTAAAACTTAAGATAAACTTTATTTATAAAATTCAGTTCAAAATAGCTTGCAATAAGGCCGTGACTTTTATAACCCTGTAAAACTTCTATACAACCCTCTTCATGAGACGATTACTCTCTGCAAACGGTGTTTCGTAACTTTCACGGCTTAACAAACTGTCAGGTATAACGATGCTATTTTAAAATAGATTCTGAAGAATTATCTCTTCGCTTAAAATTACAAGCTTTAAAATAAGCTACGTTACATTAAAAAGGACGACATAGACATACTTCGTATAAAGATACTGCTTATTTTACTGAGCAACATTTTCTGCATTAATCAATTATTATTCATATTTAAGAACTGAAGTACTTGGTTTGCGTCGTACGTTATCGTGTCTTGTACTGAAACCTTCAGACAGCGTACAATGTTCGTGTCGAGGCAATACATATCATTTTCTGGCTCTCAAATGGATCACAGAAGATTTCTTAACCATGCCATATCAATCGGAGAGTTTAACTTCATTTCAATATTTACTGATAGGACAATAATCCTTCTAAAGATCTTGTTGATACTGATATGTTATGCCTGAAACAAGCTTTTCTAAGGTAATAGAGCCTTGCTGATTTCAGCGTGAATGGGCCGGCTCGACCGGGGAAGTACTTGATACTTGATACTTGATGGCACGGGCTGTTACCGCAACTCCACGTCTTGGCGTGTATTTTGCGTGCAGGTGGGAATGGTGTCTTCATTCGAGCCACCCCAGCTCTTCGAGGAAGGCCAGCAGACTCTTGATATGGCCCACTGCCTCCCTCAGGGTGCTGTATCTCGTCAGGTACTGCTGCCTGTACTGTGTGACCTCAGGGCAGTCGAGGAGCAGGTGGGCTGCCGTCTCGTCTGCTGCCATACAGGCCCTGCACAGCGGGCTGTCGGTGATACCTATAGTAAATAGGTGTTTATTAAAGAATCCGTGTCCTGTGTAGGCGGCCGTGACTGTCCGCAGTTGTTGTTTGGACAGCCGGAGGATTTGTTTGGCTATCTTACCGTCTACTGCGGGAAGAGCCTCCTTGGCCTGCCTCCATGTTTCAATACCAATCCAGGACTGGTTGTGTTGGGTTCTGGTCCTATTCCTTACCAGGTTGCGATAAAAACCAGAAGGGAGGGGGATAATGGGCTCGGGTCCCACCACCTCTAAAGTGGCCCCTCTTCTGGCAAGTACGTCGGCTGCGTCATTCCCTCTTGAGCCACTGTGGCCCTTGATCCATTGCAGTGTTAATTTGTTTTGTTTACCTACCTCTGTTAGTTTCTGGTGGCATTCAAGCGTGAGTGCCGAGGTGATAGTATGGCTTTTGAGGGCTGAGAGGACAGCCTTACTATCTGAGAGGATCCTAATGGATCGTTCCCTTACCTCACGTGCCATGATTGCTGTGGCAGCTAGGATTATGCCAAAACATTCGGCCTGGTAGACCGTGTTGTAGGCTCCCAGCGGTGCTGCGATGTTGATGTTAAGGTCCTCGGAGAATACTCCTGAACCCGTACCTGTATCCGTCTTAGACCCATCTGTGAAGATCGTGAGCTCGTTGTGGCCAACCGCTCCCTCGTGTAGATCCTCGTACAGTTGGATTTTGTATTTCTTATCGAAAACAAATTGTTTCGGTATTCGGTCGCCAATGGCTTGTGTGAGAGGAACTTCTTAAAAGAGTGTGTTTAAGTTGCTAGTGTGCGGTGTGTTAGTGTCTTTCCAGAGCTTCAGAGCTCTTAGCCGGATCACCGACATCGTTGCTTCCTGTTGTATGAACAGGTGCAATGGAGGCAAGTCCAGCAACACTTCGAGTGCCGCTGTAGGTGTAGTTTTCATGCAGCCCGTGGCCGCTAGGCATGCAAGTCTTTGAAGCTTTTGAAGCTTGTTGGCGGCCGTTGTTAGGTTGGTCCGAGGCCACCACACTACTGCGCCGTAGCTTATCATCGGACGTATTATTGTCTTATAGAGCCATAAGACAATTTTAGGGGATAGGCCCCATCGTTTACCTATCATCTTCTTGCACTGCCAGAAGACGATGCTGGCTTTATTGAGCTTATTTTCCATGTGGCTGTTCCATGTCAATTTGCTGTCAAGAGTGACGCCCAGGTACTTTACCTCGGTAGACAGCTTGAGCTCTGTGTTGAATAGCCTGGGCAGTCGGTAAGTACCCAGCGCGCGTTTGTGTGTGAACATAACTAGTTCGGTCTTGGTCGAGTTTACTGATAATTCGTACTCATTACACCACCACTCTACTATGCGTAGAGCCTGTTGAGTAAGGTCGTACACTGTACTAGTTACCTTACCTGAGGTGAGAATGGTCAGATCATCTGCATATCCTATTGTGTAAAAATATCTCGCGTTGAGTTTGTCTATGAGTTCATTGATGACTAAGTTCCACAATAGCGGGGAGAGAACACCGCCCTGCGGGCAACCTTTAGTTATCAAGGCTGTCTGGGAGTCGCCGTGCAGGCGCACTACTCTTTTGCTGAGCATGTTTTGGATCCACTGTATGAGCATCTGATCCACACCATGTCTGGCTAGGGCGTTGCTTATACTGGAGAAGTTTGTCTTGTCAAAGGCTCCTTCTATGTCAATGAAGGTGCCCAGACAGACCAGCTTTTTTGTTGTATAGCAGCCTCTATCTGGTTCACGACCTGATGTAAGGCCGATTCCGTCGATTTCCCTGAGCTGTATGCATGTTGATTGGCATGTAGGGGTAGGTGTTTAAGTGCCCCACTTCTTAATTCCCTCTCGCATAGCCTTTCCAAGGCTTTAAGCATGAAGGAGGTCAGGCTTATTGGTCTGAAGGACTTTGCATTTGTGTAGTCTGTTTTGCCTGGTTTTGGTATGAAAATTAGTTTGACTTCCCTCCAATTCTTCGGTACATATCTAAGGGCCAGGCTAGCCCTCATGATTGCCAGAAGTCTTTTGCGGACCGGTTCACCCCCCCATTGTAATAACCCTGGGAAGATGCCGTCCAGTCCGGCTGCTTTGAAGGGATGGAAGCTATCGATGGCCCATCGGAGTTTTTCTTCTGTGACCACGGTGTTTGCGTGTCTCCACTCGTGTTCGGTCGCCACTGTTGGTGTATCGTGCCACGTTATTACCGGGGTGAGGACGCAGCCTGGGAAGTGTGTTTCTAGTAGGACGCGTCTTGTCTCCTCCTCCGATGTGGTGTATGTGTTATCCGGTTTACGGAGAGTACCTGGTGCAACCATCGGCTGCTGAGCCAGTAGTTTCCTTACCCGGTTTGCTTGTTGGCAAGATTCAATGCTCCCACAGAATTTTCGCCATCCCATGGTGCGTCTGAATCTGAGGCATTTCTTGTAGCTTGATTTGGCCGCTTTATAAGCGTCCCAATCTACGTCCGCGCTTGTGTTCATTGCCCTGTTTAGGGCCCTTCTTACCTTCTTGCGCTTGCGTTCAAACTCAGCGCCCCACCAGGGTTGTTTACCTGGGGTTGAGGGTAGAGTGGTTTCTGGGCATGCTGCGTGGTAGCTGTCTAGCATCGACTGCGTCAGTGTACATACCTGCTCGTCGATCTGTTCATTGTCACCCAGTACCGTCGGCGTAGCAGTAAGGGTAAGTTTCTCTTTAAGTAATTGGACATACTTTGCTTTGTCAGTGTTGTGTGGTTTCCTGCGTGGCTGTGTAGGTTGTATAACGACTTCCATAGAGAAGCTGATCCATCTGTGGTCTGAGCACGATGCCTCTTTCGAGACGTGCCATCCCTTGATGCGTTCAGCCGCTCCTTTTGTTGCGAGAGTTAAGTCGATAATTTTCTGACTACGTCTTGTGACGAAGGTGGGCTCCGTACCTGTGTTTAATAGGGTAAGATTGGTGGTGAATAGGTATTCAACCAGTGATTTACCTCTGTTGTTATTGCAGTTCATGCCCCACATTTGGTGGTGGGCATTGGAGTCCGTTCCTATTACGACCTCCGTTTTGGTTCTCTCGCACTGGTTAACCAGACGCGTGAGGTCGAACGGTGGCGGGTCTTCGGCCTCGGGCATGTAGACCGATGCGAAAACAACCGCCATACTCCTTGGCTGCTGTGTTATTTCAATTTGTATCGCTGTGATGTCTCTGGAACAGAACTCCGTTAGAACTTGGGCTCTGATGTTTTTAGTTGTCAGTATGCAGGTTTTTGGATGTGTGTGGTCAGTTGAAGAATAAATCTTACCTCCCAGGCTGGAGAGGCCTCTGATGAGGCCACCCCTTATCCAAGGTTCCTGGATGAGCACGATGGCTGATTGTTGGACCTCCATCCATTTGCGCAGTTGCGCAGTGGCCGTTTGGCTGTGATGGAGGTTGATTTGAAGGCAACTGACGTCACTAGGCAGAGGGTTCATCTTTGGATGATGTCCCCACCTCCCCGACCGTCAGCTGCGTTAGGCCGGCCAGGATGTCGCTAGCCTCCACCCCGTCGTCCCGCCGCACCGGGCTCAGGAGCAGGCTCTCATCTTCCGAGTTACCCTCGGCTGACGGGCCAGCCCCCGAGCCAGATGCGGCCGGCTCTGACGGGCCGGGTTCTGCGTCGCACCCTGGCTTGGTGTTTGAGTCCTGCTTGACTCGTGTGGAGTTGTCGTCCGGAGGATGGTCGACAAACTTACCTGAGCGGTCCCGGAACCTGACGTAGACGGCACCTACCCCCAACGCGAGGCGGCGCTCGTTCTTCAACAGGATCGGGACCTGTTCTACTGGGACGCCCACTACTAGGAACCACCCACCTGACTGCCTTTCAGAGTGCAGCATCGACCATTTGTCAACCTCCAACCAGGGGTTCTGAAATTCAACGTCGTCTAAGACCCCCTGTTCGTCGGGTACGACAATGCCGCACCGCACTCTCTTCGGGGTCTCTTCCTGGCCCCTGACCTCCAGTTGGTGGGACCAGGAGAGAGACTGCCTCCGTCAGCCAGGTACGCGTTGCCTCGTCGGCGCACCAAAGTGTGAGGACCCCGTCCGCGTGCACGGGTTTCCCGGTGAACGCTGGAGCGGGGCGTTTGGGGGTTTTGGTCGACCAGGCATCACTGAGGATCTTCTTTTGGAGCTCCCGGAGTACCTGGTCCACCAACTCCTTCGGCAAGTTCCCTGTGCGTTTGCATGTTACTGCAACACCCAGGGACGCCTTGGAGGCCTGTGCGTAGGGCTTACCTTGTATCCTGGAGGAGTCGAGGCGGGGCTTCTTGTGCTCCCCTCGAGGCGAGCTGGTCTCGTTGAGAGCACGTTTGGCCTCACCTCTTTCCTTGTTTTCGGCAGTTTTACCTACCGCGTTTCCCGGTGGTGCTGGGGCTGGATGCCGTCCAGGGTGGCCAGCCCGCCGCTTGGCGGCAGGCGGCTTCCCCGTACTGCCTCTGGCCTTCGTGCACCCCTCGCTTCTGAGCGTGGGCTGCGCGCTGGTCATATTGCTGGGACCTGCGACGGCAGCCTGCTCAGCTGTTTCAGTGGAGGCAGCACCGGCAGCAGCAGCGGCTTGTTCAGCCTTCCGCCTAATTGCCATGCGCTGTCTCTTGCTTTTGTTGTTCCTCTTTTTCTTCGTGGAACTGGTAGCAGCGGGGCCACTCGGTTGTGTGGTGGGCGGGCGTTGGACAGGACCGGTGGTCTTGCCCTTACCCTTGCCCTTACGGTGACTCACCACTTGCCAGCCCGCGAAGGAGGAGTCATCTTCCCGCTTGATCTCAAACGGGCTGACGATTGTAAAGACGGGACCAGTACTAGCGTTAGCCAGCGCTGAAGTCACGTCCTTGGGGGATGGTATGACACCTGCAGCCGGGGCCACGGCGTCGACCATCTGTATGGTTTTGGTTGTGGCGGCGGGAACAGCTTTCGCCGTCGCCGTCGCGGTTGGGGTAATGGAAAGGATTTCGGTATCCATACGTTTACTTAAAGACTTCATCCCTCTGGCTTCCCACCCTCCATGGAGCCCGCAACAGGGAACGTCATACTGGACGTTAGGATTACCAGAGGGATATAGGAACGCAAGGCTGGCTTACAGCACGACATCGGGCGCCCGCTCGGGTCAAAGGTCGGAGCCGAGTTACCAACTCCATCCGTCTTCCCTCGCTTGCGCCTTCAGTATAGCCTTCACCCACCACATCAACAGCCGAAATAAATTCCAACTGCTGATGCGGACCCCACGTCCCTAGCCTGTGGCCCTCTGACGGGACACGATGGCCATTTCCCCCGCTGCGGCTCACAGCGGGGGCTACCGTTTAGCGTGAAATCGGGACCAAAAAGGGCGTGTTGCCTCACGGTCGCATTACCGCCAGCGCCGCTCGGCTCAACCCCCCAGGACTCCGTCATCCCCGCGTACGGCGCTCGACTGCGCAGGTCCTAGCGCAGGTGGTCAACTTCTCTTACCCGTGACTGTTTACTACGGGCCCAAGCCCACCCGGCCACGAGGTGGCGTGGTGAAGAGATGTGTAAGTGAATGTGTGTGTGTGCGCGCATGTGTGTACGTGTGTAAAGTGCCTGTTATTTGTGTTTCGGCTGGAGGTTTTGGTTACATCCATTTCTGAAGGAACTGGACCAAGAACGGGCGGCAACCTCGAGAAGGATAGTCCACCAGCCTTGCCTTAGGGATCATCACGACCTGCGCTACCCCTGAGACCATTCGCCACTCCCTGCACCGGACTCAGGTGCAGGGAGTAGAAGTCAGTGCAGCTCAGAGATGCTAAAGATGAGTTGACCTGCACGGGCTTCCGCCCAAAATTTTATTATTATTTCAATATTTACTGATAGGACAATAATCCTTCTAAAGATCTTGTTGATACTGATATGTTATGCCTGAAACAAGATTTTCTAAGGTAATAGAGCCTTGCTGATTTCAGCGTGAATGGGCCGGCTCGACCGGGGAAGTACTACCCTCTCACACAAAATCGACGTAAAGTAACAGTACTTACCTATATTGTTGTGTTTCGTACGGTGAGTGAAGGTGCCGGAGGCCCCATCGCCTATTCCTTCTTCCTTATCCCACTCCTCCTCCCATCCCTTTTCCTAACCCAAAGGGCGACAACGAACTTGTGACTCCTCTGATGTTGCTTGTGTCCATGGGCGACGGTAATTGTTTACCATCAGGCAATCCTTCGGCTCGTTTGCCGCTAATCACATAAAAAAATCTGATGAGCTTTCGCATCTCCTTGATCAATGACTAGCAGCCAAGCCATTAGCTGGTTCGACATATTTCTTTGAGCAACCACAATTGTGTTTCTGTCTGCAACTCGTACAGAAGTCTAATAAATGCAAAACTCTGTTCGAAACTTACGTGCATAGAGAAAGTTTTGGGCGTATGCCGAATATACGGCGTTTTAAACTTTTGAACAGAAATTATACTAAGCTTTCCTGTGCTACTACATAATGTCATCCATATCCAATATTGAAACAGTGAGCGGTATTTATGTTTTGCTTATATCTTTTTTCAGTACTCACATTAAGAAAAATCTCGTCACTAGTAACTATGCTAATAACCTAAAAAAAATATATTCTTTTTTTTTTTCAACCGCATTGGAAATCAATCGTGTATCGCAGGTAACTTTATAGACATTCAATCAACAGACACAAAAAACACCCAGCCTGAAAACAACAGTTAATCAGAGTGTAGGATCGAACCCATAACTCTCGACGCAGTGTCAATCAGCAGAATGGCTGTTTAAACCGTATTACACCATACCAGCAGTCAAATAAATATTAAAACACAGCATATCCAGTTTCTATCTCGATTATAAAATCTTTAATACTAAGCGAATTGACTGAGGCGTAACTACTGATTAGATCAAACAGACATAATTTGTTGTACTTTGCCTCGCCAGTCGTTAGTACCATTTGGGAAAATAGTGCTGTTCTGTTCCCCATAATTCCGATTTATCGATCATTATGCATTAAGTTGTATAGCTGAAACATGGACAATTTTTATCTATTTTGTACATTAATAAACATCATGTATCATTTCTGTACAAAGAGGTCTTCGTGTATATCAAAGGATATAAAAGGTCTATAGAAAAATAATTGCTTCTCGGATTTGGGTTCTTACAAAATTGATTGGATTCGTGCGTGCCAAACAAGCATTAGGATTAGATACGAATTAAGATACACTACATGTGAGATCACGAAAAATGGCGCAAAAGCAATTTGTAGTATGTATTTAGTAGTACCTATGTGTTAGTATCTAACATAATCTAATATAGCTCTTTGTTGAGCATTGATAGATAGTACTTTCTTAGATAATGGCTTTGTGAGAGGTTCAAACTTTGGAGGTCATGGAATAAATCGAAAATACTGTACCTACAGTGCCTAAAAATATACTTGTCGTCATTACACAAAAACCAAGCGTCTTTATCTACAAGTTTGGTAGACGCATAAAGTATCGATTTATATTCGAATGAAACTGACTTCTTTTCAAGTAATAGACAGGATCACACAATACATATTATTATGTTTAGGATATGGCAATAGTGTCTTGTCATTACAACCTAACCGCCGCACATCGTTCTGATTCCAGCGAGTACGTAAGAATTGAGCATTATATTGATGCTATGACATCTGGTATACCTAATGATCTCGCGACCATACGGATCCAACTTCTGCTGACTCTTAACAAACCAGACCTACGAGTTACGAGTTGAACTTCATTACACAAAGAAACTGACATAAATATCGTTCTTATGGCGAAATAACCCTTACTCTAATGTCCATCGTAAAATGGATCACGAGATTAATCCATTTTACGATGGGCCTTTTGAATACTTTTCAGGGTCCATTAAGGTTTATTTTGTTTTACATAGCTGTCGTGATCTATAACCCGAAGGGTCGGATATTTTCAATGTAGAATTCATGTAAGTATTCAAGAGTATTTAATTTTATACTAGAACGTAACTTAGAATTTGTAGGTCTAAGAGTCATAAATAACTGTATTTAACATTATCATTGAATACCTGTAGGTTGCTATCCAACAAACAGACTGTTTTCTTACCTATTTCCACATAAACATCAACTCGCTACTTCAATATTTTATGTATCGTGTTATTATGGTTAAAGTAAAATTAATGTACCTAGGTATCTATTTTCTTTCTTACTACTTCTAGTTCTTAAACACAATGTAGAATATAGTAGAAGTAATATATTGCCTATTAGACTTTGCTAACAAGTAATACTAAACAGCACTCACGTAACTTACGTTACGAAATGAAGAAACTAAGTGCTCTTACTCTTGTGAAAGTTTCTGAAAGCACATACCTATTATTTTTAATTAGCTCACAATTTACCAAAACTCGTAAAACGAATAAAAGTAAGTACTCAAGTATATTGGTTATTAATTGAACGCTGCAGTAGCTAAGTGAAGATGCCAACAGACTGCCCTGCAGAGCCTATCGGGTTCAATTTAATCGCAAATACTACTTGACTTTAATAATAAAAACCATTGACACACGTTACGGTGTGTTAACAGCCTTCAATAAACACTGGGCTGTGGAATATCGACAGCCCTTTGGATTGCAGAGGTCAGATGGCATTATAAATAAGTATTCTATCACATCTAGTTCCAACGGCAACTCGTGTTATACCTGTCATGATTTAACTATTATTATATACAAAAAGCAAAAATTGTCAGCCTTGTTGCGTGTACTGCGTGTAGTTAAAAAAAAAAGTAAAGCAGTAATGTTAAAATCTTAAAATATTTTAGCATCTAGCTCATACAATTGAGCTAAAAGCAGTTTAAGTCCTTTTTAAAAGAAGAGCTTTGAATTTGTAACACATTATCATACAATAGATGTCAAATAAATCAAATTTATAAACAGGCAAGGGAACTCTTCATTCTGCCTTCGTTGATAGAATTTCGTGTGAGTGTGTGGCAAACTCTGGTGTCGGAGTTTTCAGACCGCCCGAAGGCCTCCGACATGGCCTATCGATCCTTATCCTTAGATAAGAACCGAGACCGACAGCTGTACGTGCCCTCCGAAGCACGGTAGCGCCTTCATGTCCCCGGGCGAGGTGGTTTCTCGTACCTAATAAAACGCAGTGAAACACGACAGTGTTAAAACTTGTCTTAACCGAGAACAATTCCCTTTTACCTACCGTGTTGGAAAATGCCCCGCCGTCGCATCTATCCAATGGACATTTTTAGGTACCCCGACCCCGTTTGCAATTTATCAATTTTGTATTGCTAAACCGTTGTACTTATTTATTTGTAGTGTGAGGCACGTTTATTTCCATTTTGAATGAAATGAGACAAGTATGCGAATAAGATGACTTGATGTGGTTTCCATTCTGCTGTGAATTCTTATTTTCTTACCTAAGTATCTGTATATCTAACTGTACTTATTAGATACCTACCTAATATATTAAAAAGTAGATTTCCCGGAAGGTTTTGCGGCACTCAGGACCTCCGTGTTTTTTAAACCAAGCCTTGAAGTAGATATAATTGGTTGACGCAATTCATCTTTATTATTAGATAAATGCTTATTACAAAAAAATATTGTCATCTAAACTGTGAATTCAGCAAATAAGAGGCTTGTTTCGAATGGATCATAAATTTGTATTTTTTGAGATTTCTTAAATTAGGCTGTAGAATGTGAATAAAAATAACACCGTTACATTGCACCGTACTGATCCCGACCACCAACATATCCCAGCATGATAATATCCCAGCTATGTATTTGATATAAACATGTTATTGAAGATACATTTGAAGACAGACTAAGACATAAATATAGAGATGCATGGACGAAGCTCTAGAGTTGCCACAGATGCTTTTATAAACATTTAAAATACCTAAACCCACTAAAGAACGTGCTAAATAGACCAAGATCAACTCTAACTGAGGATATTTTTTCGAATAAGCAAAAAAGTGAAGGAAATAAAAATCTTTGTGGTTTTATATGTAAATTAAAGGAGTTAGGCCTGCGTAAAATGCTTAGCCTATACTTATCGTCTTACCAGATCCTGGTAGATTGAATGTTTTACGAGGTGCTATTTTTCAACGTTGTTTCAATAAGAATTACTGTTCATCCTATCAAGAGTGGGCAGTTTATCGCACCCAAAAGCATTATTTTGGTACTCTATACACGTGTAGGTAGGTTCTGTAAAATTCGTTTCGATATCGGTGTTTTTGATACGGTGTTCCACAGGGAAGCGTGTTGGGTCCGTTACTATTCATTATTTATATTCATTATTTACCGAGAGTAACTGAATTTCCACTTTGTCTCTTTGCCGATGACAGCACAGTCACTGTCAGTGCTAGACATAGGTACGGACTGTTTTGAGAAGGACATAAATGATACGGTGCAATCAGTAATGTCATGGATGGATGATAATAATCTAAAAATGAACTTAACTAAAACAAAAGCCATGTTAAGTCAAAGGACAACACCGCGTCAAGTAAATGTTAACTATCACGGGACAGAACTAAATATAGTGGATTCAACAATAATTTTAGGAATCATAATTGATAAAAAGCTGACTTGGAAAGACCATATAGAACAATTAAACAAGCGGTTGAGTTCGAATGTTTATGCTCTGTCTAAGCTAGCGCGCGTTATTAATGTGTCATCGCTTATCACAGCATATCATGGCATAACAGACTCAATCCTAATATTCGGCATAATTTTTTGGGGCAACTCTACTAACAAGGAACATATATTTAAGTCCCAAAAAAAATGTATCTGACAACAATATATGACAAAATGTAAAGGGAATCAAATAAAGATAAAGTTTAAACCCAATTCCTCAATTCCGTATCAAGAAAAGTGACTTCCTCTGTCCCGAAGATCTACTCCTATACAATTAAACCAAAATTAAAACTAAATACAAGTAAAAATATGCAGCGCTGGCTATTTCAAGTCATTACAAATACAACCTATCTGAAACACCAGCAGCTTTCCAGGGAAAAAAGTAAGCAAACAAGTTTTCGTGGTATCGTGCGCTCGCATAAAAGCGTTTTGAATGTAAAACGGCTACGACTGTTTACATTACAACTTCTCTCACATAAAAGGCGACGCCCCGAGCAGACCATTTAAACGCATAGAGCTGCGTACAGATATTAATAACAGTCCCTGAGAAATATGGGCTTTTCAGACAAAGAGAAAAGACAAATACAGGTCTTGAATCTACCAGGTGACTGGCTAAAATTGTAAGACAAATCTTTAATCTACTGCGACTGAAACTGATAGAGTAGCAGCACAAATTATTATAAAGTTCTGTCACCAATAAGAGAGAGAAATTATTAGAGCATCAATATCAGTTAGAAGAACACGTATTATATAAGCACCTGTGTTGCGATCTGTTAGGTTACAATACAATCTAAATTATGCACTAAGTAGTTAGCTAGTAGAAATGGTCTATACAATATCTTACTAGAAATTATAATTTGTGTATGTACACGACTTTACGCAAATAGCGATTTCCTTTATCCGCTGTTATTTCGACAAATATCGTTATTTTCGTTAAAGCTAACACAAAAAGCAAATGAGGCGTGAAACCGGGCTTTTTAACCTACAAAAAAAATATTTTGTCACATGTTCGTTTTACTTGTGTTTTAGGGTGCAGCGATTTAAATTTTTATGGGTGCTGCAATAAAAGCTGTTAAAACCTTTGCTCTTAATGTTTACCTTCTCGTAACCCTCACTATGTAATCTTTTCTAATAGTAGGTAATTAATACCACTGTCTGCACGTTCTCATAGAACTACCACAGCCAAGCCAAAAAAGATACACCTCTGCCGCTGCTAGTCTAGTCACTACTTCACCTGCAAAGCAAACTAAAACTTAAGATAAACTATATTAATAAAATTCAGTTCAAAATAGCTTGCAATGAGGCCGCGACTTTTATAACCCTGTAAAACTTCTATACAACCCTCTTCATGAGACGATTACTCTCTGCCAATGGTTTTTCATAACTTTCACGGCTTAACAAACTGTCAGATATAACGATGCTATTTTAAAAACGATTCTGTATAATTATCACTTCGCTTGAAATCACAAGGCTGAAAATAAGCTACGTGACATTAAAAATGACGACATAGATATACTTCGTATAAAGAGACAGCTTATTTTACTGAGCAACATTTTCTGCATTAATCAATTATTATTCATATTTAAGAACTGAAGTACTTGGTTTACGTCATACGTTATCGTGTCTTGTACTGAAACCTTCAGACAGCGTACAATGTCCGTGTCGAGGCAATACATATCATTTTCTGGCTCTCAAATGGATCAATGAAGATTTCTTAACCATGGCCACACACACATCAGTAAATATTGAAAGGAAGTGAAACTCTCTGATTGATATAATCAAAGAGTTTCACTTCCTTTCAATATTTACTGATAGCACAATAATCCTTCTAAAGATCTTGTTGATATTGACATGTTATGCCTGAAACAAGCTGATGTGCTTTCGCATCTCCTTTATCAATGACAAGCAGCCAAGCCATCAGCTGGTTCGACATATTTCTTTGAGGAACCACGATTGTGTTTCTGTCTGCAACTCGTACAGAAGTCTAATAAATACAGAACTCTGTTTGAAACTTACGTGCATAGTGAAAGTTTTGGGCGTTTGCCGACTTTACGGTGTTTCAAACTTTTGAACAGAAATTATACTAAGCTTTTCTGTGCTACTACATAATGGGATCCGTATCCAATATTGAATCAGTGAGCGGTATTTAAGTTTTGCTTATATCTTTTTTTAGAACTCACATTAGGAAAAATCTCGTCACTAGTAACTATGCTAATAACCTAAAAAAATTCTATTCTTTTTTTTTCAACCGCATTGGAAATCAATCGTGTATCGCAGGTAACTTTATAGACATTCAATCAACAGACACAAAAACACCCCGCCTGAAAACAACAATTAATTAGATTGTAGGATCGAACCCACAACTCTCGACGCAGTGTCAATCAGCAAATGCCTTTAATAAACTACCTTCATTTTCATTGCCAATTTCGGCCAGATAGGCTTTAACTTTACCAGTTACCAGGCTCCTCAAAGCCACACACAGGACAGGCCCGCGTACCACACACGGGCCGCACGCCACACACGGGCCGCGCGCCACACAGGCTACGCTGGCCACCAAGCCGCACCGACCATCAGGCCGCGCCAGCCACCAAGCCGCGCCGGTCACCAGGCGGCGCCGGTCACCAGGCGGCGCCGGCCCCCAGGCGGCGCCGGCCTCCAGGCGGCGCCGCCTGGAGGCGCCAGCCATACGTGTGCATATTTAGTTTGTGAAGTGAACTAATTAGTTTGAGTAAAACCTATTGAGTGTATACCGAGTCTTATTTACCTGAAATGCGGCGGAACCTCGAACAAACTTAAGGACGGCATCCAATTCCTGTAAGGTAAAAGGAGCATCTAAAGGGTCATTGGAGACAGTAACTGAAGACAGAGGGAGTTCATTCTATAAAGGAACAAAGAAAGGAGCAAGTTTATTAAAGAAGAGAGAAGCCAAATCTGGAGAGATTGGGGAATATGTCGAAGGGGAGCAGCCGCGACTAAACGTCTTAAAATTCTGCCACACAAAGGTACAAGGGGTTGTTGAAGAACGGGATGCACAAAACTTGTTCCAACCCTCACGTTTTTTCCCTTTAAGAAGAAAAGAAAAACTCATTTATTCCATTATGTAGGCACACAATGTAACAGAATGAATACATAAATTAACAGTTAACATATAGACTAACCTAACATAAATAGAATCAGTTCCCAAGTCAGCATAATGCCATCTTTTAACATACACAAGATGGCGCTGATATTCTCTTAGGACCGTTAATACATATAAATAAATATAATAAATATTATTATATAATTGACACACATAGAAGAAGGCGTCCGGATCGTGCAACAGTCCGATTGTACTCAATCAAATTTTGGAATGTCATGTTGTTAACATAAGTTGTTCAGCAGCATTTCGGGTTTGATGATTTGAGTACACTCCCGGTCCCAGTGTCCATCAGAATGAACGGTCACTAGGCATATTTAACGTTGAATTTATGCCTAACAATTGCTTCCCTATTGCTTCTATTTGCCTTTATTCTCAAACAATTGCTTCCATCGTATTTTAGAAGAAAAAAACATTTTAAGAGTTCATTCTGATGTCAGGACGGCCTGTCACCGAGTCGTAGTGTCCTTGTTAAATAGAATTACTGAAATTCACGATGGCCATTAATTACTTCCCATTTGCTTCTCTCAATGTTTTACAACGATAATACTGCAACTATCACGGCAATAAAGATATCGACAAAAGTGTTGTATAACAATATTTTTCGTGCCTGACAAAAAAATAAAGGCAAAACTCTTATTAAACATTGCAGTTACGCTTGATTAGGCGATAAATCTATGGTATTAAAACTAAATTACCTAGTTTATATTTATAGGATTCCCACCAAGAACTTAGGTTCCCAAGCCAACCTCACCTGCAAGTGGGTGCACCTGCCGATGAACGGACGAGACTCTGGCAAACAAAATATCCCGATAAGGGGCAATAGGCTCGCCACCTATTACGTGGGATCAAAACACTGGCGAAAAGTGGGCGTTTAATATGCCTCTGCCTACCCCTTCGGGAAAACAGGCGTGAGTCTATGTATGTATGTATGTTATATTTATAATACTAGAGGACGCCCGCAGCTTCGCCCGCACATTTATTTTGTTTTGCCCGATTCCGTGGGAATTTCGTGTAATCCCTTCTTAGCGCACCCCTATGGTCCCCAAGGAACAGACATGCCCAATATCAACTTCCTTCGTCTAATAGCTGTAGCTTGTTTGTCAGTCAGTCAGTAACGCAAGGATTTTATATATATTAAGATTAAACTATCACAACACGCCAGTCATAAACAATAACTATCAATTATAAAATAGAGTAATAACGACAAAGTAATATTACATGCTTGTAGCAAAAACAGAATGTACCCTCGGTTATTAATGAATAAGGTACACAGGGCTTCACTAAGTCCTTAACCCCCAAAAGACATGTAGGTTCAGGTCCGTGATAGGTCGAAGTAGATTTTTGTATTTTGCAAAAACAGTTTGTTATAATATTAATGTACAGTTAAGCAATAAGTTTATGTTAGTATCTATATCTTTTTTTAAATCGGTTTTTATTATTATTTTTCAATAAAACGTTAATACTTTTATTATTGCGATTATTCGTAACGAATAAGCACATTCTTGCACCGCCACTAACACACATATTCCAAATATGTATGTCTGAAGGAATATTTCCAAAATGCTTAAAAAAGGCTATTGTGATACCTGTGCACAAAGCAGGTGACAAGACCAGTGTAAATAATTATCGGCCTATATCAATATTACCAGTGCTGTCTAAAATATTAGAGAAAATAATAAACAATAGACTAATAAAATATCTCGAAACCAACAACATTCTTTCAGACAGACAATTTGGTTTTCGGCCTCACAGGTCAACAAGCCAGGCAGTTGAGCAACTGACTGACCACATAACATCTAATTTAAATAGTGGACAGCATGCTATTGGGATATTTCTAGACCTTGCTAAAGCTTTTGACTCTGTATCGTCTTCTATACTGCTAAAGAAACTTGAATCTGTCGGTATACGAGGTAAGCAGTTAGCCCTGTTTACTGATTACCTCTCTGACAGGTATCAATGTGTAAGAATAGGCAACAACATAAGTAACTATGTTCCTAACACTAAATTTGGTGTACCCCAAGGAAGTATATTAGGAGCTACTCTGTTCTTGATATATATAAACGACCTTTGCAACCTAAAACTTCGAAATGGTGTCATTATGGCATAATTATGCAGACGATACAGCACTTATTTTTACTGCAAAGTCACTTGATGAGGTATATGAACTGGCTCAACATGGCTTCAACACCGTCAACACTTGGCTATTTAAAAATTTACTGACCCTAAATGCACATAAAACAAAGTACATTCATTTTACAATGAAAAATGATAGTAGACACAACTCATCTAACTGTTTAGTGGCTCACAACACGTTTCATTAAAATGCTGACACTGCATGCGCGCCCTACTTTAGAAAAAACAGATTATATAAAATATCTAGGTATTACGCTTGACACTAATCTTAATTTCCGCAAACATATCGAATCATTGTGTAAAAGAGTACGGAAACTAATTTCCATATTCAAAAATGTACGCGACGTGATAAACTTTTGTTAAGACAGGTTTACACTGCACTATGTGAATCAATCATCTCATACTGTATAACCGCATGGGGAGGGGCAGCTAAAACGATCCTACTGCCTTTGGAACGAGCCCAAAGAGCTATTTTATAGGTAGCAACCCTTCGCCCTTTCATTTTTCCCACTTATGAGTTATATTAGTCCACCGGAGTTCTAACTGTGCGCCAATTATTCATTCTACGCACCATACTAAAACAACACACCCTTCTTCCTTATACACCAATCCCATCAGGCAAAAGACGGAAAGATCTAGTCTGCATCAAACCTCGAGCTAAACATGTTTATGTAAATAGATTCTTTGCTTTCCTCGGACCTTTCCTATATAATAAATTAAATAAAACCTTAGATTTATATAGCATAAGTTATAAGCAGTGTCACCTTATTGTTACAAAACACCTAAAGACAATGACCTACTCTGATACAGAGAATTTGCTTACAGTTATAAAATAGTGTGTAAGTACCTACTCTAAGTTAGAATAAATCATAATTAAGTCTATTTCCTATTACATATTAGCAGTTCATGATTATTTTGTAAAAGCATAGCCCTATAATATTATAATTTACAATTTTTCCTGAAACACAGGTGTTACAGCCTAGTTCAGGTAAACATTAAAATAGCTATATTTACCAAATATAATGTATTACCGTTATAAATAAAGTAAATACGCATGAATGTACCACAATTTAACATAAGCAATTATCATAGACATTATACTTAATCATAAAAGTTTATTATTTTTTATGTAATACTTTCCTATGTAACATGTGACGTTTATTTTATTGAATAAAGTTTATTATTATTCACATACATCTTTAATATATTCTCATAATAAATAAGTACATTTTTAAATATATACATACATACATACATACATATCGTCACGCCTTTTATCCCCGAAGGGGTAGGCAGAGGTGTATTTCTACACCCACTTTTCGCCAGATATACTTTAGCCCCACGTAATAAGGGGCGAGCCTATTGCCGTACCGGGCACATTTCCAGACTCCGTGCTGCTACTGAGAATTTCGTGACAGAAAAACCCAATAACACTGCCCGACCCAGGAATCGAACCCGGGACCTCCCGATCCCACGCGCACATTTATGCCGCGAGACCAACGAGGCAGTCGTATAGGGTTTGATGTTGAGTTTTCCGTCTCTACGCAAAGATGGTATTTGCATCGTGTTATCCCTTAGTCGCCTCTTACGACACCCACGGGAAGATAGGGGGTGGTGACACTTGTATTCTATGCCGTCAACCACACGGCTATATCAATTATAAAAATACATTTAAAAATATAAAAATCATTATGGGGACCCACCAGTATCGGGAACAGGGTCCAAGCTACTGGTGGTTAGGGCTCCAGAGACAGGAACCGCCTCACTATGCGTGCCGTGTCCAAAAGTACCGCCTTCTGTATCAGACCCTTGACCCAAGGATCCAACGCGAGCCTTTTAAGATGGTGGTCGAGACTCTTGGCTATAAGACCATTCACTGTGACGATTATCGGCACAATAATTGCTGAATTGACATCCCACATGTCGACAATCTCGTGCGCCAAGTCCAGATATTTAATCTGCTTATCTTTCTCAGCCTTCACGAGATTCTCGTCATGAGGGATGGCGACATCAACAATTATTGCGCGGCGCTCTGATCGATCTACTTCCACAATATCAGGTTTGTTGGCTACAACAGTCCTGTCTGTGATGATAGATCGATCCCAGTACAATGTGATATGACCACTTTCCAGAACAGGTTCCGCCACATACCTGTAGTACGGCACCTCAACATCTACAAGCCTGTATTTCAGAGCAAGTTGCTGGTGAATGATCGTGGCTACTTGGTTATGCCTGTGCAAGTACTCGCCGTTAGCAAGACGCGAACAGCCGGAAACTATATGTCTGAGGGATTCACCAGGCTGGTGACACGCACGACAAATGTCCGTGGTGCCATCCCTCAGAATATATTTCCGGTAGTTATTCGTCTTGATAACTTCATCAGCAATTGCACAAACAAACCCTTCGGTTTCCCCAAAAAGGTCACCGAAGAGTAGCCAGTTCACCGAGGCTAAAAAGTCTACATCTGGCCCATGCAGGGTCCGGTAGAACCTGCCGTGAAGCTCCTTGCTCTGCCATGCAAGCCTGCGATCATCAGTGCTAAGTACTACAGCTGTCCTTAGAAAGACTGAGCGGGGTAATTTTTTTTTTTTTTTTTTTTTTTAAACGACTTCCGCCATGTACCCGTGTGTCGGAGGGTGGGGCATCACCACAGCACTCGTCGCCACCCTCCGACGGGTATTGGCCCGCCAGATGGTCAGGCGGGCCCCGAACAAAACCCCCTTGGCGACGGATTAAGGTGTTGGACTCCGCCGCCAAAACGCCCAGCGGCCGCAGAGGATAGGGAGGACGGCAACGCAACACCGCATCTCCTCTTCCTCTGCGGCCCCACCGCGACGCATCGAATGGTGCGCCCCCATTTGGTCGCGGGAGATAGGGCGCGCGGCAACGCAACACCGACACGCCTCTCCTCCCGCGACCGCACCCGACTGCGAGGGACAGACAGAACTGTCCCCCGCACCCGCACCGTTGGACGCATCCTGCGCAGGCCCCTCCAAGCCCACGCGGAGCGTCCCCTTCTGGATCCCTCTTAGCTTCACCGCGGGTGACCAATCCACGGTTACTGAGCCCCCCCACCACGACAAGGTGGAGATCCCACGTGGAGGACAAGAACACTCCCTAGTAAGTTAGGAATTGAAATATTATCTTTAAAGGTGTTTATTACATTTGTATGATTTTTTGTCACACGAGGCACTTTTTTTTACTTTTAATAACAATAATAACATAATACTTAGCTGTAGGCTACTGGTAAAATACCATAGATTTATCGCCTAATCAAGTTTAACTGCAATATTAAATAAGAGTTTTGCCTTTAAACACCAAGGTTTGGAACGACATTTGGATCTGGTATGCCCAAATCTACAACACCCATAACATTGTATGGTATGGAATTGGTATAAATTCACCGGAAGGGAGTTATAACAACAGAATACTCGTTTGGGCAGGGATTGACCATCAAAAGTGATGACTACCTAGGATGTTGGTTTCCATTCTGCCGATCCTTCAGTTACAACCTTGTGGTTGAGACGCCTAACCTTTAGTATTGGACTGGGGGATTTTAGGTTCTCAACAATCTCCTCTTCAGACCACTCAATAGGGACCCCTTTAACCACACCCATTCTTGTTATATTATAACTCGGAATTGAGGTAACATAACCTTTATTAAGTACCTGAGAGTTATTAAAAATGCATTTGCATCTTCTGGAGTTTTAAACTCTACAGAGATCTTGTTACGGCCTACTTTTTTAACTCCATTCGGAAGTATATTTTTGATAAGCAGTTTCAGCATCAGCTAGCCAAACTTCACCGGGTGGATGGTGGTACCGGAGGAAGGGTCATCAGACTTAAATGCAGCATGAACCACAAATGGAGCCGAGTCCCTGGTTGAATATCGAGACCGATTGAAAGAAGTAGGGGAGGCTAGGTTTTGATCATTAGTATTTGTTTTTTTAAGATGGGAGGGCCATCACTGTCTACATTGCGCTTACGGGCACGGTTTTCAATGTCCTCAAAGGACGATAACGGCACGGATAAGCCAGGGGAATACGGGAATAGGTCCTGGGAGGTATTTATAGGTAGGATTTGTTGGGGTGGATTGGAGTTACTTTGCGACGTGCCAGGATCGGGCGGGTGACAACGGAGTTCAAAATCAACTTCCATGGACCTCTCCGCATGCCGCAATAAAACACAAATAACCTTACCAAACAGGTAACAAATAATCACACAGCAAAAAAAACGAACACATACATGAAACTGACAGAGAAAATAACACCAAAATTTAGTGATTCAGCCTAAGAAAAACAAATTAAACGCTCCACATGTCAAAGAAATATAAACGTCCAACCTCTTTGCCACATGTGCTTGCCATAAACACTTACCGGAGAGTCCAAGAAGAGCTTTGTACCTATTTCTTACGCATTATCAAACATGTCAAATAAATCAAATTTATAAACAGGCAAAGGAACTCTTCATTCTGCCTTCATGTCCCCGGGCGAGGTGGGTTCTCGTACCTACCTAATAAAACGCAGTGAAACACGGCAGTGTTAAATCTTCTCTTAACCAGGGACAATTCCCTTTTACCTACCGTGTTGGAAAATGCCTCCGCCGTCGCATCTAAACAATGGACATTTTTAGGTACCCAGACCCCGTTTGATATTGCTAAACCGTTGTACTTATTCATATGTAGTGTGTAGGTACGTTTATTGCCATTTTGAATGAAATGAGACACGTATGCGAATAAGATGACTTTGATGTGGTTTCCATTCTGCTGTGAATTCTTATTTTCTTACCTAAGTATCTGTATATCTAACTGTATTAGATACCTACCTAATATATTAAAAGCAGAATTCCCAGAAGGTTTTGGGGCACTGAGGACCTCCGTGTTTTTTAAACCAAGCCTTGATGTATACTTGGTTGACGCAATTCAAACTCAAACTCAAACTCAAAATCCTTTATTCATTTAGATCACAAAGTGACACTTATGAACGTCAAATTTAAACATTATTACTGTATGCTTCTACATTTACATTTACTGCCACGTTCGCAATGCAATAGGTAGAACCATGAGAAAGAACGGGCAATAAAACTCACGGTCACTCTTTTTCAACGCCAGGTTTTTAATAATACATAACAATTAAACTTTTGTAAGGTGCTGCAACTGTTATACCTTCTATGTTACTTGTATATATTTACTTTACATGATACTCAAGCATAATCAAGTTAAATTTTGATGTTCATTTAGTTAGCCTCCTGAACATAGACATGGTGAAACAGGAGCATCCACTTACATTATGCACCTAACAATGCAGGCCATCCGCGCAAATGTTCAGAACCATGATGGAAATGATGAAGTTAAATATAAATAAAAAAAATATACCAGCCTATAAGACCGCCATCGACCAGTCATCGCAAGTAGCACCCGTTCACGAGTATGACGCATGTGCCAGCCATCATCCCTCTCGCCATATCAGAGGGACAGGGATGACCCGACACACGACGCCACCACAAGAAATGACATTTTAGTGAGCATGACGACAACGGTATACGAACCGGCAGTAATAAAATTAACAATCTGTTGGTATACTGACCATGAACGCGAATTACCTCCATTTTCCAGATCATTAATTATAGCATAAATTTGTGAAAACGTGTGAAGAAATGCAAATGTAGTACCCATATTTAATTGACGTGATACCTTTTGAAATACAACCACCGATCCAACTGATTGAGTACAAGACAATAAAATTAAACATAATAAATAAATAGTATCTAACGACATGAAAGACATCTAATGATGTGGTGGCGATTCCAAAAAACATCATTTACTTATATAATTTTATTGGGAATAGAATCATATTTAATTACATGTCATGAAAATTTTAATATTATCTACCTACTTACCCAATAATTATGTGAATACTAAAACAGATTATTGCCAAGCGCATTTGTCATTAAGGTAATCATTTAAATTGTAATAAGCCTTTTGCATTAGGTTATTTTTAATCGTTGTCTTAAATGCGCTAAACGGCAAGTCTAAAATACATATCGGTATCTTGTTGTAGATGCGTAAACTTTGTCCTATAAAAGAATTATGAGTTTGACACAAACGGAAATACGGAACACATAATTTATGTCTATTTCTTGTATTAATAGAGTGAATATCACTATTCTTTGAATATGAATTTATATTCCTACGCACATGCAAAACACTGGCATAAATATACTGAGACGCTACAGTTAAAATACCGATGTGCTTAAATCTTTCCTTGAGCGAAACTCTTGTTCGTAATTGGTAAATGGCCCGAACTGCTCTTTTTTGCAATATAAAAATACTTTCTATATCAGCAGCTCTACCCCATAGTAATATGCTATATGACATAACACTATGAAAATAGCCAAAATATACCAGCCTAGCCGTATCGACATCTGTTAAACTACGCACCTTCTTAATGGCATAAGCAGCCGAACTAAGTTTCGCTGACAGATATGTAATGTGTGCGCCCCATTGCAACTTTGAATCAAGTGTTATTCCTAGAAACAACGTAGATTCAGTTGTTTCCAGTACATCACCATTTAAAACGATGTTAGTACCAAGGTTTCTGACGTTTGGCAAAGCAAACTTAACACATTTGGTTTTTTTGGCGTTCAGTACTAAGTTGTTTACAGTAAACCATTTAGTCACCTGAATAAGAGCACTGTTTATTTCGGTAAAGTTTTCCTTATTTCTATCTACTTCAAATATCAATGAAGTATCGTCAGCAAACAATACCACGTCACAAATGTTTCTCAGGTAAAATGGCAAATCATTAATGTAAACAAGAAACAAGAAAGGCCCTAGGATACTACCCTGCGGCACTCCCAATTGTACTGGTAAACCACTGGATTTTGAGCCATTTATTTCGACACATTGGATTCTGTTATTTAAATATGCCTTAATAACATCCAATGCTTTAGTCTGGACGCCGTAATGTTTAAGTTTGCACAAGAGCGTATCATGGCAGACACAATCGAATGCTTTCGAAAGGTCGCAAAACACACCAATAGCATTCTGAGATTTCTCCCATGCATTGTAGACGTGTTTGAGTAACGCTACTCCTGCATCCGTCGTCGAGTGACCCTTAGTAAAACCATATTGCTCAGTATGAAGGAGGCTGTTTAAATTAAAGTGTTTCAGAAGTTGCTTGAGTATGATCTTTTCAAAGATTTTACTAAAAGTAGGTAGTATTGAAATTGGCCTATAATTACTAGGATCATTCTTACTACCGGATTTAAACAGAGGTATTATCTTACTATGTTTCATTAAATTTGGAAAATCACCTGATTCTATACACTTATTAAACAAGTTACTAAGATAAGGAGCTACTATATCTATTATACTTTTCAATATCTTAACAGATATTCCCCAGAGATCACCTATATTCTTAGACTCTAGAGATTGAAAGGTGTTTATAATGCCAGTAGAACTAATAGGGCTGAATTTAAATATTACATCACATTTTTGTACACTTGATTCTAATAAATTTTCTGCACCTGAAGCTGATGAGTTTAGACCCCTAGTAGTAGTAATAGGTATGCTAGCAAAAAAATTATTGAATGTGTGTGCAACTTCTTCTTTATTGTTAATAATTTTATTATTATCTAGCAAGTTAACATTGGTGTTCCTTAAGGTTGTCTTGCCCGTTGCTTCGTTAATAGCTTGCCAGGTGGCCTTAACTTTATTAGAAGACTTCCTAATTTTGTCACTAATGAATACTGCCTTAGCTATACTGCATACCTTTTTAAATATTTTAGAATAATTTCTGACATACTCAGTGAAGCTCGCATTAAAATTGTATTTCTTCATACCATACAACTCATACATCCTTGCTCTGCTTTTGTGAATACCTACAGTAGCCCACTCACTAAATGCTCTAGACTCCTTGATTACTTTTTCCTTGGTCTTAAAAGTACTTCTAAATCCGTTTTGCACTATATTAAACATAGTATCATAAATCTTATTAGGTGATTTAAGCTCCATCATATCAGGATTAATACCTACTAAAATTTTGTTCCTAAATTCAATAAATTTACGCCTAGGTAATGGCCTAACTGTCACCTTATGTACGACTTTTTCATGAATATATGAAAAACCTGCCAATTGACCACAGTGATCCGAAGTTAAGTCAGTAGTAACTAATTTATGTTATACTGTATGATTACTAAATATATTGTCAAGGCAAGTGGAAGATGATGCTGTTATTCTAGTAGGTTCAAAAAATAAATTTGTCAAATTAAATGATTTAAAAAGGTTTAAAAGCCTACTAGTCATTGGTGAACTATCTAATAAATTAATGTTAAAATCACCGCAAACTATGATACCTTTTTTATTGGTCCTAATTTTACCAATTGCGTCTTCCATAGTAGACTCAAACACATTAAAGTTACTTAAAGGAGGGCGATACACACATATAACAATATACTGTTCCAGCTCAATGCAGGACATTTCTATAGTTCGTTCTACAGACAAGGTGCTTATGTCCTTTCGCTCCTTACATGGTATGGTATTTGAAACTAGTATCAAGGATCCACCATGGATAGCTTGACTCCTAGTGAAAGCACTTTGCACAGTGTAATGCATGTTATTTAAAAATTTAATTTGATAATCCTTTAACCAATGCTCCGTTATGCACATAATTTTAATATTGTGGCTTTCTAAGTATAAACTTAATTCTAAATGTTTGCCAGATAGACCCTGTATATTTTGATGTGCTACATTCAATTGACAATGTCTATCCTCTGTCCTATTCTTAAGTTTAAAGAACTCGTGTCTGTATTTAAAATAGAAGGAATGGTAAAGACAGAATTATTTACAGAAACCATTTTCTTGGATACCCTGCATGTACCTGTGTCATATTGTATATTATATGCTAATAATTTAGCAATTTGTCGTTTATAAAATAGTGAAAGATATATAGTATCTTTGGTCAATGTGTAATTATATTTATTAATGAATTTCTTTATGTCAAAATATAAAATAATATCTTTATACTGCCATGTCATATTGTATAAACACAAATTAAGGTCAAATATATGTTGATTTACCTTTTCATCTAATATACTTGAATAAGGTAAAGCACAAGTAATAAATTGATATCCTAGTTTTTTATGAAGTGATAACATTAGGTACTTCTGTTAAATTGTAAATATCTTTTTTGTTCACAATTTGGCTGTCACCATATATAATAATTATTGTTGAATGTCTATCTAATGTTGTTTGTTTTAAACTATCTATTAAGTGTGAAAAAGATGACCCTGGATAACAATAATTAATGATTTTCTGTTGCTGTAAATGACTACTCATTAAGCTACCTAAACCTACACCTAACCTATCTGAAAACATGTAAACTTTTTTTGTGCCAGAGTTATCAACTAAGGGTGTCTTATCCTTTGGAATATTGGTTGTACTAGAACTAGAACTTGAACCTGAATCACTATCACCTATAATTAAAGATTCATTACCTAACAAGCATGATTTTGAACAATTTGAGTAATTATTTGTAATTGTCAAGGCCTTTACATATTCCATCTTTATTATTAGATAAATGCTTATTACAAAAAATATTGTCATCTAAACTGTGAGTTCAGCAAATAAGAGGCTTGTTTCGAATGCATCACAAATTTGTATTTTTTGAGATTTCTTAAATTAGGCTGTAGAATGTAAATAAAAATAACACCGTTACATTGCACCGTACTGATCCCGAACACCAACATATCCCAATATGATTATATACCAGCTATGTATTTGATATAAACATGTTATTGAAGATACCCAGTATAAGTGTATAATCTATGGAAGATACATTTGAAGACAGACTAACTGCCACACTCAGAAAGGTTCATTAAATTAGTCCTAATGAGTAATTAACTAATTATCATTAAATCCGTTAATTAACGATACATCCCAGAGACATAATTTAAGGGTTCATTACTTAACGACAACTTTAAGTATCCGTAGGGCGGAGTAACGTCAAATCATTCTATCGAATGCACATCGATAAACGGTTAGTGTAGCCACACTTGAAAAACTGTTATTAGTAAATAGCAAAAAACTTTATTTAAACACATTTAAACCATATAAATAAATGATATAAATTAAAATAAGTTGTTTTACCGATCGTTTTTAGTGAAAAACAAAGCAAACCATCTATTTTCATATTAATAAAAAATTTTCTGGTATCACTTATTGCTAACTGTCAATGTTGTCAGGTTTATTCAAGGTTATGTTTACAATTTACTTGGTTTATGTTGTTGTGTTTCACTCGACAAGATTTTCGCGTTGTAAAGTTTAATTACAGCTTTATCATAAAATATATCATGGTAAGTATTGTTATAAGTACATTGAGTGTATCTATTATATCAGCACGACACAAACTTCCGTTCATGTATCTGTATCTTTTTAGGAGTCTCTACAAACAAAAACACCACGCAGAAGAGTAGCCAATTTCACCGCCGATGAAAAAGCTTTATTGGCACAATTAATTAAAAAAAGACCAATAGTGGAATCAAAAATAACAGATGGAAAATCGGTCGCCAAGAAACAAGCAGCATGGGATTTAATTACACAGGAGTTTAATTGTAATGCGAATGTACACAAGGTATTATGGCCACTATTATTGATAAAATAGATTCTGCATGATTTGTTAGGATAACTTTCATACTGTACTATTTCATTTTCATACTTAACTTTCATATTTGTTATTTCAGCGTGAAACTATCACTTTAAAAAGGGCGTGGGATAATATGAAAGCTGTTACACGTAAAGCTCGTGCTACAGAAAGGGGCAATTTAATTAGGACTGGGGGTGGACCACATGCACCTCCTCCACCTCAACATGGAGCCATAATAAGCATGGTTGAAGAGGTTAGTATAATAATATCCTCTGAATTCCTTGGTGACCACTGTATGTGTTGTCTCATTTTAATTATTTCTGTATGCTCTTCTAATTTTTGTTTTTTTTTGTTTATCAGGCTGCACCTGTGGTGATAACCGAAATTAGTAATGCATTTGATAGTGATGGTGCCATTTTAGTTGCTATTGATAATAGTCAAAAACTCGGCATGATAGGAAATGATGGACAGACTGTCACGTCTGAATCAATTAATAACTGGGGTAAGTAATAAAGAACCAATTATCCATATACTTATTTTATGCTTATCGCACTCTCTGCACTCAACACTTTCTTAGAAGGGAGTTTTGACTGTGATTTGTTTGCGGATGACTGAAAGAAGATTATCTCAGCATGTTTGGAATTCTGTGAGATGAATGTCTGAATTGTGTACTTATTTTCTTTAAATAATGTAATTGGCAGATAGCTGTTTTGTGTTAAAGTAAGAAACAATAAATAAACTACATACTGCTTTTCTTACATGATGTCTACAAATCAACCTGTTGTTTTCAGATATTTTGGATGAGTACAAAATGAATTCAGAAGAAAGCAGAGTTTTTGAAGTCAGGGAAACTGATAAAATGAACAGCCCTCAAACAGAAGATGAACAAAATAGCATAGGTACCTACTATAAAATTTTTCTTTAAATACTACATTGTTTTATTTGCTATAAAGTAATATCTTTTATTTACCTTTTAGATTTCAGTGATAAGAAAACTGAAGCAGTGATCAAAACCACAACAAATCAAGTGCGTAGACCTACAGACTATATTCGTCGAGAGGCTGTGATGAGAATACGAAATTTAGAAAATAAGAAAAAGATTACAATGCAAATATTAAAAACACAGGTACCTACTTAACTATGATATGATACCAAAAATCAATGTAATGGTTTATAACTGTGTTTTAATTTATAGCCAGATTAACTTACATACTTTTCTTTACAGTTGGAAGCTGAAGAAATTAAAAAGAGGGCAGCATTGTTAGAGGAAGAGAGAAATAAATTTTTACTTCAAAAAGCTAAAAGGGCCGCATTGTTAGAGGAAGAAATAAACAAATGTTTATTAGAAAAAGCAAAAATAGAATTAGAGGAAGTAAAGAAATCAATTGCAAGACAAGTCTCAACTGATTAGTCTGTATAAGAATTGAAATAAAAGTATTATAGTTTATTTTATGGGTTTTTATTTATTCAAAAAATAATATTAAGAGAAAAACCTATCAACCAAAGATTGTCGCACCAGAAAACCATTGCTGTTGGAGCTTTCACTAATTGGTACAACATCATCATTTTGAATATGAATGTCATCCCAGTTCATTGGCACCAAATCGTCTTCTAACAATGCGATGTTATGAAGTGTTGCACATGCACATATGACAGCCACAACTGTATCCACCTTGATACCCATTCCCACTTGAAGACAAGGAAATCTTCTTTTCCAAATACCAAAACACCTTTCCACAGTATTTCTGGTTCTAATTTGGCTTTTGTTATAATTTTCTTGGGGAGTTGAATTGGGTGATAAAAATGGTGTCAGTAGCACATTGCTAACTGCATACCCGCTGTCCCCTAAAATAATACCTTTTAATACACCAGTATTTAGTTTTTGCTTGACGGCACTGCTGTTGTAGATAAAACTATCATGTGTACTGCCAGGCCACCGGGCTACTAAATCATAAAATTCCAAGTTTGGCCCTGTGACTGCTTGAACATTGATTGAAAAATATCCTTTTCTATTTCTGTATACTTCTGAAGTTATTCCTCCAGGACTTCTTATTTTAATGTGGGTGCAATCAATACAGCCAATCACTCCAGGAAAATGAGCTAATTCATAAAATTTGTGCCTGCAACAAAAACAATACATAACAATAAGTACCCATGCATAATATTAGTATACCTATGTATGTTAATAAAAAATGTACTTACTTTACTGCATTAATTTCTTCTACAGTAGATGGAAATTTAACAAAATCTTTCATTTTGTTTGCTATTAATGTAGAGACTTGTGCAATAATTCTTGAAACTGACTGCTGGCATATATTCATGACATCTCCATCCAATTTCTGTAAAAAGGGCAACCACATATATACATAGGTAGGTATCTAACAATTCATTCTCTTATTATCTACATACAAAATTATTTTTAAACAATTCAGTTTGTAGTTAAACTCCTGAGTTAAATTCAATAAATGGTAGGAACCTCAGATTCGTGAAGTATGTAGGAACCTATAAAGTAGGTACCAACCTGAAAACTGCCTGTAGCGAAGTAGCGTAATGTCAGCAGCAACATTATTTCCGGAGCAAATGGTAATCCTCTTTTCGTTGGTTTCCTTAGGTCGGGTGCCAGCAAAGGCAATATAACACTTTTTACAGATTCTGGTGTGAATCTATAACGTGCATGAAATTCCTGAACAGAGTATTTTGTAAAGGGATCGGAATAATCACGTAAATACCGCCTCGGTCCCACTTCTCTATACCTTCTGGCATAGTCCACAAAGTCAATAAAGTCTACCAGATCAGACATCTTTACTAGGTATTGATAAAAAACTTTTAATTACCTAATGCTAATGTGAATTCTTTTATTTCAATGCTTTACAGTATGTATGTACTAAAAATACAAATTTAACCTCAAAAGTAAATGTCAAAATCAATCATTAGAAAGTTAAGTAAAGGTTTTGCTGTACTTAACTTTAATTGTCATTAAGGGACGGTAACGAACCGTTAACTGTCTCTGAGAGCAAACTTTTTTAAATCTTTACTAAGGAACGACTTAAGTAACCATTAAACGTCTCTGAGTGTGGCAGTAAGACATAAAGATAGAGATGGATGGACGAAGCTCTAGAGTTGCCACAGATGCTTTTATAAACATTTAAAATACCTAAACCCACTAAAGAACGTGCTAAATAGACCAAGATCAACTCTAAATGAGGATATTTTTTGAATAAGCAAAAAAGTGAAGGAAATAAAGATCTTTGTGGTTTTATATGTCAATTAAAGGAGTAAGGCCTGTAAGGCCCGCGTAAAATACGCCTGTACTTATCGTCTTATCAGATCCTTGTAGATAGAATGTTATACGAGGTGCTATTTTTACAACGTTGTTTCAATAAGAATAACTCCTCATACTTTCAAGAGTAGGCAGTTTATCGCACCCAAAGGCATTATTTCGGTACTCTGAACACGTACCTACCGTTCTGTAACATTGGTTACGATATCGGTGTTAACACGGAAGGCGAAGGATGTGACAAACATTTTAGGTGTGTGCCTCAAGTTTGGCCAAATGACCAACTAATGACATCTAAAAAACTCATGCTTCATGAGATTTACATTCATATCTAACCAGGGCAATGTACACTGTGTGAACAGTCTACATATTATATTATGTATGACACAATTTAAAATCGACATCGAACATATTGATTGATGGCGGATATTATTGTATTTGAGGCCAACCTGGTCCATCGTTACGCGTAGCCCGCAACGAGCCAATCGAACGAACGATGACGAAGCGCACTAATAATGTTGTTTCGAGTCTGGGTGTTCATTGTGTTCGTTGGTTGTATGTTTATAAAGTCCCCCGCGACACAGGATTTATTCCTATACTCCATTTGGTTAGGTACCTACTTAACTAAAGGTAAACAATCTTGAATGTGTCGTTTTTATCTAAAATCTGTTTAAAAATAAAATGCTGCTAAAGATCAATGTAAATACAACAACAATAATTTCTGAATTAATTGAACCCTTGGTTTAAGCAGTAGTTTATTTATTTAATATGTTGTAATTTAAAAAGTCGCATCAAGATTGTTTACCTTTAGTTAAGTACCTAACCAAATGGAGTAGGTAGGTATAGTGCAGGAGTCGTCTTTTTTTTTAATAAGTTTTTCAATAATGATGTACCTATGTCAACTTCAGCAAAAGCCAGAATAGCTGTTCGAATTCAATTTTGCATAGATGATCTTGTAGGTCGCGTTCTTAAGGTACCTACTTACCAACAGACAGACCACATTCTCATTTGCTACATAAAGCTTGGGCTTGTCGAGCAAGTTTAAAACAATACCTATGTGTAATTCTACGATACACTTGTGCTAACATCTCATAAAAATTTGAACAAATAAATGTGTAAAAATGTCTTAATTAATTGTCGAATAAAGTTGTGAGAACTCTACGCTCTATCTTCCATAACAGTAATATTATGATCATCGTTATGTCAAACGTTTAGTCGTAAGATGTCCTACTTACATAATGTTAAGTTTGCTTAGTGATTAATTTTAACAAAACAATAATTTAAGCAAGATCAAAATAAGCGAGACAGATAAATAGGTAGGTAGTTCTGTTAGGTATTCTTACCAGACATGCCATCCACAGTCACGATAAAAACCTAGAATAAATCTATGACTAAGTTACTTGTGAAACACTGTGTTGCTATCGCACAATTGTAAATTTCTAGCCATCATAAGTAATGGTTCAGAGCTCCTTGCCAGAGTTCTTCTCATAACGACTTAGACTTGGCAACTGCAACATAATTTACAAGGCAAAACTTTGAACTGTTATTTTATATTCATAGCTTTACGAAGTAAACTGTTACGTTACTCTACTGAAACTTCTTTACGTGCATAAAGGACAATACCTTCCTGTATATAGTAAAGTACTCTGTGACAATACCTATAGGTCCATAATACTGTAAAGTTTACAGCATTAAGGGATAAACTCATGTAAAATTCTAGCAGACAACGACAGTTTCAGCTACCAAATATTATTATACTAATTTTTAAACTCAAGAATTGCAATTACCCTCGCAAACCGAAGTTAAAAGATAGCTATACCTACATACATACCTACATAATAGGTAAGTAGGTATGTGTTTACAGGGCATGGAAAAACGGATCACGGTCGTACATACATAGGTATCTACTTACAGAGCAATTTATTAAGTTTGGTGCATTCATTATAGCAATTCATTAAACCAATCAGAAAATGAAATAGGCAGAACAAAATTTTCGGAGCTTTGTCAGCAAAGAATTCCCCCGTGAAGATATTAAAGCTTCATTCAATCAAAGAGGTAAGGTAAAGCCGAGAAGTTCGCCTTCTAGCCCATTTCATTTCCATAAATAGTGACTGTTTCTATTTTTAACTAGGTACCTATATGTTTTGGTGCGTAACTTTGTACTTTTTAGTTGTGTAGGTACCTACAGGTACATATCTTGCACAGTCATGTCAAGAAATTAAAATTGAGATCAAGTAATGACAGAGGTTCTTATAAGTGCGCAAGGCTGTGCTGTGAAATCTTGAATCTAAAGAATTGCCTGAGTAAATTAAACTAACTCGTATTTTAATTTATATAAAAAGAGATAGTCTTGGAGGAGATCCGGCTCGAAGGACCATGAAGTGGACTGTAGGTTTCATGCTAATAATTTTAGATATATTCTCGAGGTTTTAGAAATAAAATTCAATTTTTAATGAGAATCAGTAGTCACGAATTTGATTTTCATCAAAAAATGAATTTTATTCACGCATTTGGCCCGAAATTAATTTAATTCCTATTTTATTTTCTTAACAGCACAGGCTGTCTCGTGTAATGTCGAGACTCTGCAAATCCTACTAAGTACCTACTTACATCAAAAGTTATCTGTCATTCATCGCTACATAGACTCACGCCTGTTTCCCCGAAGGGGTAGGCAGAGGCAGACCTTCACATGAGTCGTTAAAGATACAAATAGCACACACATAACATGTAGTACAATTAACACTGAATTGTGATCGATTTTAAATAAGACACACTAACTTAAATCTGTAAAAGTTTAAAAAAAACCGGTCAAGTGCGAGTCGGACTCGCGCACCGAGGGTTCCGTACAAAACCTGTAGGTATATATAATTATTAAAAAAAATGTGATGTAGCTAAAAATTTAGGGCTTTCAAATTTTTCCAATGTGCTATAAAACGTTGCTTAACACCAGATTTCAAGATTCTAGATCGACTGGAAATACCCTTTAGTTTTGATTTTAGCATTTGATATAAATTTCAATTTTATATCCCTACGGGTTCATGAAGAAGTAGCACCTTTAAAATTATTAAAAATATTTGAATTATATGATGTAACTAAAAATTTATGGTTTTCGCAATTTTTCCTTTATCTGTGCTATAAGAGTTTGCTTCGTGCCAAATTTCAAGATTCTACGAGGGTACGGGAAGTACCCTGTAGGTTTTGATTCCCTTGCGAGTAGTTGCGAGTTTGAAAATATGTTTAAATTGCTGTATCTGTTGATTGCGTTGACATAGAACATACATACATAGACTCACGCCTGTTTCCCTGAAGGGGTAGACAGAGGCATATTAAACGCCCACCTTTCGCCAGTGTTTCGATCCCACGTAATAGGTGGGACATAGAAGTTTGATTTTATTACAGCTTAAAGGTGTTATAGACCTGAGTATTTGATCATCATACTCTTAGCGTTATCCCAGTTTCAATCTGGGGTCCGCTTACTAGTCTAACCGGATTTGGACTGCCTGTCTGACCACCGCAACCCGAAGGGATAGCGATATTCCATGGTTTAGACTTGTGTCAGTTGATTAAGAAGGTAATGACGCCCTGTAACGACTCAAAGATCTTCATGACAACCGACATCGGCGGCTTAACGTGCTCTCCGAGGCACGGAACAAGCGATAATTAATAATTCACCAGACCTGAGTATTTGATATTAATTTCAATTTAATTACTCTACGCGTTCATGAGGAAAGAGGTAGTTACTTTAAAATTATAAAAATGGTTTTATTATATGACGTAACTAAAAATTTACATTTAAGGAAATTTTTCCTTAATCTGTGCTATAAGAAGTGGCCTTGTACCAAATTTCAAGATTCTAAGTTCATGGGAAGTACCCTGTAGGTTTTGATTACCTTGTGAGTTTCGAAAATTTGCGAGAATTTGCGGCATAAACAGCTGTATCTTTTGATAGTGTTGGTTTAGAAGTTTGTTTCTGTTACAGCTTAAAGATATTATAGATTTGAGTATTTGATATGAATTTCAATTTAATACCTCTATGCATTCATAAGGAAACGGCTAGTAACTTTAAATTTCTTTTTTTTATTATAATCATATGATGTTACTAAAAATTAACGGTTTTCGCAATTTTCCCTTTATTTGTGCTATAAGACGTTGGTTTGTACCAAATTTCAAGAATATAAGTTTACGGGAAGTACCCTGTAGGTTTTAAATTCCCTTGCCAGTAGTTGCGAGTTTGAAAATATAGTAAAATTGCTGATTCTTTTGATTGCGTTGAGATTAGAAGTTTGATTTTGTTACAGCTTAAAGGTATTATAGGCCCGAGTATTTTATATGAATTTCAATTTAATACCTTTACGCGTTCATGAGAAAACGATAATAACTTTAAAATTACTACAAATATTTTTATTATATGATGTAACTAAAAATTTACAATTTTCGCAATTTTCCCTTTATTTCTGCTATAAGACGTTGCTTCGTACCAAATTTCAAGATTCTGAGTTCACGGGAAGTAGGTACCCTGTAGGTTTTGATTCCCTTGCAAGTAGTTACGAGAAAATATGCGGCTTAAATTGCTGTTTCTTTTTATTGCATTGACAGAGAAGTTTGATTTTGTTACAGCTTCAAGGTGTATTATAGACCTGAGTATTTAATATGATTTTCAATTTAATAGCTTCACGCGTTCATGAAAAAATGGTAATAACTTTTAAATTATTAAAAATATTTTTATGATATGATATAACTAAAAAATTACGGATTTCGCAATATTTCCTTTGTGCATGCTATAAGACATTGCTTTGTACCAAATTTCAAGATTCTGAGTTCACAGGAAGTACCCTGTAGGTTTTGAGTTTCAAATATTTGCCGTAATTTGCAGCAAAAACGGTTGTATCTTTTGATTGCATTGGCTTAGAATTTTGTTTTTTTCACAGCTTCAATGAACAATAGATTTGACTAATTGATATAAATTTATGTTTGATACCTCCACGCGTTTCTGAGAAAAAGGGTCTTGACAGACGGACGGACAACAAAGTGATCCTATAAGGGTTCCGTTTTTTCATTTCGAGGTACAGAACCCTAAAAACTGACTATATTAATGGCGGCTACATTTTTACTAAACTTTTGAGGTCACGGAACCCTTATCAAAGTCGTTTTATTGATGCCAGCCCACATTAACAAAATGCTTATTGAGACCCGCAAAAATATTTGAACAACAAAATGATAATAACTATAATTGCGCAGAACCTTGGTGACTTCGCCACTTTCATCATGGATATCCCCACCCAGTTTAAGAAACATCAGAGTCACGTAATTACTACTGGCTGACCCTTGTGAATCACTATCATAATATTCAAAAGCTGAGTCATAGACGAAACAAAAAGAAAGCTGAGTAAGTAAGTAGGTACTGGTGAACCAATCATCCAGCAAAGTACCTACCTACCGCAACAGGAGGCAGTAGAGACTGATATGAATTAATTTACATGGCAACTACAGCTACCCATAAGGTGCGCCATGCGATTTCAATTCGAAACATCGTCGGAATGCGCTGAGCATACACTTTGATACGCCAAATTCCAAACAATTAAATATGAGTTAAAACTAGACTCTAGTTTCTTGTGTAGACAGAACTAGTTTCTTGGTTTGGTACTTGATAGCAACTGCAACTGGAAGGCCCACATAAAAACAGTATGCACCCGCACAAATAGGTTCGTATTTGCTCTAAGAAGGACTAGGAAACTTGCTAACGAAAATACTGCCTTGATAGCATATCATGGTTATGTTGGGTCAATACTAAGATATGGTATTTTATTGTGGGGCAACTCAACCGACATAAGTAAGGTATTTATCTCACAAAAAAAGTGTGTTAGGGCAATATGCGGTGCGGCCCCACTTGACTCTTGTAGGCCTCTATTCAAGAATCGACATCTGCTTACCGTTACTTGCATTTACATCCACGAAATTGGTATATTTGTTAAAAGACATCCTGACCTTTTTCAAAAAGTGAGTGCAACTAAAAAATTTGGTACTAGAGACGAAACTAAATTATTGTTACCAAATATGTCAACTACCCTTTATAAAAAGAATAGTTATTGCATGTGTATCCAGGTCTTTAACAAAATACCTAAGTCTATAAGAGAATTGCCATTATCGCGCTTTACGTATGCACTCAAAAAATGGCTTATTTCTAAATGTTTTTACTCCATACAAGATTTTTTTATGTGTAATAATAATCAATAATAATATTGTAATGACATGAATTGACATACTTACCTAATATAATGAAATTTTAGTTATTGTAATTTGTATTTTGTCTGTTTCTTTACAACATGTTAATTCATTTAATAATTATTTTTGTATCTTTATATATTTTGACATTGTTTTAACCTTTCTTTCTCAATTAATTGTTTGTTTAATGTAATAATAATCCATATTTTTAATTTGTAATTTTGCACACCGGCTATGGTGAGACATGCTGTACTATAATATGATGTTGAAACACCTACCTGTAACCATGTTTCTTGCAAATAAACATTCTATTCTATTCTATTCTAAAAAAAAGATTATACGCATGGGCTACATATGTAACCCAGGGTGTAATATTGTCATATATATTGTTATATATTGGCGGAACAAGGTATGCCACAGCGGAATCGTCTAGTGTATTCCTCGATTGGTTCTCCCCGCTCCTACTAGTAGAATGCCTATTACATCGGCATAAGGACCTGCGCAAAAATCGTCCTAGAAGTTGGTGGGCTACACCTGTGCCCCGCGCGTGCGTTGAAGGAAAATATTTACAAAGTGCACAAGTGGTAAATATTGTATGTTTTTTGTATTATTATGGCGTATTAACGGTCGGTAAGTAACATGGCAGGTATAAACGGTCTCATAATAATATAAAAAATGAATAATCTACAAATAAAAGTAAACTGACGTCGATATTTCTAAAAAGTGGAATTCTATCTAGCAAGATCGTGTCCCAATTGAGCGTCGTATTCCCCAGCAAAATATAGGTAGGTACCAAGAGTTATTAAACTGAAAGACAGGCTACTACAGGATTAAAAGAACATCCCCAGCGACAAAATATGCCTATTCGGGGAGGAGTTGGTTGGTATTTATTCTGAGCACACGCAAGCAATGCAGCAAATGCATGAGGCGCATTTGTGGTGAATATTAGGAAGGTGTGTGTCCTGATTGCTCGCAAATAGAACAGTCTATTGCGAATTATTTAATTATGTGGTTAATACCTGCTAGTGATAAACTTTAAGGTAAATATTACGTTCCTAAATGAAAATAAGACTATACAGTGCCAAATACTGATGATTTTTAAGTAGGTAGTTTTAGTTTGTTTGATATTATAATTAAGAAGACAAGTTTTGATTAATTTTATGTTCTATTCTGATTATAATAAAGATATCTATAAATAAACAATGAGTTTTATTACTTCGTTTACTTCTTCATAGAATTAATTGATATACAAATGGGCTACACCTGTAGCCCGTGCGTGCACTCAAGGAGTATAAATGGGTGCGTGCACTCTAGTGTTAAGGGCGGTTTCAGATTAGCGTTTTATACGCGCGTATTCGCTCGTTTTTGGAAGCGCATGTAGGCGCGTATAGACGCGTCTGTTGGTACACGCGCATCTCGTACGAGCGTTGACACAGTTCTAAGTCAGAATCCATTTTGACACTGACAAGAAATATGCCCGTTTACGCGAGTACGGTTTTTTGAAGCGCGTAATGTAGCGCGCGTGTAAGCGTGTATGCTGAAACGACAGTACCTATACGCGCAGAAAATACGCTAATCTGAAACCGCACTTATAGTACGGCAGACAGCTAACATGCACCTAGCAGTCCACCGATCGGTATGGGCCCGGCGACGGCTAGCAGTCAGCGCGCGGACACTGCGCAGACCGCTTGCTTGCAATGCGATGCGTGGAAAGCAAGGCGTCAACTACCAAGGAGTCCGACGGCGGTAAGCTCGTTGACAGCGAGCTGTTTGCTAATTTATGTTGCCAATGTAAAGAAAATCTAAAGAGCAAAACTTAAAGCCCATATTTGAATTACCTATATTATTTTTGCCGGTTGGGAGAGGAGTCGTGCAAGTGGGCTAAGACCTTACTGTTTGTTTCTGACCTGCTGACCAACTGTGGAATACGGCCTAATAACGTAACAACTCGCGGCTTCGCATTAACGTTGCACATAGCATTACGCAACTAAAACAGGTTTTGTAAATTTTTCATGGACATTTGGGTTTCGTTTTTAAGGTAAAAAGATATTTTAAATAGCTTTTAGTTGTTGGATTGACTATCAAAAATCGTATCCTTAATAAGTATTAAACATCTCACACATATAGAGTTATCCACACCTTGTCAAAACAAACATGGCATGAGCTGAGGGCATGAGTAAAAAGTTCTGCAAAACAAGCACACAATGTTTTTACAGCAATCTATTAATAAATCTGCTTAAAATGGAACGTTTTATATTAGGTCTGTATTTAGAAACGTTCCATGTCACATATAGGTTAAAATGTAAGCATAACATTGCGGTCTAAAGGAAGTAGGAAGATTCCTAAACCCAAGGTACAAAAGAGATAGCACAAATGTCAAACTAATAAAAATATTGATATTTTTTATTCGGGAATTACGTTTTTGATTGATTGTCGGACTGACTTGATAGTAATTTGTGATGATATCACAATTACTTTTATTTAGGCATTCTTTGTCTTAGTAGTGAACTGTTTCTTTCTTAATATTATTGCAGAGTGATATTATGAACAGTTTGTTTAGTGTAATATCGACAATGTTATCGTCATCAATCTGTACCTAAAAATATGTCAGAAGCGAAGGGGCCTCAGAACTTAAGTATTGAGTTCGACCCTATTTTACCAGATTCTGGCGTTTTGTTTTATGAAGAATGTCCACCAGAATATGAAATCGAGCGGCCTAAATTATTGCCTTTGAAGTCTACAACGCAAATTCGCTTTGAGCAGCTGCAACACGAGGCTGCTAGAGTGTGGCGAGAGAAGCAGAAAACTGCGAAGACTGCGAAGAAAAACTAAACTTTGTGTCTTTGATCAGCAAACGAGTGTTGTGACAAAATGGCTTACACTCTATTTGTGATAGAACTGATATCAGCTTTTATACTGGCAGCTACATTGTTGTACAGATATGGTGACTGCTACAGAAATCATATAATAGTGACTGTGTCAGTGCTGACAGCATGGTATTTCTCTTTCGTGATTATGTTCATCTTGCCCTTGGATATATCTTCTGTAAGTATTGATAATATATTTGATTCATCCTGCTTCATACTGTAGTCATCTCTAATTTTATTTGTTTTGGTTTGAATGACTCATTCAATTCCTCTTGGAATTTAGCATTTGCCATATCTTTCAAAATTGTAATAATTTTAAAAGGATAGTAAGTAATGACCAATAATTAAACATAGATCAAATTAAGCTAATGTTATTTTCTTATCCAATTTTGTCTTGTAAGACTTATGAATACATGTGTATAAATGTTTATTTGAAAATGTAATAAAGTAATTTATTTATTAGTAAGTTACAATATTTTCAATTTTGTTCTTCAATACTAAGATAATATTTTTGCCCCCACAGACGGTATATCGACAATGTATGCAGAATGCAACACAAGTTGTAACTACATCGCAGGGTGCACTTCAGAATATTACCTCAACAGTGGCTCCTGCTGCTGAATGTCGGAAACCTTCCACCTTTGTGAGCAGTGATGTATTCCCTAATCTTTGGAGAGTTGTGTATTGGACGTCACAGTGTTTAACATGGTAAGAATCCATTAATTATGATATGTATTAGTAATATGTATTTTATATTTTGTGATTTTCATCCAAAATTATAGAAATCATTTTTAATTTAACACAGCTTCATTCATTCATCATTCTCCTAGCGTTATCCCAGTTTAAATCTGGGGTCCGCTTTCTATTCTAACTGGATTTGGCTGAATATTAGCTTTTCCACAGAGCGACTGCCTGTCTGACCTCCGCAACCCGAAGGGATAGCGATATTCCATGGTTAAGGCTAGTGTCAGTTTACTGAGAAGGTACTGACGCCCTATAACGACTGTCAAAGAACTTCATGACAACCGGGACCGACGGCTTAACGTGCTCTCCGAGGCACGGACCGAGCGATAATTAACAATTCAATACGCACATAACTCCGAAAAGTCATTGGTGCGCCCCGTGGATTCGAACCCGATACCCTCTGTATGGCAGTCTGTTGGTATCTCCACTAGGCTATCGCTGCTTACACAGCTTCATTATTCTTTAATGATGATTTAATCTTGCATTTACCTACTTGTGAAATATTTATTATATCCAATTTGTTTTAAACACTATTGATCAGATATTTAACACAGGAAAAGCTGATAACTTTTAACATGCTCTGCAATCATGAATCCTATTCTGTGTACTTACTTTATTAGAGTTATCAATGCCATATTTAATATCCATCTAAAGCTTCTTATTGAAATTGTTATTTTAGATGTCACAAATGGCCTTCCATCATGCATATTATAAACATGAAACTAAATTAAAATGTGTATTATGTCAATAGCTGTGTTTATAATATATAAAATATTGCAGTTACAGTTTAAACCCACATTTCTCTTATCTTAGTTCAAAATGAGGTTGTCGCCATTTATGGTGCTTATATTAGAAAATTTCATTTTATGTCAAAAGACAGTCAGTGGCATAATCGTTATAAACGATGCCATTGTCGAAAGTTGCAAGTTAGAGTCCTACTCCTGCTACAAGCATAATTTTCAATAATTTATCCCTCACCTTAGTCAGGAACCTGATCAATAAACACATATTTATTTTTGTACAGTCAATAGTCAGTTTGATAAGCATTGGATCTATTAAAAATATAAATGTGACTGATAACACATGAGTCATTTAAGTTAATGATGTAAATATTATCTTATCATTTATCTCAACTACTGACTTCCATATAACATAAAAGTAAAAGTATGTACTAAAAGTTTGCAGATGTTATCAAATTGTTTGCCTACATCAATATGTTTTTAAGTTCATTCTTATCTGACTTGTAATTAAAACTAACAGCATTTTATATTAATTACTTTCAGCAGTAATTCATTATTTTTGGTTATTTTTTTTTTACAATGGCGCATGATAAATAATACAAATAAACATGGATATTGGAGGATAAAATATCTTATACTAATATATAAAGCTGTAGAGTTTGTTTGTTTGTTTGTTTGGTTGAACGCGCTAATCTCAGGAACTACTGGTCCGATTGGAAAAATTCTTTCAGTGTTAGATAGCCCATTTATCGAGGAAGGCTATAGGCTATTTAACATCACGCTATGAGCGACGGGAGCAGAGCAGTAGCCTTAAATACGCGGGTGTAACTGCGGGCATCTTCTAGAGTAATGGCAACTAAATCTGTTATTCGTGTTTTCATTGTTTTGACAAGCAGTGAAACTTACGAAGTAAACATCTTTCGAGTCAAATAAATACACAAAATATATTACCCTAATTTTCATCGGTTTCACACCATACAATATAAATATTTTTTGACTTCTTACCCATATTTTCTGTTTCAGGCTCATAATGCCAATGATGCAGTCCTACAGCAAAGCTGGTGACTTCACAGTCAAAGGGAAACTGAAATCAGCACTATTCGATAATGCCGTATACTATGGTTCATACTTGCTCATATGCGGCATACTTCTTATATACATTGCTTTACAACCTGATGTATACTTAGACCCTCCCAAAATCAAGGCAATTGCTTCATCGGCCAGTAACACATGGGGTTTATTCCTCTTAATTCTGCTGCTTGGATACGCCTTAGTTGAAGTGCCGAGGAACTTATGGAATAATTCAAAGAAAAATTATACTCTGACATATTGTTACTTCAAGATTGCGAAGTTGAGTACGGATAAATGTGAGGCTGAGGAAACTGTGGATGATATTTTAGATGTAAGTATGCATAATGCTTTTATAAAGCAAAGTAAGCACACATTTCAACATTTAGTTTATAAAAGGCAAATACCCTTGAAATGGAATACTTTTGCTTAATAATCTGGAGGCCTAAGTCGAGAAAACCTCATAAGTTGATTGCACTATTGGTTGAGTGCGCATGCAACCCAAACACCCTAGTGTGGCGGCTACGATCTTGCTAAAGACAGGATTTCTTTTTTTTTTTCTACATCTTTCACTCACCCATACTTTGAGTTTAGTGATTTCGGTGCATCTAGATCGCAAGAACAAAACAAATACGATATATATTATAATGTTGTGGTTGTACATGTGTGCAAAACATTACCTATTAATTTTATTATGACATTTCAGAGTCTAAAAGCAATAACGGCGGCGGTGGGCTCGGGGCACCCGTTGCAACGCCACGTGGAGACCATCGTGCAGAAGCTCCCCATCCAACTGCGCGACCGACTCAACGGACGCACCGCGCCCGACAGACCCACCTCGCCGTCCTTTAAATCGCTCGTCAATTTACACAAGAAGGTACCTATTGCTCTAACTAATCATCATCATGTCAGCCTAGAGACGTTCCCTGCTGGACATAGGCCGTATCCAACCGTCGTCGGTCCACCCCTGCTGCGTGATCCTGGTCAAACTAATTTGTAAAAAATAATTACTGTGTTGACCCATATGAATGAATTTAAATTGAATTCATAACTTTATCTCATTAAGATATGCTCATTTGCACCAATTCTTGATCGAGCTTATGTTCCAGATAGATAAAAAAATGCAATGGAATTTGTATGAATTATCTGATAAATTAATTTGTCAGGAAAAAAAAGTTTGAAAGAAAAACGAAAAGGGGTAGGCAGAGGTGTATTACACACCCACACTTCGCCAGTTATGTTTCGGTCCCAATGTAATAGGGGGCGGGCCTTTTGCCATCTACCGGGCACATTAAGCGAGCGATAATTAACATTTTAATACACACATAACTTCGAAAAGTCAGAGGTGTGTTGCCCGAGGTAACTGGGGATCGAACCCGAGACCATCGTCTCGGCAGTCCGTTATGTACACCACTGGGCTACCGCCGCTTACTGTATAGAAAGAAAGAAAAATGCTATATTTTGTACACAATTACGTATGACGATGAAATAACTCGACATTTGACAGACAATCAAAGCCCTACACGTGCTACAACGCACCGAGACACAGTGGGGCCTGATGCTGCAGCGGATCTTCCACCTGGAGGACATCGCAGCGAACCAGCGCTCGCCCGACCGCCGGTTCCAGCACACCTTCCACACGCCCCGCCCGCGCCTGCAGCGGATACTGTACCCGCCTATCTTTGGTAAATATTATCTGTGTACAATATACAGGGTGTCACAAGACCCATCACCAAGCCGAAGTCTACTCGTTGTGGACATCATGCCAAGTCATATTAACCAAAAATAATACCTGGGAAACGATTTCTTTTTAAGTTTTCACATTTTTTAAACCGGAATTAAGAGCGCGCGCATGCAATGCTCGAAATACCTACTTATCCAAGGGCATCTATAGAACATATTGGCGGAGTAAATGCATCGATTTTGTACCTGATTAGAAAAATTCCATACTAACTTTGAGACTCAATATCTCCTGAACCAGTAATTTCTCAGGTATGGTGCCCAAGTAAAAAATGTTCGTAGTGATTGGTACTACATGGGATTTCAGTTTTCGTTAAGGGTCTTTTTACACCCTGTATGTATAGTTATCGCTTTTAGACTCTGGAATGTAATAATAAAATTAATAGGTATTTTTACACATGTATACCTACTCGTAAGCTTTTATTTAGTCGTGATGACCTTGACAGACATTTCCTACGTCGGCAATTTGGCACTATAGCTCGACCTCCCTGGTCAGAGACCTAGAGGACGACCCAAAACAAGGTGGCGAGATGTAGTGCTAAAGGACAAGAGGGAATGTAAGGTCGCTGACGGTGATGTCATGGATAGAGCGATGTGGAAGTGTAACGTGAAGAAAGTTGACCCCACCACCATGTGGGATTTATAACTAGAAAGAGAAAGAGAGACCTTGACAGACATTATCAGGAGTCAGTATTCTTGAATATATTGACACCGGTCTAACACCCGTTTCTAATATTCTATCTAAGTGTCGATGGATTTAGCTAATATAGACTATTGACATTTATAATTTAAAATCAAAACATTGAAATGAGTCAGTGGCGTAGCGTGGGTTTCTGCCGCTAGGGGCCAGCTATTATGCCCTATGATTCTCGTGCACTTAATTTTAGAGGCGTAGTCCGTAGTATACATAGTTATCTTAATATATAAAATCCTTGCGTTACTGACTGACTGACAGACACGCTACAGCCGAAACTATTGGGCGCAGAAAGCTAAAATTTGGCATGTATGTTCCTTGGGGACCGTAGGGGTGCACTAAGAAGGGATTTCCCGAAATTCCCACGGGATCGGACAAAACGGGTAAATTAAAAAAAAATGCAGGCGTAGCTGCTGGCGTCCTCTAGTATGTATATAAAATTCTTGCGTTACTGACTGACAGATAAGCCACAGTCAAATCTATTAGGCGCAAGAAGCTGATATTTGGCACGTGACTGCCTTAGAGATCGTAGGGGTGCACTATGAAGGGATTCCCGATATTCCACGGGATCAGGAAAAACCAGTAATGTACCGTAGCTGCGGGCATCCTCTCGTAATAAATAATCTTCACCTTCAGCGATTATAAACTTAACCGATTTGTATCCATTATACACATTTACTTAGCTGGTTTTAATCAGGATATTTATGGTGTAAATACCTCTGTTTCAACGACGTTTCGACTGACTTGTCGCGGCGCGACTGTTATGAGCTCAGCGCCGTCTTGTGAAGTGCGTGTTTTGTGCGACCAAAACACGACCTTTTTTTTAAGTAGTCACATTTTTTAAGCTGCAATTAAAAGTGTCGGTTTGGGGGGATAGCATTTTGCACAATATCCGTGGGTCATAGGTCATCTATAGAAAAAATTGGAGCGAGTAATGGATCGATTTTATACCTAATTAGAAAAAAAATTATGGTAACTTTGAGTTTCAATATACCCTGAACCACTAATTTCCCAGGCATGGTGCCGAAGTAAGGATTCATACAATATGGGATTTCAGTTTTCGTTGATGGTCTTTTTACACCGCGTATAAATCTAGGGTTAGTTGTATGTAAAATTTATCATACCCAGACTAAAGATACATTTTTGTAACTATTATCTCTAAAATTGGTCTAATTAAAATGAATAACTACCTTCTTCAAAAGTACCTAATATAAAAAATAGTTTTATAAAATTCTCAATCAACAACTAAACATGGTATTACATTCATTCTTCGTTATGTGATGTGGCCTTAAATTATTTACATACTTTCCTTTTTTCCAGAGTGGTACTGGGAATGTTTCCTGAAGCAGTATTTCCTGAAGGCGATGGCCGTGATCACAGGTATTATGTCTATAGCAGTCGTCTGGTCCGAGATGACGTTCTTCTGCAAGAAACCTGTGCTGTCTATATTCGCGAACATCGTCATCGCTGCTACTGGTACTTACAATTACTTGGCGATTGAGGTAAGAATTCTTTTCAGGCAATGCCCAAGAAGATTTTATTCATAGGTGTTTTTCAGGGATCTCTGCCTTTTCGCCGAAAATTGTTCAGCCGATTATCACTTGCCAACTAACGTTTCGCAGAATTTTATTTCGCAGAATAATCATTTGCCAACTTGTGATATAATTTTGTTTTTATTTCCCAACCTCACAGTTGCCAACTTTACGTTTGGTCTTCATTTTAGTGTCGCAGTTCTAACCTAACCGATGTAGCATATTTAAATGCCCTGTGTAGTGAAGTAAAAGCGATTTGGTTCTGGCACTTCGCCGGCCGCTGCCGCGGCACGCTCGCTTCGCTCGCTCGGCTCGCGCGTTGTGGTCGCAGTTCTAACCTAACCTAACCAGCCATTGTTGCAGTTGATGTGCATTTTTATCAGCATACTAACCTAACCGATTCCTTTCAATTTCAACTGAACTTCCCGAAACATCACCTGAACAGACGAAACATTATTCGTCTAACAGTTGTCTGGCCTAATAATTTGACAAAAGATAAATGCCCCAAACGTTTTTTGTCATTACAATAAGCAGCTTAACAATAATTCTACCAAATGAAACGTTGTCATACAAAAATTTGACAATCGTTAGTCGTCAAAGTGAAAAATAGGCGAAAAGTTGGTTGGCAAGTGATAATCGGCCAAAAAACAACAATATTGTTGTGTTTTCGCAGGCCGGTCCTCTCCCCTCGCGCTGCGCCCTCCGTCGCTGGAGCCTCATATATAACATTGACAATATTAAAAGAAACCTACCTTTGTCCGCAGGCAATATCAACAATAATAATGGCGTACATGTTCTACTGCGCGTTGTCCACTGTTCTCAAGATTCGTCTGCTCAACCTGTACTACCTGGCCCCGCACCACCAGACCAACGAATACTCGCTCATATTCTCCGGGATGATGGTGTGTCGACTGACGCCTGCCATGTGCCTCAACTTCTTAAGTTTGATACACATGGACTCACATGTCATCAAAGAGCCGGTTATGGAGACTTACTATACGCAGGTAATATTGCCACTGAGTTTTAGTACTGAAATCAACATGGCGGCTATCACACCTTCTTTGCAGAGAATATCCTTTCAGTCGCCAGACTGAAAGCAGGAATTTGCCTCTACTCTTTGAATTTATGACATAGGTATATATCCTCAAAGGAAACAGGATCGTTATTGCACTAATATGTATAGCATAAATGTATGGTATTTTAAGATATGCATGTCTCACCTAGTTTGGGGCCATCCATGGATTACGTCACACGATTTTCATGTTTTTTTTACCACAACATTACGTCACAGAATAGAGAGTACTAACGTACAAAAGCATCACATCCCAAACCAATTTATAGAAATGGCGACTCTAGCTACTAAGCAACAAAGTGCAATTCAGCTCGCATAAGCACTCAGTGCCTAACGCGATATTCACCTAACCGTTCCCGCTCTTTTCTAACACATAACGCTGTCGCTGTCTGGCGCGGAGTGGCGCGCTAGGGTTGTCGACTTGCCGCTGCTACTGTAATATTTATTCATCGTCTATCTACCTACTTGACCACGTAATCATAAATTATTATCCTATAAGTATCATTTCCCACTATTTGAGCTCGTAGAACAAAAACCACAAAAAATCTGGTCATTTTGACTATACTAATTCTTAGTTATTTCCTAAACGCGTGGACCTATTTACATGATTCAAACAGATAAAATGGTTTTTGAACTAGATCTTTAATTTGACACTATAATCGTTGAGATATCTCAACAAACAAAAAAATCAAATTTTCAAGTTGCTCTCGTAAAATAAATAAAATCAAATTTTCAAGTTGCTTTCGACATACATCCGTTAAATGAACAATACTTTGCACCAGACTTATGATGAGACATTTTTGTTATTCACTATTAAAATTAACGTTATTAGCAAGGCCTGCACGCGAGCGGTGACGACGCGGTGTGGAAGTCGCGCTAAAGTGTAGGCACTTATCCCTATAGGTACGGCCGAGTGAAGGAGGCCTGATAACGTTTCGTTATCATCTCATACTTCATACAATGTCACACTTCGCCAATTCCTTATACCCCTCTATATTATTATGTATAACGTGATTTATAGATAGCTCCTTTTAAAAGGCAAAGTTACCTATGATTTGACGATAAACATTTCATACTAACAACTCAAACTCTTGTCCAGATAATGGGTCACATGGACGTACTAGGGATCATCGCTGAGGGCTTCAACATCTACTTCCCGATGCTGGTGGTGTTGCTGTGCGTGGCTACTTACCTCTCGCTCGGCAGTCGTCTCCTCTCGCTCTGCGGGTTCCAGCAGTTCGTTGGCGACGATGAGCTCACTACCGACCTCGTGGATGAGGGCAGAGAGATTGTCAAAAGAGGTTAGTATAACATAGAAAATAAAAGGTGTTGTAGAGGAATAAGGGTGTGGTGTTCCAGCTAAAGGAAGGATCGTCTGACCTGGCTATGTGATCTTGCCTGGTGGACTGCACGAATATACTTGAAAACTTGGATACATACTGTCCCCGTGTGAAATGTCCGCTTACGCGATTCAAGACTTTGGTTTTATCGGGTAGTGTCCGATAGATGTTATCGATATATGCCGCCGTGTTGATAGTTTTCGTCGACGTATGATAGATGGCCTGTGGTATGTAGCTACCGCTACAATGTTGAATAAATAAGCCATCAGACACAAAGGTATATAATAAAGTATATATAGGTATTTATTAATAGAAGCTCAACTTCAAAAGTCAGTACTGCGCCGTAGGTTTGAATCTGCATGGCAGTCTTTTCGCATCTCCATTAGGCTATTGGTGCCTTTTATGATATATGTGCCGTTTATTTATATCAATTATATCTCATCGTCAGCCTCTTAGCATTATTCCAGTTGCAATTTGGGGTCCCTTACTAGTCCAACTAAATTTGACTGAATAATAGCTTTTCCACAGAGCGTCTGCCTGTCTGACCACCACCGTAACCCAACCGGATAGTGATAATCCATAGATTACACTTGTGTCAGTTTATTCAGAGACTGGTAATGACTCCCTATTACGAATTACAAAGATCTTCATGACAGCTAAGGCAGACCGCTTAACGTGCTTTCCGATGCAACTAACAAGCGATGAAAATGAATGAAGGATTGATTGATTAATAATTCAATACGCACATAACTCCGAAAAGTCAGTGGTGCGCGCCGTGGACTCGAACCCAATACTCTCTGCATGGCAGTTTGTTGGTTTGTCTACAAAGTTATCGCTGCCTTATGTGAGTTATATTTATCTTAATATAATATGTGCTAATTATTATACAGAGAAGCGTAAGCGTCAGCGTGCCGAAGAGTCGATGACTCGTCGCCGCGACTACAACGAACGTTTCGCCAACTATCGCTCCGCGCGGGACAACCAGGACGGAGGTAATACGACATGCCTTTTACTTACTGATATTTTATATACTAACAGCAGTACGAATTGAGTGACTATTTATATTGAGTTAAGGCTCATTTTCATTTGTCGCAACTCGATCGATGTGAAGCATGCGGCGATTCCTTGCATGCTGGATAATAACTACATATATTATCTATCTATACAATATAATCATATCGACGGTTCCTACGTACATAAGGTCAAGTCAAAAATCGAGGTTTACAGGAGAGCGTTATTTGTATTCAACACGCCCTAGAAATAGTTCTATGACTAATAATAAATATTTTCTTTCTACAATATTTTAACAGTTTTAAAGATATTTATAATGCTATTTACACAAATTTAATTTTTTTACGTTTTCTTGAAAAAACTGATAGATGACCGTTTCTACGCCGATAATAATGTCAGTCATGTCTATTATACCTTTTTATACGCTGTCCGTGTGGTGACGGATTTAGAATACGGAATGTCACCACCCCATATCATCCCATGGGTGTCGTAGAACCGACAGAGGGAGCATATTATGAAGAGAACAGCACTGTAAGAGAAGGAAACTTGATACAAACCCTATACCAACCCCCTATACAAGACCGCATTCGCACCGAGTGGCACGTATTTTAAAACACCGTACAAAAAGATATGTACAGATGTCCATATCTACGACACCTATTCGTTTTATTTATAATACTTGTTCTTTTATACGATTTTTAAAACAGGGTAAATACACAGTTTTAAAAAAATGTATGTCAGTATGTGCGCATAGATAATCTAAAGCCAATGATGCAATAAAAAGAATGCCATTTTCGACATGTCTTTATATACGTAGGGACCGTCGATATGTTCTTATGTGTATATATATAAAATTCTTGCCTTACTGACTTACTGACATACAGTGCACAGCCAGAACTACTGGTCTGGGCGGATTCCTTTAATTAAATAGACACCCACTAATGAAGGCTATTTTTAATTATCCCCTAAGAATATATAAGGGCTGCAAATTTGTTTGAACAATCACGTGTACAGCGAAATTACACTCATTTTATTATAATTCCGCATGTAGGCCATACATATGGCATGCGTAATCTTGAGTCGACAAATGATTATGGGCCTTAAACCTATAAGCGCTATAGTTGGATTTTAAACAACCACACGCAACTCATTTAGTATTTCTGAAAAAAAACTTTGATTATTATGTTACATTGATTTTCTAACAACATAAGCTCATACATAACTGCCTCGTTGGTCTTGCGGCATAAATGTGCGCGTGGGATTGGGAGGTCTCGGGTTCGATTCCTGGGTCGGGCAAAATGTTATTGGGTTTTTCCGTTAGGAAATTCTCAGTAACAGCACGGAGCCCGGTAATGTGCCCGATACGGCAATAGGCTCGCCCCCTATTACGTGGGACCTAAATATTCATGGCGAAATGTGGGTGTAATATTACACCTCTACCTACCCCTTCGGCGATACAGGCGTGAGTCTATAAATAAAAATTAAAAAAAAAAGCTCATACATATATAATACACCTCGGCCTAGCCCTTCGTGGATAAAGGCGTGAAGTTACGTTATATGTTGTAACATATGACAGCTAAGCTCATTTTGGTTGATGCGTGGGGTTGTATAAAGTCTGACTACAAATTCGGTTTCAACTTATCTTCTATACTTTTCCATAACTTTGTGATTAAACTGCTTGTATTATTTGCTTTATAAGTACATGCTACATTATTTTACTTTATCAATTTATGAATTTCATGGCCCCCACTTCAGCTGTAAAACTATTAGATTAATAAATAAGATTAGATAGATATTTTAGCCAATTTACATCATTAATATTGGGATCGAAATAGGATGGGTCACTGAATAACAAAAATATGGTTTATTAGAATGTATTAATGGCTTCTCAAAAGTTTTCAAAATATTTTTAATTATATTCATGTGAATACAACATAAAAATTACATAAGTTCAGTCGATCGACGATCTACAGAATTGCTGGTTTAACTAACTTGTAGATTTTCTTTGAATTGTTGGTTAACTAACTTATAGAAAAATACCCTCGGGCCATTTTCGTAACACATTGTTTTTTTGATATTTCAAAGACTTATTCATTGATAGCTGTTTGATATTGCTATACCTCGTAACATCTATTTCGATCCTTCAATACGATTCGATGTAGTGAGTACGTACAATATGTTATTGTCAAGGTCATATACATACTTTCATACCCATCATATATATCTGCATTACATTCCTATCTCTGTACTATTTAGCAACTACTATACTATTTCCATCCATCTGCTTTTTGTTCTGTTTATTATAAGAGAGTGCGCAATAAATATAAAGCTTATTTTGGTCATGCAGTGAATGAAATGAAACGGAAATATTTTTATTATTACATACTATTTTATCATTTTAAATAAATACATACTTATAAAGTTTGAATCGCTTGCTTGCATATAACAAACAGCTCAAGCGAGGCATGAATTATTGATACAAATTTTATTATTCCAATATTGGAAATGTTATGAACTTATAATAAACAGACCCTTGTTGGCGGATCATCATTAATGTTGTCGGTTATTGGTCATTTGGGTCACGTTTCAGCCCACACCGGGCTTTTGAATGACGTGGATTCAGACTACTACGTGCAACCGAGTCCCGAGAGGACCCAGCCGCAGCTGACGGGCTACCAACGGGCTGAGATACCCTACAACAGGACACTGACCCTTGAAGACGAGCTGGACAATCGGTTTGGGGAAAGCGCCCTGCCGTCTATAAGGACGGAGTTCGACGACAGAAGACGGGAGAAGATGACGGTGCCACCCCGCGGACTCTTCGACGATGTATAATGTGCAATATAGAGGTATTAGAGAATTAGTTTCTTGAGGTTTTTGTATAGGTGTTACTTTTAAACATTGGTGAAGACCATTAAGGATAAATAATGTTGCCCTTCACCCGGCGCTTCGGAGACGAACTTCTTGAATCTAAAGTGCGACGGTTAGGCATGAGACCGATATATCAAAACGAATCTGAAATCCGATTGCAGACAGAAATCGTATCGTATCGATATTCCAATGTGAAAAAAAACGATTTTAGAAAACGTTAAACAATATCACGATAACGCATAAATTCGAACCAAACGGTGCAAGCGCAATTAAACTACAAAGTAAATCTAAAGCTTACGTTACCGATAGTTTTCATATTCATTCGTTCTCTTTCACACTACCAAACGACTAGTTAGTTAGAATGAGAGACAGCGAATTTCATTTCCTTTTCTTTCTAACTTAGTGATCCGTTGAAAGAGCGAAAGAGATAAAGCGAATTGTGCTTTGCGACGAGCGAAGCGTTTTGGATTTTGGCGGTTTTATGAATTGCAGATTTCGATTATTTACGTTTATCGTACTCTACGCTCCAACATCCGCTACTGAAAACGGTTTCTAAAATCTGAAATCGGATTTTTATCGGTTTGCGTAAAAATCCGAAAACGCACATGCCTAGCGACGGTATGTTTTTGGTAGCTATAAAAGCGTCTAGTGAAAAATGCTTGGTAGCTACGTAAAAATGGTCTAGGAAGAGTACTTTAGCCACAACCGTGAAAGAGATAAAGTCGTGCTTTGCTTGATTCGAATGCCCATGATTGGTTCGCTCAGAGTTCGACTATTTGACCTTGAATCATGCCAATAAGTCTTCCGAATGAAATCGAGCTAAGAAGTAAGGTGACTAAATTTGTTTTAAGCTCCAAGAAGTAGGAACATATCCCTAGAAATAAGCCTTATCATTGATATAGGCATGTATAGTTGACAAGCCACAATCAACCTAGTGTTGCCTGAATTTTAGCTACATTTTGGTTTGTCATGATTGATATACATTACAACGGAGTTCAAAAAGCTAAAGTGTGCTGTCCATTGAAATTGAATGTCTTGGCAGTAGCTAGAATAGTCATTACCAAGACAACTTAAATGGGTCACAGTCATTATCTCGGTATCTTTACGCAGTACTTATAACTTTAAAATTAAAGTATCGATGTGGTTATAAGCACATTTGGACGCAGCTGTACGTGTACTGACTAGCTGTCGTTATAGAGCGCAACATATTTTATATGATAGAACCGGTAAGGGTAAAATCTCGTAGAACCCTAAAACAAACAAGTCTCGCTACGTATTATGTTACACTGTGATATATATCTATTGAATAATCTGGGTTTTACTATGTACTGTACAAACTTGGCCTATTTACAAAGCAAGGACTAAATATATTACACATATATTTTTAAGAATCCGCTCTATTCCTCCTTATGACATAGTCCTACTATTAGATTTTTTAAAAGGATTATTAAGGGTGGTCGATTCTTATTCTTCACATTCCTCAAAGAATCTTAGAGAGCGATGATTCACAAAAAAATTATTTGCACGGCTAAGGCTCGAACTAAACTTTGAAGTATATTGTTTACTTGCTTTGTAGAAAGACCCGCTATGTTTTTAAATAACACCTCTACTAAAACAAGTCAATTAAGTTATTATAATTAAGTAGGTATAGGTATTGTTTTAGTGATTGTTAATGATAAAATAAATGTACTTGAATGTTTTGCAAAATGCGTGATGTATGTTGGACTTTTGCAAAATAATTATCGATTGATTTATTTTATGTACAAATAGTTTTATTTTGTAAAAATTAAAAGAGGTCGTGCTAGCTATATACACATTGCTTTGAAGCTGAAATGCTCGTTGTAATAATGCAGTTATTATTATATAAACTAGAAGTGATGCTTATTTAATCATGCGCAGAAAATACTTTATTAACAAATTTTATAGATACCTCGCAATTTAAGATTTATGAATTGGATGGTTGTATTCACTTCGATAATATAAACAGGAAGTTAGTGGCAGTATAAAATATGTACATATCAAACAAAGGCATGAATATCTTAGTCATGATTTTGTGGCGAAAAGTCTGTACGCGAAAACCGTTATTATAGTACAGCTATCAAATGACCTAGAGAACATTTCAAACTATTCTTCTGCAAGCACAGTAGTTTAGTTTCCGTTATGCAAAGTGTATCGAAATCCACGTGATCACATCCGTACAATTCATTCACAGTCAATACACAAGTTCTATCACTATTAATAATTATGATGACACATGTCTTCACTGATTTCACTAATAGCATATTGCAGAAGCATTTTAACAGTGGAACGTATTCGAATATTAATATTCTTTTACTAAAGATGGATGCATGCTATAGAGATGTGTGATTATCAATATTAATTATTTAATCAATTATTAGCATGAATTAAAATATGATTTTGATAGGCAGAATACATAACAAAGTGGAGGTTATTGGACAATAAACAAAGGTAGAACCTACTCGTTAATTTGATTGTAAAGAGAATAATGATTGATTTCGAGAATAGTAATATCTGAATTCAGCATAGTACATACATCTTTAGATAATTATTTTAAATTGATAATCTCACATGGTTACAAACATGTAGCATGAGTTAGACAGCAGGGTCGTTAAGTTATCAGATTTCAAAATATTGTTATGTAACTTTTTAGTACTTGCTAAATCGATTTAATGTGGAAATGTAACAAGTGGTTGTACTTGGCGCTAAGAAAATAAACTAGATAAATAGCATTGTACGTAAAAGTTATGAATTGTAATAATTTTAAGAATAAGGTTTAATTTAGTCTCAAATCAATGTTTTATTCATGTTCATCAAATAGGTAGTATCTAAAGTTGTCATCTAAATATATTGATATTAAATTCTATCTTATTTTCGTGGCGCCAAGAATATGAGGTATTAATGGAAGTTGTGGTCTTATATTTATACGTTAATATATTATATAATTATCTTAGTAAATTAACATGAATGTCTCAACTCGCCCGCACCACGCAAGATTGCAAATCTTAGTAAAAAGAAAATATTTCTGCAACAATACACATTTTTTTTCTGAAACAGTTTAAAAAACAGTACTTCATAGTAGTGTCGTCTCATATGATTAGATATTGGAAGATTCAGAACCACTACGTGCTTAGCCAGCGTGTTTCATTGCCAATGTAGCCTTACCCTTGTCAGGGTACGAAGAGGCCCATGCTCAGCAGTGGAATAGTTTATATACAGGGCTGATGATGAAGGCTGGAAACAAAACCATGGACTTCTAAATAAGACCACATCGTAGGTTCACACGGAGTAAACAAAACGTAAGAAGCTCGATAACACGGCAGTTATACAATAATAATTAATAATATAATTTGTGATTAATTGAGTGTACATAGTTACGTTAACTTAGGTAATGTTTTTATGCTAACAATTATTTTGTTATTACTGTACTTTATTTCATTCCATAGATTTATTTAATGCAGTAGCATTAAACACTGATGTGATATTGTTATTTTGTGTTTTATTTTACCCTTTCTGTGAGATGAAATTAAACAGACGATGTCGTTTTTAAGGTAATGGTTGTTGCTTCGTGCAACACAAAGTCAAATTCAAAATCATTGATTCATTCAGGCCACATAGTGACGCTTATGAACTTCAAAAATTAAAGTTAATTACAAGATGGTTCTACATTTACTGCCACGTTCGTAATGCAATAGGTAGAACCACGAGAAAGAACGAGCAATAAAACTCGTGGCCTCTATTTTTAACTGCCAGTATAATGGTTTTACATGTTATCTTTGTAAGGAGCTGCAACTGTTTCACATTGTGAGTTATCTACTAATGCAAAAATGTAAAGTTATTGATATCATACTCATATAAATTGTGTGCCTTCAACACCTTCGTTGTTTATGCCCAGAGACATACATCATCATCATCGTTCTAGCCTTATCCATGTTGCATCCAAGACCTATACGCTTCTAGGCCCGGGGTCCGCTTACTAGGCTAACCAGATATGACAGAATATCAGCTTGTCAAAATAGCTACTGTCATCTGACCGCCGCGACCCTAAGGGATAGCGATATTCCATTGTTTAGGCCAGTATATTATATTTATTTGAGAGTACTGACTCCCCGTAACGACTGTCAAAGATCTTCATGACAACCGGTACCGAGGGCTTAACGTGCTCTCCGAAGCACGGGCAAGCGATAGTTAATATATAACTTCGAAAAGTCGGTATGTAGTGCGCGCCGTGGGTTCGAACCCGATTCCGTCTGCATAGGTAGTTCGCTAGATTGTCGCTGCCTTCAGCTAGTGCTTGAAATACAAGCTAATGCTATTGCTTCTATCACAGAATATTCTCAAATATTTATATTATTATTGTCAAAGAAAAGAAATGGCAGACAAGGCCAAGTATTTTAAGTAAATGATTGCTGTTTAGCGATGATGCACATCAAACGTAAAAGCGAACGAATTATAAACTGGTATAGCTAAATTTTTAAGCTTTGGTTTCCTAGGAAAGCGGCGTCATATAGCGGTCGTAATATTACGGACGCAAAAAGGCGGCCATCTTTACGGTGACGACATGTGGAAAGTTCCACGGCCGTTTTAACACACTGTCAGTCATTTTTTAAAACAAAACGTCAAACGAAAAGTATCCAAGATAGAAAATCGACGACCTTGATTTAGCTTTAGTAACGTAAGTGCGGGTATGTGGGTTATTCCGTGTATTTTACTTTTCGGTTCTAAAATAAGAAATTCTGATGAAATATTTTAAAACTAAACATTATTGTGTATTCTCTACACCTTAACCTATCAAGAAAACAAAATACCTACGCTTTCGCGGCAAAACGGAAAGCAACACAATGTTCGAAACGTTTAGTCGCCCACAAACAGCTGTGGGAGCAGCCCGGTCTTACTGTGAACGCAAGGTCTTGCTCGCCGCGACATTTCCTAAGGGTCCTACAAGTACAAGACACAGGTAAATTATGTATGTAGAGATCTTAAGGTAATTCTATTCTGTATTTGGTCATTATTCATTTGGTATCAAGTTCAGGTAGTTGTCTAGTATAGATTTCGTAAAAATAGCAAAATTACGATACACGGAATACCCAGCACATTATTTTTCTTTTGTTGACTATTCCATGTAACTCCCGGATTAGCAATATTTTACTAATAAGTTCATAGCTCATTTGTTATTTAGTTAAACGTTTTATAATAAACCTAACCTCAAAATTCAGTTGTGTAATAGTTAATTGTTCGTCTGAGGTAAATTCGGTATATCATTTTGGGAACAGATTTACACAATACGACCTTGAACTTCCCTAAATTTGAACTTTCAAGGTAAATTCGTCGTACGATCTATGTTATCATAAGATCCTTTCAATAAAGTGTTACTCTTCATATGGTTGAAAATGGATCTACGTTTCTTTTTATGAATAAATTCGGACTGATCATGTTATTTTAAAATAAATCAGTCAAAGGGACGTAATTTAAAAAAATCCAGATTTTTATTAACCGATAATAATAATAATAATAAACATTTTTTTTTGTCTACTTATTTATAAAACAACGCCCCTTATATGATTTATAAAGATTTTTCAAAATAAATACAGAGAATCAACTTTTAAAACACGATCACGAAATACCCAACACGAGTTCACGAAATTGGCAGCAAGGCAAATTTTACACACGCAATAGCATGCAAATGAAGGGTCTAAATAAAAATTAATTAAAAAAAAAACAAGAGCTTATTGATCGTAAAAATTACACTAGTCTTTTCTCAAAGAACTGTTCTTTCTTAAATAAAAGTTTTCATTCCGATACCGTTCCCTGAAATAGGACAAATTCACCTGAAAGTCACAAGACCCTTAACATGCCGGAAATACCCACACTTACCTTAGATAGTGTGATTCCTGAGGAAGCATACGTTGGATAAAGTCTAAGGCGAGTTAATAATCTACTTACATGAAGGTTTGTTGGTGACAGGGTCGACGTAGTGGCTGCTGTTGTCAACGTACGCAAACTCGTTGTAGTACACCAGCTGTGGCAAGTGACGAGCAGTGGCGTAGCTAGCATGGGTGGCACCCGGGGCGGTAGTTGGCGGGTGACCTTTTTTTTAGTCGATACCTAACAATTCCGGGCTAACCTATGTTGTTTTATATTTTTGTACATTGTTCTTAAAGTTGAGTTTTGGGTGTCACCCCTTTTTGGATGGGTGGCACCCCAAAAAGGGTGACACCCGGGGCGGACCGACCCCGCCGCCCCTCCCCCCTCTTCCTACGCCACTGGTGACGAGACATCAGGTTCACTAGTCTGTATGACTAAAAGACAGAGTTCTCCCACGGAGCAGTCGTGCTGACCATCAGACAAGCACTATACCCACTTTTTAAAAGTTTACATAAATGAGAGCTGGCGCACAATAGCGGAGCGTAGCGCAGAGCGTCCGAGAGTAGTCGCTTCGATCCACTCAGGATTTTGTTTTGATAATCGAGTTTGGGCATTATATAAATGAGGAAAATGTCAATAATAGTTAGACAGTGGAAAATTGCCCTCTGCTGCGCTTAGCCCTATGTGTGTCCTCCCTTGGAAAGAAATGTAACCAATGGCGACTAACACTAAGCATAAAACTTCAACTAAATCACCTTACATTAAGATGCTAAGCTCTTATAAAACTAGTGAAGTTACGTACCTAGGTACTCCCAGATTGGAGCTGAGATAGTGTAGAACAGAAATAAAACAACTAGTTTTATATTATTTTTTATTACATTTTGTCAGTGGAATAAATAATAAACAACAACAATTATTTAAAGTACGCCTTGATGCTGTCCACTTTGGTCCTTATTTCGTGTGAAGTCTCCTTAGACAACTCTTGGACGTACAACTGGTAAATACTTTTGAGCTTTTCTAGTTCCTCTGTTTTGTTGAGATCTGTAATATACAAATTTTAAATATTTCAATATTGTTTTACCGATTACAATTGTATATCTTAAAATGAAGAAAACGAAAGATTTAGTGCAAATTAAAAATATTTACCTTTTAACTTTTTTATTAGGATTTCCATTATATTGAGGGCGTCTCTCCTGTGCCTAACTTGATTACTGTTTTCTGTAAAAAAAAAGTAAAATAAGATAATTTCAATACACGAAGATAGGTTTGAAATAAAATTTAGAATATTTTTTTATCGTCATTATAAGAAGCACTTTTCTTATAACATCCAAGTGAAGTCCATCTGACAGCAGCTGTTTAAGAAACTGCAACGCTATGAAGATTTTACATTGACTAGGTACAATGAAGTAAATAAACTCCTCAGATATTTGATGATGTGTTTGGTATTGTGCTTATATACTAGTATCATAAGCCTTAATAATTTCTTTATTTCGTTGAATACGCTCTCAGTAAGTACTAGTTAGATATGCATAAGTATTTTTATGTTTGATAGCCCATTTATCGAGGTAGACTATAGGCTACAGTATCACGCTATGAAGCCTGGGTGAGGCGCAGTAGCTCCAAATAAGTAATAACTCAGCAAGTTTATAATAACTAAGTTGTGCACACTTACTGAGCGTATAATCAATGATAGTAGCGACTTGTCCGGTCACATTGCTGATAGCCTTGTCCTTGCTGGTGGCGGCCTGGTTATCCGTGTCCATCGGCTCGCCCGCGCTCGTCAGGATGGCGAGGCGCTCTAGCACGCGCGCTATCGAAGTCAGGATGGCGAGCTGAGTTGAACGACTGCTCGACGGGTATGATGACGAACAGTGCTCAAAGAATACGTCTTGGTATTTTTCTGTGAAAAAAGAAATAGTAGCATCGGTAGGCTAGCATCCTGCTTTAAATATTTTTTGGATATCCAACATAGCTTAAGTTATCTCAGATTACGTAAAAAACAATCAATTACAGCAAGCTCAATATTATGAGTGCAGCCTTAAAAATTTAATCCTCAAGAATTAACCTTCGCTCATACCTCAAACAAGTTAAGATAACACACTCTGAATAAAAATTGGGCAAGTGCGAGTCGGACTCGCGCACAAAGGGTTCCGTACCATCATCTATAAAAGAAAATCACGTTCGTTGTATGTATACTTAAATACTTTATAAGTTTCTACCTGTTTATTAAGATCGAGTAACGAATTGCTTAAAAATTACGTTTGTTGTATGGGAGCCCCCTTTATTATTTACTTTTTTTTAATTTAATTATTTATTTTGAAAGGTAATATACAACTACATATTCTGTAAAAATTTAAAGCGTCTACCTGTAACAGTTAGTAATTTTGAGCAAAATATACGAAAAAAAAACACGTTTTTTGTATGGGACCCCCCCTTATTTTTTTATTTTTAGTATTTGTTGTTATAGCGGCAACCGAAATACATAATTTGTGAAAATTTCAGCTATCTAGCTATCATGGTTTATGAGATACAGCCTGGTGACAGACAGACAGACAGACAGACAACGGAGGCTTAGTAATAGGGTTCCGTTTTTTACCTTTTAGGTACGGAACCCTAAAATGTGAAGACACATAAAACAACACTTTGTGTGCTCCTCAAATCGTTATTTGTCTTAGAGTTATTGTGTTTGTTGATTAAATGTTTATAATGTCCTTCGCGATCCAGGATTTATACCTAGTACGAGAGACATCTAAAAAAATTGTGTGTGAAAGTTACTGAAGATCTTCCTTATTTGGCTTTATTCGTAATATAAGGTGTGCCTTTATTTACTTGATCTAATACAGCTACAGCAAAGGCACATAATGTCAATAATATCTAGAAAGTTTGTATGAACCACATACCTTGCGTGTCACTCTCCTTGGGCCACGCCTTGCCGAGTAGTTCGTATGCGGCCTCCTTCAGCGCCGTGAGCTGTTCCTGTCTCTGTCGCGCACCCTCGTTGTCCTCTTCATCTGATTCCTTGCCCATGGATAGCTCCGACTGGCAACAATCAAATTATGTAAGACAATGCACAAAGATCAACGACAGTGAGCAAAGAGATAGCTGAATATTTGCTCTTTTTCGTCTTTTTTAAAAGACAACAGTCGCACTAGGAATTAATCCTGTGTATTAAAGTCTGGGCGACTTTACAAACTTCAATTAATGAGCACCCAAATTCCCAAAAACAATTTGTGCACCACTGGACCACGCAAAATGATGTCTCTAGTGGGAATCAAACCCATAACAGAATATAATAATTTATTTACCAAAAATGTGGGTGATACATAGTATAGTTCTTAAGTATAGATAAATGAGTCGTTTAGGCATGCAAATATTCATGTAGTACAGTGATAAAATAGAAAAAACAGCATTATATTACTGATTTCTCATAAGCAATAGTTTATCAAAATCTATTTAGTACAATAATATCGAAGTGATCTATCATTCAGAAAGTCTAAACGTCGCGTCTTGACACTAAACCAAATGACAAAAAAACAAAAAAGAATTTCAAATAGCTATATTATGGAATACCGTACCTTGGACAGTATCCCTTTAACGATGTCATAGAGCTGGTGAAAGCTGTCGACATGTGTGGCGGCGAGCGCCCGGCCGAGGGCAGCGATGGCGTGGCGCTTGTACACCATCTCCTGCTTGCGGGACTCCACCAGGAGTGCGTTGATGCACTCTGCGGCTAGCGCGGGGGATAATGGGGCTTCGCCGTCTTTTACACTGAAATATCATAACAAGTATAATGATTTCGAGTAGATTATGAGTGTATAAGGTTGTGTCAGCCTAGTGGAGACACCAGCAGACTAACATGTAGAGGGTATCAGTTTCGAAACCATCACCACCATCGATGCGCAACACTGACGTTTCGGAGTTATATGAGTATTGTGACTGGGAAATGCTTATAAGATGACGAATTCGCTAAGAGAGTTAACCATTTGGGAAAGAAAATGTTTACCGTTTAACATATTGCTTCTAAAAATGAATATAATATAATATTCTACCACATACACACATCACCATCTAGTCCCAAACTGAGCAGAGCTTGTACTATGGATACTAGATAATGGATAAACATATATACATATACTTATACTTTTGTTTTTTTTTTTGTAAAGGATATTGGGCACTTATAGTCTCACTTTTTGACGCGTATAGCCATTGGAGTAAATGCATAATTCATGATATTATTTAAAATGTTTTTTTACCTAAATTCATTGAAATCATTTGTGGGGTTTCTATTTTCATTTTAATTAGTATATAATACAATAAATACGTCATTTGTTGCATAATAGTGAAGCGACTCCTTTTTCAATTATAATCGATTGATTAAACGTTAACATAAATCGTGGAACAACTAAATAATCTACATTCACAACTAAAAAGTATTAAGAGTTGTCATTATAATTATTCTTCGATTATTTTACTATTCCTTTCGTTAACAAGCAATTTCTAGGCAAAAATAAAATAATTAGGATATAATCTATAGTGTTACGATTCCGTAATCTATTGTTGGGTCACAACACTATTCGATGAAATGTCAAACATTACAAAATGGTGTTTTCTGCTTACGTGTTTTTTTAAGGTAAGTTGTGTTGTTGATTTACACTTGACAGATAAATTGTTAGAAATGTGGTTTTTCTGAAAGGTACAGTACGTAAGTAACACTCAATTATTATGTACCAAATAATGTTAAATATGTGCCAGTTTTTAACGCTATTGGTTTCAAAACAAGTTGTTTTGAAATGTAACATAACCTCAACAGGTGAGTCAACTTAATGTTTTTTTTTTCAAAACCCCACAATATTTAATTTAGAATTTAACCTTGTTTTAAAGTATGACACTAACCCTTTCTTGTGGTTAATTTTCACTACTTTACTGTGTCAAAAGTTGCGCAAGCAAGTGCCATAGTACGTTACTCATTCTCCTTTATATTATACATAGAAACACCCAGACCAAGACAAACATCCATGTTCACGCACACAAATGTTTGACTTGTGCGGGAATCGAACCCGCAACCATCGGCGTAATAGTCGCTTACACTCCCGCTGCGCCAACCGGTCGTCGAATAGGTAAGTGACTCACGCGCACAGTTCAGCGAGTGCATCGATGACGTGTTGTTTCCCGTCGAAGGTCTTGCCGTGCACGGCGGCCAGTAGCGAGCGGATCAGCTGCTCGCGCTGGTCGCCCAGACCCGACGACACCTCCTTGCATATCGTCTTTATTGAGTTCGCTGCCTGCCACAACAAATAACACAGTTTATATAAAATGACTATAGCAGTATAGTCTTTATTGAGTTTAATACCTATCATAAGGTCATAACATATAATACAGTTTATGTAAATTGACTACTGTAATATTCCTTTCATTAAGTTCGCTGTCTGTGATCTGTGCTGTAAAATAAATATACAGTTTTGGTTACAATTACTGTATTACGTGGTGCTTTTTTACTGCTATGAAATATTGGGACGAAAAAATTTTGGTGATCAAATCCTTGCGGATGTTTTTCTATGACTTATTTTACTCGAATGTAATTAGCCTAAATTATGGAAATAATGTTTCAGATGAATGGGCAGTATAAGACTGTGTCGCTAGTAATAGAATGATTGAGTAGGATTCCAGCTGTCCAGATGCAAAATTTTGTATGATGATGAGTGCACACACTCATCATGCTGAAGGCCTCTAAATTCTGTACCATCAACTAAATAAACAAAGTACATCGCGCCCGGACAGGCTGTTGCTAGGGATACCATATGACTACTAAAATGATAATGTCTTGGGTTTACGCGAATGCTACACATTGCAATTAAAGTACTGTTTACGGTTTACGGATTTTATCGCAATATATTGGTTTCACTAAGTTATTACATTTAAACCGAATTATCTAGAAACTATATTTTTTATTTATTACTAGAATAAATAACTAAAAATAATTCTCACCTGTATCTTCTTAGTCCAACTACTAGAATTGAGCGCCTTCTCGATTTCGTCCCGTATCGCGGGCAGATGTTGCTTGATGCCGCTTTCCCGCGCCGGGCTTATGTCCGTCCATATCTCTTCGAACATCTCTACTGTTGACGCATCTGTAGTGTAGTCAAAAGTATTAGAAACCCCTACAAAGAATATACGAACAGTGGTAAAGCCATAGAGGGACGGTGGAAGAGTTCATTCCCACTTTGGACGAGTCCAGGTTAAGGTTTACCACGGAGTATCCAAGCAAACGTCATCGAAAAAATAAATAATCAAGAGTCATCAAGAAAGACAAATGCGTCACACAGTGGCGGATCCAGGCTAAGGAGCTTGGGGACTTAGGACGCGCGCGCTTTGGACACGTTTTCGTACGAATTTTACTCGTGCGGACACGTACGACACGTACGAATGATCCCGATATTCCAAGTACTATGGGAGTGCGCAGACTGGGTGCGAGTTAGTCGTGCGTATACGTACGTGTAGTTCAGACGTCCGAAAACAATCCAAACTTGTTGGGATTTCAAAACATATTCGTACGTTTTAACATAAGAAATTGATGTAGAAAAGTTAATTAAACCTGATTCACGAACATAAATGTTTGTGGGACCAAAGTGATTGTATATGTGATGTTATAAGTCTTCCATGATATGATGAAATTCACCAAAATCGTGTCTTTTTTAATATATTTCACGCACCAATTCGGTTCTACGATAGCGACGACGCCACCGCAGTCTTCGAGTGATAAGAGAATTATCGTGAAGATACAGATTATTCATCGCGCTCCAACCAAAGCAGACTTCACAAATCCGATATCACTAGAACACTGCTCATCTTAATATACATATTTCTTGTGTGCGTGTGTATGTCACTGAACTCCTCCTAAACGACTGGACCGATCTTGATGAAATTTTTTGTGTGTATTCAAGAGGACTTGAGGATGGTTTAGATTCGCAATTTAGTCCACTGGAAAATGCTTTTTACTTAATTTTTTGTTTGTAAGTAGTTGTGGATTTTCGAATGTTTCACATTGGAACCGACGGACTGCGCTGCTATCGCAGTGTCAAATCTTATATTATTAATTTCGTCAAGGAGTACATCGAAACCTTACCTGAATAATAAAACATTAAAAAATAAAGATTTCGAGTCGACAACATATATCCGCAAAATTCGGATTGTCGATTCTAATGGTTCTGACAGACAAATCGCAGTCGCCATATTGACCACTCTAGCGAAAAGTCACAGATACCGGATAAAATTTTGAGTACCTACTAAGTACCAAGTCTTAGTACTAAGTACTTTGTGTAAATACTTTTTGCAGTTATATTTCTTAAACAGTTAAAACGACAATTATAGAAATATCCGCCCAATAAATGAGATTCGTGTTACCCCGAACATAGATGATATACAATAACTAGGAACCCCGAATTTACGCGAGCGAAGCCGCGGGCAAAAGCTAGTTTGACTTATAAAAACGTATACAGTGTGCGCACTCAATTCGTACGACCACGATCGTACGTATACTGTACGATACGAATTCTTGTCCAAAGTGCGCGCTGCCTTAAGCTGCCCCAAAATTATCTATTTCCTACAAAGACGTGAGTTTCTAGTGTTCCCTTGATAAGACATTTCTTCACAAGTTCCAAGGGCCTCTCATCCTTCCATGAAATTCGGCCCAATCAAAATAAGCGCAGCCTTCAAACAAATTCCTGGATCTACCATTGCGTCACAGCTAGGGTTGCCAGATGGCCGGGATATCCGGGATTGTCCCAAAATTTTACACCTTGTCCCGTGTCCAGTGACTAGACCTCATTGTCCCGGATTCTGAACACCAATTTATTAGACTGAGTCATACACTAGCAACCAACTGACATGGCTGGTAGTACTCAAATTTCGCAAAAGTTGGAGAATAATAAAGTAGTTTTCATAATATCTTCTCGGGTTAACGCGAATGTAACACACTGGAATTAAATTTTCACTTTTTAACACACTGGAATTAAAGTTTTAATTCCAATGTAAGTTGTTTTATTGAAGTAAGTTGCAATTTGGATAGCTAGTCATTAGGCTCGCTAGATTCGCCACTGTGTGTAGTAATGACTACTAATGTAGTAGTGTGAAGTAATGGCTACATTACTACACAAACCAGGCTATGTATTTCCCCCTATTATCCCGGAATTGATACGCCTGGATTTGGCAGCCCTAGTCACAGTCTAAGCAATAAAAATGTTGCATGAGTCTTACCGTCGTCCTTAGGCGCGTGCATGGCCAAGAATACCATAGGCGCTAGTACATCCTCGTTGTCCTTGATGTGTTCGATCTTGGCCTTCGCTATCGCCTTGAGCGTGAGCCCGATCGCCTGCCGCGTTGTATCGTCCTCCTTCGTCTCGTATAACGTCACTAGCTTCTTCATTAGCTTCTCCACTGAACTCACCTGAAATGGTGGAATATTTTAATCACACTGCATTTCACTCACTAATCATTATTATTTATTAACATGAAAGTTTGTGAGGATGAATGAAAGTTTCTTACTTATTTGTTTTATAGACGATCTCTTTGCCGTTTAGCACTGCGCCGGGTGTTGTGGGTTCGACCCGCACGAGACAAGACTTCGTATTATCCACAATTTATTGCTTCGAGTCTAGGAGTACTTTGTAATCGATTGTGATTGAACGTTTGTAAAGTACCGAGTGACGGAAAATTTATATCTTCTTCTTAGGCGTTACACACTTAGCAGGGTGGTCGTGGTCGTCACATCTAGGGCTGTTTAAGGAAAAATAACTAACCTTAGCATAAGCCGACACTTGTCCTAGCGCCTCGGCATAATTCTTCCTGACAGTCGCATTTCTATCAAACGTTCCATTGAGTAGGTTGTTCATTATCTTGCCCGCCACTGGCTCCAAGTCTGCCCTTAGATAATGCGCGGCTAACACTATGAAGTGACAGCACGCCACTTTAGTGCCAAGTTGGGGAGACTTCATCAGTTCGAGGATCTTGGGCAGCATGTCTTTCATTACTTCGATGTCCACGTATGGCATACACTGTGGAGAAATAATATTCAGTAGATTTGTTAAATGCCAATTTCTAAGAGAGCTCAAGTAGTCGTTTTGCTAAATTAGGCCATCCAGGCTGATACCGTTCAAGCATTTTCGTAAGTAGTAGCTACTATATTTCCACTCACTGTTCATTATATGACATTGAACAGTGAGTGAAAATGGAGTAACTTGTTGATAAAAGTGAAACTTCTTTCATGGCTTTGATGCCATCGTGCCCGTCGTGCCCGTCATGCAGTGTTGTGTCGTGTCGTGACGTGTCGTCACGTGTCGTGATGTGTCGTGGCGTGTTGTTTCGTGTTGTGTTGTGTCATGTTGTGTCGTGTTATGTCGTATTGTGTTGCTGACCTTGACGACAGTGTCGGTAGTGTAGTGGTGGCGGGCGGCGCTGGCGCGCATGTCGTCCAGCAGGTCGCGCGTTGTGGAATCAGCGAGCGCGGTGCTGAGGTACGACAGCTTGGCACTCTCCAGCTCGCCGGCCGCTCCCGCTAGCGCCGGGATCAGGCGACTCAGGAACGGCTTCAGGCTAGCACCCGCCGCTGATACAAGCTTCGATACTGTCTGTAAGCTGGGGATTGGACAATGTGCTCACTCACTACATAATATTATATTATCAAAACAAAATCCGCCGCTGCGTCAGTCTATTTAAAAAGCTAGGGAAACACGTCTTCGCGGGAGGCAGTGTTACAAATGGCGACAATATTTGTTGAGAAAAACGCCATCCGATATCTGGAAGCGATTACCTACTCGATGGGTTAAAAATAGCGCCATCTAGTAGCAGGTAGAGGAAGTTATATATTGCTTACTAGATGGCGTTGCTGCTCTACTGAAATCTTCGATTCTGTTTTGGAATGATGTGAGAACATTCTAGCCAAGACTGGAATGCACTAGAGATGTTATCCGGCCGATATATAAGCGCTCGGATGTGCGGACTGGGACAGTCAGTTAAAGAAACAGAGCGATAAAGTCGTTGTCTTTTCTAATGCGAAATTAAGTTTTTATTTGCTACATAAAGTACAATAAGAAAAGTGCATTTAATTTATCGCCGAACCCCAGCTTGTAACAAATGGAGCTCAAGGACGGAGGATGGAGGATTTGACAACAGACTTTTTTCTTATTCGTACTCCTGAGTACTCGAGTGCCTACGTCATAACGCTAATAATCGTGTAGTGAGATGTTAATTTTGACAAAAAATATTTTTTATTCGATTTTGGAAACGAAATGTTGTAAGAAACTTCTATGACATGGTCTGGCATACATATATAGCGTGAAATCACTGAATTATGTTATGAACTCCGGTGTATATAAAAAATACGTAATAAAACTTATAATAATCACCTGACACTCCTAACTTCCTTGACCAGGTTGGTGATGCCGATGTCCAATAACACCGGCAGTATGACCGACACTATCTCCTTGCCGTCCTTGCCTTGACTCACATCTGCCGCGCGGATACACAGCTGCAACATAATAAACATACATAGGTTATCTGGTTACAGAAAACTAGAAAGCGGACTCCGAGCTTTAAAAAAAGTTATGTTTGCAACTTGCTTAAAATAAGGATGATGATAATGAAAGTCAATCATCATCAGCCTTTAACAGTCCACTGCTGGACTAGGCCTTTCCTTTAAAAGGAGGAATTGGCCTACTATACCACGCTGGCCAAACGGGTTGGTATAGTTTTACTTTTATTTTTATACTTTCACACCTATATATTATATATAGGTATGTATATTCTATAGTAGCAGAGAGGAGAGCTTGTATAGTAGCAGAGAGAGCAGAGAGGAGAAGAGGGATTACACTTTTGCTCGACCCGGGAATTAAAACCGTTACCGATCAGCAGAGGCAGAGCATATAAAGTTAAAATGATTAGTACAGGATATTTATCTTGAGCTTTGTATAAAATTAAACAAGCGGGCGAGAGTAGATATTATTGTGCTTGCGATCATTGTTGCCAGGCAACTGAGAATCTTTGCCTTAAATGCAACAACTCATTACCTATGAATAAACTGACACTAGTCTAATTTAGCTATCCCTTTGGGTTGCCGAGGTCAGAGGCAGTCGGTCTGTGGAAAAACTAATATTCAAGCAAATCCGGTTAGACTAAAAAGCGATGATTCGCTTAAATTAATTATCTACTTGATTAACTACTTAATTACTAAACAGACAAAATAGTGTACAGCGTACCTTAGACAATACGTTGGCGGTAGATGTGGCAGCTTGCCTGGTGCCCTCGTGTACGTCGTCCATGACGCGGAACAACTGCAACCAGATCGTGGGCAGCTGCTCGAGGGACTCATGCAAACTTTGAGCACCTCTGGAATATAACAACATCTCATTGTTTTGTTATATTTTCAGCATAAATTGTACAGCAGTGTTTTCTTCTTTTTGTATCGAGTTATTCTTGTATGAGTTTGTTACCTATTTGACGTATTACATAAGATACTAGAGCAGCATTTACTGCATTTCCCAAATTATGAGTTGCTACCCACTGGTCGATCGCGAGCGAATATTGAATGGATCCTGTATACAGTGCCGATAATAATAAGGACAAATAAGAGTAACACAGCGTTAAATGCCTCTACTTGGGAAGTCTCCACAAGGGAATCTGAGCGTTTTAGCAATATTTAAGGTCTCCTTTTTTTCTTAGACAGCTAAAAGATGAGTCTCAATATAGGAATTTTTGTTTGGTGGTCGGAGCTCATACAACTTTGGAAACCACTGTACTAGAGGATGCTCGTCGCTGCATCCGCACACTTTATTTGAATTTAACCGTTTCTTACCGATCCGAGATATTTGTTTTAAAACATCAAAAGGCACCTTTAGTGTAAGCCAATCGCGATACATAATTCGGTTATCAATCAATTACTATCTCTACATTGAGTACGAAGCTTCTTTGAATGACTATAAATGAGTACGTCACCTGAGTAAATCAGCGAGCGCATTACAACACGACATCCTGACTCGCCACTGGTTTGAGGTTAGATTTGCCACCAAGTCGTCCAGAATCTCTTTGTGATACTTGTGTACCTGTGACAAAGAACACGTTATTGACTTTATGAACACAAATTCCGCAAATGGTACTCATTGTTATTAATTTAGTTTGGGTCCCGGGTCGTCTCGTGTCTCGAAGTACCGGGACTTTTGGTAAATTTAGTTTTCCCGGGTCTCAGGACCTACCGGTCGAGACTTGAGACAAGACATAGCAGTTGGAATTGTAATGTAATATTTTTATTTTCAAGCTATACTTCAAAGCACACAATTAATGCGCTTGGTGTGCCGCCAAATTGGTTGTATTACGGTGGCTGTCTTGTGGCCCGGGACTTTGAACATGTCCAGGCTGCCGAAACCCAAAAGAAGAGTAAGGCTGTATGATGAGAAAGCTGATCCCTGAATGCAAGACGAAGGTATTATGGACGAGACTAGAGCAGAGCGGCGATAGCCCAGTGGTGTATGTAACGGACTGCCGAGACGATGGTCTCGGGTTCGGCCCCCAGGCACACACCTCTGACTTTTCAAATTTAGGTATGTGTGCATTAAAAATGTTAATTATCACTCGCTTAATAATGTGCCCGGTATATGGCAATAGGCTTGCCCCCTATTACATTGGGACCGAAACACAACTGGCGGAGTGTGGGTGTGTAGGTAATACACCTCTGCCTACACCTTCGGGGATAAGGGCATGAAGTTATGTTAGTAGAATAGTGTTAGTGACTCACAGTGGCCTGCGTGTTGGGCACGATGGCATGCCAGATGCTCTGCATGGAGTTCTGTATGCGCGGCGTGGGGTCGAACCTGTAGCGGTACAGCCGCGGGACGATCTTTGGTAGGTGCTCCGATAGCTGAGCACCCGCTTGTAGGGCTATCGAGTGGAAACCGAACGCCGCACCTACGAACAAATTAGTACGTCATATTTTACGCTGTATGTCTAGGCGAATGGTATGTATATAGAAATAGGCGCATCGCATTTTAAGTTGGCTGGGCGCAATGCACGTTCTAGGAACTCATTAGTAACGGAAGGATCGGGAAGCGTGGAGTACTAAATTTGAACATACGCGAACTTCACATAGTGACTTACTTCAGGCCGGCCGACGTCAAATGCGACAGGTTTCTTTCTTTCTTAGATACGTATATGTCGCAGGGATTTAGTAAAAAACGTGATATTATAATTCCAGTAGTGAAATTATAATTACGCAAATTATAGTCAAAACCGAATGGTTCGTATAATTTCATGGGATTTTTCAGTGATATTGTAATTTCACTGGCCCGCAATAGTGATATTATAATAAATCTAGGTTTCTGATTGGTCAATTGACTTAATCAGTTGCACGGACTTACGAATGTATTACAATGACCATTCCGATATAACGAAAAAAGCGGCACTTTATGGACGCGTTTACGCTTGTATCAAAAAACCACATATTTCCGGTACATTTTACGACAATTTTAGATAATAACTAATAAAACTAATGATTACGATAAATTGATTACTTTTTTATCTATAAATCAATTTGAAAATAAATAAAAAATATTTAATTAATATTAATGTAAAATCGATTCGAAACGGCCTCTTAAATCAAAAATAGGCATATACGGCTATTTTTGGGAACAATTTTCTCTCTATTTTTACATTTATTTAGATTTTCAAAGATAGAATAGGGTAGTAAATATAGTCAACTCAAAAACAATTCGATTTTTTTTTCAAAATATTGTAAATTGACTCAAAAAAAGCAAAAATCATCTTACATTTTTCTTCTATTTTGCTCGCATACGTGTGTCTTAATGTGTGGCAATAAGGTTCGTTTTATTTAGCCACTTTCTTGATTTATATATCCAAATTCTGCAATGAGATCTCAGTCTGCGCTTGGGCGCCGTCGGGAGTGGACTCTATGTCGCTTGTCGCTGCAGCCCGAAGACGAAAAAAGCAATATACGAATACAAAATATTCGCTAAAATCAATTTGATACTTCTCGTATTCTGTGCGAATTACGTACAAGTAAATTTATTTTGTATAAATGGACATTATTACTTTATTTTCTCCGTTATGTTGAGTCAGGATATATTTCGGTATTTAGATATTATTTTGTTTCTTGCGTTGAAATCCGAGTGATATGTACAAACAAAATGAGCCCAAACTCGGCATGCCTAGCTCTACTCACATATAAGAACCAGCAAGAGTCATCGAATAACCCTGGAAGGTTACTTCATAAGTTGCAGTGGTAGGGTCTCTTATGTACAAACAAAATGAGCCCAAACTCGGCATGCCTAGCTCTACTCACACATGAGTACCAGCAAGAGTCATTGAATAACCCTGGAAGGTTACTTCATAAGTTCCAGTGGTAGGGTCTCTTATGTACAAACAAAATGAGCCCAAACTCGGCATGCCTAGCTCTACTCACACATGAGTACCAGCAAGAGTCATTGAATAACCCTGGAAGGTTACTTCATAAGTTCCAGTGGTAGGGTCTCTTATGTACAAACAAAATGAGCCCAAACTCGGCATGCCTAGCTCTACTCACATATGAGTACCAGCAAGAGTCATCGAATAACCTTGGAAGGTTACTTCACTAGTACCAGTGGTAGGGTCTCACTAAAACAAATAAAATGAGCCCCAACCTGGCATAACTAGGTCTACTGTTTTATGAGTTCCAGTCGCAACACTTGAATGGGATGGTATACCATCAGTCCACATAATATCTAAATACCGGAATATATCCTGAATCAACATAATGGAAAAAATAAAGTAATAATGTTCATTTAGGTATATAAAAATAAGAAACTTATTTGTACGTAACTCGCACAGCCAGGCCTATAACACATAGATACATATCACAAAAAACTCTAAGTCTCAAAGTTATTTAGTTGAACTACATTTCCGCAAGTTACCGTACGTAGTACGTACTGTTGCCGCCGTGTCGCTGTAGTGACGCGATTTTGTACCTACTAATTTTGTAAACGCGTCCTTAACGATGTTTATAAGACTAAGTTGACGGAGCTCTGCTTCGCAGAAGAAAACCTAATTGACAAGACCTTCATTTCAAAAATCACGATCTATTTATTTATGAAAAAGTCTCGTTTACCTACTAGAGAAATTTAATAGGTTATGTTAAGTTTCCTTGTGACCGTTTATCCAAAAATAGGAGCCCTGCGAAGCAAGGCTCCGTCCAGTTAGCTTACTTGACATTTTAAAAACAGTTTTCCAAAAACCTGTCTCATGTTTCCTAGCTCTATGTTTAATACAGCTGGTAACGAAAGCGGACCAATCAGCGATCGCCCTGATAATCTAACGGCTTTCTTAAATCCGTGTTATTGTCAAAATATCACTGCCTTACAATTTCACTGTATCGGTCTAGTGAAATTATAATGACACTGAAATTAGCCCGTTAAATTGTAAGTAATACGAACTATTGCCTATAATCTGTATAATTATAACTTTACTAGTGAAATTATAATATCACGCCTTTTGTTAAATACCTGCGACATATACGTATACGAGCACGTACACGTTCCTTTGCATTGCACACCACCACATGGGGCACGTACGCATAAACTATATTTATATACTTAGCTAGTTTTTCGGATGTGCGTTATCTGTCTTTCAGACAGTAACGCAAGAATTTTATATATACAGATCTAAAGTATGTAACATGAAAAGTATTGTACTATTATATGCCAACCTTTCTTGGAGTTCCACATAGAGTTGTGATGTGCGAGGTGCATGAACTTATACAACAGGTCCGGTTGATTCAGGTCTGACGCCAGCGAGCACAGCTCCTTGTACGTTGACAGGTTACCGCTGCAAAAATATATCATATACTTACTTACAGAGAACTACCAAATAAAGACACAAAATGAGGGTCTTTGATATTTCTTCTACCACCGGACGGCGCTTAGTATGCGTCAGGTCCAAACTGACGTCAGATATGTACAGACGCGTACACACACATAATACAAACAAACACAGACGTACGAAAATATAGAGGCTTTGACAGTTTTGACAGGTTTCTGGAACTGATGCCTCAGTGCTGCCGCACAGTGAGCGTCATTTCAGAAGACCCTCATTGTGGTATACAGGTATTTTCTATTAGTCTATATAGTTAGCATATTCCTTTATAATTAATGCAGTAGTTACAAATTCGATTTGTAAAACCTATTTTTCGTTTTATAATCGAATCTGAATGTTTAAATAATAATCACACAGCTTGCTAAAGAGAACATATCAACTAGTTCAAATAGCTAAGCACGATTCCAAGAACATAATTATTTGAGTCTCATTTCATAAGCGCTCTATGACAGAAGTCATCGTATAATTGCAAATATTATGCAAGTATGTTCAATATGATCATATCCATAGCGACGCAATATCCTGACTCACCCAGTAGGCGCCTTCCCAAGTTGTCCCTCTTCGAATATCTTGGTGTCGTCGGTGACCTGCGCCACGGAGCGCTTGCCGCTCGTCAGCTGCTCGATGATCTGAGCGACCAGCGCTTGTTTCTGACTCTCGGCTGAGTTCTGGTACACCAGGCTTAGGCCTTTGCTCGCTACATCTTGGACTATATCTGTATAAGAAGAATACAACTAGCTTAGTTTAGTTTTCTAATGTTACACTATTTTCAAATCTACTACTGGTGCAATGTTCAATTTAAATTTAAAGAAGTATGCTTTGTGCAGTGAAGAAAAGAAAACATTAATACAGAAAACAAAAGCTTTAAAAAGTATACAATGTTACATAATTTTAATGCTAGCTTGTCAAAGGCAAATCAAAAAGAAATTTCAATGCTTAAAAGTAGAGTTGGAATTTTATTCTTTTCATAACTGAATCTAACTAATAAATTTAGAAATAACAATACTTACTTCATTTGACTTTGCTATTGTGGTTTAATAAAAAAATACTAAGTACATATGTTTGAAATCTCGTTTATGTTAAACGATTTGCGAGTGCAACTAGTAAGAAATGCGATAGAAACAAGCTAGCAAAAACTTACCGCTGTTTTCTGATAAGAAATCCATGAATATATCTTGCATTATTTGCAACTTATTCTTAATCGGTTCACGCTCCGGACAGTTCTTCAATAACGCCAAGAACCAGATACTTGTAGCCTGGACAGGATAACATACAATTTGTAATTAGTATATAACCTTCTCTAGATTCTTCATCTTGTCGTTGACTAATTAAGAAGCAAGCTTACCTGTCTGGAATGTGGATGTGGATGCTTGCCAATCTTGAACAATTCATGCAGTAACCAGTCTAGAAGTTCATCGTTTTCCTTTAGCGCTTCACTGTCTCTTACCTTGGCAGCACCCTGTATAAAATAAACAGAGTTTATAATATTAACATTTTCACAAGGCAATTATTGTAATAAAAATTAATGTTGCCAGTGACTACCCCACTAGTACTTTATTCGTGATTTATTTTTGGTTTTTCTGATATCACAAACATGCTTATAATGCATAATAATATGACAATTGCGAGTAAGCACAAACTCCTTACATTTACTTACGACTATGACATACTAGTCGATTTACGTAAGCTCCTAGCTAGCATAATAGTACGGGCAAAATTAACAGATATTTTTATCATATTTATTTAAATGCTTAGTTATTATTTCTAACAAGGGGCCCAATTCCGCTAAATAAATATAGTCTCGATATCATGTCAGTGTCATACTTACGTCACAAAAAGCGTATTCTTCTAAATTATATGATATTTGAATGAAATTGTAACGAGATCGTATGTGTCAACGACGAATACCGCTTTTAAATCCATTCAAAATATAATATCAATGTCATATAAAAATAGCAGAATTGGCCCCCAGATGTATTCAGATATTTTATACATTTTTATTAAAACGATGTATCTTCTGCTGTATATATAAAATGTTTGTGTTACTGACAACACACAACAGCTATTGGGCGCAAGAAGCTGCAATGTGCCTAACTAAGAAGAGACTTGCCGAAATTCTCACGGAATCAGGCAGAAAAGGTTATAAAGAAAAAAATGTGCGGGTGTAGCTGCGTGCAACCTCTAGTAGGGATGTAAAAATACGTACCTCTCTGGGAAGTTCAGTCCATAAATCTCTGTTCTCGTTCGAGTTTACACCTTCAACGCACAGCACTAGTGACTCGCCTATTTGTAGATGAATCTCAAATTCTTTACTCTAAAAAAATTACATAATGCGAAATACAATTTATAAAAAAACTTGATAATAAACAAAGTAATACTTAATCAAAATCTTGTTACAAAATAAAAGTGTTGTTTTATTATCTTTACAAGTTGATTTTGACAAGTCATAGTCTGGTAGTAAAAATGGTGTAATTTCACTCAATTTCAGGTATCCATTCGAAATTTTGCATATGTTACGAATACGAAAATACACAAAAAAGAAGGAAATAAAAAAGTATACATTACTACTTACATCCTTAGCCATCTGCAAGAATCCCATAACGATTTGCTTGGAAAAACTCAATCTCTCGCCACAGCACATCAGTCCGAGCGTATACAGCGCCCTCTCTTTCACCTTAGACGGTAGTTTGGCATTGCCAACAATTTTGAACAGTCTATCGGCTACTAGGAACTTGGTGACGTCGTCGGTACTTTGTTCATCTGACTTGTTAATGTTGAATGGGTTTTCGCCTTGTAGGAGAGCGTTTTGCTTCTCTGAACTGTCAGGCAGAGGTAGGCCACTGCAGCGAACCAGCAGTGAGATCGCGGACACTGACGTGTTGATTAGTAATGTTTGTGGGCTTGATAGAAAGTTTGCTGAAAGAGATTTTATTTTATCCATATACATACAGGGTGTAAAAAGACCCTTAACGAAAACTGAAACCCCCATATTATACCAATCATTATGAGTACAAACATTTTTTACTTCGGCACCATACCCGGGAAATTACTGGTTCAGGAGATATTGAGGCTCAAAATGACTATAGAATTTTGGTAATTAGGTACAAAATCGATGCAATTTCCATGCCAACCTGTTCTGTCCTGTCCTATGCACCAAGGCAGGCAGGTAGGCATAAGTAGGTATTTCGAAAATCGTACGCTCACAATTTTAATTGCGGCTTAAAAAATGTGATTATTTGAAAAAAAAAAACATTTCCCAAGTTTTATTTTTGCTCAGTATGACTTGGCATGATGTCCAAAACGAGTAGACTTCGGCTTGGTGATGGGTCTTGTGACACCCTGTATATAACTTTTAACATATTTAAACCTACGTCAATAGGAACCAGTTACAACCCAACTTAAGCAATCGGCGTGAGAGATATGAGTAGCGCAGCAAGCGATTAGCCGGAGTGGGTAGGGCAGAATGTCCTTAAAGATCTTACACTGTCAGTATAGCGCAAACTGTGTAATATAATACACCATATACTCCATTCATTAAACGTTAGATTCATTTTTACGCTATTTTGTATCAATCACAATTTTACTTCAAGGAGCCAACACAAATACACAAACAATATCTGATCTAAAAGTATCACATACCTAAAACAACAGCGCCTTCCTGATACGGCTCCCATTTCGCCGGGTGAAAACCTTTGCCACCGAATTTCGCTCTCTTCGACAACGCTATACATCTCTCACACATGTTCGCAAACGCAGCCATATAACCGCACTGGGCCTCCAAATTCTTATTACTCTGCCCCTGTATCACAAACTCTTTAATCTCTTTATCGATAGACGATTTCTCGCTAGTATGTACTGTTATAATAGCGTATATGACGGCGGCGATTTCTCGAATGTCTTCCTTGGTACTGGTCGTGAAAAGGTTGCGTAGGAAAGGCAATAAGCTTGTGTACTTGCTAGCCATCTTTTCCGGTACGCAGCCTACTATATCCAGGAAGCAAGTTAAAGGCATTATTTCTGAAAATGAGAATAAGAACAACGCTATAATTAGTTTTTTTATTTTCTAAGCTCCTTCCTTCCTCCTATCTCTTGAATGGCAAAAACAAAGTAAGGCCTTCTTCAGAATTGGGCACAGTTAATGATGTTCGAGTCCGCTATTTATCAATCGCATGCTATGAACTATACCTATTATGCTAAAAAAAATAGGATGCTATTTTAAATGCTATAATATAGCATGCTATCGTACAAAGCGTCAACACCCTTCGTGTGACCGCTAGTTTTAGCACATGTACGATTTAGCGCGCTGTCGTGCTAACCATATTTGAACGTTGGTTAATAATAGCGTCGACGAACATGCTATTTGCCTAAGGAGTCTGAACTTAACGCGTGGGGCAGATAACATAATGAACTGTATATGTATTGTTTATTCACATGAATAAACAATACATATACATATTTGTACATTTCTTCTAAGTATAAAATGTAATAATTATGCACAACAAAATAATAATAACCAACTAATTAATAATAAATTTTCATTCATAGATACACAGTATTACGTGTCCTATCACAGTTTTTTTAAATCAAACCCAATATAATTTACTTTTTAGAACGTAAAATAACTCGCATACTTATATGCCTCGCGTACTTATCGCGCGAGCCGTCGAGCCGCTAAAATGCGCACGCTACGCAAGTTCACGTCTGGCTGCTCGCGTTAGCACGCGAAGACTGATCGCAAAAATCGCAATTCGCAGCGCTGCGAACGTGCGAAGTGCGATGCGCCGTCGCATCGGCGCTATGTTTGATTCTATATGCTATGTACTTAGCATGCTACATTTTTAGCACGAACGAGAGCCGAATGAACTTGTTATTAGATGCGAAATAAAATTATCGTGCTATGCTATTGTGCTAGATGCTATATTAACCACCATTAGACACAGTCGGGCTGTGGATGATGATGAAGATAGGTCTAAGTAAGCCTTAGATAAAATACAGTCGAACCACATTTATAAATTATTCTTTCGAGTCTGGATGTCTTCTATACCATTGAATGTGTGAAGTCCTTCGATAGTATATTCCTAGTATTATAAGCTATGAGAGTTGCTTCACTATAAAAAAAATGCATACCTGGACAAGCATTCAGCAGCGAAGTGATCATACTGAGGTACTGCTCCAGAACCTCAGTTTCCAACAACTTATCGTAGAAGTACTTAGAGAGTATTGGTGACGTGGCGTTGGGATGGTTCGAACAGTCTTGAAGGTTTGCCTCGTGGTTCAGACACATGCGCATGTAGCGGAGGATCTGAGGAATTGAATATTATTAGACGTATTCGTATAGTATTTATTATACAAGGTTATTTAGCGGGTATTACTCGCGATAAATAATATATTTAAGGCATAAATACCTCGGTATTTGCCAACTTTTGTAACCCAAGTAAAAGATAAAAAATGGTGGTTTGGTGACACACAACGCTCAGGGTATCCAATATTTATTAAAGTTTAAGAAAATATATTTAAATAATTTCAATATATATTTTTTTTTATAGTAATAGGCGGCAAACGAGCAGACGGATCGCCTGATGGTAAGCAATTACCGCCGCCCATGGACACAAGCAACACCACAGGAGTCACAAGTGCGTTGCCGCCCCTTGGGATTGGGAAAAGGGATAGGATGAGGGAAAAGGAACAGGGGATAGGGCCTCCGGCACTCTCACTCACCGAACGAAACGCAACAGTTTAGGTACTGTTACTTTACGTCGATTTTCTGTGAGAGGGTAGTACTTCCCCGGTCGAGCCGGCCCATTCATGCTGAAATCAGCAAGGCTCTACTACCTATTTACTTTGGGCAATTATGGGCATTAGCGTGCATAAAAGCACAAACAAAGATTAAAGAATTTACAGGAAAGCTTTCATATGAAAGTGGTTTTTTTTCACTTTCATATGAGAGTGATTAAGTCTTCAACATCTTACTTTCATAGTTTCACTTTTATTTTATAACATTCTTATAAAATCATCGTAATTGACTGTTCACGATAGACTCAAAAACATAACAGAGCACAGAATAGTTATTCAGGCGGTTTTTGCGTGGGATCGACCAGACATAACATGTAGGCATGGGCGTTTGCGGATTTTTACGCAAACCGATAAAAATCCCATTTCAGATTTTGAAATTGATTTCAAAACCCGATTTTAGAAATCGATTTCAGTCGCGGATGTTGGAGCGTAGCGTACGATAAACGTAGACAATCGAAATCTTTTTGTATTTTAGGCATGAAACCAATCAAGTCAAATAAAACTCTCCAAACATAAATTTCTATTAACTATTTGCAATTTTCAAAATAAACATTAAATAGTTGCAATCTGAATTAGATATTATTCCCTCGATATTTAGTTTTATTTCCTCTATTCAATCTGCAATTCATAAAACCGCCAAAATCCAAAACGATTCGCTGGCTTGGCGACAATTCGCTTAAGGACGCGTTTACAAAATTAGTAGGTACAAAATCGCGTCACTACAGCGACACGGCGGCAACAGTACGTACTACGTACGGTAACTTGCGGAAATGTAGTTCAACTAAATAACTTTGAGACTTAGAATTTTTTGTGATATGTATCTATGTGTTATAGGCCTGGCTGTGCAAATTACGTACAAATAAGTTTCTTATTTTTATATAGCTAAATGGACATTATTACTTTATTTTTTCCATTATGTTGATTCAGGATATATTTCGGTATTTAGATATCATTTTGTTTCTTGCGTTGAAATCTGGTAAGATTATGTGGACTGATGGTATACCATCCCATTCAAGTGTTGCGACTGGAACTCATAAAAGAGTAGACCTAGTTATGCCAGGTTGGGGCTCATTTTATTTGTTTTAGTGAGACCCTACCACTGGTACTAGTGAAGTAACCTTCCAAGGTTATTCGATGAGTCTTACTGGTACTCTTATGTGAGTACAGCTAGGCATGCCGAGTTTGGGCTCACTTTGTTTGTACATAAGAGACCCTACCACTGGAACTTATGAAGTAACCTTCCAGGATTATTCAATGACTCTTGCTAGTACTCATGTGTGAGTAGAGCTAGGCATGCCGAGTTTGGGCTCATTTTGTTTGTACATAAGAGACCCTACCACTGGAACTTATGAAGTAACCTACCAGGGTTATTCAATGACTCTTGCTGTAGCTTTTTATGATAATTTTTATGATAATTGCTCTTGTTGTAGCGCTCATAGCGAGACTTGACTTGCCGTTCCTAACAGATCGGCAAAGTTAAGCAACGCTTGCACAGGTCACCACTTGGATGGGTGACCGTGTGTGGCATTTCCATCTGATCGCTACCGTGCTTCGGAGGGCACGTAAAGCTGTCGGTCCGGGCTCTTGTCTAAGGATATGGGTCGTTAGGCCATGTCGGAGGCCTTTGGGCGGTCTGAAAACTCCGACACCAGAGTTGGCCACACACTCACACGAAAAACAAAACAAAAGCTGGTACTCATGTGTGAGTAGAGCTAGGCATGCCGAGTTTGGGCTCATTTTGTTTGTACATAAGAGACCCTACCACTGGAACTTATGAAGTAACCTTCCAGGGTTATTCGATGACTCTTACTGGTACTCATATGTGAGTAGAGCTAGGCATGCCGAGCTTGGGCTCATTTTGTTTGTACATAAGAGACCCTACCACTGGAACTTATGAAGTAACCTTCCAGGATTATTCAATGACTCTTGCTAGTACTCATGTGTGAGTAGAGCTAGGCATGCCGAGTTTGGGCTCATTTTGTTTGTACATAAGCACAGAATAAAGAATAGTACTAACGTACAGAAAATTCACTTGTCAAACCAATTTATTGAATTTGCGACTCTTGCTACTAAGCAACAAAGTGCAATTCAACTCGTATAAGCACTCAGTGCCTAATGCGACATTAACCTAACCGTTCCCTTTCTTTTCTAACACATAACGCTGTCACTGTCTGGCGCGGAGTGGCGCGCTAGGGTTGTTGACTTGCCGCTGCAACTATAATATTTATTCATCGTCTATCTACCTACTTGACCACGTACCTAATAATAAATAATTATCATATAAGTATCCTATCCCACTATTTGAGCTCGTAGAACAAATACCACAAAAATTCTGGTTGTTTACATTTTTACTATACTGATTCTTAGTTATTTCCTAAACGCGTGGACCGATTTACATGATTCAAACAGATAAAATGGTTTTTGAACTAGATCTTTAATTTGACCGTAATCGTTAAGATATCTCAACAAACAAAAAATCAAATTTTCAAGTTGCTCTCGTAATATAAATAAAATAAAATCAAATTTTCAAGTCGCTTTCGACACACAGTTAATTGAGCAATACTTTGCATTAGACTTGTGATGATACATTTTTGTTGTTAAAGGCGTTTAGGTATATAATTTGAACAGTGTATGAACACGTCGCGTGAGAATACGGAGCGGTCGCACTCGTTGCGTAGCGTGACGTCTAATGTGAGCGGCGCGCGGCAACCCACTAAATCCAACCACGTCGACGTGGTCGGCCGAGGTACTTGTAAGTTTGTACCTAAAATGCGAAGTGCGCCAGGCCTGACATAAGAGACCCTACCACTGGAACTTATGTTATGTTTCATCTGTCACTACACCATCAAATCACGTTTTCTTCTTCTAAGGTTATGTCCATCATAGTCTGGTTGCCTGGAAGAAATTGCTGTTTGCGATAAGGCCGCCAATTGTGCATCTATTGTTAAAATTATTATTATTTTCTTTTTCTTGTATTTGCATTTTTGTGGTGTACAATAAAGAAATACTTACTTACTTACTTACTTAGGGTTACTTATGTACAAACAAAATGAACCCAAACTCGGCATGCCTAGCTCTACTGACATATGAGTACCAGTAAGAATCATTGAATAACTCTGGAAGGTTACTTCATAAGTTCCAGTGGTAGGGTCTCTTATGTACAAACAAAATGAGCCCAAACTCGGCATGCCTAGCTCTACTCACATATGAGTACCAGCAAGAGTCATCGAATAACCCTGGAAGGTTACTTTATAAGTTTCAGTGGTAGGGTCACTTATGTACAAACAAAATGAACCCAAACTCGGCATGCCTAGCTGTACTGACATATGAGTACCAGCAAGAGTTATTGAATAACCCTGGAAGGTTACTTCATAAAATGCAGTGGTAGGGTCTCTTATGTACAAACAAAATGAGCCCAAACTCGGCATGTCTAGCTCTACTCACACATGAGTACCAGCAAGAGTCATTGAATAACCCTGGAAGGTTACTTCATAAGTTCCAGTGGTAGGGTCTCTTATGTACAAACAAAATGAGCCCAAACTCGGCATGTCTAGCTCTACTCACACATGAGTACTAGCAAGAGTCATTGAATAACCCTGGAAGGTTACTTCATAAGTTCCAGTGGTAGGGTCTCTTATGTACAAACAAAATGAGCCCAAACTCGGCATGCCTAGCTCTACTCACACATGAGTACCTACTAGCAAGAGTCATTGAATAACCCTGGAAGGTTACTTCATAAGTTCCAGTGGTAGGGTCTCTTATGTACAAACAAAATGAGCCCAAACTCGGCATGTCTAGCTCTACTCACACATGAGTACCAGCAAGAGTCATTGAATAACCCTGGAAGGTTACTTCATAAGTTCCAGTGGTAGGGTCTCTTATGTACAAACAAAATGAGCCCAAACTCGGCATGCGTAGCTTTACTCACATATGAGTACCAGCAAGACTCATCGAATAACCTTGGAAGGTTACTTCACTAGTACCAGTGGTAGGGTCTCACCAAAACAAATAAAATGAGCCCCAACCTGGCATAACTAGGTCTACTCTTTTATGAGTTCCAGTCGCAACACTTGAACGGGATGGTATACCATCAGTCCAGATAATCTTACCAGATTTCAACGCAAGAAACAAAATAATATCTAAATACCGAAATATATCCTGACTCAACATAACGGAGAAAATAAAGTAATAATGTCCATTTATACAAAAGAAATTTACTTGTACGTAATTCGCACAGAATACGAGAAGTATCAAATTGATTTTAGCGAATATTTTGTATTCGTATATTGCTTTTTTCGTCTTCGGACTGCAGCGACAAGCGACATAGAGTCCACTCCCGACGGCGCTCAAGCGCAGACAGAGATCTCATTGCAGAATTTGGATATATAAATCAAGAAAGTGGCTAAATAAAACGAACCTTATTGCCACACATTAAGACACACGTATGCGAGCAAAATAGAAGAAAAATGTAAGATGATTTTTTGCTTTTTTTGAGTCAATTTACAATATTTTGAAAAAAAAAAACTAATTGTTTTTGAGTTCACTATATTTACTACCCTATTCTATCTTTGAAAATCTAAATAAATGTTAAAATAGAGAGAAAATTGTACCCAAAAATAGCAGTATATGCCTATTTTTGATTTAAGAGGCCGTTTCGAATCGATTTTACATTAATATTAATTAAATATTTTTTATTTATTTTCAAATTGATTTATAGATAAAAAAGTAATCAATTTATCGTAATCATTAGTTTTATTAGTTATTATCTAAAATTGTCGTAAAATGTACCGGAAATATGTGTTTTTTTGATACAAGCGTAAACGCGTCCTTAATCTCTTTCGCTCTTTCAATGGATCACTAAGTTAGAAAGAAAAGGAAATGAAATTCGCTCTTTCTCATTTTAACTAACTAGTCGTTTGGTAGTGTGAAAGAGAACGAATGAATATGAGAACTATCGAAAACGTAAGCTTTAGATTTACTTTGAAGTTTGGTTGCGCTTGCACCGTTTGGTTCGGATTTGTGTTGTTTGCGTTATCGTGGCATTGTTTTGCGTTTTCTAAAATCGGTTTTTTCACATTAGAATATCGATACGATTCGATTTCTAACTGCTATCGGATTTCAGATTCGTTTTGATATATCGGTCTCATGCCTAATAACATGCGATAGGCAAAGCCGAAGGCGAAAGCTAGTTGATATATGAATCCTAAGACTTACCTCCTGATAAGTTAAAGGATGAAACTGCAGAACTTGGTTCCCAATCACAAACCGATGCTTCGCATTGGAGCCTTTCTTTCTCTTTTGCATTTGATCCCATACATAATTAACTACATCTTTAAACTTTGGCGGTTTTAAGTCCTCTGATTCTTGTGCTCTGTCCTTGTCTTTCTTAGCGGTGTCTTCATCTATGTTCACTGTTGTTGTCTCTTTCTTTGATACGTTGTTTACTACGTCATCGATTTCGTTAGGACGTGAGACGCCGTAGAGGCATTTTAGTGCTTCGGTTGAGATTTCGTCTTGGCTGTAAAAATACACACGCCGTGAATATTCTTTTGTATAAATAAATATATTTTAAGCGGAAGACAGTCTCCATGTTGTAGAACATTGAAATAACAGAGTCACAGAATAACAAGTACAGATCATCAGTTATAATTAGAGATCGGATAATCGGATGCATATTTACCTAAAGTTGAGGTGTTGGCTATTATGGAATGCACTTTTGAATCGAAAAAATCCCGGGATTTCGGAATTGACAAATTTCGTTTTTTTACTATAGAATCAAATGGGGTGTGTATATTTACATATTTTAAGGTGTTGGCTAATATGGAATACACTTTTATATCGAAAAAATCCCGGGATTTCGGAATCGACAAATTAAGTGTTTTTATTATAGAATCAAATCGGGTGTGTGTGAAGTTTCAATAAAGGATTTTTAATTTATAGTAATATGCTTAGTATGTTTTTTATCCTGTAATGTGCAATAAAGTATAAATGTATAAAATTTTTTTTTAGCTACCATTCCTCTTACACTCAACATACTCATAAATTGATGGGGAGCTTAAAATTAACTTCAAGTAAATTCAACACATTAATAATTATGTAATCCCGGAGACCAGTTTTTTTTAAATAAAAACCACATGTTAAAGACTTCGTTTTCTCACCATGTTACAGAGTAGTTTCACATTCCCGAATTTTCTGGAATCCCGGGATTTAGATTTCAAAAACATTTGTTTTAAGAAGCCGCTTCCATAATATCCTAGCCAAAAATGAACTTTAGGTGAATATGCATCCGATTATCCGATCACTGGTTATAATTCTTTCAAGTATGAAGTTAATTGCATAAAGAACATCTAGTTTCAAGCTGTTTACAAGTGTGTGATATTGTGCATAAATAATATTATTAAAGTGTTAAAATAAGTACCTAAATTTCCATAATTGTTTAATATAATATAATATAATAATAATATTCTATCACATACACACATCACGAACTAGTCCCAAGCTAAGCAGAGCTTGTGTTATGGGTACTAGATAATGGATAAACATACATATTACTTTCTTTTTTGTAAATACATACATATTATACATAGAAACACCCAGACCAAGACAAAGATCCATGTTCATGCTCACAAATGTTTGACTTGAGCGGGAATTGAACCCGCGACCTTCGACGTAGCAGTCGCTTACACTCCCGCTGCGCCAACCGGCCGTCAAATATTTACCTGTCTCCACTGGCCAATAACAGTAGATATCTGGAGGGCACGTAGTCCTTAGGGAACACGGCGGCCGAGTATCTCATCGCGATGTACCGGATCATCGACTCCTCGCTGTGCATGTAACTGTACAAAAAACACTTGGTTTGAAAAATAAAATAAGGGGTGTATTTTGGTTTTTGTATTCTTGTGTTAGTTAGCCCATTTATCGGGGAAGGCTATAGGCTATATATCTTCTCGCTATGAGCCACGTCTTGCAGTAGCTTTAAATAAAGCAGATATAGGTAACCGCGGGCTTAGCTAGTATGAAAATAAAGGCAATCGTGTGTGCTAGCTAGCGACAAATCGGCGACATATTAGCGACTGTGCTGTATAACGGCCATTTTCAATATTCGAACTATAGATAGATCTGTAGATTTTGGATTCGTGTTTGACATATTTTGTATGAAGCTTATGTCAAAAACGAATCTAAAATCTACGGATCTATCTATAGTTCGAATATTGAATTCCGTAGTAAGTAAATAAAGCTACAAATTAAATTATAAAATCTAAGTAACCCTCTACATACACTTTCATAAATTTTAGTTAAGGAACGTCTTCATCACCTCCGATTTTAAATAAAAAAACGCTCCATAATGAGTCCGTCAGTTCCGACTTAACTGACTGACTGACAATATAATTTAAAACAAGAAAAGGCATGCATAGGGAGCACGAGGTTTATAAAGATATAAACTTGAAAACCGGTTCGCCAAGCCGTTTCAACTAGCGTTAAGTACTCACTTGATGGACAACATTCTATTATTTAATTATGCTTTTCTGTATAGATAATAAGATTATGATGTATGTATGTCTGATATCTGTGATCGTCACCTGGAGGGTGCTTTGTGGTCTTCGCCATAATCAACATAAGCCTGAGTGGTAACCTCGTTTTTATAACATACATACTTGTGTTATTCTCTAGTGTATCATGTCTATGTAATATCAAACTGTTGTGTATGTTGTAAAAATAAATGCATTTCTCTCTCATCTCCTTCTCATATAGGCAAATGGCGTTCTGTTGTCTCTGCCTACCACGATGCGGAATAGCCGAGAGTGTATGTATGCAAGAAATAATATTAATAAGTACGAGACGAACTCACTGATCTAACAACGCGAACAGTGCAAGTGCCTGCGGCTCGTCGAAGGGGCTCGACTTAGCGTCATCGACGTCCATCTTGTCTGCCTGCGACGTGGTAGCGCTTTGAGACGATGACGCATCAGATTTCACTGAAATACACAAATATCAACTACTAACGAGTATATAATGTAATTACTTACATATGAGGTACGACACTTAAAAATCTGTTTCAAGATTTTTTTCGAGTGTTTTATTTATACAGGGTGTAACAAACAAGACCCTTAACGAAAACTAAAATCCCACGCTGTACCAATCAGTACAAAATTTTTTTACTTCGGCACCATACCTGGGAAATTACTGGTTCAGGAGATATTGAGGCTCAAAGTTAGTATGGAATTTTTCTAGGTACAAAATCGATGCATTTACCTCACCAATACATTCTTTAGATGCCCTTTAAACCCATTGATAAGTAGGTATTTCGAGCAATGCACGTGCGCGCTTTTAATTGAGATTAAAAAAATGTGAAAACTCAAAAAAAAATCGTTTCCCAGGTATTATTTTTGGTTAGTATGACTCGGCATGATGTCCACACGAGTAGACTTCGGCTTGGTGATGGGTCTTGTGACACCCTGTATGTACCAAGCTATATTCTTACTGATTTTTAAAATAGAGTTTGAAATTGGTGTGGAAATCTGTGAGAAATACACGCCCTTAAATCACGCCGTTACCTGCACTTTAAAAAGATGGTCGATTCTTATTAAGATAGGCTCAAGTAAGAACATAAAAATGTAAAATGATCCAATACCTTCAGCGTTTATCTTGTAAGCGGCAGACATTTCTAGCAGAGCGTCTCTTAGAGCAGTCTTCATCTCGGGCACAGCTTCTGGAATCTTCTTCACGAGCTCTTCTAGTAGCGCGAACTGGTTGCTTATACTCTCTGGACATTTCATAGCTAGACGACCTGCGTATATATATTTATTTATTTTAACATACATTTTACATACTCACGCCCGACGGGGTAGGCAGAGACAATGGAACGCCACTTGCTTCTATCCTTACAAACCTCACGCGCTTCCTCTACATTCATTACTCTTTTCATACATGGTTTTTAAAAGGTTCCCAATTTGGTCGACGAATATCCTACGAGATCTGCCGCGACCGACTTGCCCACAGCCCCACACACATGCCTCATATATTTGATGCGTTATTCTTTCTTTACTCATTCGCTACAAGTTAACAATGTGCGAAAGTGCATAGTATTAGGTATGATAATGAAATTTAGGTAAGTATAATATTTACAGAACGATAAAATAGTTTGCACACCACAAGAATATACATACATACATAGTCTCACGCCTATATCCCCGAAGAGGTAGGCAGAGGTATATTTGCTACACCCACTTTTCGCCAGATTTATTTTAGTCCCACGTAATAGGTGGCGAGCCTATTGCCGTACCGGGCACATTACCAGACTCCGAGCTGCTACTGAGAATTTCCTAACGGAAAACCCAATAACACTTTGGCCGACCCGGGGATCGAACCCGAGACCTCCCAATCCCACGCGCACATTTATGCCGCGAGACCAACGAGGCAGGTCCAAGAATATACAATACATACCTAAGCACATGTAGGCTTTGGGATGATGTTCGGCGTGCTCTTCAGACCTGACAAGCTTCAGTAACCCTTGTAGAAACACTGTTGCCACTTTCTTCAGTTGATTCGGGTCACCCCTACGAACATAACAGATTAATTTGTGTTTTAAAAAGGCAGCAATAACTTAGTGGAGATGCCAACAGACTGCCATGCAGAGGGAATCAAGTTGGAATCCACTTTTAGAAACAAAGTGCGTAATAAATTGTTAATTATCGCTTGTCCCGTGCCTCGGAGAGCACGTTAAGCCGTCGGTTAAGGGTGAAACCAAACGAGCGTAATTTTGTCAGTCGTGAGTCGTAGAATTTCGGTTGCAGAAATTCTGCTGCATTCAGTTTCATAGAAAAGTCCTATTTGATTCACACGGCGACGCAAAATGAATTACTCACAACAATAGACTTTCTTTCTGCAACCGAAATTCTGCGACTCACGAATCACAAAATTACGCTCGTTTGGTTTCACCCTTAGGCTGACATGAAAACCTTCGACAATCGTTACGGATTAGTACCCTAAAATAAACTGATACCTACGAGTCCCAGGTTGAATGCCGCTATCCCTTTGGGTTACGGAGGCAGGCAGTCGCTCTGTGGAAAAGCTGATATTTTTTCATATCTAGTTAGACTAGATAGATGATGATAGATGTCCGTGTGGTGACGGATTAACAATATGCAATGTCACCACCCCATAACATCCCATTGGTTTCGTAAGAGCCGACAGAGGGACAATACTATGCAGAGAACAGCACTGTAAGAGAAGGAAAATTTGATACAAACCCTATACCAACCCGTTTGGGCAGCATGGTATAGTAGGCCAATTCCCCCTTTCAGAGGAGAGGCCTAGTCTAGCAGTGGACTGTAAGGGGCTGATGATGATGAGTTAGATTAGAAGCGGGATCCGCGGTTTCCAAGGCGTGTAAGTCTTGGATGCAACCGGGGTAGCACTAGAACCATGATGATGATGACATAGTGAAACTTACCCATTGATCACGTTTAGAAGGAACACTAAAGCAAGATTTCTTAATCTTGAATTAGTATTCGGGTCAAACAAGGACGAAAACACAACCTGCAAATAGAAAATGCTTGCTTATTCATCTTTTATAATGCTCTTTTGTATTTTAGACATTATATGGTACACACTGCTGGTCGTCAAGCTAGAAAATTTGACCTTTGTAGAAGAACGGTACATATGGGGTAGGAAGTAAGTATCAACTACAACTGTTTAGCTTGCAAAGTGCTGATAAATATTGTCTCATATTATCTGCGAAGAAATATTTGTGTCATAGACAACAATTTCTTTATTATTTATTGTATTTTATGGCAAAGTTTATGTGTATATTTTTTATTTTTAGACTCACGCCTGTATCCCCGAAGGGGTAGGCAGAGGTGTAATATTACACCCACATTTCGCCATGAAATTTTAGGTCCCACAATACTGAGAATTCGGAAAAACCCAGTGACACTTTTGCTACCCGGGACCTCCGATCAGCAGTCGCATACGCTATCCACTGGACCACGGAGGCAGATAACAAATATGAATTACCTGAACGCAATGTGGGAACATAATCGCAGGACCCGTCGCCTTGTTTAAATACTGTATCAACTTCAAACGCAGTCTTGTACACGCTGGCACCTGGAAATAAGAGGCTTTAATCAAAAAATATCAAATATAATTAAAAATAATACGAGATGAGATAATTCGTATAACAAATTTTAAAGTTAGTTCTTGAGTTCCTTGTCTTAGGTTTTTAAACTTAAATCATTTGTTTGCTAGACTGATGGTACTTTTTTGTGGAGCATCTGTCTTTAAAATTCGTGGAAACAGTCGCATTCAAGTAAATAACAATTCAATTTTGATAAATGAGTATAAATTGTGTATTACCCAGACTAAGTCTGGTGTTATATTAAGTCTTGTTGTGTATAAGATTCTGTATTTTGTTTGTATCTTGGCACCTGTGATACAATGTTTCATTAGTAGTTTTGTAATCTATGTTTTGTAGTATTTACCTTGCGATCATCTGGAGGTACCTTCAGACCTCCCCAGGTACCTAAATATAACGAATATAGGGGCGCCACTACCGAAGGTTGGGACCAATCGACGGAACTGAAAGAAACAATTAGTACATTAGAATAATAGGCATCGATATTATTTTATATTCAATCAGGAAGCGGCAATAGGTGGGGTTCGATCATCAGGTACCACAACACAACTCTGACTTTTCGAAGTTATGTGTGTATCAAAACATGCTAATTAACGCTTGCTTAGGCTGGTTTCAGAGTGACGCGTTTGACCGGCGCCGGCCACACGCGCGCGCTTACAATGACACTAGACTAGTAGTAGCGTTTCATAGTCACGCAGTTCGGCCGCGCCGCGTGTGAGACGCGCGCGCCGGCCGCGCTGCCGAAGCTTCATAGGTACATTGCAATGAGAAACGCGAACTCGTGCAACAGTCACCCGCGCGCCAAACGCGCTGTTGAGACGCGCTGGCCGACGTGGCGTCACTCTGAAACCAGCCTTAATAATGTGCCCGGTAGATGGCAATATGCTCGCCCCCGTACTATGTTGTGACCAAAACATAACTGGCGAAGTGTGGATGTGAAATACACCTATGCCCATTGAGATAACATAACTACTAGAGTAACAAACTCCTACAATTGACGTTCGAAGAAGCGTGGCAACCACCCGAGATAGACGTATATTTATCTCTTTCACTTATTCAAAAATGACGTTCCAAAACGTAAATATGAATGAGACAACAACTGAACGTCAATCGTGAAATACGGTGTCCTCCAGTTGTAAATATGTTTTCCCTGAAAACATAACGGAAAAAAGAAGCACCCATACATACGTTGTTAAATATATGAACCCTGAAAATATAACACACCTTTTTTGAGCAGTCGTGTAAAAATGGACAAAATAAATTAAATTTAAATGGTCTTTCGAGATATATACCACGTACCTTTGTTTGGAGGAACCGATATTTCGGCACTGTTGTTGCATGCGCCATATTCACGGATGTACTGAGGGTATTGCGGATGGATGAATGTTACGAGCAAATATAACGGAACGGAACTGTTTTACTTGCTCGTAACATTCATCCACCCTGCAATGTTTGCTCACTGCGTATCTATCCTTTTTACGATCATTGTTTTTTCGTGTCGACAAATTCGACACTTGAGGACAATGTGACAATATTAGGTCCACGGACCCATAACACATGGCAACAAATATATTTATGCGCTCTTTGCTAATCTAGTTGTTATATAGATCAATGCCTATGCCTATCTCTTTGGGGATATAAGCGTGAAGTTATGTTATGTTATGTCAATCAGAATTGTGGAGGTATGAAGTGTGATCTGCCTCCAACTAGAGGGACATCCTCTGACCAGGCTAGGTGATCGTGCCTGGTCGACTGCAGTCAGACGGGAAGTAGTTTGGAACTTGTAATAAAGTCATCGCGTGTGAGAACGTTAAGTACGCGATGTAGCATTAGTTCCGGCGTGTCCGTTAGATGTCGCCAATGTTATATCGTTGTAAGATAGATGGCATCATTTGTCTACTCACGGAAGTTTAATGTACTGTGTGTGTCTCAAAATACTTGAAACATTTAATAATATGTTGCTTGAGATTCTTAGGTAGTTTAAAAAAATGTTTTTGAAGTAATGGAGTAAGCAAGTAGGTACTATCAAAATATTGAACTACAATTGATGTGAGAGCTGCTTAAAACAGCTCTAATATCACGATTTAAAAAGTTATAAGCAGTTAAGTATAGAATAAGTCGCATATGTTTATTACTATTTTTAAGGCAATTTCTTGCTTACTACCTGTTTTATTTTAAGATCGCTATGCCACCTCTATGCTGTGAATAGATAAGAAGATGACTGTCAATTTAGTTTCATAAGTACCTACATTATGTGGGTTCTGTTGTAAAATCACATTACCTGTTACACCTAATAAGTGGACTGTTCGCGTGGTTGGCAACACTGAACCGCGAGTCGGCGGCCGCCACAATCAGCGTGACGAGGACGTCGTTCATGTTGAATATATCCTTACTTATGAAGTTCACTATTGACAGTTTCATCTGGAAATATTATAGTTACTATTTTATTGATTACAAAGATGGGCAAAGAACTAAGCATCGCGACACATTTTAACGTTTTCATTTTTACGTTGCGTTTGGCACAGCGCCGAAACACACAACATCATTTAGTCCCAAATTAAGCCAAGCTTGTTCTATGGGTACTAGACAATGGATAAACATACGTAGGTACATATAAACTTTATAGAAACACCCACAAACACCGCGTTGGGCTACACCACCGAATGTTAGCCGCCGTCATCACATTATCCTGAGTGTTCGCCGCGTTTGGAGTGTCATGCCAACTAACGTCCGATAGTTTAGCCGCTGAAGGTATAGCGCCCTGCTTTCAGCAGGTGTGTTGCTACGCTAAGACGTCACTGCAAAGCAGCATTGCGAATTCCAACTAGCAGACCTAATACGCAGTATGAAAATGCAGTGGACTTGACATACAGTATGAAATCGAAAATAGATAATCTTGCAAAGATCTCTTATACTATTTGTCGCTTGTAAGCTTTACAAATACATCACAGGCTGGATTATTTGTGGATTGTGTCATGGCATATTTATTTGTCAACAAAATATTTAATAGTACTGACCTCTTCAAGCTGGTTGGGATTCAACTGGTTCTTATCAATGATGCGCTTGTATGTCTTCATACTCATGCCGGGCGGCACTTGGAACTCGCTCTCGCCTGGATTAGGCAGCGCCCTAAAATATTTAAGGTTATTAGTATACTTTGAATTTAAACAAAATATAATATAATATTCTACCACATTCACACAACACCATCTAGTCCCAAACTAAGCAGAGCTTGTACTAAGGGTACTAGACAATGGATAAACATATATATACTTTTTACATGAACAAGCTATTATTGTCACAACATTCAGAGAGGCTCATGTCCAACAGTGGACTGCGAAAGGCTGTATGGTGATGATGACGACACTAACAAACAACAGTTTGGAATAGATTCTAACTGAAAAATATTTGTGCTTTTTTAAAGACAACTCTCGCACTAGATAAATCCTGTGTCGCGGGGTTCTCTACAAACATACAATTAACTAACGTACACAATAAACACCCAGCCTCGAAAGAAAAATCTATGAATCACAAAAAGTGTTGTCTCGTGTGGTGATCAAGCTCAAGGGGCGAGGAGGCCTCTTATGCCACTATGCCAACAATGCAGTAAAGATTATACCTACATATAGTGAATTATTATTAATATAAGGTGTAATATTTACACCTCTGCCTACCCCTTCAGGGATACAGATGTCAGTCTATAAATAAATAAATAAAAAATAATAGTGAATTATTGCAAATTATTTTTTCATAACAATTTAGTTTTACATACCTGTATGGCAGCAGCAAAACATCTGTGGCAAACTTGAGAATCAGATTGGCGACCTTGGGCTTCTCCTTCAGATTCAGATCTGCTTCCTTGATGTCACCCAGCAAAGGCATGACTAGCATCAAAATACTGGAACAAACATAACTCATAGTACTAAGTTTCTTTGTTTACTCAATAACACCAGCCAGGGTCAGTAATTTCGTGGCCATAGCTGGTGTTACCCATGCCAAAACTTCGAGGCAAGTATAAAGAGTTTAACCTTCATTTTCAAATAATTACGCATTATGTCGCGTACGCATACGATATACATATGGTCGCGAAAGTTTTCAAGTCTATAACCATAACTGATATTTAAAATCAAGGAGTTTTAAACAAAATGAGCTATTTGCACTGAGGCACACACATCTGTGCAAAGGATGCTTTTCACAATGGCACTACCACAATAATGTTACATCAGAACACGAGTCATGCCTACGTGAATTGAGCCATTGTTATGGTAAGTGTGTACCAAGCTCAATGCAGTTTGTATGAAGTTAAAATAAAGGAGCATTCTCAGATGAAAATTTATGACTGCACCAAAGAGAATAAAAGATGAAAATAGATTTAAGAAATTATATCATCCATTTTACCTATCCTGGTGACCCTGTGGTTTGCTTTCAATAGCTTCTAATAGTGATGGAGCCAAAGCAATCTGCTGATCGCGGGGTAGTCTTGGAAAACCCATTGTTATGTATATTATGGAGAAATTCTGAAAAATATGTAGAAATCAATATTTAAATAATTATATATAAAAGTCTATACTCAACTAATTCTATTAATTAAAAATACTTTTTATAAGTAATAACTAACAATGATTGGAGTAGGTAGATTTTTGGTACTTGTTTCATAAATACACACAGAAAGAATAACATGGATAAGCCATTTTTCTGAACAGTAATTCCGGTATTTCTGGATTCAATTAAATATTGTTAATGTTGGTAGTGATATTATCACTACTCAATTCAAAATTTAAAGGAAGGTATCATAACAAAATAATTCTTTATTTACTTATCTGTTGAATAATAAAAAAACCAATCGAATTCCGATCGTAGCTTAATTTTCTTTTGTTTTAATAATAATATAATTTATTGCGAATATAGGTGTTAACAAAGGTGTAATATAACATAATATTCAGAGCTTCTATATTCTGCTATTTAGCATGCAACAATATTCTAATAAAATGTAGGTAGTATTTTACTTAAATTTATAAATTTGTAATACACCTTAAATAAAATTTTATAATAATTTCATTGTATATTGCCATTTAAAAAGGAATAATTATCTCAATGTCAAAACAAAATAGAGAAATGTCCTGTAAGTATCATACGTATTAGAGAAATGCCAAGTAAAGTTATTATTAGTCAAAGTATTTTATTTAGTCAAAGAAAATTAATTAGGATAATTATGTCAATATTATAACTGTACGAATTCATTATGTTTTGTCATTTAGATACTCTGTCACATTATAATATGCCTTTTTAATAAGAAATTGTTTAAGTAAAATCTTTAATTTATCTACATTGTTACATTTCAATATTTCTTTAGGTAAGTGGTTGTAAATTCGAGGAGCCATACAAAAAACACTTTTGTTGAATTGAGCAGCTCTGTTTGGAGGAAAACACACTCTATTTTTATGACGCTCACTCATAGGACCTGAACAAAATCTTATTCTTGGCAACAAATATAACAATCTCATATATATAAATACATGGCACGGTTAAGAGTTTTAGGTCGATAAATGCAGGTTTGCAGCTATCAGTAAAATGAAGTTTACAAATTGCTCTCACGCTCTTCTGTGCTTTGAACACCATTTCCTTGTCTACCGAGTTACCCCAAAAAAATTTTTGCCTTTATACGGCCACAACTTTTTATAAATTATTGCACTTTTACAAATTTCAATATTTTTATAGTGGTCATGGTAATTTACAATAGAATAAATAAAAAGAGTAAAAATCAACATTGTTTATTGTTAAATATGTACATATTACTTTTTTTTCCCCAAGTGTCAGACTCTTACTGACTAAAACCCACCAGTGTTACATCAAGTGACCTTTGCGTTCGTCGTTAACTCTTTGTAAATTCCGCAACCCTGGCAGAATACAATTCCTACCTAAGTTCCGTTTTTTTTTTAATAATCAACCATTTCCATGTCCATATTAATATATATGTTTCGGATCAATGACGTCATTTCAATCTACCTACTACGATCACTAGTAAACCCATATTACTTTATCAGTTAACATCTTGATTCTCAGCTATTTTAGTTAGTTTAATAAACAATAACTTTGTGTACTTACAATGATGAAACTATTGGAAGTAGGATCTTTGTAGAGCTGCAAGAGAGTCTGCACAGGCAGCTGAACATCAGCTCGGCACTTGACTCTCTTGTTCACATGCACAAGCAACTCCATCACTTTGGTGCGGACCTGCCAAACATATTTACAATCATCAATATTTACAATATTTGTGTATAGACATGGTGCAAGTTATCTGTTTCAAAAGCCTAATATTAATGTTAGTGAATGATCCCACACTCCAAAAACAGTAGAAAGTACTTAGTTTACTGAAATAAGTAACATAAATATGAAAAGACATCATTTTTATGAGAACAGCATAAAAATTTGTTATGTTATAGATACAAAATAACCTGTATTTCTCACAATGCTACATTTGGCAAGCTTATGAATATTATTCTTGCTGTTCTTAGTTATCTCAACAGTGACTATAAAAGTAGTATGCTAGCACAGGCTGTTTCTGCAACTCCACATCCAAGCATGTTTTTTGTGTACCACAAAAGTGGTTTGTCTACCTAGAGCAGCCATTCTCTAAGTGAGCCCTGGGGCTCCGCGTAGCATCTCTAGGGGCTCAATGAAGATGTATGTCAGTAAAATGAATGGTTTTAAAGGGCACATAGGTCATAGCTTTGTTTAATTTTTAGGGCTCCGCGAAATATTGGGTTACCCAAAAGGGTTCCATGCCCAAAAATGCTTGAGAACTGCTGGCCTAGAGAGTGTGTCTGTTGTTCTCATTAGAGATGCCTCTATTAAAGAGAGCAGATTTTATACCACTTATATTTAATGTTTTACACGACATATTCCTTTTTCATATTATAAATATGGAAAAGGAACTGAAAATACAACAATAGGGGTTATAAACTAACATTATAATGTACATTGTACACAAATACTGTTTTCCATTATTTGTCGATAAGTAATATTGTTACGTACGAATAATAACACACATCAGACCTGTTCATGTGGCGATGATAGCTTGAGGATGACAGGCGGAAGGAACCGAGTGAGGCAACTTTCTAGCTGATCATCACTATCCGCGTTTCCAAGGCGAAGAAACACGCGATCCAGGAGCACTACAACAAACAGCAGATCTCAATATCACAAACCAAACAGCCGGTCCATTATTCCTAGGTTATCAACTTATTTAACAACCGCAATAGCCACAACTGGAAAAGCACTTACTTAGATCATTGGAACAATCATTCCCACTCTCCGTCACTTCCATTTCAGCCATTTTCGAGGTTTTAATTCACAATAACTTTGGTAGGTAAGTTTGTGTTGAAGTTGAAGATGACAAACAGAAATGTATGACATTTAATTTTGACGTTTGTGTTTGGATTCTGGATTGGTATGAATAACGTTCCGTTTTCACAATGATTCAGCGCATAGCTTTACTGCAACGCATACACTTCACGCTCGGTTGATCGGTACAGGTGATAGTGTGTAGAGATCACCGCAGGCTTTCCTGCTTTTACTGCCGTATATTTTTTAGTACCAGTGATCTGCGACGCCGTCTTCTCAAATGAAGTAAAAATGCCGTACTTGGAAGAAGAATCAGAAGATCGATGTGGTGAGTAGTAGTGCTCGTGTTTATGAGGGTCAAGCCAAAAAAGGAAAACTTCCGATGAATGTCATCTAATCGAGCGTCAGTGACTCAGTGCTTTGGTGCTATTGCACTAAATTTAAAACTTGGTGGACGCTGCAGCAAAATTGTTTCTTTCTACACTACTATTATAAAGAGGAATTTGTATTTTTGTTTGTTTGATTGTTTGTAATGGATAAACTCAAAAACTACTGGACCGATTTTAAAAATTCTTTCACCATTAGAAAGCTACATTATCTGCGAGTAACATAGGCATATTTTATTTTAGAAAAAATAGGGGTCCGTAAGATATTTGGGTTTTTCCGGTACGCAAAGTAGTTTCCTCAGGACGCGGGTGAAACCGCGGGAAACGGCTAGTTCTATTATATGTATGTACTTCCTCTATGAAGCAATAAAGCTAAACCTAGGAAATTATGTTGATTGCGATTATGGGCATTTTCGTCAGAACATGTACAAAATTTCAAAAATGCATGATTAGACCAAAACTTTAGTAAATAATATAATTTTTATGAATTTGCATGCTCGTTTTTATAATCTTTGATTTAAAACATAGAATACTGATGAATTTCAGTTACTTTTATTTTAATTGAATTAAAAGGAATTTAGTGCAGTTAATTTTGTCATGTTCGTTACTCATAAAAGAACTGTTGATAAAATAAAACTAAATGTTCGTTTGACATTTTAATTATTTCAATAATTTGTAACTATGATGTTAGTCAATTAATAATGAAAAACTGTTTTATAGCAAAATATTTAATTAACATTTTTGCAATAAATGCGTCCTTACCGTTACTTATTGTTGGATCACAATATTTCACTTTAATGTATTCAATAAATTACTGTACGTAAAAATTCAATTTTTTTGTTTATTAGTATTTACTAAGCTATTAATTCTATACATACAGAAATAAGTTGGAACATCTTAATAAAAATAGGAAATAATCAACAAATACAGTAAACTTTCGTAAGGGACAGTAACGTTACCTGACCTACCCGTAACAAACAGGACACAGTAAAGTTGAGATCACACTTCGACATTTTAGAAGTAACTAATATAATAAGCAAAAATATTTTTGCTTTTTATTATCTAACATAGCATAACATCTAGTAGTGTTAGCCTGCAAAAAACGAAATAAACGATTTCTTCAATTTTGACAAAACAAAAATATAAAAGTTCCAGTTTGCAACAGCTTAATTTAATAAACTTCTGAAAATAACGTACATATATAGTTATCAGCTCTTTAATTTAAAACTTTGGGTTTTCTATAAATTAATAAAAATAAACTTCCATCAAGCTGTGGCTTCGAAAAATAATAGTCATGTAACAATCAAGTCAATAACAGACAAACAGTCGCTACTTTAATTTTATTATCTTGGCAAGAGATCAGTACAAAATACAGTTTAAATCATTTGGTTTGTCCGATTGGTTTAAAAAAAACATCCTAGATTATTACACCATTCGAAAGTGTCGCCAATAAGGTTAAAATTCTGGCAAGTAATAACATATGGCAAACTAACGGAAAGTGCTCATTTTTAACAAAACATCATCATCATCCTTAGTAGCGATACTAGCGATACTTTCGAATGGTGTAATAAACAGAGAGTGTTATTTTTTAAATCACATTAATAATGATAACTATTTGATACGATTCATTTAAATTAGAATTATTTCGTTGATTCAAAATCCATCAAACACCCACCGTGGCACCATGGGCACTTAGCTTCTTGTCAAGTGTGCCGCAACTTTATGCGGTCATGTTCGTTACTTTTTTGGTCCGGCTTATACGTTACCTTTCGCATGGTATCAGACAGGACGTAACGGAATCACAATACTTAGCAAAACTTTATTAATAATCAAAAATGTTGTTTTGTTTTCTTATAATGAATAATGTATCTTGCTGTAGAATTAACTAACCTGTATGGTACAATACATATCAAACTGAGGGTGATAGTGATTGTTTGGTAAAATCGTGATTACTTACCGGACAATCGGATAGGAAAACGATATCGCCTGCTGTAAAGCTCCGGCCGGCTCCAGACACAACGCTAAAATGGCCGACAGCGAATGACGGCTTCGACTTTGGTGTTACCATTTTAATAAAACACAACGTAATATATAGAAAATATTTTTAAATTGCTTAAACTTCGGTAACAATGCAGGACATGTCCGTTATCAATAAAACGATGGGACAATATTTAAAATTAGAAAATAAATTATAATTAAGATATAAAACTGCATTAATGTGTTTTTTATTAAATAGAAATTTATTTTGCCATAGAAAAGTTAGAAATTATAAAGCATTTATAGAAAAAATCATCGAAATTGGCAACTCAAAAGTAGTTTAGTAGAAATGGGACAGTACTGTATAGAATATTTGACAAACTTTGAAATTAATTTTCATGTCTTTTAATCAATTAATGTTATATTTTATGTATGGTAAACGAATGTCCGGAAGGTCGTTCAAATATATACAAGATGTTGCAGTTATTAAAGATGCATTGACTTCAGTAAAAAAAAAATAAACATGGGACAACCAAAATTTCAGGATGTACATGTTTTTATGAAAATGCCCTTATTGATATTGAGCCTTGCTTATTTCTAGTGGTATCTGTGACTTCTATGAGTACTGTTGCGTTTGTCTGGTAAGGAAGATTGCCAGAGCTCTTTTCCATTTCCTTCATCCCGCCCTGATTCTATCCTTTTTTTAGGTATTTGTTGGCTTGCGATAGGCGGGGCCCACCGCAAGCAAATCTACCAGTTGTTATTGAATAGAACATAAACTTTGCCCTCTGCCTACAGCCGGCAGGTACAGGCACCACTTTTTTTCGTGATATAAGCTATATAACCCAGACACGTAGCTATCGCTGCATCGGCCGTATCTACAATACGGAGCTCCGGGGCTACAAGGGGCTCGAACATGTATAAGCAAAAATGTATGAAAAATCTTCGTTTGGGAAACCTGAACAAAATGTTATGTGCAGTAAAACAACCACGGTATTTTCTGCGTCCTTTAGTAACTGGGGTTACGTGACAGTGTTTGATGCCATGCGCGATTTTGCGGGGCAGGCACTACTTATCAAACCAGTTCGCAAACAGCTCTTCTGTGACGGGCAATTAACTAAAAATATAACCTTGAAATGAAATAAAATATGTATGGGGGGTACTAACAAAATAATACAAAAATATTCATTATTTAGTGATCAGTATATTTATTTAAAGATTGAGCTAGATAACATAGGATTACCAATTAAAAAATTATGGAAGTAGAATAAAGAAGATAAGGTGTACAATAATCTGAAGCTTTCAAATAAGGTGAAAGTGTTATATAAAATAATGACACACTATTTTTAAACATAACACAGCATTCAATCACTAATTCAATATACAAAACTTATAAAAACTAACAGACTATTTCATAAAACCTGGTTTAAGCATTACTTATCTCAATTTAGACCATAGGTTTTTGTCATTTGTCCTACCCCCAAATACTTATCCACATGATAGTTGTAATATGATTGGAAATACTCTTAGGCTGCCTTCTCACTAGCGTTTGTCCAGCGTAGGCGTTCGATGAACGTATGCGCAGCGCAGACGCCGCGACAACGCGGCACGTGCGTCGCGTTGTCGCCGCTTCTCTACTGGAACAATCGGTACGCTGCGCTAGCGCCGCGTGTGCGCGACGCACAGTATAAATAAATTATATGTATGTTGTAAAAAAATCAATACCGAATAAAAATTTTATCATTAAAATCCAGAATATAAATATGAAAACCTTAGCAAAAACAATTAATATGGAATAACTTCTAGATTCAATGGATTTGGGGTCTGAAATTTATTGAGTATACGAGGAAAGGAATAAGCATCATTTCTGTATATATAACTTTTCCACATATGGTAGAATCTTCTGGAAAAGTAAGAAAATCTAAAAATCCAAAATATCGCTTAAATTTGAATCTAGTCAAGTTATGAGGTTAATTTTTACTGTAAAATGTGCAGTGAAAGAGACGCTATCGGTGCTTGTAACATTATTATTGCGTATCATGCTTAGTTTAAGAGGATTTTTTTTTAGCTAGCTTAATGAGGATACGAAATATTTCTTTTTATTGAATATATCTATTAGCTTCTTTAATAAAAAGACGGTGTCCGAAAAATGGTCTTCATAAGACACTGTGCGACGTATGCGCCGCGTAAGCCGAAACGACAACGAAATTGTGTAACGTCTGCGCCGCGCTAGCGCAGCGTTGAATTAACTGTAGCTCTACAGTTAATTCGTATTTTTTTATGTTGTCTCCATACAAATTTTTAAAGAAAATATTCTCAGATATCCGTTTACGTACCCATTTCATAAAAAATATATTTTTAGGCATGTAATTAGTCTCCTCTAGTTTTACATGTGAAAAAAAAGACACTTAAAAAAAAATTTGAATGTTTATGAAACGCTGATTTCAGCCCACAGTGCGGCGTCTGCGCTCCGCATACGTTCATAGAACGCCTACGCTGGGCGAACGCTAGTGTGAAGGCAGCCTTAGATTAAAGTTTCTGCTGTAGGTGTCCATAAATCTAGTTAAAACAATACTACCCTGTTACATAAATTGTATATTTTTTTAAATAATTTTCTAAGGCACATACACATAAAGAGATAGAGATATAACAACATGAACAAATTTTTGACAATATATTGCCAATCAATCATTTATTTACATTTTAACAAATTTGAAACTCTTTTTGGTATCTTGATGAAAAAATTGCACATTATTTGTAAGTAAATGTTAATTTACTACACTTACAATGATTTAGATTAAATTCAATACTTTAATGCAACTACTTACTGAATCCCAAATTCACAATTAAGGACATTTTTATAGACAGTTCTAAAAATTGAATCTAAAAAGATAATGCTTAAATAAGGTTTGACGAATAAGGCCGTATAAATATACAGTTTATTAATACTTAAATTTCATAACATTGAATCAACTTATAAAAAGAATTAGTAAATTATTTGTAATTCATTTCACCTATCGGAATGTTTCGCAATCCAATGCTATTTATACTAGAAATTCACATACTTCATACCTAAAAATATTTCAACACTCGTTATCAAATATCATTTGTATATTTATTGTACAATTATCATTGGTCTTACTGCTGCCAAAAAAAATACTTTTTACAGTGCCAACCTAGGATTAATGGTCGGTCTTGTATTTTGATATCCGGTATTTCCTTTTCCTATTCTAGAATGATTTAAATTGGCAGAGAGTCGGTAGTCGTGGTCGCTCAGAGATCCGGTGAGGGCCTTCCGCGCCGCTAGTTGTAGTGTTTCGAGTGGCGACACACGACTTACTGTGAACGTTGTTTGCGGAGGCACTGAATCGGACGGATCAAATAAACCTTATATCACAATCCCATTGCTTTCGTATTGAACAAATGTAATGCATTCTAACCACATTTCGTATGTTACGTCGCCACGGAATAGTGAGAAACCAACCTGGTGAAAAATAAAAGTTTCACCCAATATTTACTACAAACACAGTTAAAGAAAAAGGAATAATATTATGCATATAGACGGTATTGATATTTAAACATGTTATTCGGTTACAATTGAAATAAGTTTTACACTCGCCAGGGATATTGATTGATACTGCCTTATAGGCAAGGCAGACATGAATGAAAGGCAGTGAATTTTATTATCAAGTGACATCTGATGGGAGAGAATAGAAGAGAAAGATTTTCTGCGGCGACCCCAAGTAATATAACAACAGGACATGCAGAAAAAGACTCGGCAATATTTTTTGCACCAATGAACCATCAACGATAGTAATATTTTTATTTATTAAATTTAATCAATTCACTACCTACCGTTTTCTTGCTGCATTTAAAAACAGCTCGTAGCCACATAGCATTATTTACACAATACATGGTCAAATGCCCAGACTTTGACACTTGGTACCTATCTATACTAATACTATAAAGCTGAAGAGTTTGTTTGTTCGTTTGAAAGCGCTAATATCAGGAACTACTGGTCCGATTTGAAATATTCTTTCAGTGTTAGATAGCCCATTCATCGAGGAAGGCTATAGGCTATATAAAATCACACTATAAGACACAGGAGCGGAGCAGTAACACTAAATAACGCGGGTGTAACCGCAGGCTCATCTATTAGTATATACATAGATCACCACTATTCCGCGCATATCACATTAAAATCCGGCAGCGTGTGCCTCCGCAGCCAACGTCACAAGGTATTTACAACTCGTACTATAACCAGTACAAGTACATATATGCAGTCACTTATGAACACGTAGAGAGTGATCTCCGGGCGCTATTCGATGCCGTGCGCGAATATCATAACGAGCCCCGGCTCCACCATCATGTGTTCGTCGACGTGCGTGTTGTCACAGTGTAACACGAGCACCGCTTGCTTACCCGGCACTCTTTTGCACACGTATTTTTCATATAACCTGTAAATAGTAAAAATGTCAATTAAATTTTTTACCGAAAATCGACTTGAAATTATGTCTTAGATGGTATTAACGAGAAGTGTTTAAAAAAAAATTTTCAAAATCGGCTAAACTGACCGCAGACGGAGTTTTGGAGTAACAAAAATAAAAAAAACATAACCGAATTGAGAACCTCCAAATCTTTTCGAAGTCGGGTGAAAACATTTCTCGTGCGGACCCATTTTTAACCGACTTCAAAAAAGGAGGAGGTTAACAATTCATCGGAATCTTTTTTTATAATTTAGTCCAGTTTTGACTTTGAAGACGAAGACGTTCTGGGATTTTGAGGTCGTTTTACATTTTGTTAAAATTATTATGATATAGGAGGCAAACGAGCAGACGGATCGCCTGATGGTAATCGATCATCGCCGCCCATAGACACCCGCAGCAAAGAGAGTACGCTCTTTTCTTGAAAGTATGAGAGTCGTGTTGGATCATTATCCTTTATAAATTCCTGGATTTAATCAACACACAAATCGTAGCTAATAAAACAATAGTGACGCACCTCCTATTATTTTGTCTTGTTTCAAGTGATGACAGTCCGGGCGGCCATCTTCTTTCGTGACAGTTCTCCATTAGGTCGTCTATTATGTGCGGCGGGCAGCCAGATTCTGACAGACTTCGCTTGATCATCATCTGTAACATAAGTTGCCAACATCACATCTTTTGTTCACATTTCATTAGAAATCAATTTCAATCTAAAGTATAAATTTGTGAAATAACATGAACCGAAAAGTTAAACGATGTTTAAAGAACGAAAAGATGTGGCACAATAGCACACATTATTTCTGTTTTTGTCCCATTTTAATTATTAAGTACATAAAGGTTGTGCTTTAAATTGCGAGTCATAATTTCGTGAAGTACGGCGATGTCACTACGACTGATAATTTTTTGTGGCGTTGTTATTGCAGCAATTCGTATTTGGTAATAGGTACTTGCATAATTAAAATTGACGCAGAAACAAGTACCAAGGGCTATAACAAACCTCGACATAATTATGTCCTCCTCCTCCTGTCCGATCCTATTTCAAAATAGTATCATCCGATACATACATAGTCGTTAAAATCTGACATGTATTAAGCTCATAGAAAAAACCGCAGTCTTGCATTTCGTCAAGTACAGTACTCGCCAATCTTTATGGCTGCTCTGAATGTAGCCATCGGTACGAACTTGCGCATGGTACAGTCGGGTGGACATGTCATAACCAAGAAAATATATTTGTAATTATTGAAAATTAAAATCTTCAGTTACGTTGTTAGATTAGCTATATTATAGTGTTTAATTACATATTCAATCAAATTCGAGTAATGTAAATTCAGTTAGGTGAAGGGACTTTTAAGCCTAGACTTCTTTCCTTCTTCATAAACGTTACTACGTCATACACTATTTTTCGTGTTTGGCGACGTAAAAGATTAAAACGACCGCAAGGCATGATCAATGACAATGGTAACTATATCAGTACAAATAACAACAAGAAACAACGATAGCAATAAGAAACAATAAAGAAGTACCACTACGAAACTATTTTAAACGCGACGATACTGTCAGAGCTCAGCGATTATGTGAGTCGTGTACGAACGTAGCACACTCACACTAACGCGCGGTAGGCGAGGACGCTAGCGGGTGGAAGACAGCGCGCGCGGGCGTGCCCTGCCTCCACGCCCCGCATACGTCTCGCTGATACCTGATTTTGTGTTCTGCGCAGCGCAATGCGGCTATGTTCGGAGCGGCCATAAAGTTTGGCGAGTACTGTAGTTAAAGCATTTATCTACTTCAAAAGTCACTCGGTTTAAAAACGAACATAGCTTATAACCACAGTATAAAGACATACAGTAGTTTGACGCCTTTGATCTCGTAGAAAAAGCCGACAACGTCTAGACAAGGGTAAGAGGGCTAGGGCTGCCACATTTAAACAATACCTACTTATCCAAACACCGTCTATTTATTTTAGAAAAATATTTCAATTTCTACGATACATGAATATTATAGTGTAAATCACTTATCTATTTATTACATTACAATAATTAACGATAAATAATTATTATAAAACAGTTTGCATTTTTACGTGCGGTGACAGCTTTGCATGCAAAGTGTCAGTCAGCACCTATTTCATCCCGCAGGTGTCGTGGGAGGCGGTTAAGGATATGAAGCATTTTTTTCAGATATACAAGGTCGTTATCGTACAAACCAAGTTAAGACAAAGCGATTGACATAGCGGTCGTTTAATGGATGGGCAACAATGGGAGCAGCTTGCAGAGCCTATGTTATCGATATGAAGAATTTTGCAGATCTATTTTCGAGCAAAGTACGTTATGGTAAAGCAATAGACTTCAAGGTCATTTTATGGATGGGTGACCGGGCTATGAGATTATTGAGAACATGTGTGGGGTTTATAAAAGGGGGCCAAAAAATATGGTTATTTTTTAGCTAGGACGCGCCGTTACCAAGATACATATTAATATTTGATAGGTACTTACCTAATCCGAAGGTACTACTAGGTTAGGTACTTATTGCATGAAATTAAAATCAAGCTTGAATCGAATATTACCTTACAACGCTTATTTTCTTACGTCCGCCATGTTGTTCGCGTACTACGTTATTCTGTGATTTGGCCAGACATAAGATATTGTAAAAAGTTAGTAGATTAGTAGGAACGTGCACATTATTTTAAGTGGTAATAGGTACCTACATACATTTCCAAATAATATAAATAATTATAATTAATGAAATTTTCATTTTTGGTGTAAGTAAATTGATGAAATCGCAGATTTTTCAAATCCTTATTTTTTTAATCTTTAAGCAGCATGAAGAATTGCAATGTCTCACAGCACAAGTCGTATGCACCATTTTAATTAATATTCATTAGCAAATAAATAAGTATCGAATAAGACCCCAAAAACATGTACCTAGTTACGAACTAAGACGACATACGTAAGTAGGTACCGCTCTTCCCGGGGTGCGGATCAGAGAACCTCCCCGCGTGCCTGTGTGGCTGCTATTCCTTCTGTCGGATGGAAAAGCAGTCACCGGGCCGGTGCACCCCGGGCAACACAGGCAGCGATTCCTTAAGGAAGGGGTTAGGGTTGTGGGTTGAGTGTAGGCCGGGTGTTAGATAGGATGGGGTAGATAGGCAGGCCCTTCCGAGGGGAATCGTTGCTTGTGGCTAATCTCTGAGAAAGAGGACGGGCGGCTAGTCGTACCCCGGCTACCGTCCAGCCAGCGCGTTAGCTAGGGCGGTTAGCACCGTCCCTGCCCGCGGGCCTTCGGGCCGCGAGGGAGAAAACCTCAATAAAAGTTACAGCGGACACAGAGGCGCTCTTTGGAGAGCTGCACCGTCCGTCCAGCAGTGCCCCTCGTGGGCTCTGACTTCGTCCCTCCTGGTACCCTTCTGCTGATCAGAGAGGACTCAGGACGGGACCTTGGCGGGCTTGGTGTGTACTTACTCTACCACCAAGCAGTCAACGGGGGTCCTTCTTTTCCTCTTTTCGTCTTCGGACATCTTGTTTTCACTTAAATTTCGTTTTGTTTTGTTTTAATTTCTTATTATTATTTTGTCTATTTATATTTGTTTAAATTTTTTGTTTGGTTTAACTTTCGTTCTTCTTTTTCTCCTTCCACTACCACCCCCGTTGACAACTGTCAAAAACTCGTAATCCCGTACGTAGTGTCTGTGGTCAAGTCTCGCGGCTGTTTACGGGACCGAGGGTCTTGGCTTGGTCGCCCGGACCGCGTGCAAGGTAAGCACTATAAAAAATCCCCCAATCCTAAGCTGCTGCCGCACGGCGAGAGGATGCATGGCTGGCGGGTAGGTCAGTCCCTAGTGCGGCCCCCTCAGGGCATCAGCCGCCACCCTGTAGGTATTAGGCTTGCCCAGGTATAGCGGGATCTCTGCCTGGGTCGACTTTTTGTTTCTCCCGCACTCGTGGGAATACTATGGAAGATATACCTCAAGCAACCCTCCCCCTTAAACCGAAGTCGGTTGACAAAACCCGATCTCGCACGCCCAGTAATGCGAGATCAGAAAAAGATAAGCGCGAAGAAGAACCTGCCCTAGAGCTGTCTGAATCAGACAGCTCAGCAATGAGCTTGGTGATACCAAGCGACAACCCCGATAAAGCTGTCCGGAAACGGCACCACTCGGGGTCGGAGCCCTCGAGTGACGAATCTCTACCTGTTGCGCCTAAGGTAGCGACAGCGAGGCGTGGTCGTCCGCCAACACACGGCAAGTACGTGGGGCTAGGCAAGGCACGAGCCGAACTTGCCGCTGAAAAGCGGCGCATAGAGAGCGAGGAGCGCGCCTCCGAAGAGGAACGGCGCATCGTAACCCGCACTGCTCGTGCGACTGCAAGTCGCCGTTCCGAGTCCTCGGCGGTGGAACCGGAAGCAGAGGACTTACCTGCCGCATCAATTCGCTCGCGCATTGAGGTCGCCTTGGAGGCCATACACTTGGTCTCCAGACAGTCGAAGGGACTAAAGGAGACATCCCAAAACTCCCTGAGGACGGCTGTTGCTTCAATGCGCGAGTTAACGGAGGTACTTTTGGAGCGCACCGCCACCGAAGAAACAAAAAAGCTGCAGGCGGAGAATACCCGCCTGTCAGCCGAGATCGCTGCGCTTCGGCGCCAACATGAGGAGCTCCGTACCGCGGTCGAGAAGCGCACGGAGCCAACGGACAAGGCCTTGGCAGAGTTGGTGACTCCTCTCCGCCAAGAGATGGCTGAGATGAGGAGGAGCCTCTCAGCGTTGGAGGCGAAGGCCTCTAGGCCACCGCTGACAGCGGACGGCCGGGGACTAGCGGTGCCGCAATCTCAGCCGCAGCCGTCTACGTCCTACGCGGCCATGGCAGCCACCCCGAGACAGGGTGCTGATCATGAGTCGTCGACTCGCCCTGCGCGGCTGGAGGTGCCTGCTTCTCAGGCCCGGGCAAAAAAGGGCACAAAAAAAGCCCCTCAAGCCGCGCCTGCCGGTAGTGCTCGTTCACCCCAAGCGGGCGTGGCGGCCGTTACCGGGCCTCAGACCCTCCCGATGTCTGCCGCGCCTCAAGCCGATGGGTGGGAGACTGTCGGAGAGAGAAAAAAGGCGGCTAAAACTAGGCGTAAGGCCAAAAAGAAGGCCAAGAAGGCGGCCCGCAAGCTCCGCACCCCAAGCTCCACTGCAGTCGTACTGACACTGCAGCCGGCGGCATTGGAGCGAGGGGCAACCTACGCGGAGCTTCTCCGTAAGGCGCGGGATACAATAAACCCGGCTGAGCTGGGCATAACGACGGGTTTGCGCTGCAAAACGACGCAGACTGGAGCCCGACTCATCGAGGTGCCCGGAGCGGGCAGCGCTGAGCAGGCTGACAAGCTTGCCAATAGTCTACGCCAAGCGCTGCCTGCAGAAGACGTCCGCGTCTCCAGGCCCCAAAAATGCGCTGAATTACGCATCATGGGCCTGGATGACAGTATCGTTGCGGATGAAGTCCGGGCCGCCGTCGCTAAGGCCGGGGGATGCCCCGCAGAGTCGGTCCGTTGTGGTCCAATCCGCCCAGACCGCGCTGGCATGGGGGCAGCGGTGGTAAGCTGTCCCGTGGCGACAGCAAAAAAGCTGGCCGAAGGTCGCCGCGTACTAGTCGGCTGGGTGTCGGCGCAGGTGCGCCTTTTGGAGTCTAGGCCGCTGCGCTGCTACAGGTGCCTCACAGCCGGACACGTGGGCGTGAGGTGTACCTCATCAGTGGACTGCAGCGGCCTATGCTTCCAGTGCGGCAAACCTGGACACAAGGCCGTCGATTGTGAGGCCCCACCGCACTGCGTCTTGTGTGCGGCCGCGAGCAAGCCGGCCGAGCACCGGACAAGCGCGAAATCCTGCGCCGCGCCTAGCAAGACGCAGCAGAAAGCTGGCCAAGCGCCCAGCAACAGCAATGCCGAAACGGCTAGGGGGGCGGATGGTGCGATGGAGACTTAATAATGTCTGCCGCCCTCCGCCTCCTTCAATCGAATTTGAACCACTGCGCCAGAGCTCAGGACCTGTTGCTCCAGAGCATGGCGCAGTGGTCTATCAACGTCGCCATTGCCGCCGAGCCGTATTTCGTCCTCCCCAGAGATGATTGGGCTGGGGACCTTGATGGCTTGGTGGCCATTATCGCCAGGGCCGCCGCCGGCACCCCTCCTATCGGGAATATCACCCGAGGGAGGGGGTATGTCGCAGCACAAATTGGGGAAACGGTTGTAGTGGGAGGATATTTCTCCCCGAACCGGCCTCTCGCCGACTTCGAAGCGTATCTGCTTGAACTAAGCGTCGTCGTCACTCGCAGCCGCCCCCGAGCCGTCCTCGTCGCTGGGGACCTCAATGCCAAGGCTTCGGCTTGGGGTTCCGCGACCACGACCGCGAGGGGCGAGTTGCTGGAGCAGTGGGCCGTTGAGAACGGCCTACTTGTCCTCAATCGGGGCACCGTGCACACGTGTGTGCGTCAGCGGGGCGGGTCTATCGTGGACGTCACGTTCGCGAGCCCCGCTCTTGCGCGCCGTGTCCGAGGCTGGCGTGTCGTCGAGGAGGCGGAGACGTTGTCGGACCACAGATACATTAGGTTCGACGTCTCCGCTGAAACTGAAATCCTCGACGCGCCGGTACAGCGGGCCCTGATTGGGGACAGTCCACGCTGGGCATTGAAGAGCATGAGTCGGGAGGCCCTCTTGGAGGCCGCCATCGTCCAGACCTGGACACAAACACCGTCCGGGTCTCAGGACGTCGAAACAGAGGCCGAGTGGTTCCAGAGGGCCATGACTAACGTCTGTGATGCGGCGATGCCAAGAGTGCTCAACCACTCACCGAGGCGTCGGGTGTACTGGTGGTCAGACAACATCGCGCGACTGCGCCACCTCTGTGTGGCTGCGCGGCGCCAGTATGCCCGATTTCGGAGAAGGCGTCGCCGCACTCCTGACTCAGAGCTCAGAGAGGCGGAGCTATACGAGGGGTACAGAGCGGCCAGAGAACGACTTAAAGCCGAGATTGCGCGGGCCAAACATCAGGCCCGCCAAGAGCTGCTGCAGACTCTGGAGCGTGACCCTTGGGGGCGTCCATACCTTATGGTCAGGGGAAAACTTCGCCCCTGGGCGCCCCCGCTCACCCGGAGTCTCCAGCCGCAAGCAGTCGAGGCTGTCGTTACCGCTCTGTTCCCTTCAAGGGCGGAGCACCCTCCCCCGCCGGTGGCTCCCTTTCCCACGACAGCCAGCGTGGACGTAGACGACGACGCGGTTCCCGACGTGACCCGGGTCGAGCTTCGAGCGGCGGTGGTCCGTATGAAGAACACCGCCCCAGGGCCCGACGGCATTCCAGGCCGAGCGTGGGCCCTGGTCATAGCCGAGTTCGAGCCCCGACTTATAGGGCTCTTCACCAAATGTATGGCAGAGGGCCGGTTTCCTCGTCTTTGGAAGACGGGCAAGCTGGTCCTAATCAAGAAGGAGGGGCGCCCGGCGGACAGTCCGTCTGCCTACCGGCCCATCGTATTGCTGGACGAGGTTGCGAAGATGCTCGAGCACATAGTTGCCGAGCGCCTCGTCCAGCATCTGTCGAGCGTGGGCCCGAACTTGGCGGACAACCAATTCGGTTTCCGCCGAGGGCGCTCCACGATTGATGCCATACAAACAGTGAGGAGCCTGGCGGAGGGCGCAGTATCCCGGGGCGAGGTGGTTCTGGCGGTGTCGCTGGACATCGCCAACGCGTTTAACACCTTGCCCTGGAGCGTCATCAAGTCGGCACTCGTCTACCATCGAGTGCCGACGTACCTCCGCCAAATAGTCGGGGCATACCTCCATGAGAGGTATGTGGTATACCCGGTTCACGATGGTTGGAGTCGGCGAGAGATGTCGTGCGGTGTTCCACAGGGATCGGTTCTTGGTCCACTCCTGTGGAACATCGGCTACGACTATGTGCTGCGGGGTGCGCTCCTCCACGGCGTCGGCATAGTCTGTTATGCCGACGATACGTTGGTCACAGCCAAGGGTAAGACGCACCGGGCGGCGGCCATACTGGCGACAGCTGGGGTTGCACACGTAGTGAGTCGCATCCGGCAGTTGGGCCTTGAGGTGGCCCTGTCGAAATCCGAGGCCATTTCGTTTCATGGGCCTCGGAACAGGCCACCTGCGGGGGCCAACATAATGGTAGGAGGGGTCCGCATCGGCATCGGGACGAGCTTGAAGTACCTTGGGCTCGTTCTCGACAGCCGATGGGACTTTCACCGGCATTTTGAGCGTTTGGCACCTAGACTCTTGGGGGCGGCGGCCGCTTTGTCAAGGCTGCTGCCAAACCTAGGGGGGCCGAACGCCTCTTGCCGGAGGCTATATGAGGGAGTCGTGCGGTCGATGGCCCTATACGGGTGTCCCATCTGGGCCGAGAACCTGACGGCCCGTAACGTTCGGGCGCTTCGCGCACCGCAGCGCGCCATGGCCGTCAGGATAATTTGTGGCTACCGCACGGTCTCCTTCGAAGCCGCGACCCTCCTCGCCGGATGTCCGCCCTGGGACCTACAGGCTGGGCTGTTGGCGTCGCTTTATAAGTGGCGCCGCGAAGCCCGGTTACTAGGCGGAGAACCCGCGCCTCGCGAGATAGAGGCGCGGAAGGCAGAACTCCGACAGGTCCTAGTGGCGGAATGGCGACAGCGACTCACGCACCCCAGCGCAGGGCTTCGCTGCATCGAAGCAGTGAGGCCCGTACTCGACGAGTGGCTGGAGAGACGACATGGCGCCCTCACCTTCCGGTTGACACAGGTGATAACCGGCCATGGTTGTTTCGGCCGGTTCCTGCACCGCATTGGCCGGGAGGAGACGCCCGGATGTCACCACTGCGGAGATCGCCGTGACCCAGTAGAGGACACGGCGCTGCACACCTTGGCGGAATGCCCTGCTTGGGTATCGCAGCGCCGGGACCTAGTCGCGGCGATAGGAGTGGTCGAACTCTCGCTTCGGACCTTGATTCGTTCCATGGTCCGGAGCGAGATGTGTTGGGACGCCGCCGCCTCCTTTTGTGAGACGGTGATGTCGATCAAGGAGGCGGCGGAGCGGGATAGGGAGCCCACGCGACCTGTCTCTACCCGCAGAACCGGGCGTCGTCGCCGGAGGGCGCTCAACGATCTCCGGCCACCGTGAGTACACGCCAGCGGGCGTCGGGCCTGTTTTTGACTGCCCGCCGTCCGCTAGGCCCGAGAGGCGGCGCACGTGTTCCGCGTGCGCCTCTCGTAGCGTTAGTAGACTACGTCGTTCTTTTCCGCTCGTAGTATGAAAGAGGATGTATGAGGACAAATTATGATGTATGCAGATGGATGCATGCGAGGGACGGGGCCTGCTTCGGCGGGCCAGCTCAGGTGGGGTCGCGGCAGTTATACAAACGTAGTTCCCGTGACCCTGCCATTCAATGGGATCGGATAGAGGAACACCATGGTGGTTTTAGTGGGTAGTCCCGGCGCTTCTCGTCGGGGAGTCACCACACTCTCCCTGGACTGAGCCCCTTTAGGGGCCCAGCCTAGGGGGGTAAGCCCGTAAATTGTTTGGTTTCCACTATGAGTCAAAAAAAAAAAAAAAAAAAAAGGTACCGCTCTTCCCGCGTCTCACCTCTTGCCCCCGCACGATTGACCCGTCTAGACGCGTTCGTCGAACGACTGTATGGATTATTTGACTGTGTTAGAACCATACACATATAGTTTGAACGTCTTTTAAATAGAAACCAAAAATAAACAACAGCAAATGGCCTCCGCAAGGGCTCTCCACATGGACCGATCTTGAGTCACCTGCATCTATCCGCTGTCCGCAATCCCAACAAAGGCGTCAGTTCGTCTTGCGGGAGGCCTACTTACACGACTCTGCTCCCACCCAACAAAAAAAATTATGTTGTTTGCTAAATGTTGCCAATGTAAAGAATACCTAAAGAGCATTACTTAAAGCCCATATTTGAATGATATTCTTTTTGTTGGGTGGGAGCAGAGTCATGTAAGAAGTGGGATAAGACCTTACCTCTTACCGCACATAACGTTGGTGGCTTCGGGATCCACTTATAACTAGGTTATGTAGGTAGTATAATGAGCGTTGCGTCAACGTACTACCTGCAGCACGTCGTCGGGCGTGGAGATCATGCCGCCCCAGCGCGTGACGCGCGCGCGCGCCAGCGACGCGGCCCAGCGCGCCACCTCCTCGCGCTCCATCTGCTCCGCCAGCGCGCGCATCGTCGGGTTCGACAGCCGCATCGCGCGCATGAACTCCTGCACCACACACAAAGACTAGCTGTTCGATTTACATCATTTTAAGGCCTAGCGCGCACTAGCGATTAAAGTTGGCCGATAGTTTGATCGGTCAGTCGGATCAGTAGGTACAGAGTTATATGGCAGTGCGCGCACTTGAAGATTTGATTTCTCGATTGCGACTGAACTATCGGCCAACTTTAATCGCTAGTGCGCGCTCGGCCTAACACGTTTTGGTCTTACAAAATCAATCAATTCAAATAATATGTATCCCAAACTACCCGACGGACTTCGGTTGGGGAGAGGACGATGGATTTCATCTCTTTTGCGCTTCGCCATCTAAGCGTAAGCGAACCCTGAGTTGCAATTTTTTTTTATTTATTTTACCACATACACACATCACCATCTAGTCCCAAACAAAGCAGAGCTTGTACTATGGATACTAGACAATGGATGAACATACATAAATACTTTCTTTTTGTAAATACATACATTTAATACATAGAAACACCCAGATCAAGACAAACATCCATGTTCATGCACACAAATATTTGACTTGAGCGGGAATCGAACCCGCGACCTTCGGCGTAGCAGTGGCTTACACTCCCGCTGCGTCAACCGGTCGTCAACTGGGAAAACGCCAAGAAGATGATGATGCTTCACCGTCTCCTTGATCAGCATGACTGCTTTATGAGGCAGTCATGGAAAGAGACGGCCAATGCAAGACCTCTCGCACCGGGTCATAAGCATAATTAGGGGGGGGAGCGAGAGGGCGACCTGACCAGTAACCGCGACTAGATCACTGCGCTGCGAAACCCAAGCGAGGCGTTCCGGCGACGTATGTAGCGCAATGTCGGCGACACAATCGCGGCTAGTACTAGAATGTGGCATACGGGTGTTTTTCCCGGTTTTTCCCACACAAATTTGCGTCCAACCACTTTTTTACGAGACATTATGTAAATTAAATGTTTTATTCCAATTAACGATAAACAATTATTTTAATAAGCAACATAGATTTCATAATAATATACGTACATCATGTACGCAACATAATAGCATAATAAAAAGCAAAGGTCAAGCTGGTTGCAATCCACGCATATATATATTTTATACATTAGATTGTGGTGTAGTGCAATAACCTCAATGATTCGTTAAAATAATGATGAAAGAAATACGAATGATCAACGTTATATTTTGTTAGTGACGACAATTCCTGAATGAAAGATATTTTCGGTAATTAATTATTGGCAGATGTTTTGTCCTGTCCTGTCAAGGTTATCATAAAAAGAAAAGCAGCTATTACTATAAAAGTGCTTTCTTCTAACGTATTTGCAAGGCCGCACCGATCCAATCCAGCGGCTGCGTGCGAAATCTATGAAGCGCCTTTTTGTAATTTTTTTTCGAAAGCAATTTTAATAATTAACACATTTGACCCGGCGCGCGGCGCCCTTATTACCCTGGCGCCTGTGCGCGCCGCGCATATAGCACATAGGGGCGGCTCGGCCCCGAGTCTTTGGAATAAGGTCAAGCCAAAGCGCTCGGGAAAGCTCGTAGCAGATAGTTTGGTAAAAAGCCTGCATGTGGCAGCCAGACTATCCTGGTGATATGGGTGAACTCCAGTGGTGAAACAATAGTAGAATTCTGTCGACTGTACCAAGTCAGAACAGTTGCCAGAGGTTTTCCAAGAAACAGGTGAAAAGAAGCTTAGAGACGCACAATTTCTGCGATGCTGTAATGGTAGTCTGACCTTGCGATAGAGTTCAGAAGGTTCTATTAACGAGTCGACAAAAATTGTATGTTCGAGTTAATACGTAGTGGATTGATTTGATAAAATATTTTCATAAGCAGAAGGTAAACCATTAAGTGAGATCTTAACTGTAGCTTATGGAAGTTATGGATAACAAAATTCGGCTGTTTCTTCTTTTTCTTTTATAATAAAAAAACCTAAATGGTATACTTACTTTTAACAATGCCAATTCCCGTTTGTGTTCATTGATGACCAGTCTCTGTTCCGCTAGCTCCTGTTCATAGTCGTTGAGCTTGCCTTGATGCGTGGCTATCAGTGCCCGCAGCTCGCGGACACAATTGTGCTCTGCTAGCTCATCCTTGGGTATCACCAGACCGCAACCCGATTCACATGGCATTGGCCTCTTGGGGTTATATTCACCTAAAATCAAAGAAATTTATAGGTTAAACATCCAAGCTATTAGGTATACTTAATGATTATAAATGAGTAAGTGTTTCTTGGACCTTTTTTCACGTTGCTACGAAGAAATGTTTCTTACCGCAGTACTGATTCTCTCTCTAGTAATGTCATAGTTAAAGACAAAAGTTGGTTGGTTTGCCGTTTGCAAAAGGTAAGGTGGGTCGGACCTATCAAGGTGTTATCAGCAACCAACCTAGGGTCATTTCGCCTGTTCGCGTCCACCCCCCTATTCGCGTCCATTTTGCGGACCTCCCTTTAAAAATGCTCGGAAATAAGTATACTAACACACTAATAAAATGAAAAGTCAGTATCGCCAATACTTCGACGTATAAGAGACACGCACAAATAGACAAAAGTTCCGTGCGCCCAGCTTATCCTGTTTAAAAAAATTAGTTAATCTCGGTTGTTCAACAAAAGAGTGCAGATGCGCGGGATATAAATAAAAAAATAGTGTGTAGCGGCGTGTTTGACGGTTATTTTTTTATTGTTTTATGTGAATTTTAGGATACATAGCTGTTTCTAGACATTAATAATGAAAAGACGAATAGTATGAATTATGAATTAGCTTGTTTTTTTTATAGTTAACAATTAAAATAAGGTGGACGCGAATTACAACACTGAATTTATAAAACTTCCACTTTGCGTCCACAATGGACGCGAACTCGTCTATTTATGATTTCTTTAGTTGTTTATTTTTATGTGACTAAAATATGAGAGAGAAATTGGGATTTTGTTTATTTTAACATTAATAGTATGCAATTGTAATGACCAATTTGCGTCCACATTATTATGATTGTAATAAAAGATACAATTGATATAATAATCGACCACAAGTGGACGCAAACTATACCTGCAAGGGATAACATTATAGCAAATTGCGTCCATATTTTCATGAAATAGAAATGATCGCATAAATACATTCTATATATATATATATTTTTTATAATTTAAAATGCATTTTTGATTAAGACTGAGTTTAAAATTGAATTATTACATTTAATTTCTTTTATTCCATATTTTTTCTATTCAAGATGAGTTCTTAGGAGACAAGAAAGAAGAAGGAAAAAAAATACAATAGATGTTTAAATAAAGAAAGCGTTTTGTGATATTCGTGAGAAGAAGAAATCGATAAGACAAATATGTACATAATTATGTTATTCCGAAGACCACAATATTGGACAACATGTACCTATCGTTATTTTTTTATCTTTGATTTTAAGTTCCATCGATGTTGAGAACAATAAATAGTTATTTATAGTTTCTATAAAGTGATTTAATAATGATAATAATGTAGACTTTTTATAACTTTAATCTTAAATGTAGAAATTGTTAAAAGCCAATCTTTCTTTAGATTGTCTTAACAATATCACCCTTATATGAAGGATTATAAGGCTGATATTGTTAAGACTAAGCTGGTGGACGCGAACTGGTCCACAGGTGGACGCAATTAGGATTTTTTGGACGCAAACTGGGTAAAATGCTATATTTTGAAGTTTGTCTATTTAAGAAAAAAACATTACAAGTTTCGAACAAAACTGAAAGTTATTATTAAAATAGACTACATAATGAACGCATTACGTAAATTTTTCATTGAATCAATTTGCTGGAACATTTTTATTTTCTCCTTCAAACTTGCCAACTGCACTAAATGGACGCGAACAGGCGAAATGATCCTAATTGCCATTACCGGTGTGATGTGTAAAAAACCGGTGCATTCGATACAATTTCACTATTGTAATCTTATCATCACATCAATTACATTAACTTTTATTGATTAGATCATGATGAATCAGATAAAACAAGAATCAATAAATCCATTTAAGCACTTACATATTTACCTAGGTGGTGACAACTGAATATTGTTTTACAAAAGTAATGAGTTCATTGCCAGAACTAAACAATAATTTTCTGCAACTTTAAAGGAATAGGCTCATTTGTAACAATAAATATTGTGAATGTATGATGAGGATTGTTTATTAGTAAATACGAATTTTCCTTCCTTCTTTCTTATTATTACATGCAGTGAGGCATAGAATTATTACGAAAATAAATGCATCACATCAGTTTCTGTTAAATACAACCATTTTTTAAATTTTCTTGTGTCATCTTCTAATAACTGCTTTTATTTGTATTTAAGTTACATTTTGTAAATTATCTACTCAAGCTTAAAAGTGTTTGGATAGTGCATTGCTTCGAAGCAAGCTATATGAACATTAAATTTGTATTTGACTCTACAGAAAAATAATTGAATACTTTTTTGAACATATTAGACAAATCAATTCATATTGGATAAAACAGAGGCCACTTAAATAAAATTTTGGGTGGTTGAAGCAGCAGGCATCAGGTGGCAACATATATAATTATCAAGTAGCATTGGCAAGGTGTGGTAAATGGCATATTGAAATACATCACTTATAACATTAAACAGTAAAACTTACTATTGTCTAACTTCATTCCAAACACTTTGTAATCACAATAATAATTGAATGAATGCAAATGCAATTAAACAATTATATTACTGATGAACAAGTTAATTGGACATGCCTTGTTTTCTTTTCTGATTTCCTATTATAGCATTGCTTACATAATGCCAACATACACATAATTATAACAGCATTGTAATTTAATACATCCTTCATTGAGTAGGAAATAATATTTTATATTTCCTACTCCATGTACTCATTTTATGGAATATTATTAAACAACTAACATATGATTATAAATATCAGCATTACAGATAACACGCTTATTTTCGAAACAATGTTTTATATGGCATAAATTAATTCTCAAAATTTGTTCCAATGAATTTTAGAGCTAATATTTTCATGAAAAAGCATGTATGGTCTTAATATATTGAAGATAGGACTAAACCTTGTTTAATTAGCACCCTTTAATTATGGTGAGGTCATATCTCTCCATAATTAAAGAATTATCTTTGAGATATTACATTATCATACCAGTAATGCACTCTAAAAGGTATAAAACATTTTTGTAAAAGCATGCTTAAAGAAAAAACAAGAACAAAACAAAATGTAAGCAGTGGGATAATTGGCTGCAGGTAAAAATATGCAATTGTGACAACCCAGAGCTTGTGCTATATTGGAAGCATATTTGAAACACCATGGAACATGTAACTTTTTAAATTTTTTCTTAAGGCTTTAAGCATCCTGATATCCCTAACACAAATTATACACTTCTTCTTCTTCCATTTAAGAGCTAGGTAGCTCTTGTCGGTGGAGCAATTGCCATTGGCTTCGGTTTTCTGCCTTTTCTTTGACCTCTTGATACAACCCGACTCAAACTTTTTTCTTCAGCTTTGTCATATAGGTATGTCGCGGCCGTACTCTTCCTCTTCTCCCTTCTATTTTGCCTTCCAGTATTATTTTGAAGAAGTTGTCGTGTCGTATCAAGTGGCCAATCATCTTCCCTCTCCGATTTTCTATTAGTTTTAACAACTATCTCTCTTCCTTAACGATTCGCAGAACCTCTTCGTTTGTAATCTTTTCTGTCCAGCTTATTCAAGAAATGATAATAGAAGTCGGAAATGCAAAAGTAAGTGCAAAAGTTCAACAGGGAGTAAGACAAGGATGTCCACTATCACCTCTAATCTTCAACATCTTTATAGAGAGCGCTATTCGTAAAGTGTCAAACAGCGGCCAAGGAGGAGTTAAGTTCAACGGTTATAATATTCCATTTATTCGCTTTGCAGATGACATAGCAGCAATATCAGATAGCCCAGATAATTTAGAAAAGTTACTTGCAGAAATGGACGCAATATTTCGCGAACTTGGTCTTAAAATAAATACTAGCAAGTTAAAATGTTTGACAACTTCAAAATTTCCATCGCAAAATAGACCCATTAAAATTAACAACTTTGTCATTGAACAGGTCAATAGCTTCAAATATCTAGGTAGCCAAATAACACTCAACTCCAGATGTAAACCGGATATAAAAACTAGAATTGCAATAGCCAAACAAGCATATAATAGGAAAAAGACTCTATTCAAATCGAATGTTAACACAAGAATTAGAAAACAGCTGATTAAAACTTACGTCTGGAGTATCACTCTATTGGGCTGTGAAACTTGGACCATGACGCAAAGGGATAGAGAATGATTGGAGGCGTTTGAGATGTGGTGCTGGAGGAGGATGAAGAGAATAAGCTGGACAGAAATTATACACAGTCTGGAGATTTTCAATTTCTGGTTTTACTTGTGCTACTACTGTACTACCCCTTCCGGAACCAGGTGTGAGTGTATGTATGTATGTTAAAAAAAATATTTTTAAAGTATACTTAAACTACATTTTTACAAAGAAGTTTATCAACATCAACATCAATTTCTATCTGAGATGTCACATTCCTAATATTAGTGTTTAAACATATTTCTATATTTTATTTATGTAAATAGCTCAAAGAAATAAATATTGATGTGTGCAGGCCAATTGACCCAATAAAAAAAAAAAATTGTATGACTAGTAGCATCATTGATAAAAGGAGATTACTATAAAAACTCACATTCAACTAAATGAGAAGCTAGTGAGTCTAGTTTCAGCACTGCATTGCAACCATGTGGAGCGTTGTCACAACTAGTACACAATCTGTAATACAAACAAACACATTGTTGTATCATAACATCATCAAATATTTTCATTGTACTCCCTAACTACACTACTACAATCATATCTATAAATACATACTATTATAATTACACTAGTACACATCATTAAAGAAATCTGTAAATGTATGTAAACATAAATAAAGGAAATGCTTAGTTTGCAGCACATATACAAAATAATTTTATTGTAGATCTACCAATTATGACCCAATCAGTTTTACAGCTCCATTATCAACTTATTACAACACTATTATGGCTAAACCAGAAGGCTATAATTATATAAGCCCTTACAAAACAATAGTAATGTGTGACCTACAAACTGTAGTAGGGTCCATGACATGGTTATGAAATATTCACCTTGACAGCAGGTTGCGTAGTATCCTTGGAACTGGTCTGAGCTGGCTGGCAGTGACGGCCTGTCGATCTACTGGGCACGTAGGCTGCCGACTTATCCACTCTGTTATACAGGCACGACAAAACGCGTGCTCACAAGCTGGTGCCTATTTTGACAAAATCTCTATTACAGTAACATCAACACAAGGCACCAATGAAATGTGATATAAGTAATCCTACAAACCTGAAGTGGGTCCTCCAAAACTCCTGAACAAATAGGACAAATAAGTTCTTCATCAACGTCACCTTGAAATCTTTTGATTTCAAATCCCATGTTTGTTATTTTCACACACAGGATTGACAAACATCAGTCCGGCGTGCTCGTGCTTGGAATTTTGATTATTTATAAAACTTTATGTGAAGGTGAAGGAAATGCCAAAAAACAAATAATAAAGTCAACTCAGTTTGCTTTGCTTTCCTTCCAATTTCCAAATGATTCTGATTCACCACAGATTCTCAATATTGTTGATATCGCCTATGTTCAATACAAACTTCAAAGTTGAAATCTGACATTCAATCTAATCGACTATGAAAAGAATTCTATCGGAAAATAAAATGGCTAGAGAATTACTACTGGCAACACTAGTATAAAAAAAAACGAAAAGTAATATTGCCATTATACAACTAACATCGACCCTATATTTTAGTACACAGCTTAGTTTATTCGAAAAAGTAATTAATGTTCCATCTAAAGTTAATTTTCATACAATTTATCATTTTAAGACTTATAAAATTTTGTAATTTATGTAAATTCTTTGAAACTATGTATTATGATCAATTGAAATCTACGAAAGGATTACCCTAAAACAATGTATGCAGCCCAAATTGGCAACATTGCTCAATTCCTGCCATTTGCCAACAAATCTGCCTATTCTTTTTTTTCTGCCATTGTAAAATGGATCTGGGCAAAGGGTGCTGATAAAACACGATTTTCTCTTTAATTTATTTTAAAAACTACAAGGTTTGGAAACAAAATGAGCGTCTTTAAATCAGCTATGGGCTATTTTAGCTCAGGAGGCGCCAACGGTGGCAGTGATAATGATTTTGTTGGTCAGTTTGTTGAAATTGGAAATATGAAGTTACGAGTCAAAAAGGTGATTGCAGAAGGTAAGTCAATTTCTTAATGTAATAAGATTACCACGTATGGTCTAGAGTAAGTTATTCATGGAATGGAAAAAGGTGTTTAGTGTTCCGTGTGGGTTGCTGCAGTCCACATACTAAATAGAAATTGGGGGCGGAAAGGTGCATTGTCCGATAAAATGTTTTCGGTCGTATTGGATAAACATAGTCCTAATTAGAATTTATATTTGGCCGGCTAATAGTTGGCACAAAAGACAAAAAGATTTTGCAGCTGTAATTGTATGAAACGCTATTAATTACAACCAATCAATCTATTAAATCCTTAAGTGATTTGTCTTACAGATTGAGTAGAGGCTTCCTCAAGGAGCAAGATATTGGATTTCATTCATTCATTGCAGTAAAGGTCATATAAATTAATCTTTGATATCATGTTCCATACACAGAATTGATGAAATACTATAATATCAATTTATATGTATTATTTAGCCAAAATTGTTTCAAACAACGTTCCTAACAACAAGTTACTAAAGTTGTTAATAATAGTAGTTTAGGTTATGGGAGACTCTTACGTAAAACATGCACATTATTAAAAAAATGCCTATTGATACACACACCCAAACCCAAAAAGAAATAAGAAGCAAGCACATAAATAATATTTTATGCTTGTATTGTGATGTTCACCATCTTTAAGTAAGGACTGCTTATTATATCCGGGCTGATTGTGACAAATCAATGAATTGGAAAATATTTTACACTAAACATTTTCTTGCAGGTGGTTTTGCTTTTGTGTTTGTTGCTCAAGATGTATCCACTGGTACTGAATATGCACTGAAAAGACTCATGGCAGCCGATGAGCAGGCCAACAAAAATATTATACAAGAAATTAGCCTATTAAAAAAATTATCAGGACACCCTAACATAATCAAATATATAGCTGCGTCTTTTATTGATAAGGCAAAGACATCACATGGAATGGGAGAGTATTTGCTGTTGACTGACTTGTGTAGTGGAGGAAGCCTGATGGAAGCCCTTCAGAATAGAGGGCAGGCCTTTCCACTATCAACAATACTTAGGGTATTCTATCAGACCTGCAGAGCAGTGCAGCATATGCATGCTCAAGTGCCCCCTATTGCACACCGTGATCTCAAATTAGAGAATTTCTTAATATCTAATGAAGGTAAGTCTTATGTAATTGTATATTAGAAAATGCTCAATTTTCTTATGATTACTTTACAACATTTTATGATTTAACTCATTCATAAAATTTTGTTAAATTTCAGGTACAATAAAATTATGTGATTTTGGTTCCGCTACAACTGATATTTATACACCCAATCCATCATGGAGTGCAAATCAAAGAAATATGTTAGAAGAAACTGTAAGTATTTTGTGATAAGCTGTTTGCCAGAATGAATGTGATTATTGCAGTTATATAACTTTGTTAACATGTGTCTATTTGTTTTCAGCTAGCCCAGTTTACTACACCCATGTACAGAGCTCCAGAAATGTTGGATACTTGGGATAATCGCAAGATTGATCACAGTGTGGACATGTGGGCTCTGGGGTGCATACTTTATACATTGTGCTATATGCAACACCCATTTGAAGATTCTGCTAAACTTGCAATACTTAACGGAAATTACAACCTTAACCCCAATGATCAACGCTACAAATGTTTTCATGAAATCATAAGTGAGTATAATCAACCTTTGAAGTACTTGTTCATAGATTTGAGTAAAGGTGTGTGATGTAAATGTGTTTGTTCTCAGGTGGTTGCCTAACAGTGAACCCCGAGGAGCGCATGACAATAAGTAGTGTGCTGGAGCGATTGGCGGCGATAGCGGAGTCCAATAATGTCAATCTCAAGCAACCACTCAAATTTGAGCGTAAAAAAGTTGAACAATCTGTGGCCACTAGCTCGCCAGGTAATAAGAAGTCAAGTAAATATTACACTACCATATCCTAAGAGAAATGTCGCGCCGCGGCACGTTCAACATTTTGTGATAAATTCGAAAGAATCGCCTAATCGTGTACATTGAGTTGCGATCGCGCGTCACTAATCCATTTATTCCCTATGGACCATCGTTCTGTTCTGTTGCATTAAATACTCGAGCTAAAAATGGTCAAGTATTTTTTGACTTTTTACACTCAAATTTTATTTTTCCATATATTTATTTTGAGTTCCTTAGAAAGGTTATAAACAAAATGTGAGATTTATTTACATTCCAATGTTGATTATCACCAAAAATTGAACATCACCAAAGGTAAGGCAATGTTGAATAAATTGTTCTCTGAATGAAATAAGGTAGTATAGCATTTATTTGACTTGAAACAAAATTGATTATCTATGTTGCTTCAACGCTGACCTGCATTAACATGATGTTGGTAATTATAGAAAATGTATATTTATGTCTATTGAAGAGGCTCAGACTGCATTTAATAAGTGCAATATTAGCAATGATGTTTCATGAACAGTGAAGTTAATAAGCTTTAATTTGATATTTAAGTCTGATTACGAAAGGAGACTTGAACAAAGATTATCACAGTGATAGAATAATAAGATGGTCATAAAAGTATATTAGACAAAAATTGATACACCATTCTCAAATTATTCTTTACATTCTTCTTGAATATTATAATTACCAAAAAGTCAGTATGCATTTATAAAATGCATACCTTTTATAGCTAGATAGGATTCTTGTCGCTAGTTAGAGTACTTTAATATATTTAGGTGTAATAATTTAACTGTCTATACATTCCTGTATGTCTATTGGGCTATATAAACAATTTTCACACCAATGTCTAAACCCCATACTGTTTAGGTATATTATTTTTCTATATAGTAATTATATGAGTATAATGAAGCAGATATCCAGTATGATGAATATAAAGTACAGCGGTATGTACCGAAGCTGGATGTATATGTATAGTATAACGGTATATATTGGCTTGATAACTCACAAGAGTGTTGTACATGTGAACTAACATAGTTGGGTTGCGGTGTGCGGTGTGAGCCATCACGGCGTCGCATTAACAGTCTGGGTGGCTTGGTCTCTGCACCTTCGCGCACTTGTCACGTAGTTATATTGCCTCTTATGTTTAAGTTATTTGTGTGTATATAAACTAGTCTATTATTGAATCGGTGTAACATACTACACTGCTTGTTATCACAATCTTAGGTATATATGTGTTGATACAATCAAACACTATGATCAAAATCATGGAACAGTCCAGTTTTTTCCAGACAATATAAGGAAATGATATGTTAAACTGAGGTACAAGTATTGAATTAGAGTAGATTTATATGATATTATAGAATACATAATGTTTAACGTTCATAATTTTGTCATTAGTTGATATCACAAGAGTTAGTGTCTCTACAAACAATGTGTCTTTTCTTACATTTTTGTCATAAATCATTATTTCTGTTGTGCATATTATTATTTAGTCATGTCGGAGCTTTATATAGATAAATAAATGAGTATATTCTTCACAGCCGTGGTTTGATTTTATTTCTAACGCATACTGAGTGGCACAGATAGCGCAAATGTGAGGTTCGCGCATAGTGGAGCTCCGTAGTACGAACACGTGGGTATAATTGTACGTAAACTGTACTGTATGGTATTGAGGTGGCGCAGGCACGTTCGCTTACAACTAACACGATTGATCGCACTGTAGACATGGTTGCACGTAATACACACCGACTATACTGTCTAGTACAACTACTACCAACTAACATCGTGGCTATGTAGCAGTTTAGTCTTGGGTTGACTCGTAGTTTCCCATATGAGGCAAAAATGATTCACTGTAATTACGTTTTGGAATAATAGTTATTCAATTTATGGTCGTCGTGTGAAGTATGGTTTTGATGCGTACGAGTGCTATAGTCGTAGGGAATTCGATACAGTTGGTACTTTAATTGGTGTAGCTAACTCCTAACACGCATTTGTCTAACTGTGAGCTAGTCTCTTTCGTAGCTTTGGTACATAGGTGACTAACACAACTTTACCCGGTCTACATTTTCACATATAACATTTTATTATACTACGTCGCTGCTATTGGGTCGTCATTTAATTAGCTCACATAAATCACCTAATTTACTCATCTTCATTCATAATTAACCTTATTTTCAAACGCAGCTTAAACTGTATATAATGTTGCATTATAATATTTTCAGTACATTTATTTCATTGATACTGATGTTATATATTTTTACCATTATAATATAATTTAATATCTACACTACAATAGATTTAAAAACGTTATATTAGGGATAGCTCTAGTGAATGAATGAGCCCACCCAATAAACTAAAATCAAGATTAATTAAAGGCATTCTCAAGTGTTTACAATAATATCGATTAATGTTATCTAATCTTTGTTGATTTATGAAGTAGTATTTGCTAATCATACTATAGCATTCATACTTTTTGTATGAAAGCATGAACGAGGATTAAATAATTGTTTAAATTTTTTCGTTATGGACCATCTGCCATGCATGTTAGCCTGATTCCTGAAACAGTGCTTATATTTTATTTCGTTGAATGGTCATAACACATTGCATGTACCTATTCGTAGCGACTAAGTCCTTCGCCTCTTTCCTTATTTTTCAACGGATATTACATTATTATTTTATCTGTACCTAGTAAACAACTGTGTCAAGAATTATCTGTTTGGTATAAACGCGTGAATCGATACTGTGCGTGCGATAAGACTAGCTTCGGCTACTCTGGATACTGGCACAATCAGAGTCATACATCGAGTGATAACCGTGGTTGCAATCAAGGGACGTTACGAACTCGTTCCGAAAACTGTTGATACAAACATTTCTTATTTCGTGTCTAACAAACAGTTCTTTGATAACGTCTGCCAACTTACGCGTGCACAATTGCACGATTAATTCACAATTTGTTGCAATTGTAGACTTCCGTCAATTTTACTTAATATAGAGTTAAACATAACTAGGGAAACGTGGATGTAAGATATGTGCCAATCCTTTAAGGCAACGCACGCACTGTGTGTGCATGTAATGCTGCTCTTTGTTTCTAGACCTAAATAAATGTTAAGCATCCTTGGCAACCATAAAAATATGTAAAGTAATTTAAAAATATACATTTATATTAAACCAAACCTTATGTATTTTTTCGCGCTTTTGTTTATTCGTAGCTTGCCCTAATACACTATAAGATCCTTAATAGTGACCCCCTATCACGGTATATTTGAATCCTTGAACGACCATTATATCTGTAAGAACATAGATGTAATATTATTGAGTCATTGACATGTAGGTACTCCTTATCCCTACGATTCACTTGTCGCTTAGGCCAAGCATTAGTGAATATCGTCACGAGAGGCGTAGGACTTGGTCACGTAGATATAATTGTATGCAATACATATCACGTTTTCTTTTTCATTTTAGGTGTTTTCAACTTTTTCGGGTGCCCAATAGTTTTCTCGTTTAAATGACCCGCTGCGCTAGCATGAACTCTTGCATCGGACACCACTCACACTTGACGCTTGCTAGAACGGATATGCTCGCAATGATGAGTATTCATTGTTTTTATTTATTAATGTTTAATTATTATATAAAATTTAATGTTGTTATCGCCTGTAGATTATTATGATTTTTGATGAAGATATTTTGTTAGTACTGTTTTGGCAGCGCAACGTACCTACCTATGCTATGATATCGGATGTTGCAATTAAATTTTAAATTGTACTCAATTCTGTCATTTTTATATTTATAAATGAGTATTCTCTGGCCGCCAAACGTAACTATATTGTATAGAGATGTTTTTTGCAATCTGTACTTAACGATGACAATAATTGTATAATAGGGTCAAAATAATTACATTTTATTTAGTCCGTATTTTAGATAATAAAAAAATATTGGACACGTATTTTTTCTTTTTTCGATTAAATAAAAAATAACAAAGATATAGCCCATTAAATTTACGTGTGACGTCACCGCGTGCGAAAAAATGCAGCACGGCGTGACGTTATACGTAACTTTAATGAGCTATATCTTAGTAATTTTTTTTTAATTTACAAATAAAAAAATATGTATCGCTTATTTTTGAATAATCTAAAGTACGGACTTATAATTTTTTTTTCGTCAACTAGCCTATTCACTTGATATTTGTAAAACTCAAGGCAATTGATGTATGTAGGTCCGTCCCTTTTATAGTTTATAATTCTAGTATAACTGATATTTCCAGTGGCTTATGGGCGATCGTGGCTGTTCCAACATATTTCTTTAATAATAAATCAATTGAAATTGCTTCTAAGACTTTAGGTACTGTTTATATATATGGCTTTAGTAATATCTCTTTATTGTAATCAGCTTAATAATCCAATAAATGAAAAATGGGCAAGCTGATCTTGTAGACTTAAATCAAACTACCGCCACTGGTCATTCCAATTTATTACTTCCATTTACTTTTAGCCTTGTTAGAAAATAAGAAATGTGTGACTCAAATAGCAATTAACATTTTTATTCCACTTAAATACGACATTGGCAAATGTTGGTTCAAATGTTTGACATTCCACAAAATGGTACAAATGCGAAGTTATCGATCGATATTATTAATTAGTTACCATATTGTTATGTATTACAAGTTTAAGGCTTCTGTTATATCACATTTAGTATTAATATTCGACTTGGTTCTAACTTACATAGAGGATAGTCTACCACAATTAATGCATTCCATTATATGCATTTTTATATGATTTAAATCATAGAGTATTAGGCTACTAATTAGATTTTCATAACTTTTAAATAAACGTTGAAATCGTTGTGTTTGTATTAGAATACCAAAATCAAACCGCGCTGTGAAGATATGTATGAAAATGGCAGGACAGGAGAAACTACCGATCTGGAGACCTAGTCTATGTTTGTACGGGAATAGATCCTAGTATTCGCCATTCGTGTGCAAACTCAGCCTAGGCCCCCCAAACCGTTTCTTAGCTCATTGGAATTCCCCAATGTCCTGGTCTACCTCTGCCTTTTAAGTTGTGAAAGATATAATTAAAATATCAGCTTCAGAAATACTACTTAAAAATATGTATATGCAATTTTCATATTTTTAAAACATCTATAGTCAACTCAATAATGTTTTAAAGGTGCTTTTAAATAACGTTGACACAATATTCTTCTATGTTTAGTTTAAATAGCATGTGCCCCAATCTATGTCAAGAATATAATATCTCGAATTTACTAGATTTGTTTCCATATAGTAATAGTTGATACGCTCATAAAGCATTTTGACGAATAAAAAAGTATATTTTGAAAAGAGTTTCCTATTCCATAAACTTAAGAATATTTTAAAAAAGCTATACTTGTTTATTACCAATAGGTAAGTAAATAGTTTCATTTTATAAAGTTTTTCATGAGGTGTTCAACAATATTATGTTGTTTTATATATTGTTGTGATATTTGTGATTTTATTACATTCACTGAGTTTTTATGAATATATACTTTTCCATTGAACACATGTGATTTTTTCAACTGTAAAGTGATTTTATGAAATAGTTTTTAGTTAAATTATAAAGAAATGTAGTATTAGATGAGCAATATTTTTGTTACTATTAGTTATGTAAGAGTAAACATGTAAGATATTTAATGTTGGAAATAAATATCAAATAATCAATATTGTTGTTTTTGTAAAATTTGATTATCAAACCTATTAAGTTTATAAATATAATGTTGATCAGCAGAACTGGTTTCCACACTACAACACAAAATACACAAATGTATTAAATATTAAGAATCAAATCACTGTCATTATAAATTCAACTAGATTCACACTACTAGAAATTGTATTACATTTAACTGTTGTATATGTGGACTTTTATAACTATTGACATGATTGCAAATGATCTTAAATCATTTACTGAATGTCTTTGAAAGCCACAATTTAAAACAAACGACAAAGCTAGAGTGAGATACATAATATTAAAAAAAAAAAAACATGTTCTGATACTCAATTCAAATGTCGAATATATACTTTTTAAGAATATGTTGGTTTTGTATACTGTATACTACAGCGTAATTTTTTCTTCTAGCTGGCAAAGATCCTGTGTCAAACAGCCAGGAGGTGCCGAACTCGCGGCCGCCAGAACCGGCGCGCCCCCCTCCGCCCGCTCGCCCCCCTGCGGCGCCGCACTATCAACCTCCTTTGCCACAACCACCAGTCAATTCAGGAGGACTATTCTCGTCTATTAAAGGGGGTGCTGGCAGCTTCCTTAAGAATTTAAAAGATACATCTTCGAAAGTTATGCAGACTGTACAACAGTGAGTAGAACGTTTTATTTAGTACGTTATGTTGTATTATCGTCCAAAACGTTTACTTATTATTCTGTTCATTTTTCAGGTCTATAGCTAGAACTGATTTGGATATTAGCTATATTACTAGTCGGTTAATCGTGATGCCTTATCCGTCTGAAGGATTAGAGAGTGCTTATAAGACTAACCACGTTGATGATGTCCGGGTAAGTCTTATTGTACATCTTACATAACTAGACTTCGCTCGCGGCTCCGACCACGTTTATCGCTTTGGTACCGACAGACAGGAAGAAATGATATTAAATATCAGCCCTATATAAGCAGTTCCACGCCTATAAGCTAAGCTATTTAGGCAGCTAGGGTAACTACGATCTGTCTCGTGCTTAGATTTGACGAGTTTCCCTTCTCGAACAGGTTGGTTTCCTAGCAGCATAGACCACATCCACACCATTACGGGTTTTGCAACCTCATCATTATGTCTTTCGAGAACATTATGGATAATCTCAGACGCGCAGGATTCCTGACTATGTTTCCCTTTAGCGTTAAGCAAGCGATAATAATTAACAATTGAATACGTACATAACTTCGAAAAGACAACGGTGCGCGCCGTAGGTTTAAACCCGAAACTCTGTGTAGCAGTTTTACACTTAAACACATTTTCGTAATTTCGGCAATGGTTTAGTCTAGTCTAAAGGAAAGGGTAAATTATACAACTGAGGCCATCTATCCTCCAACCGACACTGGCGCCATCTAACGTGCATGACGGAACTAGATCTCGCATCGCGCAGTTAAAGTTTTTTTTTAAAGACAACTCCCGCATTAGGACTAAATCCTGTGTCGCGGGGAACTTTACAGACATACAACTAACGGACATAATGAACACCCAGACTCGAAACAACAATTTATGAATCACACAAAGTGTTTTCTCGTGTGGGGATCGAACCCACAACACTTCGGCACAGTGTCAAGCGGTGAGGCGGCTGCTTAAACCACTACGCCAACCGTGCAGTCAGTCCTCGCATGTGACGATAGTATTTTCAAGTTCTCAAATGTTGCCGTCGGACTGCAGTCCACTAGGTACGAGATTGGTCAAAGGGTCCTCCCTCTATTTGGAAGGACACACGTACCTTTTTTTCTAAACATATTTAGCTGAGTGAGTAACCCCCTATGAGGCGAACTATGCCAGAAAAAAACGTTGCATATGTCTCAAATATAAATTTAGAGTCAACTACCCTATTTGCAGGCGTACCTAGAGTCTCGGCACCCGGGCGGCAAGTACACAGTGTACATGGCGTGTCGCGGCGGGCGGCTGACGTTCCCGCGGCACGTGCACGTGACGGACGCGTGCCGCGCGCTGTGGCCCACCCCCGCGCACCGCGCACCCCTCCTCGCGCCGCTGTACTCGCTGCTGCAGCACATGTACCACCACCTCGGCAAGGACGAGCGAGCCGCCGCCGTCATCACCTGCCAGGTAACTCACACCCTTAGCACCATGTACATAAGGAGTCACTTGGTGTGCACACCCCCGCGCACCGCGCACCCCTCCTCGCGCCGCTGTACTCGCTGCTGCAGCACATGTACCACCACCTCGGCAAGGACGAGCGAGCCGCCGCCGTCATCACCTGCCAGGTAACTCACACCCTTAGCACCATGTACATAAGGAGTCACTTGGTGTGCACACCCCCGCGCACCGCGCACCCCTCCTCGCGCCGCTGTACTCGCTGCTGCAGCACATGTACCACCACCTCGGCAAGGACGAGCGAGCCGCCGCCGTCATCACCTGCCAGGTAACTCACACCCTTAGCACCATGTACATAAGGAGTCACTTGGTGTGCACACCCCCGCGCACCGCGCACCCCTCCTCGCGCCGCTGTACTCGCTGCTGCAGCACATGTACCACCACCTCGGCAAGGACGAGCGAGCCGCCGCCGTCATCACCTGCCAGGTAACTCACACCCTTAGCACCATGTACATAAGGAGTCACTTGGTGTGCACACCCCCGCGCACCGCGCACCCCTCCTCGCGCCGCTGTACTCGCTGCTGCAGCACATGTACCACCACCTCGGCAAGGACGAGCGAGCCGCCGCCGTCATCACCTGCCAGGTAACTCACACCCTTAGCACCATGTACACAAGGAGTCACTTGGTGTGCACACCCCCGCGCACTGCGCACCCCTTCTCGCGCCGCTGTACTCGCTGCTGCAGCACATGTACCACCACCTCGGCAAGGACGAGCGAGCCGCCGCCGTCATCACCTGCCAGGTAACTCACACCCTTAGCACCATGTACATAAGGAGTCACTTGGTGTGCACACCCCCGCGCACCGCGCACCCCTCCTCGCGCCGCTGTACTCGCTGCTGCAGCACATGTACCACCACCTCGGCAAGGACGAGCGAGCCGCCGCCGTCATCACCTGCCAGGTAACTCACACCCTTAGCACCATGTACATAAGGAGTCACTTGGTGTGCACACCCCCGCGCACCGCGCACCCCTCCTCGCGCCGCTGTACTCGCTGCTGCAGCACATGTACCACCACCTCGGCAAGGACGAGCGAGCCGCCGCCGTCATCACCTGCCAGGTAACTCACACCCTTAGCACCATGTACACAAGGAGTCACTTGGTGTGCACACCCCCGCGCACTGCGCACCCCTTCTCGCGCCTCTGTACTCGCTGCTGCAGCACATGTACCACCACCTCGGCAAGGACGAGCGAGCCGCCGCCGTCATCACCTGCCAGGTAACTCACACCCTTAGCACCATGTACATAAGGAGTCACTTGGTGTGCACACCCCCGCGCACCGCGCACCCCTCCTCGCGCCGCTCTACTCGCTGCTGCAGCACATGTACCACCACCTCGGCAAGGACGAGCGAGCCGCCGCCGTCATCACCTGCCAGGTAACTCACACCCTTAGCACCATGTACATAAGGAGTCACTTGGTGTGCACACCCCCGCGCACCGCGCACCCCTCCTCGCGCCGCTGTACTCGCTGCTGCAGCACATGTACCACCACCTCGGCAAGGACGAGCGAGCCGCCGCCGTCATCACCTGCCAGGTAACTCACACCCTTAGCACCATGTACATAAGGAGTCACTTGGTGTGCACACCCCCGCGCACCGCGCACCCCTCCTCGCGCCGCTGTACTCGCTGCTGCAGCACATGTACCACCACCTCGGCAAGGACGAGCGAGCCGCCGCCGTCATCACCTGCCAGGTAACTCACACCCTTAGCACCATGTACATAAGGAGTCACTTGGTGTGCACATCCCCGCGCACCGCGCACCCCTCCTCGCGCCGCTGTACTCGCTGCTGCAGCACATGTACCACCATCTCGGCAAGGACGAGCGAGCCGCCGCCGTCATCACCTGCCAGGTAACTCACACCCTTAGCACCATGTACATAAGGAGTCACTTGGTGTGCACACCCCCGCGCACCGCGCACCCCTCCTCGCGCCGCTGTACTCGCTGCTGCAGCACATGTACCACCACCTCGGCAAGGACGAGCGAGCCGCCGCCGTCATCACCTGCCAGGTAACTCACACCCTTAGCAACATGTACATAGGCTTCAAATTGGCGTGTGGACATCTAAAGAGTTAAAGACCTTGACCGTATAACTCGCATCTATTGGTTTTGCTGTACACGGTACTTCAACGTGTATATCACTAGGTATACCTTCTGGTACACATTGCCTAATAAAGGAGGTGCGGGATGTTGCCATAACTTGCCAGGTTACTACAACTCTTATCACTATGTAGCTAAGGAGCAATTTTGCGTGCATATGCTAAGCTACTTGCTGAGTGCAAAAATGTATGCAACTGACATAAGCTTGCGATGTCACGTGGTCAACGAATAGCTTATTTTACCATGGCAATCTAACGATAGCCAAATTAGAAATGAGTAGTGAATTTCATTTGGCTTGGCCCTCTTCCCTGTACCTCTTTACGCCCATGCCAGACTCAACCTCATGAATTTACAAAACTCTTTATCTAATTCCAGGATGGTAAACAAATGTCCTGTATGTTGGTGTGCGGGCTACTGTTGTACGCCAAGTTAGTCACAATACCGGAGGACGCGCTACAAATATTCGCCGTGAAGCGAGCTCCAATCAATATCGCGCCTAGCCAGCTTAGATACTTATACTATCTCAGTAATATTATTAGGTAAGTTGGACTAATATTGTTCTACTATGAAATATTGCTGTCCTTTAGGATTGTGGAGGTCAGATAGGCTCTATGGAAAAAGCTAAAATTCAGTCCAATCCGGTCAAACTTTAAGCGGATCTCGCGGGTTTTAAACTGGGATAACGCTAGAAGGATAATGAAAGTAATATTGTTTTGTGGGATGGACAAAGGATATTTGAAAAATGACAGCTAATTGTTTTACAATAGAGTTCATATTTCAATCACAATTATTACACATGCATGATGCCGAGAATCAATCACGATTATCGTACCTGACGCCGAAGTTTTTCAATGCATTTCATTATCTAAACCAAAAATGCCAAAAAACGGAACATGATACTTTCTTTAGTTCTAAATTCGTCAATATTTTACCTGCCATCTTCCAAGTTTTATTTTATTTGTTTCAGACCAGAACCAATACTTCCACACTTTAGGGCAGTGACTTTAGTATCACTTACTATACAACCAGTGCCATTATTCACTAAAGCAAGGTAACTAAACAGATTATTTTGTATTTATGATACAAATTGTGAAAAGAGTGTTTTTATTAAATTTCATTTTAGTTTATTTGTATATTTATTGCCATAATAATATTGTTTCTTTTATACAGGGATGGTTGTAGACCATATATAGAAATATACAACGAAGATAGGATGCTGTTATCTACTCTACAAGACTACGACAGGTTGCATCTTTACACGATGGCGGAAGGCAAAGTGAGTAAAATATGACTTTTTATCACACCTCAAAACTGTATAGTATTTTCAATCTGACTTCAGTTATAAACTTTGATTGTAATATGACGTGTAATATGTTGTTGTTACAAACATTTTATAAATTCGTATTCTTTCGTATAAAAAGCAAAGTATTGATGGAAATTTTGTACATATTATGTCAATTTAAATATACTCATCTGGATATAGCAGGGGAGCCCACGATGCTAAATTGGGGTTTACTCGAGCGTCATTGAGACCTATTGGGTTACAAAGCTAAGATGATAAAGGCGCTTTTAAATATACTAACTACAGAAGTACACACATCCGGTCGTTTCTTGCCTTGCGACCAATTTTATTTTGTTTTTTGGTTAATTACCCTTCCCCAGAAAAACTGTTGAACTGATTTTGATGCAACTTTGTAGTAATATAGCTTATACGGGTCTCCCTTGTTTGACCGAAAGGAATTCGACAAATTTTTACTTCCCAAAAAATTTTTCGCTAACGCAAACCTAATGGTATGGTATAAACGTTCATTACGTTTATACCATAACTTGTTTACCAACTAGTACTTTTGACATTTTTTATTTAGTCAAATATTTCAGTTGGAATAACAGTTTTTACGCAAAATCAATTATTATCCTAATCTAAATAGTTCAGTGCCGGGTAACCTACCAAAAACAATCTATTTATTCCATTAATGCAAGTCGTTTCTGGCACTCGCCGGTCGCTACCGTGGCACCGCTCGCTTCGCTCGCTCGGCTCGTGCGTAGCAGGTCACAGTTCTTACCTAACCTAACCATTTTTTTTTTATAAATCTATCTATATATATAATTTATCCTATTCTAACTACTTCCATTATTAGTTTATTTACCAAACGTACGAAGAACAACGTCTGAAGATTGTTTGCTGTAATAAATCATTTGGTTAAAGACCAAATGCCATAATGACATTATACTTGGTAATATTTTGCCAAGTAAACATTTGATCAAATAAAAATATGCGTACTAAAAACATTGGAAACATTGCAATGGTATAAAAAAAGGTTGCTACAATTTGTTTGGGTAATGAAATTTTGTCAAAATCTTTTCGGCAAAACGGCAGGATCCCAGCTTATACATCAAAACAGCATATAGGTTACCTAGATCGCGACAATCGACATAATAAGGCGTTGAGAGATGCAGAGACTGATGTTATAGCCCTATCTCACATTGGGCGTGCGCGTTCCTCGAGCGGGCGCCCGGCGGGTACGGGTGTGCGTTCGATCGCGAACACACATTTCCACTCCATAGTAAAAAGTGAACGCCGGGCGTCGAACGTTTGGGGGACGCGCATGCCCAGTGTGAAGCGGCCATAATACCTAGTACATTATGGCTAGTTGTAAACTGTTTTTTTTTTAACCTTTTGGTCATATCTATGTCCAAAATGAACCCAACATATTTTGTGTTGGTAACATTAAAGTTGATCAATTTGAATGACAGTAGCGTACATAAGGCTGATGTGGTGTTTGTGTAGGTGACGTTGCCGCTGGACACGACGGTGGTGGGCGACGTGGCGGTGTGCGTGTACCACGCGCGCCAGCAGCTGGGCCGCGTGCACTCGGTGCCGGTGCTGTCGCTGCACTTCCACACCGGCTTCCTCTCGCTCAACCAGCACGCCATCAAGTTCACCAGGTAACACGTGTGCTCCAACTAACAGCTGGGCCGCGTGCACTCGGTGCCGGTGCTGTCGCTGCACTTCCACACCGGCTTCCTCTCGCTCAACCAGCACGCCATCAAGTTCACCAGGTAACACGTGTGCTCCAACTAACAGCTGGGCCGCGTGCACTCGGTGCCGGTGCTGTCGCTGCACTTCCACACCGGCTTCCTCTCGCTCAACCAGCACGCCATCAAGTTCACCAGGTAACACGTGTGCTCCAACTAACAGCTGGGCCGCGTGCACTCGGTGCCGGTGCTGTCGCTGCACTTCCACACCGGCTTCCTCTCGCTCAACCAGCACGCCATCAAGTTCACCAGGTAACACGTGTGCTCCAACTAACAGCTGGGCCGCGTGCACTCGGTGCCGGTGCTGTCGCTGCACTTCCACACCGGCTTCCTCTCGCTCAACCAGCACGCCATCAAGTTCACCAGGTAACACGTGTGCTCCAACTAACAGCTGGGCCGCGTGCACTCGGTGCCGGTGCTGTCGCTGCACTTCCACACCGGCTTCCTCTCGCTCAACCAGCACGCCATCAAGTTCACCAGGTAACACGTGTGCTCCAACTAACAGCTGGGCCGCGTGCACTCGGTGCCGGTGCTGTCGCTGCACTTCCACACCGGCTTCCTCTCGCTCAACCAGCACGCCATCAAGTTCACCAGGTAACACGTGTGCTCCAACTAACAGCTGGGCCGCGTGCACTCGGTGCCGGTGCTGTCGCTGCACTTCCACACCGGCTTCCTCTCGCTCAACCAGCACGCCATCAAGTTCACCAGGTAACACGTGTGCTCCAACTAACAGCTGGGCCGCGAGCACTCGGTGCCGGTGCTGTCGCTACACTTCCACACCGGCTTCCTCTCGCTCAACCAGCACGCCATCAAGTTCACCAGGTAACACGTGTGCTCCAACTAACAGCTGGGCCGCGTGCACTCGGTGCCGGTGCTGTCGCTGCACTTCCACACCGGCTTCCTCTCGCTCAACCAGCACGCCATCAAGTTCACCAGGTAACACGTGTGCTCCAACTAACAGCTGGGCCGCGTGCACTCGGTGCCGGTGCTGTCGCTACACTTCCACACCGGCTTCCTCTCGCTCAACCAGCACGCCATCAAGTTCACCAGGTAACACGTGTGCTCCAACTAACAGCTGGGCCGCGTGCACTCGGTGCCGGTGCTGTCGCTGCACTTCCACACCGGCTTCCTCTCGCTCAACCAGCACGCCATCAAGTTCACCAGGTAACACGTGTGCTCCAACTAACAGCTGGGCCGCGTGCACTCGGTGCCGGTGCTGTCGCTGCACTTCCACACCGGCTTCCTCTCGCTCAACCAGCACGCCATCAAGTTCACCAGGTAACACGTGTGCTCCAACTAACAGCTGGGCCGCGTGCACTCGGTGCCGGTGCTGTCGCTGCACTTCCACACCGGCTTCCTCTCGCTCAACCAGCACGCCATCAAGTTCACCAGGTAACACGTGTGCTCCAACTAACAGCTGGGCCGCGTGCACTCGGTGCCGGTGCTGTCGCTACACTTCCACACCGGCTTCCTCTCGCTCAACCAGCACGCCATCAAGTTCACCAGGTAACACGTGTGCTCCAACTAACAGCTGGGCCGCGTGCACTCGGTGCCGGTGCTGTCGCTGCACTTCCACACCGGCTTCCTCTCGCTCAACCAGCACGCCATCAAGTTCACCAGGTAACACGTGTGGTCCAACTAACAGCTGGGCCGCGTGCACTCGGTGCCGGTGCTGTCGCTGCACTTCCACACCGGCTTCCTCTCGCTCAACCAGCACGCCATCAAGTTCACCAGGTAACACGTGTGCTCCAACTAACAGCTGGGCCGCGTGCACTCGGTGCCGGTGCTGTCGCTGCACTTCCACACCGGCTTCCTCTCGCTCAACCAGCACGCCATCAAGTTCACCAGGTAACACGTGTGCTCCAACTAACAGCTGGGCCGCGTGCACTCGGTGCCGGTGCTGTCGCTGCACTTCCACACCGGCTTCCTCTCGCTCAACCAGCACGCCATCAAGTTCACCAGGTAACACGTGTGCTCCAACTAACAGCTGGGCCGCGTGCACTCGGTGCCGGTGCTGTCGCTACACTTCCACACCGGCTTCCTCTCGCTCAACCAGCACGCCATCAAGTTCACCAGGTAACACGTGTGCTCCAACTAACAGCTGGGCCGCGTGCACTCGGTGCCGGTGCTGTCGCTGCACTTCCACACCGGCTTCCTCTCGCTCAACCAGCACGCCATCAAGTTCACCAGGTAACACGTGTGGTCCAACTAACAGCTGGGCCGCGTGCACTCGGTGCCGGTGCTGTCGCTGCACTTCCACACCGGCTTCCTCTCGCTCAACCAGCACGCCATCAAGTTCACCAGGTAACACGTGTGGTCCAACTAACAGCTGGGCCGCGTACACTCGGTGCCGGTGCTGTCGCTGCACTTCCACACCGGCTTCCTCTCGCTTAACCAGCACGCCATCAAGTTCACCAGGTAACACGTGTGCTCCAACTAACAGCTGGGCCGCGTGCACTCGGTGCCGGTGCTGTCGCTGCACTTCCACACCGGCTTCCTCTCGCTCAACCAGCACGCCATCAAGTTCACCAGGTAACACGTGTGCTCCAACTAACAGCTGGGCCGCGTGCACTCGGTGCCGGTGCTGTCGCTGCACTTCCACACCGGCTTCCTCTCGCTCAACCAGCACGCCATCAAGTTCACCAGGTAACACGTGTGCTCCAACTAACAGCTGGGCCGCGTGCACTCGGTGCCGGTGCTGTCGCTGCACTTCCACACCGGCTTCCTCTCGCTTAACCAGCACGCCATCAAGTTCACCAGGTAACACGTGTGCTCCAACTAACAGCTGGGCCGCGTGCACTCGGTGCCGGTGCTGTCGCTGCACTTCCACACCGGCTTCCTCTCGCTCAACCAGCACGCCATCAAGTTCACTAGGTAACACGTGTTGTGTGAATGCCTAGCTCCAGATGTGATGCTGGTGGTCTAGGCTAATAAAAAAGCTTAAAAATCTGGTAGAAATACTGTATTGCATAGGTCGTGTCCAACTAACAGTTAGGCCGCGAGGAAAGAGAATTGTTACTCGCCATGCATCTTCGAACTTTTTATGGAGAATGAACTGAAAGAGCGTTAGAATTACTACTATTGTACCGTAATGAGGTTTACAGCAAAAACGGGCAGTATATTCAGTCAGCACGCTACCTTTGGTTTATTGAAGTGTGTTGCTTGCCTCGGATCTATCATCAAGTCAAATGAGACCTTAAGACGTGGAAGGATAGTTGTACACTTCGGTCCATGGTCTGTGAAAATTGGTAGTCTCAACTTTTTACGAATGCACTTATGTATTCGGCTGACATATACAACCGTGACCGTGCCACATGTACGTGTGTTAGTGGCATCAGCTATGGCTTATGGAAAGCCGCAAATTTAACATTTTTACTTTTGTTCGACTGAGGGTCTCTAAAAGCAGTTATTATTCTACAGGTCCGAAATCGACGGTATTGACGAAACCTTGCCTGTGAACGATCACTTCTCGAATAACACAAATGCTGTCATAAGCCTAGTGGTACAAAACGGGGAGAGGCGTAAACCGCGCTCGGATCTCTGGGAGGAAGACCATTCGTTCCCGATCCGTACACCCGACGTACTGTTCTCCACTACTCTGGAAAGAGACGAGACTATCGATAACTTTGGTGAGTGTATTTTATTTGCGTGGAAATTTTATTGAAATTATAGCACAGTAGGCATCTGATTAGCTTTTATAATATGATAATAATATGCACAAATTTTTAACAAAAAGTAGTTCCACTTTTGTGAATAGATTTGTAATACAATATTGCAAAAAGTTGCTGTTATCCCCTGTTCTATAAATGGTTACATATGTAGGCATGCTCTTAAATATTGTGCAATCCGAAACAGACTATACGACGTGACATTTATAACTGTTTAGTTCAATCGGCTTTGCGACTATAGGCACAGAATTAAATAGTACTGAATTAATATTATTACTATTTTAGATTATTTTGATAAGCAATTAATAATATTTTCTGGTATCTGTCTTGATATATTATTATATGTACTTATGTGAACTATTTATGTATATGTGTACAAGTGTGTCTTGTCTATTCATACAGCCAATCTGCGCAACAATCCCTCCACGGTGCCGCGACCAAGTATGTCGTAGTGTGTGTTAGATATAGAGTTAACTCTGTCGTACTATGTATGGAAAGCCTCATATATGTATAAATAGTGAAAAGGTTCCTTCCTTATACCTTTTTACTTTGAATTTACACAATGTTTTGTTTTAAATCTTGCATAGATTGAAAAGAAAATGTTGGAATAGTTGACAACATTGATTCCTGATAAGCTTGACTATAATGAATTTTTTTTCATCTTCTAGCCGCTCTTTTATATCTTTACCTTCTGTAATTGATTTGACTGCAAAACTGGTTAATATAAAGCTTTGAATAGCAGTGCAGCAGGGTCTTTCTTAAAGGGTCTTACAAAGCCCTTTTCAATAAACAAAAAAGAATCGCTAGTGAGAAAAATTATTGCCCTAACTCTTAACATTACTTTAAATTGAACGTGAGTCAATGGATCGAAAAAATATCGTTTTAATATAATGTTAGTACTAACACAACAAACAAATAGTTTTAAACCAAATCAAAGTTGTTTTGGACATGATGGATTCCATATATAGTTTGTCTAGAGTTGGTAATTCAGTGAGCTAATGTCTTTATTTTAACACAATGAACCCATTGCACGCTCCCATATTACATTTCTCGCGTGCACAGTATCATATTGTAAACAAATCATATTTATTTTATTGGGCAAATACCCATAATCTGCGTAACTACGAGTAAATGTTGCCACTGACATCTACGATCATGTTACAAGTGTACAACCTTAAGATAAATGATTGGTCTCGCTGCGCCCGGTGTACTTGTAAAATGCGCCAACAAATATTACGCCGAGCGGCGTGCCCCGCGCTACACGAACGAGTGTTGGACAAATGAACAGTGACAAACGCTGAATGAATGAGTTGCCGCATTCACGAATCTATTGTTCTTAGATAGTTATATAGGTTTCTAGTAAAACGCAGCGATACCAATAATTTATCTAAGCGTACAACGCAGTTTACTTATTTCGTATCTTCCGTTCCTGGGTATTAAATTATTTAAATTCATGTATCATAATAGGCTTGTGTCCACTATGAATAAATCGGTTGATTGTAGTATCTATAGATTCATTATGATTTTAATATATCAATAATTCAATAAAGATTATTATTTATTATAAAAAGGTAAGATTAATGTTATTTTTAGGATTCTAAAACTAAAAAATCATATATTTATTCTTGTGACAGTGAACACCAATCAGAGAGCATTACGTCAAACAGTACGTCCGTCATTCATGTTGTTGACGTTTTAGTAGTAAATACAACTAAAACGTCAAACTTTGTACCTGTCAAATCGAATATAACAAAACAAAAATGGGTACATCAGACAAGACTTCATTCACGGTTTGTTTTGTTTTGGACTTTGTGATATCACTCAACCGCCATGATGGCTTACAGCGTTTTCGTGTCAAATTCAAAAAAGTGTTTAAAAAGCCGTAATTAGTAATGTTGCTGATCGATTTTTGAAGAAAAAGTCAGGTGTTTCAGTTTAACATCTAATAAAGGAACAAATCTATCGCTAATTACATTTTAGGACACAAGCCTATTATTGTCATATTATGTTTTTCATAGGGGTTTATATTTGAGCCAAATTTTATGTAGAATCTTTGTAAATGAATTATTCAAATTAAAGCTTACATAAGGAAAATTTTGGTATTCGACATCCAATAACTTTATTATCTATTTGCATTTATTAGATCCTTCTGTATATACAACAGTTTTGTGTTCCTCAATGATTATACAATACAGTTTTGATTGTCTTATTTATAGAAAACACATTTATATCTGTTTAACATGCATGCCCTTAACCATATTATGTTCCATTCGCCCATTTACATTGTGAATGGTATACATATGTATTAAAATTGGAGTATAAGCGTGACAACATCTCTTTACAGAAAAATAAAACTTCACAGCGTGTATTGCGAAGTTTTTTTACTAACTGCACAAAATTAAGTATTAATATATTTTTCAGTAGTGGTGAGACGCGGTATCTTGAAAATCTACGGAGATGTTGTCACCCCCACAACATAAGGTCTTCCTAAATAACATAGTGTTAATTCAACAGTGACAGCAGACTACCCGCCGCGGGAGACAGAACGCGAGCGTCCCTCTCGTCCGTCGCGGCCCGCGCCCCCCTCCCCCGCGCCGCCTCACCGCCCACCCCCTCCACAACCAACACCCCCCATGACGTCACAGAACGAACAGACCGACACCGACAACACCGCAGACTTCCTTAATCTAAGCTCTGCGAATGCGGCCGCGGCGCCCGCTCCCAAAACAGAGAAGAAACTAGGCAATCAAGACTCGTTCGATTTCTTCGGCATGTTGGAGAAGCCAACCACTGATGATAACTTCGGAGATTTCCTTAGTGGACAAGTTAAAGATAATCCTCAGGTATGGATAGATATATATACATTCTACATGGTTCATTGAGACTCCGCCCATAAGTCAAGTAACCGCCAAAGAGTACAAAACAATATTTATGTACGAGTTTAAAATAGGCATTGTATTGCTTTATTGTAACGCCGTTGTATTTGGTCTGATACCCGCTGCAGAATTTCACCACCGTACAACTAGCCACAAATTAAAATTCCACCCTCACCAACTAGATGAGTGGCGTTCTTCCACCGTACGATTCACACGCCATTTCCTTCCTCGTACGACCAAACTGTGGAACCAGCTACCTGCAGCGGTATTTCCAAACCAGTTCGACATTGGAATCTTCAAGAAGCGAGCATAATATATTCCTTTTAAAAGGTAGGCAACTTTTGATCCTTCGGGCATTGCTGGTGTCTATGGGCGGCTGTGATTACTTACCATCAGGGGATCCGCTTGTTCGTTTGTCTTCATATACAATAAAAAAAATTGGGCAAGTGCGAGTCTGACTCGCGCACGAAGGGTTCCGTACCATCATCTATAAAAGCAAAATCACGTTCGTTGTATGTATACTTAAACACTTTTTAAGTTTCTACCTGTTTATTAAGATCGAGTAACAAATTGCTTAAAAATTACGTTTGTTTTATGGGAGCCCTCTTTATTATTTACTTTTTTTTTATTCATTTTAAAGCTAATATACAACTACACATTCTGTGAAAATTTAAACCGTCTACCTGTTACAGTTAGTAATTTTGAGCAAAAAATACGAAAAAAGCACGTTTTTTGTATGGGAACCCCCTTAATATTTTTTATTTTTAGTATTTGTTGTTATAGCGGCAACCGAAATACATAATTTGTGAAAATTTGAGCTTTCTAGCTATTACGGTTTATGAGATACAGCCTGGTGACAGACAGACAGACAGCGGAGGCTTAGTAATAGGGTCCCGTTTTTTACCTTTTAGGTACGGAACACTAAAAAAAAAGAAGACAGTGTAGTTAAATGTGGAGGAATTTTATGCCCTTTGCTATATTCGGCAAAGGTTACAAATAAGCACTGCTTTTAAATTTAGACGCATGCAAAGAGTGTGGCAAAAGTATAATTCTGACAAATATTATAATTAGACTAGTGCGCGAATCGCAAGCTCAAAGGATACTTCTGAAATAACATTAGGGTGAAGACCAAATACATTCAAAGTAGAACTGAAGAACTCCACGGAATGTTTTAATTTTCAGCCGTTTGCATCCGAAACAATATTCGGCGATCTGCCCGCACCTCCTACGGAGCCAAAGGAGCCTCGGAACGTAAATTCGAGCGATCCTCTCAACTTCGACCCGTTCGGTCTGAACGATCCGCTGCCTGCCACCGACAAGCAAGAACCATTGCTGACGCCGCTCATCAAAGATGAAAGTAAGTTGATTAATCTACTCTACTCTACATTGTTGTGATTCTATTGGATTTATTTTATGGTGGCATCTAGAATAGCTGATGGACCATCAGCCCGCATAGTTCTCTGTTGGATATAGGTCTTTCGATAATTCACGCGTTCTATAAGTGTTGGCCGGGCTGACTTTATCCACTTGCGGCTGCGTAATGTACGTTTTAGAAACTCGTTGGTAACGGGTGGGTCGGGCAGCTGAGGAGTAGGTACTGAACATGCGCGAATTAATCCGTGACTTTAGCCCATGAGAAGGCGCGCCCTAAAAAGTTACACGAGCAGGCGCGCGTGAGCAAAACACTCATGCTACTTCAAATGACTCACCCTCTTACTTATAAACGTTAGTCAACATTTTAAACGACTGCTGAGAGGCTGATTAGCAAAAACCTTACCTATAAACTCTGCTTAGCGTTTAGCAGCCACTAAGTGACGCTTAAATAGCTGTCAAATTTAAACAACACCGGGACCTTGTTTAAATGTTGCTGAGAGGCACAATGGCGGCTTATACTTGAAACAGCTGTTCGATCAATGACATTATAAACATTGTTAAAATTATTTATTTGCATTTCTTTCAATTTTAATGTTGTTTACTTATAATTAAACATAAATTTTGACGATCTAGCAGATTTCCAAAATTATATAGAAGATTTAGCTTGTATAGTTATAAATTATTTCTTGCCGATATTTTTAGAACAACATAATAGTAGGAGAGCTTGTAAACAATTTTTGGTAACATACCTACCCAATATTGAGGCATTACAGGAAATTCTGTGATTGTCCTCAAATGAACCTAAATTAGGTAGTCGAGGTCTAGTTGAAGTGTAGCGGCTCCCTACAAGCACTTGAATATTTGTAAAGGCAAAAAAAAAAATTGAGTCATTCTAGATGACCTACTTTTTTATAAGGAGAGCTTATATTGGCTGTATCTCTTGCTCATGTTCCTGCGTTGTGGTTGGCTCTCGCGAAAGCACGACAAACGGCACTCATGTGGTCTTTCAATAATATTTTCGGAGTAAATATATAGTTCCATCCTAAATAATAACAATATTCGAAAAAGAACATTTATTAGATCTTTTTATGAAAAACAAAAATACATCCGCAATTAGTATAATACCCTGAAGCTATATTGAATCTCAAATAAAGTGCAATAATAGAAAAAAAAACATACGTAAATTTCAAAATTTATCAATATTTCTCATGTTTCAAAAAAATATCCGAAATTGTTCACCAGCTCTGGGACTTTTTGTTATTTGTCAGAATATCGTTGCCATGGAGATATCATAACGTTGCTATGTATCTATCACTCATAGATACAAAATAGCCAAGCGTGTTCGTTCAATTGCGTTATTTAGTCGACTATTTTGGCTTTAATCTGTGGCCCTCGTATGTGTATCGTTCTTTATCAGTTACTCAGCTAAACAACAGCTAATCAACGTTTATAAGTAAAGAAAATTTAAGCGTTGTTTAAATGCTTGACAGCTATTCAGCTGGGAGGTGGCTAAGTCACACTTAACGAGATTTTTATAAGTAAGACGGTCAATGACCGGGACCTTGTTTAGATGTTGCTGAGAGGCACAATGGCGGCTTTTACTTGAAACAGCTGTTCGATCAATGACATATTATACATTGTTATAATTATTTATTTGCATATTATTTATTTTCTTTCAATTTTAATGTTGTTTACTTTTAATTAAACATAGATTTTGACGATCTAGCAGATTTCCAAAATTATATAGAAGATTTAACTTGTCTAGTTATAAATTATTTCTTGCCGATATTTTTAGAACAACATAATAGTAGGAGAGCTGGTAAACAATTTTTGGTAACTTACCCAATATTGAGGCCATTACAGGAAATTCTGTGATTGTCCTTAAATGAACCTAAATTAGGCAGTCGAGGTCTAGTTGAAGTTTAGCGGCTCCCTACAAGCACTTGAATCTTTGTACATGCAAAAAAAAAATTGTCATTCTAGATGACCTACTTTTTTTATAAGGAGAACTTATATTGGCTGTATCTCTTGCTCATGTTCCTGCGAATTGCGATGCGGTTGGCTAGCTCTCGCGAAAGCACGACAAACGGCACTCATGTGATCTTTCAATAATATTTTCGGAGTAAATATATAATTCCATCCTAAATAATAACAATATTCGAAAAAGAACATTTATTAGATCTTTTTATAAAAAACAAAAATACATCCGTAATTAGTATAATACACTGAAGCTACATTGAATCTCAAATAAAGTGCAATAATAGAAAAAACATACGTTAATTTCAAAATTTATCAATATTTCTCATGTTTCAAAAAAATATCCAAAATTGTTCACCAGCTCTGGGACTTTTTGTTATTTGTCAGAATATCGTTGCCATGGAGATATCACATCGTTGCTATGTATCTATGACTCATAGATACAAAATAGCCAAGCGTGTTCGTTCAATTGCGTTATTTAGTCGACTATTTTGGCTTTAATCTGTGGCCCTCGTATGTGTATCGTTCTTTATCAGTTACTCAGCTAAACAACAGCTAATCAACGTTTATAAGTAAGGAAAATTTAAGCGTTGTTTAAATGCTTGACAGCTATTCAGCTGGGAGGTGGCTAAGTCACACTTAACGAGATTTTTATAAGTAAGACGGAATTTCTTTAAGATAAATTATATTTTTACTAATAATTTACATTTTATGATAAATTAAAAGGCTTTATTTATTTAAGTAAAGTGTTTTATTAATAGTAAATAACAAAAAATGCAGTACATTTTGCAAATTAAAAAATATTGCAATTTGGCCTTAATATTTGGCTAACTTTCATCATATCAGCCAAACGACGTCCACTGCTGGACATAGGCCTCCCCCAAGGTTCTCCACACAGACCGGTCTTGAGCCACCCGCATCCAACCGCCTCCCGCGATCTTGACGAGATCGTCGGTCCACCTTGCGAGGGGCCTACCTCTGCTGCGTCGTCCGGTACGTGGCCGCCATTCCAGAACCTTTCTGCCCCAACGGCCATCGGTTCTTCGAGCTATGTGCCCTGCCCACTGCCACTTCAGCTTGGCTATCCGGAGAGCTATGTCGGCGACATTGGTTCTACTGCGGATCTCCTCATTTCTGATTCGATCTCGGAGGGAAACTCCAAGCATAGCTCTTTCCATCGTCCTCTGAGTGACCTTGAGCCTTCTGATAAGGCCCATAGTGAGCGACCACGTCTCTGATCCGTAAGTCATCACTGGCAACACACACTGGTCAAAGACTTTCGTCTTGAGACACTGCGGGATATCGGACGAGAAGATATGTCGTAGCTTCCCGAACGCTGCCCAACCGAGTTGGATTCGACGATTGACCTCCTTCTCGAAGATGGACCTACCTAATTGGACTACTTGTCCTAGGTAGATATACTTGTCGACAACTTCGAGCGTAGAGTTCCCAACCTGAATAGGAGCAGGTACAACATGGACGTTCGACATGATTTTCGTCTTGTCCATGTTCATCTTAAGACCTACTTGTTCGGAGGCTCTACAGAGGCCATCGAGCATTGTGCCTAGGTCTTCCATGGTCTCAGCCATGACTACGATATCGTCTGCGAATCGAAGGTGATTGATGTACTCGCCGTTGATGTTGATGCCGAGTCCATTCCAGTCCAGAAGCTTGAAAACATCCTCCAGCGCAGTGGTAAACAGTTTCGGGGATATGACATCCCCCTGTCTCACCCCTCGCTGGAGTTGAATAGGTTTCGAACTCTGGCCCTGGAGGCGGACTGACATAGTGGCGTTTTCATACAAACATTTCAGCACTTCGATATATCGGTAGTCAATCCGGCACCGTTAGAGACTGTAGCACCGCCCAGGTTTCGATCGAATCGAAGGCTTTCTCATAGTCCACAAACGCCAAGCATAGAGGCTGGTTATACTCCTCGGACTTCTGTATAGCCTGCCGCAGCATATGTATGTTGTTCGGGAGGCTGGAAGTCGTGTAGCTTGCTCTCGAGACGATTCGTGATGACCCTCGAAAACAGCTTGTAGACGTGGCTCAGAAGTGTGATGGGTCTGTAGTTCTTTAAGCGGGTTTTATCCCCTTTCTTAAAGAAAAGCACCACCACACCTCTGTGCCACGCCTGTGGGGTTTTATCCTCGAGAATGACGGAATTAAATAGCTTCCGGAGGGCTTCTCTAGCGGGTGCACCGCCGGCCTTCAGAAGCTCGCTCGTAATTCCGTCATCACCCGGCGCCTTGTTGTTTTTGAGCTGTTTGAGAGCCACACTAATCTCGTGCATGCTGACGTCCGGGATATGTTCGGTATAGTGTCGGGTCAATCCAGCTCTAGGGTCTGACGCTGGAGTGCTTGCGGGTTGTTGCGTTGTCGTGTATAGCTGTCCATAAAACCTTTCGATCTCCTCCAAGAGCTCAGGCTTGGACGATACGATTCTGCCATCTTCCGTCTTCAGCTTTGTCAGCTGACTCTGCCTAACAGACAGATCCCTCTGGAACACTTTGGATCCCTTATTCTGTTCGATCGCCTCACGAACACATTTTGTGTTGTATTGGCGGAGATCGCGAGTCAGAGACTTAGAGATCTGTCTGTAGAGGTGCCGATATTTCGGCATGTCGGAGGATAGCAGAACCATCTTGCGCCTTTCCTCTAACAGCTCGAGGGTCGGACCCGAGATCTTGCTGGTTCTCTTGCTTTTCTGGGGCTTAAAGAATTTAGGCCCTGTTGTATGGACAGCATCCACGAACCCGTTACTGTACTCGTCCACATCTACGCATTCGCCCAGGCATTCGAAACGGTTCTTGAGTTCGAGCTGAAAGCTCTCGGGGTTTTGGATATGAACCGGTGCCGGTCGGAGCGTGAACTTTATCAACCTCGACCGTTCGAGGCTTGTACAGATATTCAATGTGCCTCTTACCATTCGGTGATCGCTACCCACTTTAAGTAAATTGATCACGGAGACATCATTGAATATCTGCCTCTTCGTCGACATGATAAAGTCGATCTCATTTTTGGTTGCACCACCGTCTGGACTTACCCAGGTCCACTTGCGGCATTCTCGCTTCTTGAAGAAGGAATTCATCATATAGAGTCCTTCCTTCTCCATAAAGCTAGCCAGCAAGTGACCCCGGGAATTCCGATGCCCATGACCAAATTGCCCCACTCTCAGCTCATCACCGTCGCGTTTGCCCAGTTTCGCGTTAAAATCTCCCATGACCACGGTGTAATGGGTTTTGTAGCCATGTATAGCCCGAGATATGTCCTCGTACATGCCTTCCACCTCCTCATCGGGGTGCGTCGAGGTCGGAGCGTATACCTATATGACCTTCAGCGAATACCGCTTGGATATTCTGAGTATAAGGTACGCTACTCTGCTCGACACACTCCCGATATTTACCACGTTGGTCACGAGAGATTTGTGGACGATGAACCCGACACCACCTTGGGACTGTTGGTCGCCCTCCCGGTAGAAGAGCAAGTTACCGGAATTGAGAACTATCGAGTCCTCCCCCTGTCTTCGGACTTCGGATAGGCCTATGATATCCCATCGCAACTTGCTCAATTCTTCTTCCAGCTCGACAATCTTCTCGTCGGTCCGCAGTGTGCGCGTGTTCAGTGTTGCCAGGGCCAATCGTCGTTGGTGGTGGTAGCCCGATCTCTGCCGGAGATTCTTCGCACCCCTTGCCCCGCCGTTACCATGGCCGCTACCATAACCAGGACTAGCGGGGCCGCCGGGGACTAGGGGCCTTTTTTTATTGGTGTGTTTGTTCATCTATGGGGGGATTTGCCATAATCGCCACGCTTGGCAGGCAGATTGGTGATCGCAGTGGCGGAAGTTTTTAGTGCTGGACGCTGCTGCCCATCTAGCATCTTGGGATTTACTTCCGCCAGGATCGGATGGTTTGACCGCCATCTTTCAGTTGACTGCTGGCGCTGGGGGAGATATTATGACGAGTATCTACTCGTCAGAGTAACTCTCCCAGTGGGCGGTGTGGTAGTCGCACTCGTCACGTCCCGACGCCTCATTACATAAAAAATATTTAAATAACAAAATCACAATAAAAATAAATAATTTTATCTTCTATGAGATCTTGAGTTATGTGTGTTTCATAACACATATGGCACATAAAAGAAACGTGCTCGGTGCACACTGATATACTGCACAAATTGCATGCTTTTTTTGAACGCATTTTGCTGATGTGGCATATAGAAAGTGTGGCATTTTGCGAAAGTGGCGTTTTGTGAATGAGGCATTGAGCGCCTAATCCTACTGATATCTACTAGTTATACGACAATTGATTTGCCAAGTATATTCCTATGCATATTTTGATTCTCTATACTTATGCCATTTCTTAGGTGTTCGCTCAGATAAGTCCGCGCAAGTTTTGTGTTTTAAACCCCTATCACATATTCCCTGTACATGTTAAAGAGCCCTTTAAAAAAAAAAAACTTATTGATTTCGTCCGTATATATAACATTCTTGCGTTACTGACTGAATGACAGACAAGCTACAGCCAAAACTACGGGGCACAAGAAGCTGATAAATTTGGCATGTACTTATATATTCCTTGGTGACTATAGGGGTGCAGTAAGAAGGGATATCCCGAAACTTCTACGAGATCCAGCAGAAACAGTAAATGTGCGAGCGTAGCTGCGGACATCCTCAAGTTTGATATAGGTCTCAAGATGTTACAACACTTGGGAAGAAATCACCCATTCTTCTTTGAGGGGCTTGCCGATCACCCTTTGTAGTCCTTGTTTACTGTAAGAAACAAACAAAACATCTAAATAATATATCCACTCAGTTAAATCAATAACTGTGCATAATAACTACGAAAAAACAATCAAATCAATTTCGTTATTAACAAAAAAATACTTACACGAACGGGCGCGTGATGAGCAAAATACTGCGCTTCTCGATGCACCACTCACAAACCCATCACCACGCAGTCATGGTAAAACTGAGCACCGCGGGAGTTGCGTCAGAGGAAAGGGGGTGAAATTTTAGGAAGGTACTGAGAAGCTTGTAGTGACACAGTATAGCTAAAGTTGAAATTTACAGTAATGAATTTATGCGCCTTCTCACGGGTTAGGCCACCAACATGGATTGCGCGTGGTGTACAGTGTGTATGCTGCACATTGCCATCGTTTGACAGTTACGTCATCACCTTTTTCTTTTAGGTCGGCCATCCAGCGTACCTCTAGAGCGCGCGCAGCCCATGGCAGGTGTGGCGGCTGGCGCGGCTGTCCCTCGCAAGGACCCGTTCGCAGAGCTGGGAGCGCTGGGCGCCGGCCTGCCCCCCAGCGCGACCAGCACGCCGCGCGCGTCGCCCGCACACGTGGCCGGACCCGCGCGCTCGCCCGCACATCAGCCGGATTACAAGTAACCAGCACATTCACTTAAACACAAAGATATATAAAAACTATAGATGCGTTGCCCGCACACTGAAATGAAGGCAATTGCCGCCATTCCGTTTAGTTACGCGTAAACCTGTCTTGTGATAGTACGCTCCGTAACAAAAAAAATTGTGTGTAAGAATTAAAAACTCAACTAAAATTATCTCTCTCTAACAACAGGTGTCCTCTATAGTAGTATTTATTTACTTTCTCTTTCTTTATTCATACAAGATATTATTTGGTATTTGTAGCCGTTTTTCAGAGCCGCTTTGTGGTATGGCGCGTCTATATTATAATACGTCATTGCTTAAACATAACCTTTTAAACTCTTCTTTTCTTTTAAACACATCTCTCACATTTGGAGTAAATCCTGTATCGCGGGCAACTTTACAAACATGCAACTATTAGACGCCTTGTCTCGTGTGGGAATAAAACTCTCGGCGCAATGTCAGGCTGCAAAGCGAACTCTTTAACCACCACGCTTTAGTCAAACGGAAAAAGATTTTAAAATGGAATAGTAAATAATATGAACACTTCATAGCTTTCTCCTCATCATCATGTCCATCATTCACATCCCTATCCACCTGCTCATCATCCTCCTATTCCTCATCACCATCATCCTTGTCCTCTCCTTTACATAAAGTAAATACGTCTTCTGTCTGTTTGTATACAACGTGTAACGGAAATAACGCACATCCTCAGATACCTCAATTAGAATACCTTGTTACAATCATAATGCATGCATTGAAATATTTTTTTTTATTTGCGTAAATATTGTTTTTTAAAGAAAGTATTAAATCAATTAGAAGTGAAAATCGTGGTCACTGTAAATCAGCGCACGCACACAAACGAAACGGTTGCTATAGTAAACAAACAACAGCGATCTGATCTGGAACGAAATACGATACGATGTAACAAAATGTTTGAAATTCAGTCTGTAAACCACACTCTGATAGGGTGGGGTTTACAAAAATGATGTTTGAATAATTTGTCGGCCACTATTGATATTACCAAAGATATTATAAGTATTTCTTTCCATCACACTTCTAGGCTTTGGAGTGGACAGTCGAATTATTTATTGTTTGTTTTTAACATGCACGATCTATTGTGTCTTAACATCGTAAGTGACTATCTTAACTTAATCACACCTAGTTAGCATTATTGATAGATAAAGTAAAAGAATATCAATGAGAGAATTAAACAAGAAATGCGTGATTAAAGTTGTGAATCTAAATAGTTACAATACCTAATAGAATAATCAAATAACTTACAGGCTTAAATCACATTTCTTTAGTCCACTTAACACTTCACTGTTTCCTCACAAATCACATCTTTTAACTGTTTCAAAAGCAGCTGGTATCTTTAATTAATTAACTACTCGGCACTTGTTCTCTCTTCACAATAAACTATTGATTTAATATTTCTCCACACTGAGAAAGTGCAGGGGTGTCAAGTCAACATCAAGATGATGTCGAACATTCCACACCAGCACCGTCTTCTTGATAATTATTTAATTATACACATTTTGTAAACAAGTGAACTTCTAAAAAAGTTTTCACAACACTCACTGATAGATATTCCCGGTTGTACTTGTCATAACGTGTCTCAGCGCATAGCCAGAGCTTGTCATGCGCTAGCGCGAGCGAGACATTATGTCTCGCTCTTTCCCGTTGTTTATTACCTACGTTAGCGAAAGATGGATGATAGATATTTTAGTGGTCTATTGTGTATTATTGTCTTATGCCGTCTATTGTGTTGTATTATTGTGTGCGTTCGTGTAAGTCATCGTGGAACCATTTTACTAATGCATTTAAAAAAAAATCCGTTCTGCTTTGACTTAAGGTTTATTTTCGAATAACTCAACTTTTTAAAGAAATGAGTGACTACAATTTACGTTATTTTAATTGTTTTAGGACAAAAAATAAACAATATTAAAAATGACTGAAATGGATTCAGTGACCGATTCTGAACAAAGTACTTTCAGAAAGTGCATTAAACATGTTACATGTTGTATATAAAATCCGGATCCGGACTGACTGACAAGAAACGCACAGTCAAAACTATTGCGCGTAAGTAGCTGAAATGGCATTGATTGATGTGTTTCTTGGGGAGTGGAGGGAAGCACTAAGAGAAGATTTTTAGAAATACCTTAAGAGGGTAAAACAGTTCCACGCCGTCGGAACCGAACGGGCGAAGTCTAGTATGATATAATTAACTATTTTGCGAGTACTTATTATGATGCATAGGGTTCCCACCAAGATCTTAGGGTCCCAAGCCAACCTCACCTGCAAGTGGTGCACCTGCCGATCAACGGACGAGGCTCTGGCAAACAAAATATCCCGATAAGCGGCAATAGGCTCGCCACCTATTACGTGGGATCAAAACACTGGCGACAAGTGGGCGTTTAATATGCCTCTGCCTACCCCTTCGGGGAAACAGGCGTGAGTCTATGTATGTATGTAGTTATTATGATTACTCTTTTCCTCAGTCGAGCACATTTCGAGCCCGCTAAGACTCCAGCGGACGACAAGCCGAAGAAACCGGGCGATGTATTCGGCGACTTGCTCGGCAGTCAGGGCTACGAGTTCGCGTCCAAGAGAGACACCGGCCCCAAGACCATGAACGCCATGCGCAAGGAGGAAATGGTCCGGGACATGGACCCTGAGAAACTCAAGATAAACGAATGGGTATGTATTAAAAACTAGCTGACAGCTAGCAATATAAAATGTCACTATCTACACTAATATTATAAAGAGGAAAAATTTGCAAAACTACTGGACCGATTTAAAAAATTCTTTCACCATTAGAAAGCTAGATTACCTGCGAGTAACATAGGCTATATTTTATTGTAGAAAAATAGGGGTCCGTAAGTTATTGTTATTAAGTTATTTGGGTTTTACGGGTACGCGAAGTAGTTCCCTCAGGACGCGGGTGAAAACGCGGGAAACGGCTAGTAGAAGATAAAGCTTAGAGGTGGTGAAACAGGGCCTTATAAGTGTTAAAAAGAACGATACATTATGTATTTTTTTACAGTAAATTAATAGTTGTATTGAAATTAGAACAATTAACCACACAGTCACGAAATAATTACTTATCTATATATTAAAAGAATTTGTGTTTTATAATACGAGTCGGCCAGCCCGTTCTACGCCACCGATTCGCATGATTTTTTTTTAAATGAAAGCTCTCGCTGCGTAGATTTGTCATCAAGCATTAGAAATTACCTAACTTGCACATTCATCAAGTTATATGCAAAAACAGTTTTCTCCCATACATTTTTTACGTTTTCGTAGCCGTAGTCAATGAGTTTCTGCGTCTATATATCTGGTTTTCATTGAGGTAGGCGTTTCGTTATAGGTCTAAAACACGCGCTGAAAAGAGCTCTTTCATTTGATGGTATGCTCATTAAAATTGGGTAAGTTTGAAGGAAGATAGGTGTGGACATTGAACTTATTTTTCAATATTTTCCTATAAATTTCTTAAAATTCCATTGCTTTCTCTCTACATGGACGGTTCTAAATTTAAAAATATTTTTATGGTATCTAATAAGTTCCTTGCAGTAACTGCCAGGAAAAAACGTTATGCCTCCTTACGGTGACCTTGCCTTACTTTCATACGGGTGAGTGCGGTGGTGTATAAAATTATATCCGATGTTGCTCAAATTATCACTATAGTGAATTAAAGCTGATGGCAGGTAATATTCCCCGAATGTTACCAGTTAACCCATAATGTTGGGTGAACTGAATTTTCGTGTTTTAAATTACGGACTTTCTTCGGGCATCTTATTTTTTTTTGTGGAACATATTACAGCGGTTCATAGTACTATTGTCATATAATTATATTATTACAAGTGGTAGTTATGAAAGAAATTGTAGTTTTGGTAAGAATAGTAGTTTTGAGAGAAAAGGTAGGTACTTTTGACAGCACCGGCACCGGATCTGGTCGAAATTGTAGTTTTGGTAGAAATGGTAGTTTTGAAAAAATGGTAGATATGATAGTGTTAGTACGAATAGTAGTTTTGATAGGAATAGTATTTTCAGCAGGAATAGTAGTTTTGGTAGAAATTGTATTTTTGGCATATATTGTAGTTTTGGTAGCAATGTTATGCAAAGCGACCATTCCTACTAAAACTACAATTTCGCCCAGAACTATAAACGTCATTATTACATTTCTAAATTATGATGGATTAGTCACACCCATACACAAAACAAAATAAATCGTGCTTCTCACAGACGTATTTAGCTGGATAACAGAAATAAAACCTATTTTCTTACTTACTAGCCGTTTCCCGCGGTTTCACCCGCGTCCTGACGGACCCCTATTTTTTCTAAAATAAAATATAGCCTATGTTACTCGCAGATAATGTAGCTTTCTAATGGTGAAAGAATTTTTAAAATCGGTCCAGTAGTTTTTGAGTTTATCCATTACAAACAAAAATACAAATTTTTCCTCTTTATAATATTTATAATAATATTTCTTATTTATAAAAAAAGTTGTTTTTCTATATTTTTAATTTTGATAGTAAAATATTGACAGATACTTAAAGAAAAAAGTGAAGTTAGCGTAAGTTAGTTACTCAAGTTTCTGATTTAATAGCGTATTTTTGTGAGTAGTTGTGTTTTCAATTTTATTGATGGTTCTTGATAGGAAATTGAAAAATGCTCAGAGTAAGTTTGAACAAAGAATCTTGGTCAATGACAAATCCCTGTTGGAGATTTGGTACCGGATGGTCCTCCTACTGCTAAAATAATACGGGTGGTAACGGGTTCAGATTTGAATAATTCTACCATCTACAATTTTATTTTCAAGTGATTACCATTCTTGGTGACGGTAATTGCTTATTCCGCGCAATTTCTTATTGTTTATATAAAAGTGAGAATAAACATTATGAAATTCGTTTGGCCACTGTTGATAACATAGTCAATAAGTGGGATGTATATATAGTAACTTCATTGTTGGGGACGAAGCATAATTATGGCCAGACCATTACAAATGCAACAGATGACAAACGTGTGATCGGTGCCAATGGACAGTACGCAGGGTATGCTGAACTTCAGAGTGTAAGTGAGCTATATCCCGAGTGTCAATTCAGAGTTCACCTGGAAAACAGTTATACGATTACTGACTATGGTATTGGCGAAATTGTTCATAACTTGCTATTTTCTGGGCACCTGGACGAAGGACATTACAGTGTCCTAATGGAAAGAATGGTAGGGCAGCACAATCATATTGAAGAACTTTCTTTCGTCAATGTTCAGTTATACATATTATATATATATCCATATTGCGCCGCAAACTATTCAGTAATGCCAAGGTGGAAATTTCACGATACCTAAGGTGCAACGCAAATCCAATGTTGTGAGAAAAGAAGTTTTGTGATATATATATATTTTTGGTTAGAATATCATCTTTTTACTTATTAGATGAGGCTACAATGTACTCATCATACCTATATGTAAGAGCTTTTTTATAATATTTAAATATGCTGTCGAGCAGCACGGGTCCTCTAGTCAGTTATTAATTTGTTATCTCCGGTTTTAAGATATAGGGTAAACAGTATAATGATTGGCACTCTATGCAAATTTCTGTCAATAACTGGAGAATTCTCGTAAAGTACAAAATTGATAGTGTTATTATTTGCTTTTTCGACCCGGGAATCGAACCCGGGACCTCCGATCAGCAGTCGCATACGCTATCCACTGGACCACGGAGGCAGTTTTCGAAGTTATGTGCGTATTAAATTGTAATTATGGCTTGCTTAACGGTGAAGGAAAACATCGTGGAAAACCTGCATGTCTGAGAGTTCTCCATAATGTTCTCGAAAGACATGTCAAGTCTGCCAACTCACACTTGGCCAGCGTGGTGGACTATGGCTTTGCCCTTCTCATAGTGAGAAGAGGCCTGTGCCCCGCAGTGGGACAGTTTATATACAGGGCTAATGATGATGATGATGAAATGGGCATAATGTTTCTTCTTTTTCTTCTTGCTGGCCAAATGTAGGCCTCCTTCTAATTGCGCCTTTAAATACAGTTTTACCGACGTGACCTAAATCCATACTGTTCCTGCAGTTGTTTTTATGTCCCTCGTCTACCGCACTTGTAGTCTTCCTCTAGGTCTCTTTTTCTTCTAAGGTCTCTATTCCAAACTCCATACCCCACGAACTATGTTTGCGAACTATGAGACCCACCCACTGCCACTTCAGACTTGCTATTTGTTTTAGTGGCAGGTGTTGGTTTTGCGGTCTCTCAGCATAATACCCACGACATTTCTTACTGCTTTTCTCTGGGTGACTTTAATTTTGTTAATGCCCACTTTTGTGAGCACGCAGGTTTCTGCTCCGTGATAAGCTCTAGTAAGATATAAACGTCGAGCAACCAGGCTTTCTATTCAGCAGTAATAATAATTTTGAAAGCAGAGTTCAATTTCGCATGTGGGTATTGAATGTTCATTATCGCTTGCCCCGTAGCTCGGAGAGCACACGTTAAACCGTCGGGTCCATGTAAATCTTTAACAGTCATTAGTCAGAACCCTGAACCCAGTCAAAGCATCGAGATGTGACGACCCCACCGCCCACTGGGATCCACCAGTGCAGTCAGTCAACCGGAAGATGACGGTCAAATCATCCAAAGTATGGCGGAAGTAAATAGAAAGATACTAGACGGGCAGCAGCGTCTAGTATCAAAGACTTCCGCCACTGCGATAGCCAATACGTCTGCCAAGCGTGCCGATTACGGCAAAATCCCCCCAATATGAGCCACGCTCATAAAAAACGGCCCCTAGTCCCCGGCGGCCCCGCTATTCCTGGTTCTGGCAGTGGCCATGGTAACGGCGGGGCAGGGGGTGCGAAGAATCTCCGGCAGAGATCCGGCTACAACTGGCTCTGGCAACATTCAACACGCGCACACTGCGGACCGACGAAAAGATTGCCGAGCTAGAACAAGAACTGAGCAAGTTACGATGGGATATTATAGGCCTATCTGAGGTCCCCCCCGTGGGATCTCCACCTTGTCGTGGTGGGGGGGCTAAGTGAGATCCCGGGAGTGGACGCTCCGCGTGGGCTTGACGTAGGCCTGCGCAGGATGCGTCCAATGGTGCGGGTGCGAGGGTACGACAGTTCTTCTGTCCCTCGCAGTCGGGCGCGGTCGCGGGAGGAGAGGCGTGTCGGTGTTGCGTTGCCGCGCGCCCTATATCCCGCGACCAAATGGGGGCGCACCATCGTTGCGTCGTGGTGGGGCCGCAGAGGAAGAGGAGATGCGATGTTGCGTTGCTATCGTCCCTATCCTCTGCGGCCGCTGGGTGTTTAGGCGGCGGAGCCCAACACCTACATCCGACGCCAAGGGGTTTATGTTCGGGGCCCGCCTGACCATCTGGCGGGCCAATACCCGTCGAGGGGTAGCGAGGAATGCTTCGGTGATACCCGACCCTCCGACACACGGGAACATGAGGAACACGGGTTGGTTTTTAGTCAGTAAGAGTCTGACAGTCCCCTTCGCCCTTCCCCCAGGGCAGAGGGACTCAATAAGGATTTTCCAACTCGACACCAAAAAAAAAAAGGCCCATCTGAGGTCCGAAGACAGGGTGAGGACTCGATGGTGCTCAATTCCGGTAACTTGCTCTTCTACCGGGAGGGCGACCAACAGTCCCAAGGTGGTGTCGTGTTCATCGTCCACAAATCTCTCGTGAACAGCGTGGTAAATATCTCGACTGTGTCGAGCAGGGTAGCGTACCTGATACTCAGAGTATCTAAAGGATATTCGTTGAAGGTCATACAGGTCTACGCTCCGACCTCGACGCACCCTGATGAGGAAGTAGAAGCTATGTATGAGGACATATCTCGGGCTATACATGGCTTCAAAACCCATTACACCGTTGTCATGGGGGATTTCAACGCGAAACTAGGCAAACGAAGCGGTGATGAGCTGAGAGTGGGGCAATTTGGATATGGACATCGAACTCGCGCGGTCACTTGCTGGCTAGCTTCATGGAGAAGGAAGGACTCTTCATGATGAATTCCTTTTTCAAAAAGAATTCTTTCTTCAGAATGTCGCAAGTGGACCTGGATAAGTCCAGACGGTGCTACCAAAAACGAGATCGACTTTATCATGTCGACGAAGAGGCAAATATTCAATGATGTCTCCGTGATCAATTCGCTTAAAGCGGGCAGCGATCATCGAATGGTAAGAGGCACATTGAGTATTAGTCCCAGCCTCGAACGGTCAAGATTGATGAAGTCCACGCGCCGACCAGCACCAGTTCAAATCCAAAACCTCGAGAGCTTTCAACTTGAACTGCGAAACCGCTTTGAATGCCTGGGAGAGTGCGTAGATGTGGATGACTTCAGTGAAAGGTTCGTGGATGCCGTCCATACAATGGGCTTGAAGTTCTTTAAGCCCAAAACGACGAAAAGAGCCAATAAAATTTCTGGTCCGACCCTCGAGCTCATGGAGGAAAGGCGTAGGATGCTTATGCTATCCTCCGACAACATGCCAAAATATCGGCGTCTCAATAGGCAGATCTCTAAGTCTCTGACTCGCGATCTCCACCAATACAACACCAAGTGTGTTCGGGAGGCGATCGTTCCAAAGGGATCTGTTTATCGGGCAGAGTCAGCTGACAAAGCTGAAGACAGAGGATGGCAGAATTATCTCGCCCAAACCTCAGCTCCTGGAGGAGATCGAACGGTTCTATGGACAGCTATACACTACTACACGAACACCTGTTACTACTCCAGACACTGACCCTAGAGCTGGATTGACCTGATACTATGCCGAAAATATCCCGGACGTCAGCATGCACGAGATTAGTGTAGCCCTAGAACAACTAAAAAACAAGAAGGCACCGGGTGATGACGGAATAACTACAGAGCTTCTGAAAGCTGGTGGCACACCTGCTGTGGAAATGCTTCGGAAGCTATTCAATTCCGTCATACTCGAGGGCAAAACGCCACAGACATGGCACAGAAGTGTGGTGGTGCTTTTCTTCAAGAAGGGCGACAAAACCCTTTTGAAGAACTACAGACCCATCTCACTTCTGAGTCACGTCTATAAGTTGTTTTCTAGGGTCATTACGAATTGTCTCGAGACCAAGCTAGACGACTTCCAGCCTCCCGAACAAGCCGGATTCCGTAAAGGCTATAGTACTATGGTACTATACCACCTATACCATATGGACCACATACATACGCTGCGGCAGGTTATACAGAAGTCCGAGGAGTATAACCAGCGTCTATGCTTGGCGTTTGAGAAAGCCTTTGATTCGATCGAAACCTGGGCAGTGCTGCAGTCTCTCCAACGGTACCAAATTGACTATCGATATGTCGAAGTGCTGAAGTGTTTGTACGAAAACGCCACCATGTTAGTCCGCCTCCAGGACCAGAGCTCAAAACCTATTCGGCTACAGCGAGGGGTGAGGCAGGCAGATGTTATATCTCCAAAACTCTTCACCGCTGCGCTAGAAAACGTTTTCAAGCTTCTGGACTGGGAAGGACTCGACATCAACATCAACGGTGAGTACATCACTCACATTCGTTTTTTTTTATGACATCGTAGTCATGGCTGAGACCATGGAAGACCTCACCATAATGCTCGATGGCCTCTGTAGAGTCTCCCAACAAGTAGGTCTTAAGATATGAACATGGACAAGACGAAAATTATGTCTAACGTCCATGTCGTACCTACTCCTATCCAGGTTGGGAACTCTACACTCGAAGTTGTCGACAAGTACGTCTACCTCGGACATGATCCAATTGGGTAGGTCCAACTTCGAGAAAGAGGTCATTCGTCGAATCCAACTCAGTTGGGCGGCCTTCGGGAAGTTACTGCATATCTTCACGTCCGATATCCCGCAGTGTTTCAAGACGCCTTTCAAGAAAGTCTTTGACCAGTGTGTGTTGCCAGTGATGATCTACGGCGCTGAGACGTGGTCGCTAACTATGGGCCTCATCCGAAAACTCAGGATCACTCAGAGGGCGCTGGAGAGAGCTATACTCCGAGTGCTCGAGTGCTCGAGTTTTATTGCCCGTTCTTTCTCGTGGTTCTACCTATTGCATTGCGAACGTGGCAGTAAATGTAAAATCATCTAGTAATTAACTTAAATTTTTGACGTTCATAAGCGTCACTTTGTGGCCTAATGAATAAATGATTTTGACTTTGAGTTTCCCTGCGAGATCAGAAATGAGGAGATCCGCAGGAGAACCAACGTTACCGACATATCTCTCCGAATAGCCTGGCTGAAGTGGCAATGGGCAGGGCACATAGCGCGAAGAACCGATGGCCGTTTGGGCAGGCGGGTTCTGAAGTGGCGACCACGTACCGGACGACGCAGCAGGGGTAGAGGGGTAGGCCTCCCGCAAGGTGGACCGACGATCTGGTTAAGATCGCGGGAAGCGGTTGGATGCGGGCGGCTCAAAATCGGTCTGGGTGGAGAACCTTGGGGGAGGCCTATGTCCAGCAGTGGACGTCTCTACAGTCTCTAGGCTGACATGATGATAATGAGTCAGAACCCTTGAATAAACTGACGCTACTCTAAGCCATGGAATATCACTATGTCTTTGGGTTTTAAAGGTCATTCACAGTCTCTTGGTGGAAAAGCTAATATTCTGTCAAATCTGCCTAGACCGGTTAGCGAATCCCGCGCTACAAAGCGACAGTCTTTGAGGCAATCGTGTATATACTAGGCCGACGATGAATCATTAGCACTCAGGCATGGTATAGTTATTGACACTACCCACAGGATATAACTATATGTTATTGGCAGTGCCAGGAATTGATTTTGGATCAAAGCTGGAAAGTATAATGATTGGCATAATATGCCAATGATTACAATATCAAACAAAATAAATTATAGTTATTGGCATCGCCGAAAAATTTGTTATATTTTGTTTACAATGCTAAAATAATGCTAAATGTGCTTAAATTAAATAACTCGATAGAAATAGTCAAAAAAATATATATAAAAATTACCCCACAATCACTTTTTTGATCGTAAATCCTGCTACCGACTCTAAACTTTTTGTTAACATTTTATAGATTTGTTCACACGCAAATTTATAACAGCTTTTACGGTAAGATTATTTGGCTTTGGACACATAAAATAGGTGTTGGAAGTAAAAAACATTCAGTATTTTCCTTATGATTGTATAATTCTATCACACGAAAAAGAAAATATCCTAATAACCAGAAAAAGGCTGTGGAGTGCCAATCATTGAGGGGGTGCCAACAATAGTTTTGTTTACCCTACCATGTAGGTAGGTGTATCTAACAGGTGTTGTCATCTGTTAGATGTAAAACTACAAAATGAAAGCCTTGCGAATAAACATTTCTCATATATGCGTGCATCGTTGGGTCTTTATCATGTATGACCGTTAAGCCAATTTGAAGGAAGTCAAGTCAGATTTATAAACCTTGCATTAAGGACGCGTTTACAAAATTAGTAGGTACAAAATCGCGTCACTACAGCGACACGGCGGCAACAGTACGTACTACGTACGGTAACTTGTGGAAATGTAGTTCAACTAAATAACTTTGAGACTTAGAATTTTTTGTGAAATGTATCTATGTGTTATAGGCCTGGCTGTGCAAATTACGTACAAATAAGTTTCTTATTTTTATATACCTAAATGGACATTATTACTTTCTTTTTTCCATTATGTTGATTCAGGATATATTTCGGTATTTAGATATTATTTTGTTTCTTGCGTTGAAATCTGGTAAGATTATGTGGACTGATGGTATACCATCCCATTCAAGTGTTGCGACTGGAACTCATAAAAGAGTAGACCTAGTTATGCCAGGTTGGGGCTCATTTTATTTGTTTTAGTGAGACCCTACCACTGGTACTAGTGAAGTAACCTTCCAAGGTTATTCGATGAGTCTTACTGGTACTCTTATGTGGGTAGAGCTAGGCATGCCGAGTTTGGGCTCATTTTGTTTGTACATAAAAGACCCTACCACTGGAACTTATGAAGTAACCTTCCAGGGTTATTCGATGACTCTTGCTGGTTTTTATATGTGAGTAGAGCTAGGCATGCCGAGTTTGGGCTCATTTTGTTTTTACATAAGAGACCCAACCAGTGCAACTTATGAAGTAACCTTCCAGGGTTATTCAATGACTCTTGCTGGTACTCATATGTGAGTAGAGCTAGGCATGCCGAGTTTGGGCTCATTTTGTTTATACATAAGAGACCCTACCACTGAAACTTATGAAGTAAACTTCCAGGGTTATTCGATGACACTTGCAGGTACTCATATGTGAGTAGAGCTAGGCATGCCGAGTTTGGGCTCATTTTGTTTGTACATGAGAGACCCTACCACTGAAACTTATGAAGTAACCTTCCAGGGTTATTCGATGACTATTGCTGGTTCTTATATGTGAGTAGAGCTAGGCATGCCGAGTTTGGGCTCATTTTATTTGTACATAAGCGACCCAACCACTGCAACTTATGAAGTAACCTTTCAGGTTTATTCAATGACTCTTGCTGGTTCTCATATGTGAGTAGAGCTAGGCATGCCGAGTTTGGGCTCATTTTGTTTGTACATAAGTGGCCCTACCACTGGAACTTATGAAGTAACCTTCCAGGGTTATTCGATGACTCTTGCTGGTACTCATATGGAAGTAAAGCTAGGCATGCCGAGTTTGGGCTCATTTTGTTTGTACATAAGAGACCCTACCACTGGAACTTATGAAGTAACCTTCCAGGGTTATTCGATCACTCTTGCTGGTACTCATATGTGAGTAGAGCTAGGTATACCGAGTTTGGGCTCATTTTATTTGTACATAAGATACCCAACCACTGCAACTTATGAAGTAACCTTTCAGGGTTATTCAATGACTCTTGCTGGTTCTCATATGTGAGTAGAGCTAGGCATGCCGAGTTTGGGCTCATTTTGTTTGTACATAAGTGGCCCTACCACTGGAACTTATTAAGTAACCTTCCAGGGTTATTCGATGACTCTTGCTGGTACTCATATGGAAGTAAAGCTAGGCATGCCGAGTTTGGGCTCATTTTGTTTGTACATAAGAGACCCAACCACTGCAACTTATGAAGTAACCTTCCAGGGTTATTCGATGACTATTGCTGGTTCTTATATGTGAGTAGAGCTAGGCATGCCGAGTTTGGGCTCATTTTATTTGTACATAAGAGACCCAACCACTGCAACTTATGAAGTAACCTTTCAGGGTTATTCAATGACTCTTGCTGGTTCTCATATGTGAGTAGAGCTAGGCATGCCGAGTTTGGGCTCATTTTGTTTGTACATAAGTGGCCCTACCACTGGAACTTATGAAGTAACCTTCCAGGGTTATTCGATGACTCTTGCTGGTACTCATATGGAAGTAAAGCTAGGCATGCCGAGTTTGGGCTCATTTTGTTTGTACATAAGAGACCCTACCACTGGAATTTATGAAGTAACTTTCCAGGGTTATTCGATCACTCTTGCTGGTACTCATATGTGAGTAGAGCTAGGTATACCGAGTTTGGGCTCATTTTATTTGTACATAAGAGACCCAACCACTGCAACTTATGAAGTAACCTTTCAGGGTTATTCAATGACTCTTGCTGGTACTCATATGTGAGTAGAGCTAGGCATACCGAGTTTGGGCTCATTTTATTTGTTCATAAGAGACCCAACCACTGCAACTTATGAAGTAACCTTTCAGGGTTATTCAATGACTCTTGCTGGTTCTCATATGTGAGTAGAGCTAGGCATGCCGAGTTTGGGCTCATTTTGTTTGTACATAAGTGGCCCTACCACTGGAATTTATGAAGTAACCTTCCAGGGTTATTCGATGACTCTTGCTGGTACTCATATGGAAGTAAAGCTAGGCATGCCGAGTTTGGGCTCATTTTGTTTGTACATAAGAGACCCTACCACTGGAACTTATGAAGTAACCTTCCAGGGTTATTCGATCACTCTTGCTGGTACTCATATGTGAGTAGAGCTAGGCATACCGAGTTTGGGCTCATTTTGTATGAACATCAGAGACCCTACCACTGGAACATACCTAGCTCTACTCACATATGAGTACCACTAAGAGTCTTCGAATAAACCTGAAAAACCTGGAAGGTTACTTCATAAGTTCCAGTGGTAGGGTCTCTTATGTACAAACAAAATGAGCCCAAACTCGGCATGCCTAGCTTTACTTCCATATGAGTACCACCAAGAGTCATCGAATAACCCTGGAAGGTTACTTCATAAGTTCCAGTGGTAGGGTCACTTATGTACAAACAAAATGAGCCCAAACTCGGCATGCCTAGCTCTACTCCCTTATGAGAACCAGCAAGAGTCATTGAATAACCCTGAAAGGTTACTTCATAAGTTGCAGTGGTTGGGTTTCTTATGTACAAACAAAATGAGCCCAAACTCGGCATGCCTAGCTCTACTCACATATAAGAACCAGCAATAGTCATCAAATAACCCTGGAAGGTTACTTCATAAGTTGCAGTGGTAGGGTCTCTTATGTACAAACAAAATGAGCCCAAACTCGGCATGCCTAGCTTTACTTCCATATGAGTACCACCAAGAGTCATCGAATAACCCCGGAAGGTTACTTCATAAGTTCCAGTGGTAGGGTCACTTACATACAAACAAAATGAGCCCAAACTCAGCATGCGTAGCTTTACTCACACATGAGTACCAGCAAGAGTCATTGATAACCCTGGAAGGTTACTTCATAAGCTCCAGTGGTAGGGTCTCTTATGTACAAACAAAATGAGCCCAAACTCGGCATGCCTAGCTCTACTCACATATGAGTACCAGCAAGAGTCATCGAATAACCCTGGAAGGTTACGTATACGTTCCAGTGGTAGGGTCACTTACGTACAAACAAAATGAACCCAAACTCGGCATGCCTAGCTCTACTGACATATAAGTACCAGTAAGAGTCATTGAATAACCCTGGAAGGTTACTTCATAAAATGCAGTGGTAGGGTCTCTTATGTACAAACAAAATGAGCCCAAACTCAGCATGCGTAGCTTTACACACACATGAGTACCAGCAAGAGTCATTGAATAACCCTGGAAGGTTACTTCATAAGCTCCAGTGGTAGGGTCTCTTATGTACAAACAAAATGAGCCCAAACTTGGCATGCCTAGCTCTACTCACACATGAGTACCAGCAAGAGTCATTGAATAACCCTGGAAAGTTACTTCATAAGTTCCAGAGGTAGGGTCTCTTATGTACAAACAAAATGAGCCCAAACTCGGCATGCCTAGCTCTTCTCACATATGAGTACCAGCGTCATCGAATAACCCTGGAAGGTTACTTCATAAGTTCCAGTGGTAGGGTCACTTATGTACAAACAAAATGAACCCAAACTCGGCATGCCTAGCTCTACTGACATATGAGTACCAGTAAGAGTCATTGAATAACCCTGGAAGGTTACTTCATAAAATGCAGTGGTAGGGTCTCTTATGTACAAACAAAATGAGCCCAAACTCAGCATGCGTAGCTTTACTCACACATGAGTACCAGCAAGAGTCATTTAATAACCCTGGAAGGTTACTTCATAAGCTCCAGTGGTAGGGTCTCTTATGTACAAACAAAATGAGCCCAAACTCGGCATGCCTAGCTCTACTCACATATGAGTACCAGCAAGAGTCATCGAATAACCCTGGAAGGTTACTTCATACGTTCCAGTGGTAGGGTCACTTACGTACAAACAAAATGAACCCAAACTCGGCATGCCTAGCTCTACTGACATATAAGTACCAGTAAGAGTCATTGAATAACCCTGGAAGGTTACTTCATAAAATGCAGTGGTAGGGTCTCTTATGTACAAACAAAATGAGCCCAAACTCAGCATGCGTAGCTTTACACACACATGAGTACCAGCAAGAGTCATTGAATAACCCTGGAAGGTTACTTCATAAGCTCCAGTGGTAGGGTCTCTTATGTACAAACAAAATGAGCCCAAACTTGGCATGCCTAGCTCTACTCACACATGAGTACCAGCAAGAGTCATTGAATAACCCTGGAAAGTTACTTCATAAGTTCCAGAGGTAGGGTCTCTTATGTACAAACAAAATGAGCCCAAACTCGGCATGCCTAGCTCTTCTCACATATGAGTACCAGCAAGAGTCATCGAATAACCCTGGAAGGTTACTTCATAAAATGCAGTGGTAGGGTCTCTTATGTACAAACAAAATGAGCCCAAACTCAGCATGCGTAGCTTTACACACACATGAGTACCAGCAAGAGTCATTGAATAACCCTGGAAGGTTACTTCATAAGCTCCAGTGGTAGGGTCTCTTATGTACAAACAAAATGAGCCCAAACTTGGCATGCCTAGCTCTACTCACACATGAGTACCAGCAAGAGTCATTGAATAACCCTGGAAAGTTACTTCATAAGTTCCAGAGGTAGGGTCTCTTATGTACAAACAAAATGAGCCCAAACTCGGCATGCCTAGCTCTTCTCACATATGAGTACCAGCAAGAGTCATCGAATAACCCTGGAAGGTTACTTCATAAGTTCCAGTGGTAGGGTCACTTATGTACAAACAAAATGAACCCAAACTCGGCATGCCTAGCTGTACTGACATATGAGTACCAGTAAGAGTCATTGAATAACCCTGGAAGGTTACTTCATAAAATGTAGTGGTAGGGTCTCTTATGTACAAACAAAATGAGCCCAAACTCGGCATGCCTAGCTCTACTCACACATGAGTACCAGCAAGAGTCATTGAATAACCCTGGAAGGTTACTTCATAAGTTCCAGTGGTAGGGTCTCTTATGTACAAACAAAATAAGCCCAAACTCGGCATGCCTAGCTCTACTCACATATGAGTACCAGCAAGACTCATCGAATAACCTTGGAAGGTTACTTCACTAGTACCAGTGGTAGGGTCTCACCAAAACAAATAAAATTAGCCCCAATCTGGCATTACTAGGTCTGCTCTTTTATGAGTTCCAGTCGCAACACTTGAACGGGATGGTATACCATCAGTCCAGATAATCTTACCAGATTTCAACGCAAGAAACAAAATAATATCTAAATACCGAAATATATCCTGACTCAACATAACGGAGAAAATAAAGTAATAATGTCCATTTATACAAAAGAAATTTACTTGTACGTAATTCGCACAGAATACGAGAAGTATCAAATTGATTTTAGCGAATATTTTGTATTCGTATATTGCTTTTTTCGTCTTCGGGCTGCAGCGACAAGCGACATAGAGTCCACTCCCGACGGCGCTCAAGCGCAGACTGAGATCTCATTGCAGAATTTGGATATATAAATCAAGAAAGTGGCTAAATAAAACGAACCTTATTGCCACATATTAAGACACACGTATGCGAGCAAAATAGAAGAAAAATGTAAGATGATTTTTTGCTTTTTTTGAGTCAATTTACAATATTTTGAAAAAAAAAATCTAATTGTTTTTGAGTTGACTATATTTACTACCCTATTCTATCTTTGAAAATCTAAATAAATGTAAAAATAGAGAGAAAATTGTACCCAAAAATAGCAGTATATGCCTATTTTTGATTTAAGAGGCCGTTTCGAATCGATTTTACATTAATATTAAATTAATATTTTTTATTTATTTTGAAATTGATTTATAGATAAAAAAGTAATCAATTTATCGTAATCATTAGTTTTATTAGTTATTATCTAAAATTGTCGTAAAATGTACCGGAAATATGTGGTTTTTTGATACAAGCGTAAACGCGTCCTTAAAAAAAAGAACTAACTACGGTTAAATCCCTAGTCAATTCTTTTCTTCCTCAGATGTTTAATGGTGCTGATTGATACACTTGAGCATTTACTTGTAATGAGCATTCTTGCGGATGTTATATCATCATCATCATCAGCCTTTAACAGTCCACTGCTGGACTAGGCCTCTCCTTTGAAAGGAGGAATTGGCCTACTATACCACGCTGGCCAAACGGGTTGGTGTAGGGTTTGTATCAAGTTTTCCTTCTCTTACAGTGCTGTTCTCTGCATAATATGCTCCCTCTGTCGGCTCTTACGACACCTATGGGATGATATGGGGTGGTGACATTCCGTATTCTTAATCCGTCACCACGCGGATGTTATATAACATAACACTGTTATGCTTGCTTAAATATTCTAATTTCTTTTTCTGTTATGATAACAGAAAAAGAAACTAGAATATTTAAGCAAGCATTCAATCAAGCGTTCTGGCGAGCATTTTAGCGAATGGACAGTAAATTTGCTTCAAACTGAGGAGAGCGTTGTTAGAAAGATCGTGAAAATATTCGTAGCGATGTTCGGCTCAGTTTGTTGTTCACAGTTGTACATATTTAAAATCGGCGAATGCTCAATGTTCTGTTACAAGTGAATGCTCAATCTATCAGCACCATAATACTTAATACAGAGACTCACGCCTGTTTCCTGAAGGTCGACTACTAATACTTAATACACATGCATTTCAGACGGAGGGCAAGAAAGCGAACATCCGCGCGCTGCTATGTTCCCTGCACACGGTTGTGTGGGAGGAGTGTCGTTGGACGCGCTGCGACATGTCGCAGCTCGTGTCGCCCGCAGACGTCAAGCGCAACTACAGGAAAGCTTGCCTCGCCGTACATCCCGACAAGGTAGACGCATTAGGGGTTGTACAAGGTTATTTAGCGGGTCTTACTCGCGATAAATAAGATATTTAGGCATAAATACCTCGGTATTTGCCAACGTTTCGGCCGACTTCGGTCATGGTCACGGCGGGCATTAGCGGTTGTACCTGCCACACCCAAAGAGCCTACATGTGGCAACCGCTTCTCATTTCTGCTATCTTTGGTTACCATGGTAACATAATCAACTCTTTCTTCGTTGACCACGTGGCATATCGAAAGCATTTGTTGTTCCATACGTTTTTGAAGTTTGCGAATAGCAATATCGCTAATGGAGTGCCACGTGTCTACGGAGCCAAGACCTCGTTCATGGCATTGAATCATATTGCAGCGCTTGCTTGTATTGTTACATCTTCGGTTCTGTATTTTTGTTCAGTTTCGCCTGCCTCATGAATGTGGCTATCATAAACCAACATCTTTAATATTTTTCAAATCCACCATGTATTTCCGGAGACTAGAGCGGTTATACAAACTGTCTTTAGCTTTTTACCTTAAGTTCAGATTATGGTAACCGATATGGCGAATATAAGCTAAGAACATAGGTACTCTACCCAGCTGACTGTATTTCCATTGTTACCATTTTCCAAAGTCATCATCATCTTCTTGCCCTGGTCCCAATTTAATAGGGGTCGGCGCAGTACGTCCTTCGCTTCCATTCTTTTCTGTCACCCATCATCTGATCATTTACCCCTTTCTCTTTCATATCCATCCTCACACAGTCCATCCATCTTTCCCTTGGCCTTCCTCTGCCTTTCCATCCCTTTACCTTCATATTCATCACTTGCTTACCTACATACATATCATCTCTTCGCATAATATGTCCATACCAAGCCAAACGACTTCCTTTCACTTTCTCGTCTATAGGCGCCACTTTCAGACTACCTCTCACGTATTCATTCCTAATCTTATCCATTCTCGTCCACACATCCATCGCAACATTCAGTTACCATTTTCCAAAGAATAACCAAAAATAAATAAATGTTTATTTTTTTCAGCAAATGGGCACACCAAACGAGAACATAGCAAAAATGATTTTTATGGAGTTAAACAACGCGTGGAGCGACTTCGAGAACGATGCTAAGCAACAAAATCTGTTCCAGTCCTAATTGTAAAGGTGCCATTTTATTGTACACGTTACTTGGATACGCGCAGACAGTCGCATCCATATAGCTAATGTGTTAGTACTGGTTAGCGGTCAACCAAAGGTGGAAATGGATCGAAATCAATAGAAGATAACGCGAGCTTTGTCGCTAGTGGTAAAATAATTAGTTTTGTTACATAGTACACGGAACGTTGTCATTATGAAAGGGGAATTCAAATAGGAAAGGCAATGTGTGTTAAAGAATTATTGTTGTAAACACGATGCACCCGTTATGTCCTCAACAACATTTGTTATTATGTTGTGTGTTTAGTCATTGAACGATGAACACAGATTTGCGGTATCTCTGATTGTCAGTACAGCCTATGAGACTAGTTTTCAAGTATGACTTTAAGAATCGCTGTAGAGAAGTTTTTATATTTTGAGTGGGAAGACAATATTGGTAAAATATTAATCACGAACATACTAAGATACAGATCTACAAAAAAATAGTTGTTTTACACTTGTGCGGGTAGTTTTATCGAACCAAAGCTTTGCGTATTATCTTCTATTGCCGCAGCTGACATCTTGTTCAGTCGGCGACATGGGTTGCCAGCTTATGACATACCAGCACAATAGGCTTGTGTCCTAAAATGTAATAGGCTTGTGTCCCAAAATGTAATTAGCGATTGATCCGTTCCTTTATTAGATGTTAAACTAAAATATCTGATTTTTCTTCAAAAATCGATCAGCAACATTACTAATTACAGCTTTTTAAAAACCTTTTTGAATTTGACACGAAAACGCTGTAAACCATCATGGTGGTTGAGTGATATCACAAAGTCCAAAACAAAACAAACCGTGAATGAAGTCTGGTCTGATGTACCCACTTTTATTTTGTTATATTCGATTTGACAGGTAGAAAGTTTGACGTTTTAGTTGTATTTACAAAACGTCAACAGCATGAATGGCGGACGTACTGTTTGACGTAATGCTCTCTGATTGGTGTTCACTGTCACATGAATAAATACAATAACTTTAGTTTTAGAATCCTAAAAATAACATTAATCTTACCTTTTTATAATAAATAATCACATCATCTCAAAATCATAATGAATCTATAATACTACAATCAAACCGATTTATTCTTAGTGGACACAAGCCTATTGAAGAAACAGCCGCAACCATATAGAATATAATGTTTGTTCTCAATGCTAATTACGTGTAACCAGAAAGCAAATTGAAAATATTACGATCGAATCACTTATGATTTTATTTCATCGACTACATAATAATTATATGAAGTATAACTTTATTGTGATAAAATTTTATAGTTTTTGAAAACATTTGTAGTCTGTTTATGGAGGATTTCCATCATAATATTGTTTGAATGTAGCCCCAATTATTATAGTAGAAAAGTTTGCAATATAAAGTTATATATAAAACTACACAAAGCACAAAAATAATTTATTTTCTTTTAAATAAATAATAATCAACGAAATGAAATCTCGATACCAGTGAACAATAAGAGTTGTCTAAGAGTATTAATAAAATGTGATTCCAAAATTATATTTGAATTTGAAATTATATTATAATGATATATGTATAATAGTATTTATATGAAATTGCTTTTACAAAAATGTTTGCGCTGCTACAAAAGTAGTTACGTTTCAATATGTATTTATAGTGCATTTTTTTTAGACTGCAAATAAGAAGCAATATAATAGAATTAGTGAATTGATCAACCCACTGCTTATGAAGTGACACCGTGTAGCATATAACAAAGTCATCTCATACAAGCCATGTGAGGCCTTTTACTGCATAACTGAGCAGTGCAGCGAAGTCCCACTTCATGAGTGACCTGGCTCGATGGTAGCTACAATAGTGCTACGAGATTGGCTTTACAGTACGACTATATAAATATTGCTACTCGGGATCACCTGTCTTGATCGCTTCTATTCTTAATCGAATGGCTCGAAACACGACGATTTCGACAGCTGAAGAGCAATATTTAAACAGTTGCGCTTTGTACATTACTTATTGTTGATAATAATAGTAGTTGTTTTAGTCAAATTAAATAAAAAATAATTATAAATATACAAAGGGTTTTACGGTTAGACGGTGGTGCATATAAATAATCGTTTGTTAGAATTATTCAGCTATAATAAATCATTTGTGGGCGTTCTTTACTTAATAGTTTTAGTGTTGTATTTTATTACAATCGCGTACATAATATAGAACAAAGTGTATTTTAGATATTAAATATCACGAGAGTTATGTATGAGAAAAGTTACGGTTTATTGTAAGTAAGGAAAGTAATTTTGATTTGAAGACGTCTATATACATAATATGCGATAATGTGAAAACTTATTTTTGTGTTCGGCATTAGTAAGTAGCCTGGCTGGATAAAATACTCTTTACGTTAAAGGACGTACTGTCGAGTATAATATAAAACGATATTTGCGTCCTGAAAGTAGATTTCTGTGATTCGGGCTATTTGTAAGTAATTATTTTGTTGAAGAATTAATTTACTTAAACTGATCACAGTATATTGTAGTTCCGGCGATCACAGTGTAATGGCATTATTATGATAAGTACTATGATTATACGAATGCTACGGAAATGTACATGCGACGCAGGTTCTGTAGTCAGTCGCATATTATAATTCTTATGAATATGTGCGTTTTTCACCATTGTTAAATGAAGTTCAGAGCAAACGATAATTTTATGAAAGTGATGAACTGTTCAATTTCAAGTTTTCTTAGGGTAGGTTAAACATCTTCTGTAGGATCGTAAATACTAAAAGGCACCGATTCGAACTCTAGACACAAAATATTTTATATCAACTAAAAGACAACTTACAATCATAAAAATGACGTCATAAACTAAGTATATCGCAGGAATAACTTAGGAGGTGCAGGACATTTACAGAGTAGAGAGTATATATGTTTGATGAGGTCACGTGACCCCTCTAGCGCTCTGAACCTGCTCGAATTCTCGATCGTTATTTTATCTAAGCACATTGTAACCTGGGCTGTAATCTGTCTTCCAACACCAACTTCAAAGTTTTTACTAAACGTCTTTGAAATCTTCAGTAGGATAGCACAACATACTTATGTATATACGTCCGCACTATGTGAGGAGTGACTTAATTGACAATGGTGAATACGCTACTTGAACTACGTATAATGTACAAACAAGTGATCACTGCAATGTACGTCAGTTGTACATGGAACGTTAACGGGCGGTTTTCATTTATTTCATTAATTTTAATATTGGTGTTACTACATATTAACTTAGTTATTTTCTGAGAGCTTACGATAATGTTAAGTTTTTACATTCCTAAATAAAGTAAGTTTAGCTGTCCATCGCCGTTTCATAAATGTTTATCATGATAAATAAACATTTAGAATACTTGCATCTAATCTTTTGAATCTATTTGAAACAGTATTCCATTAGTGAGGCTTAGTTTCATTGGAATTTTAGCTAATCGTGCAATTGTTCCTTATTGTATGTTTATATTTTATAATATTTGTGTATTTAGGGCCTATAAAGTCAGTTTCAGGAGCCAGAATTGATGTAAATGTCACCGATATTGTGTATATTTTGCTTAGATAATGTATTATGTCTTAATAACAAAACTGTTCGAAAATAAATTCATTTCAAAAATATTTTCTTGTTTTATTGAATTGCATTAAAGTAGCAATAGCTGTCAATAGCATAACCACAAAGAAAACAACGGGGCGTGCTCAGTTTCAATGTAAATTTGTGTTACGCGTTAGGGCTGGCGCAAATACGCCGAAGCTCGGCGGAGAGTATTACAAACTATAAAGCTGCGCGTCCACAGGATCGGAATCGGAGCGGACGGAGCGTCGTCATTTACAAAATGCCGATGGGGTGCGTCCACTGCATTCGGATTCAGCATCGGCAATTTAGGTATTTTTAAAGCAGGAGGACAGTGACGAGGATATTGTTGTAATTAGATTAATTTTCGGAGAATATCATACATTATATTCTGATTTATTAGAAGATGAAAATAGATTTTATTTGCCCAATTTCGTCCTAAATATTGTCTCTCCTAAGTTGATTATGTTAATGTTCATGTTTTAGATTATAAACTTCTTCATACTTTTCCACTAATATAATTAAAACATCGTCGTTCATCGTGAATAAGTATTCTTGCCTACAGTTTAACGTCGTAAACACGTCAGAACTTGAAACGCTCGGAATCCGTATGATGCGTTCACTGCGGATGACGTCATCAGCACAAATACCGGTCTCAGGCGCAGAAATGCCGATCCAGTGCACGCAGTTTCATAGAAATTAATACAAAGCAACAAATCCTTCCGCTCCGTACGCTCCGATTCCGATCCGGTGGACGCGCAGCTTTAATGACATTTTCCTCATTTAAATAATATCCAAATTCCAAAATCAATTACGGAAAAAGAAACCTGAGGTGACTGAAGCGACTATTCGCGCGTTCGCGCGCGTCCGCTCGCTGCACTTCGCTATATGTGTGCCCGCATGCAAAATCTTCGTACGAATTTAGTGTGCAGGGTCATTGTAATTCGAATGTTCGAATAATGCGAATATTCATTCATTTTTACTATTCGAATATTGAGTGGTGTTAAATTCGAATGATTTATAGTAACGTTTTTTTAGATCGCATTACCAAAGTTTACATCAATCCCACGAATGATTATTGTGAATGCGGTGTGATTTATGATCTCTCATTTATCTTTATTTAATTAAAACTTATCATTGCTTACTATTTCAGCATTGTTGGCAAATTGTATGCAAAGGTACTGATTGAAAGAGTTATGAAAGTAACCGACAAGAAAATATGGGATGTACAAACGGGATTTGAAAAGGGTATGGGGTGTACGGATCAGGTTTTTTCTTGCGAAGCATATTCGTGGATTGTGAAAAGGCTTACGATAAAGTGGTGAGGAATTAAATGTGGTCGGTACTGTCAATGTATGTGGAGAACAGCAGCCTCATTCGAGCTCTGAAATCGCTTTGTGAGGATTCTAGAGCTTGTGTGAGGATAAACGGGGCATAGGTACACTGACTGCTTTACCATCGAGATAGGTGTTGGACAGGGATGTGCAGTATCGCCATGGCTATTTAACCTCTACATGAACAGTTTTTTGCAAGATCTAAAGTATAGTGACTGTGGATTAAGGATGAATGGCTGACTTGTCAAATGACTCCTCTATGCTAATGATCAGGTGCATCTTCAGCGGAGGAGTTGCTGGAGATAGTAGCAATCATGGATGGTGCTTTAGAGAAAAAGGGAATGTAAGTAAAATGAAAGTTATGGTTTTTGAAAAGGAGGAATCCGTTACGTCTTGCAATGTTATTATTTATAATCGATGGACAACGAGTGGAGCAAGTTTATGAGTTTATGTACCTACTTAGGTACGCTATTTACAAGAGATGGTAAGAATGAACAAGATACTGAAAGAGGGTTTAATGTAGGTAATAGAGTAAATGGAGCTCTGAAGGCATTTATCAACAGCCAAAACATGTCCAAAAAGGCGCGAATAAAGAGAGAGAGAGAGAGTAGTGAAAGTTGGGTATGGCAGAAGAGACTAGAAAGTAGATTTTTTTATAGACTCACGCTTGTATCCCCGAAAGGGCAGAGGTGTAATATTACACCCACATTTCGCCATGAATTTTAAGGTCCCACGTAATAGGGGGCGAGCCTATTGCCGTACCGGGCACATTACCAGACTCCGTGCTGCTACTGAGAATTTCCTAACAGAAAAACCCAATAACACTTTGCCCGACCTGGGAATCGAACCCGAGATCTCCCAATCCCACGCGCACATTTATGCCGCGAGACCAACGAGGCAGAAAGTAGAATAAATGCTGTAGAAATGAGCACTGAGAAGTATGTGTGGTTTATTTTTAATCGATGGAGTAAAGAGTTGTGTGATAAGAGATTGTTGTAGGGAAATGCAGAGGATAGATGACGATAGACTGACAAAGAAGATATTTAAGGCAAGTGTGCATGGGACAGGAGGAAGGGGAAGACCTAGGCGGACAGTCAGATACGTTCAGAATAGATTGGAGACATCCTAAAAAAAGGACAGGTAAGAAGTGCCCTAAGCAGAAGAACTTGATGGGAGTGAATGAAGCAAGTGAGATATGTCAAAAATTACGCTACCAGGATTTAATCACAATGATTCTCGAATTTAAGACTAAGGTTTTGTCATGGTAAACCACGCAGCGGATGTTATTTTTATTAAAACATTTTTTGTTTGGTTTTGTTTTGAATACAGTTTATTGCTTTATGTTACTGAAAGGTGATTCAATTTTATATAATAAAAATATTCAACTGTCACTTGTTTATTAAGTGTTTATGCATGGTTTTATTAAGGTTTAAAAGAAACAGCTGATATTCGAATAATTCGAATACTTCCTGTAAAAATATCGAATATTCGAATTTCTAAAAACATCGAATAATTACAAGCCCTAGCAGGGTGCACACTGGCACGGTAATACTATCTAACAGTATTGTAACTCCATACAAACGCACGAAACTCGAGTTATACCTACGCGCCTCGAGCAAAGTACCCATTAGACTGTGCCTAAAGTACCCACAGCCGCGAACGTGCCGTAGCTCGCAGTGACGAACAGACGGTGACTATTTTTGTACCAGTGTTTTTTTATTCAAATAATTATTATGGCGAAGATGTATAGATTATATTGTGCAGATTTTGTTTGTTTAAATTCTTCGATAACTCACCAAACAATATTTTTTTTAAATTACCTGTAAACTCCGTAAGGTAAGACTATTTATACAATGTGTTTTTGTTACAAATTACTACTGTAAAGTATTATATTTATCTATGAAATTACGAAGGTTCCTGCTAGATATAGTATTATACTATTACCTACCTTATTTTAAATGATAACTACGCTTTTCAAACCTACCTTCTGACACGGTAATTAACTTTAGCGTGATAAAGTCGTCACATGATTAGCTTAATCTATTATTATGTTTATTATTTTTAAAACATATTGCGGTTATATGTATACCAGCAGGACACTTTTACCTGCGTTATGGACAATGTATTATTTCATTGTTGTCTATGATTAGTACTACCTACAGGGTAAAGGCCCGCACAAACTATCTGTCGCGACTTACAGTCGCGACAGTAAGTCGCGACAGAAAGGTATCTGGACAAGGAAAATCCATTCAAGCAAGTGTGCACACTATCGGACGTCTGTCGCGGACGTGACCTTGAGCGTTCAGACTTCCGATAGCAATCTGGGAAAATGACAGCAAACGTCCGCGGACGTTTACTGTCATCCGTATGTTGTCCATGTACGGCCATAATATTGATTTTATACCGAATATAGTCAAAAAATGTTAAATTCACTTTCAATTCAACAGTTCTGCTTTACTTCAAGATCTACCAATAATATAATCTAATAGTGCTAACTGCTAGTGCCCTGAATTAAGAAAAATATGCTCCTACCTAGCCTTAGTGTATTGCATAGATAGCATGGCGTGTCTATGGTTGTATCGGACGCGGACGCGACAGAAAGCCGCGTCCGAAAGGGTGTGCACCAGGCCTGTGAAACTTCCCTACAATCCCGTAATTAAAAATTATACATACTAACTAACGCCATCTAGCGCTGAGGGAATGTCATTTTAGCTTTTTTATACCTAGAAATATCTGTAGCGAGAACTGAACGTTAATTTCGCCAACTTAGTTAAAATCTGCGTGGCGCAGTGGAAGAGTGCTGGGCCCGTATCTTCGAAGTCCGTGGTTCGAAACCACGCTTAGACAGAAATTACTTTTTGTGATTTTTATATTTTTTTACTTTTAAATTGCATATTTTACAAAATAGTTGTCATTTACTTATTTTTTAACACTGAAATTAAACATTTATTTTATTTTGAAAAATGAATCCACTACTAACGCCATCTATACGACCGGAATAAAATAAAATTGATTTGTACGCCATCTAGTGGTCGAGGTTGCCTATAGAACTTCAATTTCGAACTGTGAGTGGCTTATCTATACCAGTATAAGTGTATAATCTATGGTGTGCACACTATGTGTCGCGACAGTAAGTCGCGTCCGAACAGTTTGCGTGCGCCTTAATTATCAAAACGGAAAACGGAAGCCAATAATGGGAATCTGCTTATTACTTACATAACTAATAGGTCATTTCTTAGGGTACTTACTTAACTAAGTACATAATTTTTCGCTTAATTTTAAAGCACCCCGAGTTATAGCACATATTACTAAATAGTTACTAAGGTTTTTTGAAATACATACTTATTGAAATAAACGTAATATCGTTATGAAATTATAATGATAAGGTAGATGGTATCGAACAAGTTGGCAATGAATAGATATTACTGTAAGTAGCGCATACGCAATTCAGTGGCGTAGGAAGGGGGGGGCGGTGGGGGCGGACCGCCCCGGGTGCCACCCTTTTTGGGGTGCCACCCATCCAAAAAAAGGGGTGACACGCAAAACTCAACTAAGAACAATGTACAAAAACATAGGCACTAGCTCAGCACTACGAGAGTTAGCACGGAATTTTTAGGTGTGTCGACTAAAAAAAAAATAAAAAAGGTCATCCGCCAGTTACCGCCCCGGGTGCCACCCAAGCTAGCTACGCCACTGACGCAATTAGATGGTTGACGTTAAGTAGATAACGTTCAAAGCTTAATTATTTCAAGTTGCTCTGTGGTGTTAGTAATAGGGACGTTAATTTACGAAATGAAAAAGTTATAATTATACTCGTTAGTTATTAAGGACGTAGCACAGTGTTTTATGAAGACCATTTTTCGGACACAGTCTTTTTATTAAAGAAGCTAATAGATATATTCAATAAAAAAATATTGGTTGCCTGTAAAGTCGGTATACGGGCGAAAGTTTTACGTGACAACGACTTTTTGAGTGGTAAAATAATTTTAATGTGAATATTCATTCGTATAGTAGGAAGAAGGATGAAAGACGCGTGCCTTTCACTTTTTATGTCTGTCTCTCTCGCTCTTAGGCGGGACGCGTGCCTCTCACTCGCTCTCATTGTGAGCGCATAACGTGAGCGGAGCGTAACGCAGTTTCTTGAAGTGTCACCCGGCAAACCAATTTATAAGACGTTGTCACGTCAAAAGAAATATTCGTATCCCCACCAGCAGGCCTATTGCGTATTTTTGACAGTTACAGTTACCATCGCCACTTCGATGTACACCGAAGTTTGATGTCAACCGAGATTAAGGTTCATTTGGTATTGCGTATGACACATATTGTCAGTGCCTATCAAATTGTTGTTAACACTTCACTATTTTTTATCGACACCATACGACTGATTTAAGAATACCCATTGGACCTTTAAAACTTTATGGATTGTAAGACTTCTTAATTTAGCAATAAAATTCGCTTCTGAGACATGAATTTGGCGCGAATTGTTGGAAAATATGTCAGCATCCATTGTCCAATATAAAGTTGAAAAATATTTGTTTTGATTTTGTGTATTCGCTTGTGAAAGCCTAACCTAATTTTGGTAAAACAAGATTCATCGTAAGTGTTATAAGTATAACTTATTTAACGTTGTTTGAGTATTCTTGTTTCATTTCTATTGTTTTGAAACTAATAATAAGTGGATATTGTGAAAAGTGAATGCACAGATATGAGAAGTATTCTCATATCTGTGAGTGAATGACTTTGTAATATCAAACAAGTCGGAAATGTTATACATTGTTGTTTTAAATATAGGTATACCTAAGTGAAACATATACATATTTTCAAATTAAATTAGTGCTAATTCATTGCGCACAGCTGTTTTCCGTTGAGCTTGTGGCATGAGAGGATTAATTTTCTCCAACACTTGCTGGAAACCAACTTAGCTCAAGCGAAAATTGGCAATAAATTCGCCTTCTGGCAACTGCAGTGGGTCACTAGCATCCCGTAGACGGCGTCGTTGGATGCAAACTCGCTTCTTTTTCCGCTGTTTTTCAGCAAAATTGAGCAATGAAGGTCGTGAAATATCTACAAAGTTTACAAAAGACACTATATAAATCAAACAAAGTAAGTTTTAAATATTTCCGTCCAATATAGGCTTCAGTGATAATCACTACAACTCGAAAAACACTACCTTTGAGTGGTGTCTTTCACGAAGGCAACTTCAACCGAAGTGACTATCAATTTGATGCCCACTAAGCTTAGACAATCGCAATATTAAATTATCGATACACAATCATCTGTCAAAATAAGGTTCAGTGGCTATCAGCGACACCGGGTGCCTATGACGTCATCTCAGTTAGCCACTGATGTTAGCCGATACGAATTTAGCTGTTTGACAGTTATTTGATGTACACTTTGCCAAGTGATCATCACTTTCAGTTGTCAACTGAGATACGCAATAGGCCTACAGATCCCCACTAAGCTAGCATCTCTAGTTTTTTAGAAAAACTTTTTTGAAAATCTTCATATTTAAAGCGGATATTTAGAAAAAAAGATATTCCTCTTAAACTAAGCATGATACGCAATAATAATGTTACAAGCACCGATAGCGTCTCTTTCACTGCACATTTTACAGTTAAAATGAACCTCATAACTTGACTAGATTCAAATTTAAGCGAGATTTTGGATTTTGAGATTTTCTTACTTTTCCCGAAGATTTTACCAAATGTGGAAAAGTTATATATACAGTAAGGATGCTCTTTACTTTCCTCATATACCTACTCAATAAATTTCAGACCCCAAATTCATGGAATCTAGAAGTTATTCCAAATTAACAGGTTTTGCTAGGGTTTTCACATTTGTATTCCGGATTTTAATGATAAAATTTTTATTCGATATTGATTTTAAAACTAAATTATATGTTGTATAGAAATCAATATCGAATAAAAATTTAATCATTAAAATTCATTCGATTTTCATTTGTTTGAATAAAAATATAAGTAATATGAACAATCACAAAACCAGAAAACAACATCAAGTAGGTAGATGTCATTAAAATACTTGAGGCGGACAGCCCTACCGCTGGTTTGCGCACGGCGCGTCTGTAGGTATATAACTCACGAAGACGGCCTAGTTACAATACTGTTAGATTATATTACCGTGACACTGGCTTAGTTTTTCTTTGTCAAGCAGTAATGTGGTTTTGCGTGGCGTGTACACATACAACGAAGATTCGCGCACGCGTAAACGTGATATCCGCTGAGCTTCCGCACTGCGTACACGGCGGTGGTCGGTGGCCGCTGCAAATTTTACGAAAGTTGGCAGTGGCGGATCCTGTAAACGCGAGGCCCATCCTGATTGGGCCTCGACACGCTTCACGACTAACTACGGCGATTTCATACAAAACGTACCAATCATCTTTTTAAACAGATTGCCGCCATCCCGAGGTGGCTGTGGCCGGTGGCCAGTTTGCGCTACTCGCATGCATTGCGAGCATTCCAGTAACTTAACTAATTTATACTTATATTTATTTATAAAAATAAAAAAAGAAGGGCTCAAGCATAAAAATTAGTCTAATGGATTGACTATTACACATGTACCCGTGCCTATATTCCAACGGTCATGTTCGTACAGGTCCTGAATGAATACAAAGCTGAGGTACAGTACGGCCGTTAACGATGGCGAGTCTGAAGTTCGCGCAGAAGCAGGCGCGGTCGCAGCCTAAAATTTTACTCACTACAATAATAACAAATAGGTATCTGGAATAAAATAAACATTATTGCACAAGACACACTTTTATTTTATAAATCACCTATAAAACAAATGGAAGTCGTCTTTTTGTATTTGCGAATCGGGTGATAATATTTGAGACGTCTGGTACTATTTCCGGCTGAATGTTTAGAAGAGCTAAACTTGTTAATCGCTCTTCTAACATGTTAGCTCAAACCACGTTTTTACACGCCTAAGCGTATAAAAGGACCGCTCTACAGTCTGCTGTCGCACCACTTATGGGAAGAGATGCCAGAATTTTGAGAAATGTCTTTATATCTGGGTATAAATCATCATCACAAACTTCGATAGTAGAACTAAACTACACACTTAGGAAGTTTCGTATCAGCATTTTCTGTGACCTCCCGTTTCCACTTTGTAATCCATAGCTGATACTCTGTAACGACAGTGGCAGCAGGAACGTTTAAAAAATAATAATTTGGCCATCGTACATAGTTCATAAAAACACCACTAGATGTCAGCAAACGATAAATTTATCGCTAGAGGGCCAGGTGGAATACCAGTAGAAACATGGAAAGTCTCCGTTAGGAGATGATCGATGGGTGTGGCTGACTTTATTCTTGATCCGCAACTGGTATCACAGCCAGATTCGATGTGGCCGTAGGCTTGTACCAAGGCTCGGCCCTTAGCCCCTACCTCTTCCTGTTAATTGTGGATGCTATATCATCGGACATACAGGATGAGGTACCCTGGTGCATGCTGTTTGCCGATGACATCGTTCTGGTAGCAGAGAGTGGACAGAAGGTGCAGAGCAAGCCGGAGGAGTGGCGGCAGAGATTGGAGAATGTAGGCCTGAGAATAAGCAGAACCAAAACAGAATATATGTTCTGTGACTTTGGCGGTCTCTCCAGTCCTATACCGGTTACACTCAGCGGCACACTTCTACCAGTAAGCTCCGATTTCCGCTACCTAGGTTCACTCCTGCAAGATGACGGCGAAATTGATCGGGATGTTAGGCAAAGAATCAACGCAGGATGGATGAAATGGAGACAGATCTCAGGCACAATATGCGATCACAAAATGCCTGTGAAATTAAAGGGCCGCATGTATAAGTCAGTTATAAGACCTGTCGTACTGTATGGAGCTGAGTGTTGGGCTACAAAGAATATGGATGAGAAACGATTGTTACAGAGATAAGAACGTTACGATGGATGTGCGGAGTGACAAGAATGGACAGAATTAGGAATGATTACGCTAACGTAATCATTCCTAATTCTGCCCATTCTTTCATACTACCTCTGAAGGTAGTATGAAAGTGGGCGCCATTGATGAAAAGGTAAAAGGGAGTCAACTGGTCTGGTATGGACATGTTATGCGGAGAGATGAGATGTATGTAGGTAAAAAAGTTAAGAATATGGATGTAGAAGGACGAAAAGGGAGAGGACGGCCAAGGAAAAGATGTGATGATGATGGATTGTATGAGGATGGAAATGGAAGAGAAAAGGGTAAATGATCGGATGACTGTTGACAGAGAAGTACGGAAGAGGACATATTGCGCCGACCCCAAATAAATTGGGACCAGGACGAAGTTAATGAGGGGATAGCTAGAAATTTCGTTTTATTTGGCAAATTTTCGAGATTTTTCAATTTGGCCTGAGATTTTGGGGGGGGTCATGTCCCCTGTGACCCCCCCCTTCGGACCGCGCCTGCGCAGAAGGCGGCGCAGTAATCCTTTTAAGGAACAACGCGGTGACATGAAGCGGGGTGCGCGGGGCGGTAGTCTAGGCCAGTGATGCACCTTATGTAAATACAAATTAATAGTTTATTCAATCAAAAATTTTAATCGATTGGTTTTATAATTGATTTTGAATTCATTTATTTTTGTTATAATAATAAAAGTACTATAAGATATAAAATGAAATAGATTTATTAAACCAAGCAATATGGTGAGAATTTGTTTTTAGTAAAAAACAAATCTAATAAAATTCATTTTCTCGGTTTACAGACCAGATTTACTTATATCAGTTATCTATTAACGATTACATAAATGAAAAGAGTTGGAACACATTTTCAATCTTTATAATTATGTAATTGAATACACGTATATTTTTCTAATTAATTTTAATCGATATCAATAAAAATCGATTAAACTGAGCGTCAAACACGTACATTGGGCATCTCTTTTTTACTTTTGAAGTTTTCGGTGCGATATAATGTGTCTCTGTCACACCTTAGTATTCGTTTTACTATCTCAGTCTTGAGTACAGATGATGACAAAAGTATTTATAGTCCATTGAAAAGTTATACATTTGGGGTTGCATTTATCAGACGATGCAATTTTATTTTACAGATGTGTGAGAAGGGCTATTGAAAAGCTTGATTCACATTTATGGGGACTCTTGTCCCTCGGCCGCCATCTTGGAAAGAGTGCAGATGCAGATAGTTTTTCTTGATTATCTGGTAAACTATTGGCCGCACAAAGAATATGTGAACAAGATTTTTGTTGCAAATTAAATTCTCTACAACTTTAGTCATAAAACATTTATCATAATGCAAATATACAAAACATATATCTTTAGATAATGATCTATAGAGGTCCTATGCACCCATGGATACTTATTCATGGGTGCATAGTGCATACCATGCGTGCCATGTTCCAAATACCTACTTATTTGGAATACAACACAAGCGCATTCTTAATTGCGGCTTAAAAGATGTGTCTACCTAAAGAAAAATCCGTTCGATCTATGTTTGTCAAAGCAATTTTCAAAAAAAATACTGCAGCATTCAGGTATGTTCTTTTGTTTCCGATTGTTCAACAGGCATAATAAAATTATGGATAACCTTCTAAAATATTTTTTATATGACTGGAATCAATGCTATAAGTCTGTAACGAGTCATAGTATGTTTATCATGTTTCTTAAAGAGCCGTTTTATTATGGACCTTTTTAATTGAGTGGGAACTACTCCCTGCATAATACCGAAAGTTATGTGATTCATTGGATTTGATATTTTATTAGACACGGTTTTCAGTATCCTGGTTGATACACCATCGTATCCAGTACTGTTATTAAACCTTAGTTTAATATTGTTCATGTTCCGTTTAAAATATCTGCCACTATTGTCAGGTGAGGTGCATTCATCATAAAATACTACATGTATATAAATTATATAAAGTCTGGCAATAACAGTTTTCTACACGAGTATACATGCGCGGTATTTCGCAAAGGCTAGCTTCAGACCCGCCATGATTCGTCAGCCGTAGCACGGTAATAATATCTAACAGTATTGTAACTCCATACAAACGCACGAAACTCGAGTTATACCTACGCGCCTCGAGCAGAGTACCCATTAGACTGTCGGACTGTGCCAAGAGTACCCACAGCCACAATCGTGCCGCAGCTCGCATGCGGCGCGTCTGGTAGGTATATAACTCACGAAGGCGGCCGAGTTACAATACTGTTAGATTATATTACCGTGGCCGTAGTGTAAGCTAATCACAACAGAGATCTCGTCTTTTACATAGGTACAGTCAACAGCAAAAGTAGATGATCAAAATCAGAAATCAAATATTAATGAACGGAGTTCGCGTCAGAACTATATGACGTCAAAGTAAATCAAAAGTATGTGATTGTAAATTATACCAATCATTTGCTACTAGTACAGCTGTCATATATTCGTGATCAGTAAAATTCATCAATATTGTATTCGAAATGCAAATTTATATTATTGTACATGACATCCGAATTACAGATTGACATTAAAGAGTTTCGATACTTGGATTTTTGCACTATTCCAACAGAACTCTTCAGAGAGGTTGGACTAATAAGGTTATATTTCTTTGGAACTCTTGCTAACAGTGTGACAAAAGCGCGAAGTAAATATAAATAATGCATACATACATACATAGACTCACGCCTGTTTCCCCGGAGGGGTAGGCAGAGGCATACTAAACGCCCACTTTTCGCCAGTATTTTGATCCCACGTAATAGGTGGCGAGCCTATTGCCGCTTATCGGGATATTTGGTTTGCCAGAGCCTCGTCTGTTGATCGGCAGGTGCACCACTTGCAGGTGAGGTTGGCTTGGGACCCTAAGTTCTTGGTGGGAACCCTATGCACCATAATAACCATAATCACCATAATTTTATCAGAAAAAGTACAACATAAAAAAAGAATCAAAACGCAAGGCATAGCATTAGCACAGTGTAATAATATCTTTATACTGTGGCATTAGTCTGTGACAGATAGATACACTGTGTACTGTGACAGATATATTGTAGCCGACTAGGCAAAAGCAATCATTGAGTTATAATACTTATAATTTTGTATCGCATCAGCTACTTTTGAACATTGACATAAATGCACAAACATGCAAAGATAGTAATATTTATTGAATTATGGTTTTGTATCACATCAGTTACTTTTGAACATTGACATAAATGCACAAACATGCAAAGATAGTAATATTTATTGAATTATGGTTTTGTATCACATCAGTTACTTTTGAACATTGACATAAATGCACAAACATGCAAAGATAGTAATATTTATTGAATTATGGTTTTGTATCACATCAGTTACTTTTGAACATTTGACAGAAGTTACAAAAAAGAAAAAACATGAGAGATGAAATTTGGTAAAATTATATTGAATATACAAAGACTGCCTCTGTGGACCAGTGACTGCCTCCGTGGTCGGGTGGATAGCGTATGCGTCTGCTGATCGGAAGTCTCGGGTTAGATTCCCGGGTCGGGCAAAAGTGTTACTGGGTTTTTTCCAAACTCTCAGTAGCAGCACGGAGTCTGGTGATGTGCCCGGTAGCAATTCATCTGCTTTTCCGTAAAACATAACAAATTAAATTACTGGGGTACTTCAAAAATAAGTATGAATAAATTATTTGCCTCATGATTACGTGGCCTCAGTTTCATCATTTATATTTGATTTTAACTGTTCACTAGTTTTGAAATTTTTCTTCACTTCTTAGTTCTGATGCGAATTGAGTTTATAACTTTTGGAGTCAAAACTGATCACGAATTTATGGCAGCTGTACTAGTAGTTAATTATTGGTATAATTTACAATCACATACTTTTGAATCACTTCGACGCCACACAGTTCTGACGCGAACTCCGTTCATTAGTATTGAATTTCTGATTTTGATCATCTACTTTTGCTGTTGACTGTACCTATATTAAAAAAAAATGCCACAAAACTGTGTCGTTCTTGCAATTGAAATGAATAAAAAGTCAGCTGCGATGTGCGTGTTATTATTTGACAAACAACGATTTTCTTATAAAACTTGGCTGCAGGCATGACGCAGTTATTGAGCAGAGCACTGTCTCAACAGCGCCAAAACGTAAGTTTATTTTAACCCTACAAAGAGATAGAAATAACAAGTTGAATGTTTGCATAATTTCTTACGAAACAAGATCTATTTTCATATAACGCCGAAGCTTTTTAATCCTGATTTAAATTAGGCGGACTGAGTCTATAAATCATAATATTATTGAGTCACTAGGATACATACATAGACTCACGCCTGTTTCCCGGAGGGGTAGGCAGAGACTACGGAACGCCATTTGCAACGATCCTGACATACCTCTCTTGCTTTATTCACTCCCATCAAGTTTCTCATGAATGGTCTTCTGTTAAGGGTACTTCTGACCTGTCCTTTTTTTAGAATGTCTCCAATCTGGTCAGAGAACGTCCGCCTAGGTCTTCCCCTTCGTCCTGTCCCATTCACACTTGCCTTATTTATCTTCTTTGTCAGTCTTTCGTCATCCATCCTCTCCATGTGCCCAAACCATCTTAACCATCACTAGGATACGAAATAACACAAACCAGTTTATGAATATGTAAAGTATATAATTGGGACTTATTAATATGATAGACTATAGTTTTCGTCAGCTCTCAAGCTTGACATCAACATTCATGCATCCGTATTTTTCCAGTAGTTCTTGTTTCTTTCTTCTGAGAAGCGCTTCTTCGATGTCTTTTTGTGAAGGTACTGCTACGTGTGACGTCACCACTGGTCTGGCCGGCTCTCCTTCTTCATCCTCTATCCTCTTGTCATCGGGCTGCAGAAGGAAGAACAAGTAATTACAGTACTCCCCAATCTTTATGGCCGCTCTGAATGTAGCCATCGGTACGAACTTGCGCATGGTACAGTCGGGTGGACATTTCATAACCAAGAAAAATATTTGTAATAAGTAATTGAAAATTAAAATCTTCAGTTACGTTGTTAGATTAGCTATATTATATTGTTTAATAACATATTCAATCAAATTCGATTAATGTAAATTCAGTTAGATGAACCCAGATAGCAACAAACTTGCAGCAAGTTTAAATCAAACTTGCTAGTTTCACTGTGACAAACTTGCATCAAACTTGCATGAAGTTTGCTTTTGCAAAGGTTGCACAGGTACAAGGCACAGGTTGGTGGTCCGACAACAGCTGGTCGTCGAGCACCTCCTGCTGTATCTAGGAGGTCGACCGACCACCAACCTGTGCTCGTCGTCATCCAACATACATACATACATATGCTCACGCCTTTTTCCCGTCGGGGTAGGCAGAGACAACAGATCGCCACTTGCTTCTATCCTTGCAAACCTCACGTGCTTCCTCTACATTCATTATTCTTTTCATACATGCTCGCCGGTTGCGGGTGCTTCGGACTTTTCCGTTTTTCAAGACGTCCCCAATTTGGTCCACGAACGTCTTACGAGGTCTGCCGCAACCGGCTTGTCCATACACCTCTGCCATATATATTTGATTCGTCAATCTTTCTTCACTCATTCTCTCCACGTGTCCAAACCATTTCAGCATTCCTTTCTCAATCCTTGTCACGACATCTTCTTTCAGGCCACATCGCTCTCGTATTACTGCATTCGGAATTCTATCAATCAGTCTCACCCCACACATACTACGCAGTGATCGCATCTCAACTGCGTTAATTCTGCTTGCATGCTTTTTCTGCCATACCCAACACTCACTTCCATACATCAAGGTGGGCACCAGCACTCCATTATGAACCGCCAGTCGCGCCTTTTTAGGCACGGTTTGGCCGTTCATAAAGGCATGCAGCGCTCCATTCACACTGTTCCCCGCTATCACTCTCCTTTCAATATCACCTTCACATCTTCCATCTCTTGTAAACATGCTTCCCAAATATACAAATCTTTCAACTTGTCCCACATTTTCATCTTCAATCGTAATATTACACTCAGTCAAACTTTCATCCTTCTCAAACACCATCACTTTCGTCTTTCTTGCATTAACTTTCATACCTTTCGCTTTAAAACTCTCGTTCATGCAGTCCATCATTTGTTGCAACTCATTCGCCGATGATGCAAGAATTACTTGATCATCGGCGTATAAGAGGCACTTAACACGCAATCCTACCATATCAATCCCGCAATCAATTTCCCTCAAATCTTTCATGCAGCTATCCATGAATAAGTTGAACAACCAGGGTGAAGCTGGACACCCCTGTCTGACACCTTTAGAGATGTCAAACCAGTCCGTATAGGCACCATTAATTCGGACACAGGCCCTCGAATCCCTATAAAGAGATTTTAGAGCCCTTATTATAAAGTTGTCCACCCCATACATAGATAGCACCATCCATAGTTCCTTTCTATTTACCCTATCATAGGCCTTTTCCAAGTCTATGAACGCGCAATATACCTTCTGGTTTTTTGCCAGACATTTTTCGGTAACGCAGCGCAAGGAAAAGACTTGATCCGTACATCCCATTCCCTTCCGAAATCCTGCTTGCACATCCCATATCTTGTCATAAGTCACGTTTACTACTCTATCAATCAATATTCTGGCATACATTTTTCCAACAACACTGAGAAGGCTGATCCCGCGATAATTTTGACATTCCTGCTGCGAGCCTTTGCCTTTATAAATTGGAACAAGCACTGCCTTGGTCCAGTCATCTGGAACTTGGCCCTGTTTCAAGGACAGATTAAAAAGGCGATGCAGCAGGTTTACTGTAAGTCCCTCGCCAGCCTTTAACATTTCAGACGTCACTCTATCGAACCCAGCAGACTTTCCTGACCTCATACTTTTTAGAGCTTTCATAATTTCATCCTTTCTAATTTCGTCATCCGGGCCCACACACGCATCTTCTATTATCTCTTCTCGCTCTGTTTCACTCATGTCTTTCTCAAATAAACTCTCAAAATATTTTTTCCAGCAATCCAGTATCATTCTTTCTTCATTCATGACCTCACCTTTTTCATTCCTAATCACTTTCATCAATGTATTCATATTCTTCCCTCGCGCTTCTTTGACGAGTTTCCAAAACAGTTTTATATTGTCTTGGAAACTTGCGCCGAATTGCTTCTCATATTTCTCCTTTTTCTCATTCTTCTTCCTCTCTATACATTCTTTAACTTTAGCTTTCACACACCTATACTTGTCCTTCATTTCTTTAACACGGTCTTCTTTCATACCACCACTAGCTCTATTCGTTGCCTCTATTGCTAGGATATCCAGCCACGCTTTTTTCTTTTCCTCAACCATACTTCGAATTTCACCATCCCACCAGTCAGCTTTTTCACTTTTCTTACTTCTTCTTTTACTCACTCCGCATACGTTTTCAGCACATCTCACTACGTTGCTTTTAAATACCGACCATACATCGCTCACACTTTCCTCATTTACATCACTCCAGATTGTATCCAGCCGTTCACTCAATTGCTTTTTGTACATCTCTTTCACACGCTGCTCTTTCAATCTTTCCACTTTTATACGTACTAACTCAGTGGTACACGCTTTAATTCTGTGCCGCCAGTGTTTGAACAGACCACTAATTTTACTAATGACTAAATAGTGATCAGTGCCAACATCAGGTCCACGATACGCTCTAGTATCCACTACTTTCATTCTCATTCTTTCATCAACTATCACAAAGTCTATCATGCTTCTTAACACAACATTTCCTACCTTCTTTTGCCACGTGTACATATGTATCCTTTTATGCTGAAACCACGTATTCGTCACTGACAAACCCATCTCCACACATACATCTAACAAGTATACTCCGTTCTCATTCACATTCTCATCTCCAAATGCCCCAAGTACATTTTCATACCCATCGCGCTTCACTCCAACCCTTGCATTAAAATCTCCAAGCATGACAATACGTTCATTCGCCTTACGCAATAACACTACCTCTCTCATTTGTTCCCAAAATTCCGCTCGTACCGCCTTGCTATAGGAGGAGTCCGGTGCATATACACCTACCAGAAATAGAGGTGTCAGGCCTACTTTCATCCGGACCCAGATAAGACGCGGACTTACGCACTCATACTCACGCATGCATTCTGCCATTCGCTCTGAAAGAATTATACCGACGCCTTTACTGCCATGTTCTTCATCGGTAACCCCCGACCATATCTCTGTGAACGGGCCGCGCGTCAGCATGTCTTTCCCCTTACGCTTTGTCTCATTCACACACAACACATCTAGTTTTCTTTCATTCATTACTTCGTAAACATCATCCATCTTCTCATTCATTCCTCCTCTAACATTTAAAGTTGCAAAACGGCATTCCGTTGCCCACTTTCCGCCCCGACGCGAACAATTCCGCATAGGATTTAGATGGTTTTGGCGTGACGTATGGCGAATATCGTCGCCGCCTACAGCTGTAAGGTTGCTCCCCCCAGAATACGAGGAGCAGCCTCGTCCTGCAAATACAGGACGAGGAGGGGATTCTCCGGCTCCGCCGGTACCCCCCTGGGGTAAACTTACAGAAATATTACCTACAGCCATGATCACGTCGGTTAATTATTTGACTGTATCTTCTCTTTACGGTTTAACAGTCAGCACCTAACGGCGGGGCAGACTGCCGGGTTTGTTTCAAGTTTTCCTTCTCTATGGTTAAAGACGTCAATATTATATTTGCTGATAATGCGTCCGACGAAATACCTTAGTCGCCTTTTACGACACCTCGGTAGGAGAGAGGGAGGGCTATTCTACTCCGCCGGGCACCACACGGCATCCAAATCCTTTGAAAAACCAACTTCATGCAAGTTTGTCACAGTGAAACTAGCAAGTTTGATTTAAACTTGCTGCAAGTTTGGCAAGTTTGCGTTGTTATCTGGGAAGGGACTTCTAAATGAAAAAAATACATTGGTTACGACAAAACAATATTTTTTTTGGGGCTACACCTTCCATAAAAACATCTTCCATACTCGTAGAAATTTCCTCATCTGAAGAACTTTCTTCGTCACTTTCTTATTTCGAAATCTCCATTCTCAAACATTAAAACGACCGCAAGGCATGATCAATGAAAATTGTAACTTTATCAGTACAAATAACAACAAGAAACAATAATGATAGCAACGAGAAACAACGAAGAAGTAACACTATGAAACTATTCTGAACGCGACCATACTGTCAGAGCTCAGCGAATATGTGATTCGTGTACGAACGTAGCACTCACACTAGCGCACGGGAGGCGAGGACGCTAGCGGGTGGAGAAGGCAGCGCGCGCGGGCGTGCCCTGATTTTGTGTTCTGCGCAGCGTAATGCGGCTAGGTTCGGAGCGGCCATAAAGTTTGGCGAGTACTGTATCATAGTCTAAAGCAGGGGTAGCCAACCGGTCGATCGCGATGGTGGTCGATCGTGGCAAGACATTAAGATTTTTATCAATTGCTATTATAAACCTTCTTGTATAATTTTTCAGTAACTTTCCATTGGTATATTGTTATTCTCTCAACCTTTTATAAATCGGTTTAATTTAAAGTTTAAGGCAGTATGTAATTGGTATATCCCACACGGTTTCGTCGGTAAAAATAGATCTTAGTTCTAATAAAGTTGGCTACGCCTGGTCTCAAGAAACCTTAGCAAAGATAGGCAACAGGCTTTAGGTGAGCGAGCGGTACACATAAAAATTGTAAACGGGAACCACTTCAAAAGAATATGATCATCGAATATTATGAATTTGCACTCAAATTGGCTATTTGCTTCTGACAGAACAACAAGTCTATGCTAGTGTGGTGATTTATTCTAGAAATCTAGTCAGTTCATTTTGTGGCGGCATACCCGGGGCGGCCCACAGCAAGCTGTTTGCACATAAGAAATAATCTACTCACATCTTCAGGGTAAATATTTTCTTCTTCGGGCACATCTTGGTCTTTATTATCTTCTTTGTTTTTCTTCCATTCTGCAACCGTTCTTGCTATGGCTGAAATAGAAAATAAATTTGTTACTTTTAAGTCTAATATATTAAACTCTTGGTAGGTATAACACGGATCTACACAATAGCTTTTTATAGTATTAGTACCTATACTGGCTTAGGTTAGTCAATTGAACCAATGCTTGATCAACATAATACACATTTATTATGTCTTCAGGTAATCAGATCAAGTTGTTAGGCATGTAATCTACACGGGAGCTTATAGATTGTAATAAAACTGGTCACATGCGTATCTTGACAATAGCGGCACCCACCGGATCAAATTATAGCCTAAATAAGATGAGCCCGCGGTTACACCCGCGCTTTTTAGGACTACTGATCCGTACCCGTAGCTTATGGCGTGATGTTATACCTTACTCGATAATAGACTATCCAACACAAAATAATTATTCAAATCGGACCAGTAGTTCCTGAGGTGTGCGTTACCCCAGCCAGAAAATGTCGAAAATGTTCATTTAAATGTTATAGATAATTAGTTGTTCAGCTTCTGTAATTGTTGCGAACATTTTTAAATTTGTTGCACTTGTAGTTTTTTAGTTATTTCACAAAATCATTTCCTGTTGGGGTAACGTTACCGCAGCCAGACATTTTCTTTTTTTATGGGAATATTGAAATAAATATTGGCTATATAATTAGTTGTCTAGACGAGGTAAATGTTGCAACTTATTTTGTAGTTGTTCTATCTTCGGCTGCGAAGCTATTCGAGTTCCTGCTGGAGTAACGTATGTGGTTTTGCTGGATCTTTGAAACGGTTAAGCGGATTCTTATCATCTTTTGTACATGACTTCTTAACAATTAGTTTAATTGGTTGTGCAATAAAAAACAAAAATAATGCACCTTTCAAAGTTTATCAAATTAAATATAAAATCACTTCAATAGGTCCTAACATTTGAAATAAGAGTTCTAAAGACTTAATGTAAACGTTATTTTCTAGCTAGTAACTGCCTTCAAATGTATGTGAAGTTTCATTAGTATCCTGTAAGTAATTAACAAATTATGATGAAATTCAGTTCTCCACGTTCACGCTCACAATGCGCGCGGAGTTATTTGGCCACCGATCAATCTGTATGTGGATAAGTATATAAACTGAATGATATATCAATAATTAGTTGCTTAGTTCAGTTTTATACCTGTAAAATTTCAGCGTAGTTCATGCCATAATTAAAGAGATAATAGAATAAAAGTCATTAGGCGGTGCAAGCCCTTGGTAATTCGACCACATGTTTAGATGGTCACAAAAAAGTGTACACTGTTAGATACATAACAATATGAACGTTATTATTATTATCTTTCTGATACTTATGCGATAGGTATCTATTACTTGCCAGTATAAAGTGTACTGCTAAGTGACGTCACACGAGTTTTCAGCGAAGTTTCTCGTCTTCATTTTTTGTTTACGTGACTAAAGAAAATATACGTGTCCAATATTTTTTGGAATCTATCTGACGGAGTAGTTCGATTTTTTTAGTCAAATAGCCTATTGCACATACTTACCAAAGCATCATCGACAGCACGTCCTTAGCTGGTACGCGGGAGGGGTGGGGGCGAAGGGGCTTTCATTGTTTGCATGGCCGTGGCGCATTAAACTTGACCGTTAGTCAGATTCATCTGTTAGAGTGCGTGTGCGCTTCCGCCTTCTATTTTTGCAAATATTTATAGTCCTTGAGAGTTTTTCAATATGTGAGTACCTAATTAATATAAAGAGCTTCTATTGAGGACCATGGTTATTGTGTTTGCTTGATAAATTTACGAACATGGTAAGCTTGCGTAATGTATCTACAGGTATAGTAGCAATATTACTACCAGTACCTACAATTTGATAGGTACCTAACATTGTACATAAATAGGTGTCTTCATTTTTCTTATATTTAAAAAAAATACTTAAACTACCAAACTGTATTTACTCACTACTTAAAAACTAACATTTTACCTTAATTTGTATAGCTAGGTACCCAGTTTATTACCCAGGTATTAATGTCCACAAACTCCTTAGAATGAGTTACTCGGGCTTTAAGAAATTCACAATTATTTTGTTGTAACACACGCTTTACTAAGCCAGTGTCAAAACAAGATAATTATGAATTTGTAGTATTCCATCAAGTTATAGGGTTCCGTAGTCAACAACTTTGTCTGTCTGTCCGTTCGTCCGCGGTTTAGCTTAGAGGCGGTGAGCACTAGGAAGTTGAAATTTGGTATAGGTACACTTACGGATCATGTCGACAAAGTGGTTAAGTATATAAAATATTGAAAAAAAAAACACACGGATTTTGTTTCAAATAAGTAACAAAATTAAAAAAATAATTATTTTCTGTTTTTGTTTAAACTATATAATTAAAAAGTTGACATTAATATTTTTAATTTTAAACTGAAATCATTTATTTCAAAAAAATATGGATACTGCCATACAAGCAGAATTTCTATCTGTAATTTGTATCTATGATTGTTTAATTAATATTTAAAAAGTTCATTGAAATAATTATTTTACCTGTAGGTAACAAATAAAAATTATTTAAGAAACATGCAGTTTTTTTTTAAACTTGTGTACACTACTGTACTAAACATGGTAACACTATCCTATATATTATAAAAGATAGCATAATGTACGACGCAGTCGCTTTTTTGTGACCATCTAAACATGTGGTCGAATTACCAAGGGCTTGCACCGCCTAATGACTTTTATTCTATTATCTCTTTAATTATGGCATGAACTACGCTGAAATTTTACAGGTATAAAACTGAACTAAGCAACTAATTATTGATATATCATTCAGTTTATATACTTATCCACATACAGATTGATCGGTGGCCAAATAACTCCGCGCGCATTGTGAGCGTGAACGTGGAGAACTGAATTTCATCATAATTTGTTAATTACTTACAGGATACTAATGAAACTTCACATACATTTGAAGGCAGTTACTAGCTAGAAAATAACGTTTACATTAAGTCTTTAGAACTCTTATTTCAAATGTTAGGACCTATTGAAGTGTTTTTATATTTAATTTGATAAACTTTGAAAGGTGCAATTTTTGTTTTTTATTGCACAACCAATTAAACTAATTGTTAAGAAGTCATGTACAAAAGATGATAAGAATCCGCTTAACCGTTTCAAAGATCCAGCAAAACCACATACGTTACTCCAGCAGGAACTCGAATAGCTTCGCAGCCGAAGATAGAACAACTACAAAATAAGTTGCAACATTTACCTCGTCTAGACAACTAATTATATAGCCAATATTTATTTCAATATTCCCATAAAAAAAGAAAATGTCTGGCTGCGGTAACGTTACCCCAACAGGAAATGATTTTGTGAAATAACTAAAAAACTACAAGTGCAACAAATTTAAAAATGTTCGCAACAATTACAGAAGCTGAACAACTAATTATCTATAACATTTAAATGAACATTTTCGACATTTTCTGGCTGGGGTAACGCACACGTTCCTGAGATAAGCGCGTTCAACAAAACAATCAAACTCGTCATCATTACTGTATTAGTAAAGATGGAAGCTAGTGCTAAAGTAGAGCGTTATTAAGCTTCACCTTCTTTCTCAGCCTCTTGCTCCAGGGGCATGAGTAGGCCATCGTCGTCGTCCCTGTAGCCGTAGTAGTCGGCGTCCACATCCCGCATGAGGTCTGCGCGTGTTCTGCGGGGCGGCGGCGGCGGCTCTTGCTCGAATAACTCCCGAACACCTATTACCCAAACATTGGTACTATACTAACGGTGCTGATACATGTGAGCATTCACTTGTAATGAGCATCCTTGCAAATATTACATTACAGAAACAAAAACGAGAGCTATATAGCGCAGCATAGCAAGGAATTCTATCGAAAGGATAAGAAATTTTCTTCGAGCGTTTTGCCGATTAGATCGTGAAAATGTGTTTGGCTCCATTAATTGACAAATGTAATTACATGAGAATGCTCGATGTTTTGTAACAAGGGAATGCTCAAGACTATCAGCACCATTAAGTATAGTTCGAAATACTGGAACGCATCCGAAATTTGGTCTTGACAAGAGGCGGGCAAAGTTCTAAAAACAAGTTAAAGACTAAATGCTAGAGAAAAGATTTTGCTGGTTCATAATTACAGTTAATATGACCAAGCAGATATACAAGGCAAGTGTGAATGGGACAGGACGAAGGCGAAGATTTCGGCGGACGTTCTCTGACCAGATTGGAGACATCCTAAAAACAGGACAGGTTAGAAGTACTCTGAACAGAAGAGCATGCATGAGGAATCTGATGGGAGTGAGTGAAGCAAAAGAGATATGTCAGGATCATTGCAAATGGCGTTCCGTAGTCTCTGCCTACTCCTCCAGGAAACAGGCGTGAATCTATGTATGTATGTATGTATATACTATAATGTGACAACAGAGAGGTGAGAAATAGGTTTTGTAGTACCTACTCATATCTAACTTGGTGATAATATTATATCTTATTTATCACTTTTTCTCTACTAAATGTATAGGTATCCTATTGATAAAGTGGATCGAATTTTGCTGTATCCGCATAGAAATTGGTGGTTAAGTATAATAAATAAAGTCTATACCTGGTAAATCTTTAGCGGCTCCAAAATACTTGTATCCCCTATTGCCTGGCACTTCCTTTCCGTCTTGGTCGAGCATCTTGGGTCCAACGCGCGCATGGTCCGGCCCGCCCAGCGCTTTTATTTGCACTTCCCAGTGACGCTTCTCACGCATCAGTTTGTTGATTTCATCGTTCAAATCACGAATACGAAACTCGCCTAGACCAGCTAAAAAGGAAAAAATAAATTTAGTCATAAGCATCTAAAGTAGACTTATACAACAGAATGAAATCTTTACCCTAATATTCATTTGGAGTAAGGTACAACATGGAGGTAAAATGTAAATTGCTGTGTGTTATTTATTTAGTAAGGATGTGTGTATTTCGTTATTTCTTGTTTCCTTTGCCTTTCTTAGCTTTAGCTCCCTTTTCCTTTTTGCCTTTACCCTTACCAGATTTTTTCTTGCTAGGCTTTTTTATATTGCTACTACTACACTGTGCCGATATATTTTTAGCATCTTCACTGGCTTTCAAAGGCGGAGCTTTGGGAGTGACTAATTCTATTTCGAGATCGGTTTTCTTATCTTTCGTTTCTAATTTCTTTCCAATTTTTAAAATGAAGACGTCTTTATGTGGGTGTATCATTTTCGACATATCAACTGGAACAGGACAATCAGAAGGCGTTATGTTGACTATCTTCCTGTCTTTCTTGTCAGGTTTATCAAGGTTTCTCAACGTATATTTCATATTCGATGTATATGTTTTCTCTGGATAAGTGCAGTCTCTAGGCAGATCGAATTGTATCTGTTCTCCTGTATTATATACCGTACTTTCACAAGAGCATAATTCTTGGATCTTATCATGCTTCCCTAGTCGTTCTACTTTTGTGCTTTTAGGTACTCTAATTTTTAATTCATTAACATTCATTTTAGTGTATATTTCATCGTATCTTGGCATCGGGTCTAGAATACAGAGAAATAACATTAGTTCTAAGAAAATACTGCGTTTTAAATATCTACACATTTAAATATATTATAATGTTACCATGATTATTATGGGGCGAGGGTGGATCGTAAGATCTTATGCTAGATATCGGTGAGTGTGGGCTTTCTATCCTTCTTGGCACATGTGCGGCAGTAGGATGTATTTTGTTTGTCATCACATTTTCATCCAATAATATTTTGCCCTGGTCGTCCATCTCCACTCGCTGACAAGAATACATTGACATGCCATGATCTTCTTTGAGTAAAAACGATGTTCCTTGTGGTTTAGGTTGAGCACAAAACGCCGTAGTGATTTCTTTACCCAAAAATGACATCCGAACTGTGACTTCTATAATTCCAATTGAATCACTTTGGTCGCCGACTCCGCATGATAAATAATACATATTTTTAGATAAAGGTGTCGACGTGGTGCATAATATGTTGTCTGTCGGTTGCTGTTCCGTCCACTTTGTACAAAGCTCTTCCCGTAAAGCTACAAACTCACTCGTGTAATCCATATGAGTCTCGCCTATTTTCGTCACACATGTAGAACAGGGCGGTTCCTTCGTCAGCATTATAACAATTTCAAATTCTTGAATACTGCATATTTTGTCGTAAGTCATTGCAAACAATGTAGATTTGCCGACATTTAATTTATTGAAATTTTCAATTTTACCAAAAGACGAATCGTACAGAATTATCGGCTGCTTTCCCAAAAATGTGGCAGAGATCACTAAATTGTTGTAGTCAATATCAAAACATTCACATTTCATGTGAATTTTGTTTATAATAATTTCAATGAGAAATAGGTGATAAGGAAAATTAATATCTTCCTCTTTTCCACAACTACAATATTCTTGTTTAGTACGATGGATGTCCTGGGATAAAGCCTTAATTGATTCTCGCAGCGCTTCAGCCTCTTTTGTGAGAGTTTTGCTCATTTTAGCTATTTTATCAATGTCTATATTGCCGCCTTTAGATTGTGAAGTTTCTACATCGTGCTCGAGAGATTTAACTGAGTCTGTCAACTTTTCTACGTAGTCACTGATGATTTTGCCTTGTGGCTCAAGGTTGGCGAGATCTTTTACAATCTTGCCTGTTTCGTCCGTGGATTTACTTGATTTTGCACTCAATTTGTTTGGATCTTTGAAGAACTTTGCGAGGTCGGCGCCAGCCTTTGTATCCGTGTGTTCAGTAGTTACACTACTACGGTTACTTCTGGATATGCGTGAAGAGTATGGCGAAGAGATTTTTGGAGTTGTAGTGGTCTTTGGACTTGTAATGATTTTTGGGCTTGTCACTATTTTTGGACTTGCAATCTTCGGACTTATTAGTTTAGGTGAATGTTTCGGAGGTGATTGCGCTTGTTTCCTGTCAGGCAGCAAAGCATCCATAAAAATGTCAACAGCACCTTCTAAATTCTGTGCTTCGCCCACATCGGTAATTAATTTATCTATGGATCCTTTTTTTGAGCCTAGAATTGTATCTGTTAGATCCTCCATATTGGAAAATAGCTACTATCGTGAAAAATATGAGTTTTATTTGTAACGAAAATTTTTACATATTTACACTGTTGATGTGAAATAGTCATGGCCCAATAGATTCCACAACAAAAAATTTATATAAGGTTGTAAGTGATCCACATGACAGCCGGGACCGACAGGCTTAATGGTTTAAGCCATATAGTTACCAATTTAATACATACATGACTTCAAAAGTCAGTTACATTACTGCCTTCTAAATAAATATTGATTGTTATTTGGATGATATATTGTGACAAGGTCTAATCAAAGGGCCCCTGCATAGTAGCGTTTATCGAACGTAGGCGTCCGAAGAACGTATGCGCGGCGTACACGGTACATCTCGCCATCTCTGGTGGGCACATGAGTATCTACACTGCGAATTGTGTGACGTCAGTGCCGCGGTAGCTGCGCATAGGTACATTTATCAAACCCTTATGCGGTCTACGTTGAACAAACGCTGGCTTAAAGGGGCTCTTAGTAGTCGGTATTGGAGTTTATAAGATAAATCGACTGTGTGCTATTTAGTGTACCTACATGTTTTATGCTATTCAGTAGGCTACAACTTACTAGTGATAAAGCCATAGATGTAGTCTGAGTATAGAGAACAGCAGCCAAGGAATCACCCCAATGGTATACAGAAGTTTAGTGGTAGCTCTTTCGTTTTTTGATAACCAAATATTTGAGAAACAGTTTGTTTATTTTTTGTAAAAAAACTGTTTAAAAACTATTACCCTAAAATGCCTAGTACTAATACAAGATCTGCAACCTGAAATACAAAATAAATGATGGCAAAACCTACCATTCTGTATCTGAGCGACTTTCTTGGCGATTTCTCTGACAATCTGCAATCTCCACTTCTCGGCTTGCGGAAGGTCATTGCACTCGGACGCGAGGTAGGGTCGCCGCTCGCGCTGACCTCCAGCCTCTTGTACCTGGGCTGCACGCCATCGCGCCAGTGTGGTCCTATATGAAATTGAATATTTTATATATTATTTCTTCCTTTTTAAGATAGACAACTCCTGCACTAGTAGGACTAAATACGGGAAATGTGTTGAGGGGAACATTACAAACAATAGATGACCTTTTAAAGATACATCTGTGATCTAAACAGTATCTTAACATAAGAATATTACATTATTAAACCAAATTAAATATATTTTGAGGAAATTTTGATGTTATGAAAACATGGCTTTTATTTATCAATATTTTGTATAATCTCATTGAGTTTCTAGGCTATACAGAGAATCTCTATTGGTGAAACCTTAAGAAAAATTGTACGGAATTTTATCAGATAAGCCCTACAAGAGCATGTTAAGCCGTCGGTCCCGGTTGTCATGAAGATCTTTGACAGTCGTTACAGGGCGTCAGTACCTTCTAAATAAACTGACACTAGTCTAAACCATGGAATATCGCTATCCCTTCGGGTTGCGGAGGTCAGACAGGCAGTTGCTCTGTGGAAAAGCTAATATTCATAAGCTAGGCATGAGACCGATATATCAAAACGAATCTGAAATCCGATTGCAGTCAGAAATCGTATCATATCGATATTTCAATGTGAAAAACCGATTTTAAAAAACGCAAAACAATACCACGATAACGCAAACTACACGAATCCGAACCAAACGGTGGAAGCGCAACCAAACTACAAAATAAATCTAAAGCTTACGTTTTCGATAGTTTTAATATTCGTTTGTTCTCTTTCACACTACCAAACGACTAGTTAGTTAGAATGAGAGAGAGCGAATTTCATTTCCCTTTCTTTCTAACTTACTGATCCTTTGAAAGAGCGAAAGAGATGAAGCGAATTTTATTGTCGCCAAGCAAGCGAATCGTTTTGGATTGTGGCGATTTATATGAATTCCAGATTGAATAGATAAAATAAAACTAAATATCGAGGCGATAATATCTAAGTAATTCAGATTGCAACTATTTAATGTTTATTTTGAAAATTGCAAATAGTTATTAGGAATTTATGTTTGGAGAGTTTTATTTGACTTGATTGGTCTCATGCCTAAAATACAAAAAGATTTCGATTGTTTACGTTTGTCGTACCTACGCTACGTTCCAACATCCGCTACTGAAATCGATTTCTAAAATCGGTTTTTGAAATCGATTTCAAAATCTGAAATCGGATATTTATCGGTTTGCGTAAAAGTCCGAAAACGCCCATGCCTAATTCAGCCAAATCCGGTTAGACTAGTAAGCGGACCTCAGATTGAAACTGGGATAACGCTAAAACGATGAATGAAGCCCTACTAACCTCAATTCAGAGTGGTGGATGCTTTATTTTATAATGATCTAATAGTATTTGGTTATGAGGTGATTACTTTATCTTGTTTCAATCTCTATTTTTTTTAATTGCGATGGAAATGTAAAATTTGTGATAATAATAAAAATATAGTTAAATATTATATTATTATGCTAAACAAAGAGGAACCTGATCTGTCTATACTCACATAGCCTTTTCTGCATTACGTGCCTGAAATAATAAAATCAATACATCAATTTTATTTATGCAGTCACAAATATGATTATGATAGAAACAATTTTTTCAGTGGTAGATATGTATCAGGGTAGCTGTAGTTTACAATTTGTATGTGTTGTTTTTACTTAAAAAAGTTAAGGAGAAACAAGTAGTCTTACTTCAGCAGCATTCACAAAGCCACAAATTGAATTTAATAATATTTTTCTCTAGAATTACATTGTGGATCAATCTCAGTACCACAATTTCTGAGCAACATATATCCTTACAATCCTCTCTTAACTTAAGATAGAAGGGAACTGAAGTGGAACCAATACTGACATATCGATACCACGATACTGTTTGAAGTATTACCGAATGGAACCCTTAATCTATTAGAACAACTGTGTCATCAATAATAAAATTAGGCGAAGCAAGAACCTAACATATATTTATGCCGTGAACTTGTCCAAAACTTAGGTTTATTACCCCTCGTTTTCACCAAGAAACATGTCCAATACATGTTTTATACAAAACTTGTAGACAACATAATTATTTGTTTTATACATGTATTGAAACTGTCTCAAACATTCTTTTGTTCACACTGTGTAGCCAACAAGTATCTATAGAAGTATAAAACACATTTGCGTTTACACTGAAGTCTGTTACAGTTTAAAACTTGTCTTATACATTAATAGCGTTCTCACCTACAAAATACAGTCACGTTTCAGACAAGTATTGTTTATTTTATTGCAATTTCTATATAATACAAGTTTTAAACAAGTTTTAAACTATATTCATGCTTGTTGGATAAAGTATTCAACATACTGGACGAACCGCGTTTTTTACTTCGTGAAAACGAAAGAAGAAGAAGAATGGAGTGGTCAAAAAAACAAACTTTGAGCTTTTGCATGTAGGTACAAGAATGCCTGAGGAATGTGTAAAATAAAATATTGGACGCATTGGCAGCAATTGCTTCGCAAATACATGTACATTAATGTTTTTTATTTTTATTTTTTATTTATAAACTCACGCCTGTATTCCTGAAGGGGTAGGCAGAGGTGTAATATTACACCCACATTTCACCATGAATTTTAAGGTCGCCACGTAATAGGGGTGGAGCCTATTGCCGTACCGGGCACACTACCAGACTCCGTGCTGCCACTGAGAATTCGGAAAAACCCAGTAAGTAATACTTTTGCCCGACCCGGGAATCGAACCGGGACCTCTATTTAGCAGTCGCATATGCTATCGACTGGACCATGGAGGCAGTGTTAAAGACGTTGATAAAATATAACGAACCTCAAGAACCAGTTTAATAGGGAAGTAAATAAATTAAAAACTAAGTCAAGTTCTTTCTTTTAAAATATAAAACGACTGCTTGAAGTTGTCTCGAATTCTACAAGTTTAGCTACGACAAAAACATGAGATCATAAACATGTAGACAACTACAAGTTTTCAAACAACAAGTTTCATACAAGTTTTGTATATGTGTCTACAACAAGTTGCATACAAGTTTTGTATAAGGTACAACAAGTTTTATTCATGTGTATAGTTTTGTATACAACATGTTTTATACATGTATATGAGAAAAGAAAACATTGTCAAAAACTTGTTAAATACATGTATTATACCTTCGTGAAAACGCGGGGTTATTCTTATATGACAAAAGTAAGAAACATCAGCTTGATGTATCGAACATAAAAACATAAGCGGACATATAAGTACGTACTCGTATCTTTAGATTATAACAATAAGCGTATCACAAAGAAGTAATTCTTACCATATTTACTTGTCTAAGTTGTGCACTAGAAGAATAATTGCAAAAACACAAACAATCAGTCAATCATAAACATAACCTCAACATTGATTTGATTTGACAACATTTGACACACAGATGATACAGATCCATAGATGTGTGATTTTTCCTTCTTTTCTCAAAGGATTTTTCTCTCTCTATGCTTTTCTCAAAGCACAGATCTGTGAATAACCAAAGAGTATACAAATACTACGTAAGAAGAGGCGGATGTGCCATAGATCATGCGAGACTTTCAGCTTTGTATGAAACGTGCAGGGAGAACTCGTACCAACATAAAGATACCAATTGGCATCGTTTTTATGTTGTCAGCATTGTCATATTTGTCAATATAGGGATGTACCACCTAGTGATTAACGAAATATCGATATCGATAATATTCAGTAAGAAATAATTATAATTATGTTTCGACTAGAATGATACTTTTCCAACACAAATAAAATATGTATTTAATATTTATGTGTTTATTTAAACAAATTAGCCTATTCTATAAATCTATTCTAGATTAGCGAAGAAAAATACGCAGAACTTAAAGATATACATGTACATGTAATGGAAAGGTTTTCAACATTTCTTCTGTAATAGTATTTAAAGAAATGTCTAAAGATACAAGGCACAGCTGTTTTTCTGCCTTGAGTTCCCTTTTTTTTAAGTCTTTCGGCTTAAAATGCTTGCCACACACATAGTTCAACTGATGTAATTTTTCAATGGGCACATAAATCAAGTCTTGGTTTCCAGTTGCAGCTACCCATTTTTACATCTAAAAAGAAAAAAAGAATAGAATTTTTAGGCCTTGTGCCAATTTCTAATAACGGATTATCGATAACTGACAGGCAGCACTATTGTTTACCTACAAAGTACTAGGATATGAAACTTTAGAATATTTCCTTATTTTTTATGTTTCATTGAAATATATCACATTATATAACATTATAAATATTCATTGATCTTTATCTAGGGACATTTTGCCATAAATACCTACACTTTTTTCATTGCTTGACCGGCATGTTGTTGTATGCCATATTTCGCACGTTATTTTGCTTGTTTTCATTGCGCTCCTTTCAATGCTAATCAAATAAATAAGTAACACTAACACTAGAAGTGTAAAATCACATTTATTTGGTATACACGAAGCACTTTTACAGTATGTTTTTTACGCTTTATAAACAAACTACATATCGCGCCAAAGTTCAATCTGGATAATAATGTGACAGTTGTGACATTTGACACTATTGACAGCCAAGGCGGTGATGTACGTATAACCCGTCTAACTTTGAAAGAATACTGTTCCAACAGTACATAGTGAAGGATGCTATCCTCACGTTTTATACATATAATAGTAGCCATTAAAAAGATAGCACGTTTCATACATTCGGTTTTTTCTTAGGAACTTGCGCCAGGCTGTGAATAACATTTCTCAAAGATTTGACATGGTGTCATTTGAGAGTGCTGCCAGTTCCCAAACGGATACGTATAATAATTCTTCTTTATTTTATATTTAATCATTTATATCGCTCATCCCAAAAGTAGCGGTTTATTGCATTTTGTTAACCTGGGTGAACAAAGTAGACTTTATGGTGTCCTTACTTCACCTCTGAATGATTTCACCTTGCTGATATCTATCATGTGAAATGATTCGACATAAGCCCAGGACTATAATAATCTTGGAACGGATCACCCAGGTGAACAAGCGCCACTTTTATTACCTACTGATCATGTGGACTTTCAGGACGCACGTAAAGAATTCTAAAAAGGCTTTGAAATTAACAGAGAACTTAATGTTCAAATCACTTTGATGATCATGAAAGTTTACATTTGGCGGTAAGTTTGGTATGGCAGGTAGTTAGGTACACAAATTCTACTTTTTTAGCTAGTCAGTACCTTCTTACTATCCTTCTAGCAAACATTTAAAATGTTTGGGGTCATATTATTATTATGAGTAGCGTTTAAACAAAATGTGGCATAAAATCAATAAACAAAGCGCGTGTATGTATGTATGTACCTACTGTAACAAGAACTCGTACCGTAAAATCTTACAAGATTGCCCAACTAATCTAGCTTTGCCCAGCAAGGTACTTTTGACAAATATTTCAAAAAACCCGGCAACATTTTTTTTACGTCTACTTTTGGTCTATGGATGAAATTTAAATATGTCTCTGGCAACATTGCGTAACCAATATTTCAAAATGTTACTTCAGTAGGCTGTCAAACTCTGTCGAAGTTGGTGGTGTATTTTGCGGGCCAAAACGTGTATGAAAAACTTTTTTTAAAAGTTGATTTATTATCACAGCAGGTAAGTAATTTTTTAACCACTGTTAGTTTGTAATAAATACACATAAATGACCGTATATCCAACGCGAAATCTCTCTTAAATTCGGAAATGTGATGGTGGGCAATGTCAAATTAGTTTTTCTAACGTAGCTGTTACGTCTTTGCCCACCATAATATTACCGTTAGGGTTGTCACCTCAATGTTTAATTAGATCTAAGATATGTAGGTAGGTACTTTGTCTTACACTTACTTCGGAATTAGCTAAATAATGCTAATAGATAAATTGAATTACTTATCTATCAGCATTATTCTCTGTATACAAAGTATTGCAAATTGTGATAAAAAGCATGAATTTTGTTTCAAAAAGTATCGACCTGCACTGAAAGTATTTGCGAAATAATTATCTAATAATAACCAACAAGGTAGTTTCTTTATGATTTTTCTTTTCAAATTTTTTGTTTGTTTTTTGATTTCGTTGTATTTTAACCGACTTCAAAAAGTAAGGTTCACAATTCGACTGTATGTTTTATTATTTCTCCAGCAATTTCGGGCTCATTTTCGCAATTATTTTTGTAATCGAAAGGGTATACTGAGGTGGTCCCATTGTCACCATCCATCGTGATCTGTTAATGAAAGAAGTTTGTACATACAGGTAGTAGAAATAATGAATGTTGAAGTCGGTTATTGTTTTGTGGTAAATTAATATTATGTAGTCAAATTTTAAACTGTTACTAAAGGGTCTGAAAAATAAGTACTATTAAAGGTAGCAGCAGGTATACTAAGTATCGCCTCATGTTACCTCGATAACCTTATTTTGGGTAGGTTAAATATATTTGCTAATGTTACTGAGGCCATTTTTTTCCCATTTATTTCAGGATGAATAATACTAAGCCTAAAAATATAAGAAAAAGAAAATTAGGATCGCGAGCATACAGAGATTATTCAGAAGAAATGTTAAACTTGGCGGTTGACATGGTAAAAAATAACTTCGGGTTTCCTCGACGGACGGTATTGAACAAAGTTAAAAACATCCACTTGAATTCTGGTTATATTTTTTTAAGCTTATATTGTTTGCATAAAGACTAATAAGCATTTGCTTTAAAACATGATTGCTCAAATGTTTAAATTAGTGTTTAAGAGACATGCTACGTGATTATAATGTACCTGCGCATCCTAGTACTGATTATCAATAAAAAAGTGACAACCCTAGTTGATCGTTTTATTTGTATGAAAAATTACAAAAAAAAAGATGCGACTTTGCCCACCCAAATTTGATAGGTTAAGTGAATGTTTATACGTTTATTGTCAAGGTCCTATGACAGATTGACTATTTTCCTAAAATGATCCTTAAACAAGATGTTTTGACGGTAGAAAATACTGCAGCTACAAAGTTTTCCGCAAAATGGGCAAACTTGTGCAAAGTTCTAAATATTTGGCCCGCTGTCAAAATTGAGGTTTTTAGCACATAAACATTCATTATCTTGATATTATCGTATTTCTATGCAAAGAGCATTGCATTTATGCATGATATAACACGATTACAAATTAAACGAATAATAAGTTAAATGAATATTTCAAGTGGAACAGAATTTCTGGGCAAAGTTGTACGGTTTTACGGTATTGCCTATTTTTTTATAAGGTATTATAATTAGCAGGCAGTACTTTCTATCTATTTCTTTCAGTAGATTTACATTACTATGGTTACTAAGTGTAAACATACAACAACTAGTTAATCAGTTAGCCACGTTACGTTAACTACCTATTACAACTCGGATCGTTTTAATTTAAACTCTTCAACTCAAATCACAACAAAAAAAAGTTTTTATTTGATCTGAGTTCTACGTATAGTTCGGAAACATTGTTGAATTTGAAAAGTCTGATACACCTCTATTTCATTTTCAACAAAGATATAATTACGTCATAAATGTCAAACTAATCAAACTATAAACAATATAATATTGTAAATTATGCTTGAGTTTGAAAATGTTTGAATATCTTATACGTATATAATTATTAATATCTAAAATAAGAAAAAGGAAGCACATAAGACTTATAGGTACCATGAATGATCAATAATTGGGTATTGGTACAAGTTCCTGATTTGAAGGATAAGGATTATTTTTAAAATGCAAGTTGACTGGAATGTCTGTCCTCCTGAAATATTATGTCTAATCTTTAAACATTTAGACACAAAAGCACTGTCAACATGCATGCAAATCAATAAAAAGTGGAAGGATGTGGCGGAACATACGATTGAGGTAAGGAGTGTTGCGGCGCATTTGTGTGTATTTGTCCAAATATTTGTTTACCAAGTGTAAGCATCCAAACTTTAATCTTGCAATTGCTTAATAATTGTGCATTTGTTTTTGCTAACAGGTATAAATTGTAGTGGATGTAGTCTTACAAGAGAAAATACATTAATTATTTTTTATTACACATAAGGCTATGTGCGGCTTGTAAATTGATCATATTTTGATAATTTGATATCTATGGTACTTGAAATCTGTGAGGTATCATTTAAAATGTAGACCATACTTTACAAAGTAGAACTTATATTTTTTTTCTTTTTTGCAGCATTATAAATTGTGGAAAGACCTAGTGAATAATGAAATGATAAATAAGGGAACAACTTTCTTAAACAAATCTAGATTAGACCTGCGAAATATATATAAAAATTCCATGCTATGGCATCATGTAAAAATGACTGATATAAAACATGTAAAGACTTATGAGATACGAAGTGTTAAGAAGATGAATGTATATAAAGGTACAAGATTGCATAACATCATTTAGATTTTCTATGCATGTGATGGTTTGATGATAATTTATTAATTCTTGGCGGGCAACATTCTTTTACTTACATAAAACGTGGTAGGGTGGCTCTTTATTGTTATATCTACAGCTTCACTTTTATTGCTAGTAAAGAATAGGTCATTACGTAGATTAACAGTGAAGACAAAAGAATTATCTTTTTAAATACCTATGAAATTAATTTATGTGTGCATATGCAAAGCAATTGTAAATATTGTGTTTATAAATACTTATATGAATGGTATCTTAAACAGCTCCAACATTGTGATGGATGCAAAACAAAGCCATTTGATTATTTTGTGCTGTTGCGAACATAGTACTTGTAACTTGACCCCACTTAACTTGTGTTCCATACCTTCATGATTTGTGTCTCATAAGTAGTTTTGCTCATTTGATGGTATGGCTCATATAATGTTTAAGGTTTAGACCTTACATTAATAGACCTATACCCTATACCTTTTGCATTAATAAATGACATCACAAAAATTTGCTTGCGTAAAATATCAGCTGGTGAAAAGTCAAATAATTAATATGGCACTGTAATAAGACATTCAACTGAGTACTCACTACTCAGTTTAATGTCAATGTAATTTAGTAGGAAGAAAAACCATTTACACTTACAATTCCCCTGTTGCCTTTCAAGCGTTAATATTATCTGTAAATGCTTGTGCTGTTTAGAGCCTCACTTTTAAGTGCCTCACCATTCTTTTTAACCCATTTTCATATTCAAGTCATTTTAATGTGTGCTAGGTTACGATTTTCATTACTCAGCCCAACAACTAATATTTGTTTCCTTTATTTTCAGATAACTTGATTTTGATAACGGGCACACACGTAATGTATTACAACATCAAAACATTTGAATTGGTCAGAGCCTTTGAGTCATTATGTAAGGTGCAGTGGTATTTATTTTATTTTTTTATTTTCAACCCTTTTTTCTTTTATTAAATATTTGTGCTGGTTGTTGGTAATGTTGGTGGGTTGCATGTTTAATATAAAGACAACAATAAAAAGGAGAATTTTAATCTGACATCTCCGAAGTTTTTAATTTAAACAATCATTGTCTACTAAAATTATTATGATTGGTCTGAATGTTGTGTAGGCATTAAAGGCATAAGTTCTGCTTATATGCCATTCTTTATTAAAAGGGTAGGCTTCAGGCAGATATGAACTGATCATGATATTTGACGCAAGCTGTAAAATAATTTTCTTTTACTAAATTTTAGTTGCATGAAACAAAAATGTAATATGATATTCCAATTAACTTTCTATATTATAAATTATAAATACATGCATGTCATTAAAGTTAAAAAAAATTATGTACCCATTTTTAAATTTGAATGTTTGTAGCAAAATGTTTCACTTACATATTTATCCCACCACATTCCTTTACATCAGCAAAAAGTTTGCTGCTGGTTCTTTATAAAGTTGATTAATTCTAGGCCTCAACTTTGAAGAAAATGATCACATGATAGTGGAGCTGGTGGTTGACAAGGAGATGACGCAGAAGCTTCGTTATTACATTAAGCTGAACGCTGATACGTTTATAGAGGATCCATACTGCTGGCATTCATTAAATGGTGTCAGATTGTATAGGTGAGTTGTTTGACATTTGGTAATATAATTCAATTTTTATTGAAGCCGTTCCATCTATTTGCATAATAGTAAGTGAATTACAAATCGACAAGAAATATTGACGCTTTTGTTTAAGAAAATCGTAATAGCATAGGATTCTATTAGCATTGTGCCCCTGTTACAGCAGGACAGAATATCTGATTACCTGACAAATGCAAGTATAGGTCGGTTTATGAAAGATGACCACTGCGCAGAAATCATTTTTAGGTCCCCGTGGAGGTGCAGGGTGAGGCGCGGGTGGAATGCCAATGGCGTGGCTCTGTTCTTGACGCATTTAGGGAATGCGTCAAGAATGGAGCCACGGCATTGGTGCACGAATGTACATATGCGCGACGGCCGCCATTTGTGGTCAACTTTCGTGAACCGATCTATAGTAATGTAGATATGTCTAGTTTTCGGAAACAAACTATAAAATCGTACTATGGGCAAATAAAGTATTGGGGAATCATACGAGTTCAATATACTAGGAATTATGTGATTCATCAACCACTGCAAAGCCTTTGACAGCATTGTCTGCCACTGTAATCAATGTTGTCTACCTGAGCATAAAGCTGTTAGACATGGCTACATACCCAGGGCCTGTTCACGAGATCGGTCTAAGCGGCGCGCGTAGCGGCGGGCGGCGCGGCAGAGCGTCGTGCACGCCACGACCCTACAGTAGCGGTAAACGCAGCGGCAAATGTGGACATATTTGGGCCGACGGAGTTACCCATAAATATGGCGATAACCAAAATATCTTTGTGTAACTATACGGTATACCTACAAAATTGTCGACATTGGATCTTCATTTCTTACAAGTATTTTATATCAAAGGAATAATACATATTCGCAATTAATGAGGCGTTGAATAGGTACCTACACAACGTAGATTACGTTAAGTAGGTAGGTTAATCACCTTTTAACTTTCATAGTAGCTGTGTCTGTACCTAAATAGGTACATATGTACATTACACAATGTTTTAATGTTTGCGATTTACTATATTAAAACCTACCATTACATTCTGTAAGACTTTGTTTCATTACATCTCGCAACGTTTTATTAACATTTTTGTGTTTATACAGCGGATGTGTTGCTATCCATACACGCGACCGTTTTAAAATTTCGACTTTAAATGTCTCCGTATTCATTACCGCCACAAAATATTTAAAAAATAGTTTAACCGCCTAGTTCGTCCCTCGCGTAACGCTGTCCGTGCCGCTCGGAGCCGTGACGTCGGACTCGGTCGCAGTACATTTGTTCCCGCCGCTCGCCGCACCGCCCGCCGCGCCGCTCGCCGCGCAGCCATTTGCGCCAAAAAAAACGCGCGCGTTGTCGCTGTGCGCGGCGGATCGTGGCGTGCTTCGAACGTCTTCATACATTTGATCTTACCGCTCGCCGCCCCGCGCTAAGCCGCCGCTCAGAGCGGCAAGGTCATGACAGGGCCGTTAGTCTCGCTTATTTAATGCGAATGGAAATAACAATATCGGGCGTGTTTATGAAGTTTGGATCGGTGGAGGTACTATAGGTGGCACTAGGATTTCAACCCTTTTATACGCGTACAAAATAACCTAACTTTTAGCCAGCCAGGAAGCTGAAAGTATCATGGGAAGAATAGAGGAAATTAGTCTCAAAGTTAACCACAGTAAAACCAAATTCATGTCATTTGATCGTGGAAACAAACTTGATTTAAAGGGTGCTCTCTTATTCAAAACATTTCGTCATAGTCGCATTGCTAGAAAAGACGAGCACAACCTCTAGCAACTAATGGTTACCGGCAAGGTAAGGCAAGGATCGGAACAGATCTGTGCAAATCTGGACACCAAACAAAACGTCGCTCTCCATTCGGGCAAATCTCTCTCTCCCCAGCCGCAGGGCCGGGAGTCAGAGATCGCGTGACGATCACCGGGCACTGTTGGGACGGTGCAGATGGGTAGCAAAACGGCCTATCGCTGTTCAGCCAGTAACAGGCGGTGAAGGTGTCATTTGCAACTCCTACAGGAGGGACAGGGGAGGAATTTACATACACTGCTATATCAGTATAACTCCGTCACTAAGAGAGATCCAGGTCAATCGACGATATCATTTAATCGGCTATGTCGCAGGTCTTAGCTCCATATGTGTAAACGAAAATCTGTTTTGTTTCAGGTTAGAAGACAAATGTTGCTATGGTTATACAACGTCAAATATGTTATGGGCTATAGCTCACAAGGGGTCCAGCTATGACATACAATTCCTCGGTCGCCACTACGGCAGCGATTATGACGCAGTTACTGCTATACACTTTTGGAACGATTGTATTTATTTAGTCACCAAGTGGGGAACAGTCTGGTACGCAGAGACCGAAAGTATAAAGTTCACTAAAGTGTACAGTTTGCCAGTTCCGGACAAATTAATTCATCACAACTGGGTGATGTTCGATATCTTTAGCTGCGTTGCTGCTGGTAAGTTAATGTATATTATGTGTTATTATCATCATAGGACTCCTTTTTAGTGCAGTCTTGGATGAAGACTCTTTCCTATCTTTCCATTGTAACTTGTCTTCAGTCTTCATGTTCGGACTTACCTATGCCATTTTTCTAATTACAGACATTGTGTCGGATTTTGGGCGATTAAATCCCTAATTACCAAAATATCGAAATATTTTCTTTTCTGTATATTATTTCAAAGCGTTAATAATTGATTTAAATTTCAGTAAGCGCAAATCAGAACGAGCGCGTGAAAGTGAATTTTGATCGCAACGCAGACGCGGTGATGCTAGAATGTTCAGAGCTGACGTGTGCTACGCAACACGGCGACGTCATGTTGCTCGGATACAATGACGGCAGAGTGAGTACAAGTGTTATACCTGTTATGTACATTAACAGTTTAAACACAAATTTTACGAATGTTGAAAAGTATGCTGCATACTCGCCAACGTACCTTTATGCGTACTATTTATTTTTCGTCCACATTTGCCTGTTCCGAACACTTGCCGGACAGGGGTGGGGAGTTTATTACGTCACACCTCGATTCGATAGTCTGGCGCTTACGAACTCGAAGCGAGCATCAGTGCACAAAATGCCGATCAAATCTAAGTTAACACAAATCAGGTTGTGGAGACACAGATTGTGGATAAATTAGTTAATTTTATTGTAGTTGATTTTAATTTACTAAGACCCTAGGAAACGAAACAGCTTACAAAAAAAAACGGACAATCTTCTTATTTAAATCTATGAATGAATGACTGCAACACTTGAATAGAAAAACGTAGGGAGACAAGGCCTTGATAATATAGATATTTTTATTACTATTTCAGGTTGAAATACGGATACCAAAGAAAAACGCCGACAACCGAAGAGATCCGGAGCGCTACTTCAACATACAACAGTTCTACAAGCACGTCGACGACTCGACCATCGTCGGCCTCAACGTGTGCGAGACTGAGAATTCTCATACTATACTCGTTAGTACCAGAGCACATATATTTCAGTTAGTGCTGACATACCCCGAGAGTTTACTGTAAATGTCGCAAGCATAAGCAAATGTTGGGAAATGTGTCTTACATTTTTGTGCGGTCGATAGGTAATTCGATATACAATAAAATTGACGTTACTTTTTCAGATTTAATTATGGTATTTTTGTTAAGTCAGCGTTTGCGACATTTCAGTTGCCATTAAGAAATTATGGTCAGTAAAAGATGAGATGTGACAGTAAATGCCGTAAAGCGACTTAATGTCCGAAAAAAAACAGTACATTAGAAAGTATGTGTTTAAGTAGTTAATTTCAATGTAATTTATGTGTTGTTATTGTTAAATATTTAGTATATTATTAAGTGCTTATCATACTGTATTGGTTTATGGCTTTTAGAAAGCACGTAGTGAGTTATAATCGCGTAACAGTGTGCTCTTTTCGCGGAATAGCTTCAATGCTCAATGTTGCCATCACCACCTTTAATAATACTTTAAAAATGGCCGTTCCTCCGATCTGTGCATAGACAAATCGCATAATGTTTTCTAACTAACAGCTAGATAAGGCAGTAATTTTAATAACTAATAAAGTGTCATTTAGTGAACTAAATGCCAAAGATGAGAACAAAAAAAGTGATCTCGAAAATGTTTACATTTTGATTTATTTATTTTATTGATTATTATTGATACAGTGGCGAATTATTTTATTAATTTGTTAGTACTTACATAATCTTGTAAGTACATTTAGATGTGTGCAACGGTGTTTGTTTTGTTTTACATGAATTGTATAAAAGAGCATTTTACTAATTTATTGTCTGTTTATAACTTTGTTAGTAATTTATTTACATTTGTAAAGGGCTCGTTGAAAGGAAAGGCTCTTTGAGCAGAAACCATGAGGTTTGGCAAATTAGCAGTGCATTTTGCGCACGTACAGAGAAGTTAATAAGTATATTTTTCAGAGTCTGAAGTCAATACGTACCTAACTTTGGAGTGTGGAGCGATAAGTGCTTCATTCCCTCAGGTGAAGAGTTGCAATATCATGGTATTTTCTCGTGGCATTCCATTCTCGCTTAAAAAAGGTATTTGTTAGTATACGAAGACCGGATACGTAGATGAATTTCTGCTGTTCTTATACTGCCAAGGTCACCTGCAGATGCCAAAGAGGCTAGATTGTCTACGGTACTGAGACCGCGTGCATTTCTTCGAGGTTTGAGTTCCAACACCTCTGATTTGGGGCCCATCAGCCTGACACTGACAGGTATATGATGTTCTGATGACCCCATGCCCAGCCCGCATCCGCTGCGTCTGTTGTTAAGAAGTGGGTTACTTCTCTTTTTGAATGGAGACGGATTGCAATCGACTGCATCCATCCGCCTTATTCCTTCGCCTCGCCTTAGACCTTCTGCTTGTTTGAATTGTCACAGCTTTTAAAAAGATCCTTGTGGCATTTAACAAATTTTGCGACTTCGAGAATATAGATGCAGGGAACAGTTAGGAGATTCTTTGCCTTGAACACCGGTTTGCATGAGTCGGACCAATTCATACCAAATATTGCACGAATGCACTTTTTTGTGCAATAAAAACTCCTTTGATATCCGATGAGTTCCCCCATATACCTATGCCGTAACGTATGACTCCACAAACGTATGCATGGTAGACCATAATTGAAGTGTCAGTAGATGTAATATTTTTAACTTTTCGTAGTGCAAAAACGAATCTATTTATTTTTGTACATAATATAATTATATTGTCTACATGGTCGTTCCATTTGAAGTGCGAGTCTAGAGTGATTCCTCAAAACTTGGCATTTTGAATCTGTTGAACTGGTGTATTATTGTATGTAACTTTTAAATTAAAATTTTCACTTCTGGCAGTTTTAAAGTGTACTATTTTAGTTTTGGAAATATTTATCTGTAATATATTTGAATTTAGCCATTTAGTAACCTCTAGTAGTGTTTTGCTAATTTTACCATCCAATCGTCGGCCTTGAGGAAATCCACAACATCTACTTGAGAAATAAGCTGGAAATGCTTCGTTATTATATGTGCATTTAAGGCTCTGAGGTCGAATATAGGTCGGAGGCTGCCATTCTGTTTCTATTAAAAACATATTTGAATAAAAGCCCTGATCTAGAGTTGATGGTCTCTCTATTATTGACTTGTCCTTTATTTTTTTAATAAACTGGTCCATGTTTGGAGAAACCTGAGTTGAATGCCCTTAAAATGTGATGCAAAGGGAGTTGGCAATTGTTTTTAGAATCAACGAGTCTGTCCCCATCAGGCTCCATTTCTGAGTGTAAGCTCTCAGGCACCCTCCTCTGAAGTTCTGCTGAGCATCATTCTGGCTTGTTATTGTAGTTGACAGCTTCTTTGTTCTCAGTAGAGCGAAATGGCGAAAGGAAATTTATTATTGTACACTTTATTAGAATATCTGTGTGAACGTTTAGGACGTTCAACAATCTTTTTCTCCTTAATATATGATGGTGTATTGAGACACATCTTTGACCCACCCAACGACATAATAATGGGCTGAAGAGCCCCCCTACTAAATAAGTGCTCTGTACTAGGTGACACTCACTGCAAGGTGATTCTCAAGTTTTGACTATTTCTTTTAGCATCCGATCCCGCCTAACTTCTATTGCCTCTGAACGTTTGCCACATATTATCTACATAGTGGTCTGACTTTTTATGGCTAGCCGAACTAGGACCAAAAAACTGATATTTTTTCAAATAAAGTCTGAGGGTTCAAGTCATTTGCAGCAGCCAATGCTGCCCAATTAACTATAAATTGCAGACCAGTTCTTAATAACTGTCTCTGTTCCAACACTTTATTTGAAAGCCCTGCCAGCTTCGACTGATCCTGTAGGCTCAGTCGAAGCTAGATTGTCTTTATTTTTATTAAAGTGACATAACTCATCATTAATATTTAAACCTGTAAACCCAGGAGTGGCTAGACTGTCTTTATACCTTTCCAGGTAGATAAATCAAAATGCTGAAGTTTAATAAGCTTAGTCACTCTTGAATGAGCTGCTTGGTATCGACGTCTGTGCCTACCCTATTATTTCGGGTTGACTATTGTTTAAATTCAAATGAAGCGTTAATTGGGTTAAATAATCAGTAATATATGAAACCTGGTTAATTAATGACTCTACTCTAGGGTTCGAGCGTGTCGGCACCCGTCGATATTGCCGTCTATGAGCGATTCGTGGACGCTTATTCGATAGGGGTGATAGTAAGCCCACCTCCACCTCTGAGGAAGAGGAGGAGCTTGTCCCCGATGTGGTCGAGGTGTGTTCTCCCTCTGAAGCAACAAACTCTCACTTTTCGTCGGCATCATTTGACGTCGTTAAAGTCCTGTGCCATATTTTTATCAAATAATAGTAGTAGTACCTACATAGTTTCATATGAAGACCTGTAAATGTATTATTTTTTATATGATTTCTTTCGCGACTTTTACACTTCTGATGTTTGTTGTATAGGGGGAACGAGTTTCCGTATTAGTGTTATTGGCTTTAACTGCATTTCCCGTGAGCTATTGCTTTTCAGTCGGCGCTTCGGTCTAAGTGCTCAACTTTCACCAGAACATTCCCTCACCGACTGCCACCGCAAACCTTTCGTCAGCGGCCATCACTTATGTTTTGCGTTTCCCCAGCATTTATAACATGGCTATTTCACCACTACTTACAAAAAAATATCATACATATAATACGCTACTGTATTTTATAATTTGATTAGGTATGTTTAATTCTAGGTTTCTGCTAGTTGGATGTTGATTTGGTCAAATAAGGAACACGTGTCAACTTTCACGTCAGGCGTGTCAACTTTTTGGCCATTTCATTATCATTCATCATTTATTCTTCTAGCGTTATCCCAGTTTCAACCTGAGGTCCGCTTACTAGGATTTGGCTGAATATTAGCTTTTCCACAGAGTGACTGCGTATCTAACCTCCGCAACCCGAAGGGATAGCGATATTCCATGGTTTAGACTAGTGTCAGTTTATTTAGAAGGTACTGACACTCTATAACGACTATCAAAGATGTTCATGACAACAGGGACTGACGGCTTAACGTGCTCTCCGAGGCACGGGACAAGCGACAATTTATAATTCAATAGATACGCACGTAACTCCGAAAAGTCATTGGTGCGCGCCGTGGATTCGAACCCGATACCCTCTGCATGGCAGTCTGTTGGTATCTCCACTAGGCTATTGCTGCCTTGCCATTTCATTATCATCATCCGTATAATTTTTCTATTCCTAACATATTGGCCAGTTGAGAATAAATTAATTTTACCAAGAATTCATTTGATTTCACTGAAAGTAATACACTAACACTTGACAGTTATTTCTGAATCACTTTGTTACTTTTTTGTTTCGTCCTTCTTTGATTACTTTCCGACCGTTGACTATCATTGGCGCTGTTAGTGAAGCCGTTTGTACCACGAATATAATATGGGTCTTGAGAAATCTAAAACAAATAACTTCTTCATGTCTGTGACGTTTTGTCCAATTCATGGATAGCTCATTCTGTTATATATTTTATAGCATTTATTTTAAAGGTGTATGCTAATTGTAAGTTTATATTTGAAGCTATAGGTAGGTACAGATAAAAATGGAATGCCTTTTAGACGTAAACGGTAGCTTAGCGATGAAAATGTAACTAGATATCAAGATATTATTTCGTATAAGGGTAATTTACAAAATAGCAAATTAAATGCACAGCTACTTGCGTGGTGCTGTCAGAATGTCTGTTTGATTGTCAGGCACTGTAGTACTTATATGTTAATTCATTATAAGGGTCTGCGCAGACGAGGTACTTTTGTCCGGGGACAAAAAGCCCCAAAATCAACATGTTGCACATTATATTTTTATTTCCTCGTATGCGGTTTATAAGGGATTAAAATTCCCCCAAGATTGTAGTGCGTTTGGGCAGGCTCTAAGGTAGTCATTGTATTTATTAATCATTAAGTGATCTGTATCTTCTGAACACGAAATAAAAAATCAGACGCATTATATTGTAGTTTTTATTATAGCCAACAAACAATGTACAATCCGAACAAACTATCTTTGGTTTTCCTTACAAAGGGACGATATACTGCGTCATTGAATGACGTAGCTCACTAACATTGTACATATATAGCACACTTTATATAAGATACATTTTAATAATAACATATTGATACTATTTGCGATTGTACCGTATTCTAATATTGGTTGCACCAACATTCTAACATAAAAAAAACAATTATATAATTATACTGACTGTACAAATCGAATAATAACATATAGAATGAACATATAAAATCGATATTACTATACAAAAACTAAGACATAACATACAAGCTATATAAAACGAATCGAATCATGAAAATCGTAATTAATTCAAAAGTAACATTTAGTCCGCCTGTGTGTTATCGCCTTATAACTAACATCTAACCATGTAACAATAAAATTCGTGTACCAGACACATTAACGTAAATATATTAAGTATTCCTTATTGATATGCATTTAAATTGTTTTTATACCAAGCATGCCCCTATATAAGGAGGGGCCTAAAAGAAAAATACAATACCTATTATAACTTCGAGGCAGCTGTTTCGATATCGTAGGCCCAAAATTCCTTTGGTACCAAAAATATCGACCGTTTGACACAATTGCCTTGATGATATATAGTAAATTGAATATGCGGCAATGAATTCTGGCATGGTCAGTTCGGCCCAATTGCTATTAGGGGGAACTCTTGGTCAAATCTTATTTTGCGTTATATCATTTATTCATTGCATTGCAGAGATTCTTGCGAAAAAACATATATTCTAAATAATAGCCGAACTCTTCTTATGGGATATCATATTATTATTTTTTTGCATACCAATGTCTATCGCAGTATTATTTATAGGTACGTACTACATCTTCTGCACACGGCCTCCTACAGCGTAGTTTTAATAACTACCTTGCATTTCATGCGTCAATGTCACTACCGCCCAGCGGAACATGCCAAACAACTATCGACAAAATACTCCAAGCTTTGTTTCCAATAGCTGCCTCGATAGTTGTATGTAACAAGGGAAATTCAACCATCGCCCATGGTATTAAAGGCGATGTTAACGATCCGTTGTGTTGGGATTGGTGTAAGAGAATCCTCTGAATGGTTCTTGGTCCATAGAGCGAAGTACATGTGGTTCAACCGCGGTGAGGCGAGGCCGCTCACCGGTGAACGCTTTGTCAAAGTATTGAGTATCCATTGGATGTCTCTGCAAAAATATCGTAAATTGATTACTAAGCAGGTTTTCGAATAAATAATATTAAGTGTCGATGCTCCGAGTAAGGATTTCAAACGGAAGGTTGAACGTTTACAAAAATGTTTACTTAAGATTGCCAAGATTTTTAAATTTTGAGCGTTTTGTTAAAGCTAAGCAGGCGTGAAAACATCATACGCGAACAGGATGTAATAGATGAATAAGATAAAAAGTATCGGTCAGCTTATGATTGACATAGAAATTAATCATTGTTGGTGGTAAAGTGGGCGCGGGCGAACATTAAATGTGACCCTGTTTTGTGAACATGGGTAAAAATCTCACTCTGTATAGTAGAACTAGAATCCCACAAACATAAATGAAATGATAAATGTCAAAAAATATTGTAGTACGCACCACTCGGGGTCTGAAAGGCGTTTCCATTTCTCGTCTCTCGAGGCGGTCCCAGCTTATGGGATGGAAGAACTGCTGCTCCCTGATGTCACCGTGCACGCACTCGGTGCCGCCTAGTCGCGTCCGCGCGTCCTTGTCCAAAAGCTAAAACAATACAACATATATAAGTAAAATGGAATTAATTTAACTCGAATCATCATCAGCCTTTAACAGTCCACTGCTGGACTAGGCCTCTCCTTTGAAAGGAGGAATTGGCCGACTATACCACGCTGGCCAAACGGGTTGGTATAGGGTTTGTATCAAGTTTTCCTTCTATTACTGTGGTGTTCTCTCCATAATATGCTCCCTCTGTCGGCTCTTACGACACCCATGGGATGATAGGGTGGTGATAGGTGTGGTGACATTCCGTATTCTTAATCCGTCACCACACGGACAATAATTTAACTCGAATAAGTACCTGCATCTATCGGGAAACGAAAATAATGAAAATTCTACTGTTTTGATGAGTACGTTGTGGACAGAACCCTAAAACATGGATTCCTAAACTTATCCATGTTCTAGGGTTTTCTGCCTTCGGCAAGGAAACTTGGCACCAAGTACCAATTGTAGCACTTGATGCAGCCTAAAAAGTGCCCTTTATATGTCTGACAACTTTTTGTGACTTATTTGTTTAGCCTTACTCACCCTAGTGAGTATGGTGAGTGCTTCATGCGAGAGGAAGCGCGGGTAGGACGGCATCTCGTTGCAGATGGACCAGAACAGCTCGTCTTCGTCACAACCGCTGAACGGACTCTGGCCAATGAGCATCTCGTACAGCAGTACGCCAAACGACCACCAGTCAACCGTCTGGTTGTATTTTAGACCCTTTATTATCTGAAATCATAAAATTGCGACATGAATATAGTTTATTTCACGAAAAAAAAAACAATACGTTTTTAGACAGCCTTGCGCACGGAGGAGTGTTAGAAATAAATCTGTTATAGTGAAGTTTACAAACTTAAAGTACCTACTGGACGAAAAGACATCTCAACTAGACATGAATATTTCTGGATTTCAAAGCTGCCCTTGAGGAAATTGAATACCTACACGATATTCGACGCACTGGACGCAGTGCCTTTCAACGAGGTGACCATTGAAACATCTACACCATCTACGCAGTCAAAGCTTGTGTAGCGTTATCATTCGTCAGTCAAGAAACATCTTGTATCGAAGGAGTACCTAATTGGAGCTAAAATTATGATCGAATTTTGGATTTCGGAGAAGCCAAATTCAATATTTTAAAACAATATAGGTAGGGCCTGGTATCCGGCGAGCCTAGGTTCATATAGCGAGTACAATAGAATTTTATTTATATTTGACTGCCTCTGTGGTCCTGTGGTAGTGTAAGCGACTGCGGAACGTGAGGTTCGATTCCCGGGTCGAACAAAAAGTGATAGGTATTGAGTTTCTCTGTTAGGAATTATCCAATAGAAGTTCAGAGTCAGTGAGTTGGCGGTGTCACACCCCCGTGCCTCGGAAAGCACGTTAAGCCGTTGGTCCTGCGCCCAATCTCTCTCCGGTCGTGTCGCACGTGGCGTCCCATCTGACTATGAGAGTGAGGGAATAGGGAGTGCACTTGTTTACGCACACACACTTGTGCACTATAATATGTCCCGCTCAGATGGCAAGTCTCATATATAGACAAGCCGCCGTGGCCGAAATCGATCAGGAGGACATTATTATAATAGAATTTTGTAAAAGTTACATCTAACGGTGGCTCTACATACAATAATAAAACAAAAAATAAATCTTAAACCCTACTACGATAAAATTGAGTCTCTCTGGAACGATCATAAATAAGTTTCCTTGAGATATATTTGTCGTGAACTGACCTCCGGCGCCATATAGTCTGGAGTGCCGCAGAACGTGTCCGCTGTCTTGTCCAGGTATATCTGTAGCTTGCACATGCCGAAATCGGCGATGCGAACGTGACCTTCGAAGTCTAGGAGTATGTTGTCCAGTTTCAAGTCTCTGCAATCAGACATAGAAAGATTTTCGACATCTTTAAAATTTTGCTCAAATTATAATTTTGCTGCAACTTTACTGTACCGTATAGAAACCAGTGCTGGCCCTAAGTAGTAAGAAGTAAAAAGGAATAGGTGTTTATGAATACAATCGAATTCTACATTGACTGCGTACTGCAAGAGCTTGAAATACTCATAGAAGTTAAATAAAACCTCTATTTAAGGTTGTGCTAACTAAGATATGGGTAATAACGTGATATTACCAAAATTTTTGTTCATGGTCATAACGAAACAAATGCTCATATTGATGTTATAAAGTCATACCTATAAACGATGCCCCTTTTGTGCAGAAATTTGAGGCCAGACACGATCTCTGCAGCATAGAACCTGGCTCTAGCTTCAGGGAAGCGTCCACTTTGCTGAATGTGGAACATCAAGTCACCGCCGTTTAGATATTCCATCACGAAGAACAGGTGAGACTAAAACAAGTAAATTAACGATTGAATTACATTCTAGGTTAAAGAAAAACAAAAAAACGTGACTTAAGATCTGTGCACTTAAAATGTTGAAGAAGATATAATTCTCTGAAAGCCATATTTTAATACGTGCAGAGTCCACAGTTGTTAACGTCCAAAGGAAACTCGACTGAGTCTGGTTTCCGCTCGACGGAAAAGATATTTCATTTAGTTTCTTAATTCTTTATTCTGTTGCTAAAATATATTTGGGTCGATTTATTGTTTCATGCTCCACAAATTTTCATATTTACAAATTAACGACGTAAATATGGGTACGGTAATATGTAATGTATAAATTAAATTAGAAGGAATGGAGTAATTCGAAATGTCACGAAGCAAGATATATTATTATAAATGTTCGGTTTCCTTACATCAGTCTGAAAAGTGGCAAATAAATGGCAGAGGTAGGGATGGTTTGTGCCAAGAGCGAGAACTTTCCTCTCGATCAAAGTGCATTCGACATCATCGTCTTCTAACACGACGTCCTTCTTCAAGCACTTGACAGCGTAGTAGTACTCGGTGTCACGTAGCTCGGCCAATAACACCTGAAATGACACAAAAAACTCGAGTAAATTACCTTTTTATTTTCAAACATAAAAGCTTTCTGTATATATGCAATGAAGTAAACAAAAAAATTTCTTCGAAATTTTTCATAATTTTTGCTTACAAATCCAAGGACAGAGGTAGGTCAAACGAATTTGCATTAAAATTGTTCCTTGAAATTATGCGTTGGCATACAAGGAAAATTGGTACATAAATAACAAGGTGTGTGATGTATGCTAGCAGCTACTCTTGACATTTTGGTCTTGTCTAACATTAGAATACGCTTTTAGATATTGAGTCTGCTGTTTGCAGCTTTAGTCGTAAAACGCATGTGTTCTATATTAATCAAGCAATCTTGTAACATAATAAGTATAATGTAATCAAAATAAGATTTTATGCATTTGTGAGAATTGTAGTAAAGGAATCGATGAGTCGTAGTTGCTCCATTACATCATTTTGTTATTTAATGACTTAGTTTTTACGTAGGCCTAAATCGAAACCAGAATTGTGCCTAATTATTATTTTTGTTTTATGGGGCTCTAACAATATTTATCAGCACCCAATTCGAGTTTTTTTTTCGATGTCAACCTATTTGCAACGTTTTGTTTTCAGCTTGGCGCAATGACAAAATTTCATTTGTGTCAGAATTACTGCAAGATCTCACATGACATTTTTTAACAGCATGATTTTAATGGAACATGTTCTATTTAGTACTCGGTTATTATATTACGCGATTACCCATAAGATGCAAAAAGCTAAACCGTTATCCGATAAAGAGCCACGTTATTGGAGGATGCGTACAGGTGTGGGCTTGTGTAAAAACTATTTGTAGTAATAAAGCTCAGTTTGAAATAGCCAAGCAGAGGCGGGCGTATTGTAGAAACGTTTGATGTTTTTCGTTTATGATTATGTAACAACACCTTTGTAACTATTACATTAAATATCATGTATTCATGTTAGTTTTATTGCGCACGTTAACGATCTCAGAGAGTAGCACAAACCAAACTAGTTAAATGAAGTGTTGATATATCGCAGGAAACGTGTGTGACACCTATACGACGGCAGTTTTCATTTTATAACTAATATAATTATATCATGCTTTCTCCGTATTCTTGGCCCATTCTCAAAGGCAATTGGGCCAACCGACGAAACCAGGAAGACGTCGCGTTCTGGCTCACGTATCGTGCGAATTACTCTTGCTAATAAACATCTATTTGGTGATGGCGGTAAATCAATTTAAATGGCATACGGCGATGTCGTCTATCCATATGGCAATGAACTGCAAGACGGTCATCTCAAACTGTAACGGGAAGTACCGACAGTTCCGAACATATAAATGTTAATAATTGTGAAGACCAAGTGAGGGTAGGTTCCGAAACCCGCACTTCTCGGAGGCAGCGCTGACGAACATCAGTCATCCCGTGACCACGGCTGGTGTAACCCATGCCGAAACGTCGGGACAAATAGAAAGGTATTTCATCTTTCTTTTCGTTCATTAACACGATTCAGACCCGTTACATAATCTTTAATATGTAACGGGAAACCAAAGTATAGGCACACATTGTGTACCTTGAACAAAGACAGTGGTCGAAAAATACATAGCTACATAGACCGGTAAATCATTGGATGGTAAACAATTTCGCGCTCGTGACGCATTCGTAAGAGAATAAAAATACCTACAGTAGAAAAATAGCGCACCCAAAGCGTAACAAAAGCTACAAGTGTCGCCGTGAAACTAATATGATTAGATGTGTGTATAATAATTGTATACAACCAAAACTATTAAGCCACGATAGACAATGGTTAATAGGCGACAATGCGTGGTCGGGAGGACGATGACACGTGTTTTCTGACGTTGGAAAGGTGGCCTGTGATGTAGGCGCCAGAAATAGAGCTTATAAATCTAGAGTTACAATACGATAGTACGACAGGTAATCTGCGGCGAACCGCGGCGCGCGATGCTGCAAGTGGCAAAGTGCCACCGCGCATCACGATCACGTAGCCACGCCGACCGCCACCGCTGGGGTTACGGTCATCACTTTATATATTTATTTAATATGACGTAACTGCTTGACGTAAGCTCTATAATTTGGCCATAAGATTAATTTCTAATTAAGCCTTGAATGACTTCTGCTATCAAAACGGCAGTTAAATTTGAAAAACAGAGCTGCTTAAGTAGATTTGGATTTGGAAAAGGTTCCAATCACCATTTAGCAGACAGCGATAGCGATTCCAGCCACAACTTAGGTATCTGCCAGCTTGTCAATCAACAATGCGTATCTTTATTCTCACTCGTACCTACCGCTCTAAATTTCACAATGCTAATAAATTTTGATCCATTGTCGACTATTCCTTTATACTGGGATTATTTTTGTCTCACGGGCAATTTATATTTTATTATTTTGTTTAAATAAAACGTTTAGAATCGTTAATTTAATGTAATTACTCTACAAATTGGTATACATGGACTGTGCTTCCAATAAATCGTTTGAATTTTCTATTACTGTCTAGAACATTTGTTTGAACACATCAACATCTAGAACATTTTGTAGCTGAGCGGTTGGATGAGGTAATCTTGTGAACCGCAATGTTTCACTGTCACGTCAAAATAATCAAACATTATTTTGAAACAAGTTCTACGAATGTGAACTGATTTTTATAATTTATTGCACTTCGCTTCGTCTAATTTCTGTGTCAATGCTCGCGTGGCTAATAACCTGGTCGAACATTGTCTTTCTAAATATATTTAACTACTTTATTTTTATTCTAGGCAGTTTTTAATACTCAAGTCTTTTATTTTAAATCTATCTTTAGCGCTGGATTCCTATTAAAATTTACGAGTTTCAGTCAACTACAAAAGTCGATAAACACAATCAGATTTCGAAAACACCTTAAGGCGCTACCTCGAAAATGTACCTATGCCCTTTTTGCTTACCTACTGATTTTGAAGCAGTGAGACACTAGCAAAGTGAAAATTTTGTATATTATTTTACAGGTCTTTATCTAGTAACTCCTTAGACAGATACATTATTGGAAGATTTTCGCTCGATAGGATTTTAATTTGAAAAAACATGCTTTCTCTAACATATTTTTTTTTTGATATTTAAAAAAATACTTAACTTTTCGCCTTGAAATTGCTACTCACCGAAAGAAGATCTAGTTTAATAGGGATGGCTTAGACAAATTTTCTAAAACGATTATTAATTGAGCTATGAACGAAATAAGATTTCAGACAGTTTCGTAGTGGCATGCCGTGTCAAAAACCGTGCGACATTCAACTTTATAGCTAACACTTAGCGATAACCTCTGCACAATTTTTTGACCGAGGTAGCCTCTTAACAAAATAAAATGCCAGAAGTTGATGTCGCGAGTATGATACGAAATAGCCAGTACACGAGAATCATACAATATTCACTATACACCACCATATTCCGAAGGTTGCTGATATTTCTGGCAGCTATATTCAGTAGCCAATATAAAAAAGACGATTTCAGAACTAGACCTACTCGTACATAATGGCAATAGGGATGTCTCTTGCACGTGGAATAAATTACTGTTATTGTACCTACCTGTTATTGTATCTAGTCAAACATGGAAAAATTATGTAGTAGGTATGTATGTAGTTTATTGCAGTTCAAATGGTTCAATGGCCAAAAAGACAAGCCTAACACACTAGCAGAATTCTTACCAGTGAACTCCACACATAGAATGCAGTTAATAACGGTCTTTTAGCTAGATATAAATAAAACTTTTGACATCGTAAATTTGGCAAAAAACTATTGGACAATTATTGCGAGCCTTATACTGTAAGAGAAATAAGCTTTGGAGTAACTATGTAGAAGTAAAAATCATTAATAAAATAGTATTAAATACATTACGATCCTTTCTTAAATATCATATGGCAGGAGTTCCACAGGGTAGTATTTTGGAACCACTTCTGTACTTCTATTCTTCTAAAATCATTTATCGAGCATCAGAACGTTTAATTGTGTAACATTTGCCAATATATCTGTTATTTTCGGTTGACAAATTCCGCTTGATGGCTTTGGGTTAGCTAATTTACCTACTGAAAAATGTTGTAAGAACGTTGCTTAAAACGTAAAGTAAGATGATCAGTAAACGAAGTAAAAATACGGAATCACAAAGATTTTAAACTTGACTAAATTAAATTCGTTCCGTGCAGAACTTGCTAAAGCTAACGCACTCTTAGTGCTCTCTCCGGACCCCAAGGAATACGCATGCCGAATTTCGGTTTCTTGCGCCCAACAATTTGTCTGTCAGTCAGTCTACAGATATATTGCGAGAAATGGCATCAATAAATTGTAGATGGCGTCGTGTAGAGTTAATTACAAACTCTTGACACGTAACGCGTTTTGCATTTGCATTGCAGTTTCACCAAAATGCAGGCGGCCAAACGTCTTGAAATATTTAGTAATTATGACGCCTTGAGATAAATCGGTATTTGTATGAGAGTTTGGTTTTATTTCATTATTAGATAAATAGTTAGTTTTAACTTCGTAGATAGTGGTGACATTATCAGAAAAAGGAAAAAAGAAAAAATAGTCAAGATCGATCAACAGATGTTTTCAAAATTCCAAATATTTAAACTAGGTACGATGTGACTCTTTGGAAACGTTGTTGAGTTATCTATTAACTAGCTGACCCAGCGAACTCCGTATCGCCTTTTTAAGAGTTTTTATTTAATTCCCTTTTTTCCAAGCCACTTTTCCAAAGTTACCATTGACTTAGCACTTAATCTCTTATCATTTCAGAGTCTATAAATGATGAACAAACAAACATAGATTTTTATATAATATTGAATTCCCCCTTCCTTAAAATATCGGAGACGATACCCATATCGACTTTAAAAAAAAAACCGTCTGCCATCTTTGATTTCCTATCCGCCATCTTTGATCACGAAATAGATGTTGTGTTTAGATTCTTCATCCCTTTAATCATCAGAGACGATACCCATATTGATTTTTAAAATTTTTCCCTTCCGCCACCTTTGATTTCCCATCCGCCATCTTGAATCACGAAATAAATGTTGTATTTGGATTCTCCATCCCTTTAAACATCGGAGACGATACCCATATTGTTTTTTTTTTAAATTACCATCTTTGATCACGAAATAGATGGTGTTTTTGAATTCCCCATTCCTTAAAATATCGGAGACGATACCCATATTGATTTTTTAAAATTTTCCCATCCGCCATCTTTGATTTCCTATCCGCCACCTTTGATCACGAAATAGATGTTGTATTTGGATTCACCATCCCTTAAATCATCAGAGACGATACCCATATTGATTTTTTTAATTTTTCCCATCCGCCATGTTTAATCTCCCATCCGCCATCTTGAATCACGAAATAGATGTTGTATTTGGATTCCCCATCCCTTTAAACATCGGAGACGATACCCATATTGCTTTTTATTTAAATTACCATCTTTGATCACGAAATAGATGGTGTTTTTGAATTCCCCATTCCTTAAAATATCGGAGACGATACCCATATTGATTTTTTTAAATTTTCCCATCCGCCATCTTTGATTTCCTATCCGCCATCTTTGATCACGAAATAGATGTTGTATTTGGATTCACCATCCCTTAAATCATCAGAGACGATACCCATATTGATTTTTTTAATTTTTCCCATCCGCCATGTTTGATTTCCCATCCGCCATCTTGATGTGATTCAATAATATATAATATTGAATTCCCCATTCCTTAAAATATTGGAGACGATACCCATATCGACTTTAAAAAAAAACCTGTCTGCCATCTTTGATTTCCTATCCGCCATCTTTGATCACGAAATAGATGTTGTATTTGGATTCACCATCCCTTAAATCATCAAAGACGATACCCATATTGATTTTTTTAATTTTTCCCATCCGCCATGTTTAATTTCCCATCCGCCATCTTGAATCACAAAATAGATGTTGTATTTGGATTCCCCATCCCTTTAAACATCGGACGATACCCATATTGATTTTTTTTTTAATTCCCATCCGCCATCTTTGATCACGAAATAGATGGTGTTTTTGAATTCCCCATTCCTTAAAATATCGGAGACGATACCCATATTGATTTTTTAAAATTTTCCCATCCGCCATCTTTGATTTCCTATCTGCCATCTTTGATCACGAAATAGATGTTGTATTTGGATTCACCATCCCTTTAATCATCAGAGACGATACCCATATTGATTTTTTAAATTTTTCCCATCCGCCATGTTTAATTTCCCATCCGCCATCTTGAATCACAAAATAGATGTTGTATTTGGATTCCCCATCCCTTTAAACATAGGAGACGATACCCATATTGATTTTTTTTAAATTACCATCCGCCATCTTTGATCACGAAATAGATGGTGTTTTTGAATTCCCCATTCCTTAAATATCAGAGACGATATCCATATTGTTTTTTTTTATTTTTCCCATCCGCCATGTTTTATTTCCCATCCGCCATCTTGAATCACAAAATAGATGTTGTATTTGGGTTCCCCATCCCTTTAAACATCGGAGACGATACCCATATTGATTTTTTTAAATTTTCCCATCCGCCATCTTTGATTTCCTATCCGCCATCTTTGATCACGAAATAGATGTTGTATTTGGATTCACCATCCCTTAAATCATCAGAGACGATACCCATATTGTTTTTTTTTATTTTTCCCATCCGCCATGTTTGATTTCCCATCCACCATCTTGAATCACAAAATAGATGTTGTATTTGGATTCCCCATCCCTTTAAACATCGGAGACGATACCCATATCGATTTTTTAAAATTTTCCCATCCGCCATCTTTGATTTCCCATCCGCCATCTTTGATCACGAAATAGATGTTGTTTTGCGATTCCCCACCCCTTAAAATATCGAAGGCGATACCCATATCGATTTTTTAAATTTTCTCATCCGCCATCTTTGATTTCCCGTCCGCCATCTTGGATCACTAAATAAATTTCATTTTATTAATCAGCGTCCCGAAAATCTCGAAAACGATACTCATATAGATTGTATCCTATTCGTTTAGCCTTTTTTTGCCCTTGACCAAACCCTCCCCCTTCTCGTTTGACCATTTTATTATTTTTGTCTGGCCTCTAAAAGTTGTGGGGTAATTTTATATAGCCTATAGCCTTTTGGCATAATTGGGCTATCATAGGCAATAACAATTTTTAAAATCCGACTGCTAGTTCCTGAGATAAGCCGACATTATCTTTTAGCCCTTTTAGCCTTTTGCCCGGCCCCAAAGGGTCGAAGCGTTATGTTATATAGCCTATAGCCTGCCGGAATAACTGGGCTGTCGTATACAAAAAGAATTTTTCAGATCCGACCGGTAGTTCCTGAGATTAGCGCGTTCAAACAAACAAACAAACAAACAAACTCTTCCGCTTTATTATATTAGTATAGATAGAGATGAATCTGATAGAAATCAATCAATTGATACTTTGGTAAAGAAAATAAGGACAACGTAGAACTGCTACTTAGATAACCTGTTGGAAATATTTAACTATTTATGTTTTACCTTCATTTTGGCAGATTTCATTACCTAGTAGCAGATAAGAAGAGTGATTTAAATGCCATGGGGTCTTCGATTCAGACTATACTGTGACATACATAAGTGATAAGCAGACAAATAAAAATAGTGGGCTAAATCAACAACACTCGATTAACCCTACCCTAATCGATTTAACCGAAAAGTAATATACCTATTCATGCACTGACTAAGCACATAAATCAGTTTATAAATAGCATCCATCTCTTGTCTGTTTGATTAACGTATGTAATTGATCTATTCGACATAGGTGGTACCTATATGTTTACCTACAAACGACTGACCTGGTGTTTGCCGAGTTCAACGCTCTGGATATGCAAATAAAATAATGATATGACATTTCCTCAGGTCTTTGATGTCGTATGTGTGCGTCATGATTAACAACCGTGTGCTCCTCCATCCCTAACGGGAGATATTAATGAGTCTCTATAGTCACTTGTCAAAATAAATACGCCATTTAATATTTCGTGTCAGGTAAGCTCATGAGGACGACCTGAGGATTACTGCTGACGTACCTAATATCAGAGCATTGGATTATATTGACCTACTAAATCATATTCATTTTCGAATGACGTAGTTTTGTGCGCTTTGAAATTTATGACTTGAGATTTCGCCTGTTGTGAGATGGTAATTTTAAAAGTGTATGCACATCGTATTTTATTCCGGAGTGTAATCCAGATCAGCCAGAAAAATCTACTCGTGATCGTTGTTCGCTATAGGTCTTGGATAATAAAAGATGTCTCGCTTGCGTAGGTGCAGTTTACGACTAAGACCCGTGTGACATTTTCTCTATATGCTGTACTAAAGAGTCGAAGCATTTCTGTCACCTGGTAAAAGTCCTCATAAGCTCTATAAATTACGTGTACCTGAGTCCTGAGTGTGTGTCGCAGTTGTAATGTTTCGAAATATTGTGATATTCCAACATGAAGTACCACACAATGACCTGATTTCAGTCGGTCTATTCTTGAGCTCACAGGTAGTTAATTCTATTTTCATTTGATTTCCTAACACTTTGACACAGTTTTGATGTGCAATAACCAAGGTGTTATGAAGTAGTCATTATTAGTAGTCATTTCCCAGAATACCTACTTTAACGAAATTCTAGAATAATAACTTTGATCGTGCAAATGTTTGGGTAACTAGTAGGTATATAGTTGTAGAGTGTATTCTTCTGTACAATTTGAAGCATCCTATCGTAACCGTCGGCGTCGTAAATCTGGAAGAAGGGCCTCAGTTAATGACCCGAGATTATTCAGTGCCGTGCGTCGAGCAAGAACCATCAAGGAAACTGCTTGATGGCGAAACATCCCAAAAAACTATTTTTATTTAAAGGAAATGTGCAATGTTTAATACGGCGAAAAGCCAACTGCTGACAGATACGTTAGTGATTAATGTGTAAAAAAATGGGTCATTTAACTGAGTGTCAACATTTGCAAGTAGGTATTAGTAGACAAGAGAGGGTCATTATAAAGGGATGTTAGTAGACGACTACCAACAATGCGTAACTAGCGTAAATAATAACGACTGTGACTTTGAGTGGTGTTGATGCACGACCGACCTCCTTGGAAACTAGATATTTGTTCACGACGGAGGAAAGGGCAACGACAATACTGACGTCGGTATTAATACGTGCCACGCGGCTACTGCGGACAAACCTACGCATTCTAAACATGTGATAATCACAGATAGATGCTGGCAAAAAAATATTGAAATTAAAACAAAACAGATTACGCAATTCGCCAAATACTATTTGCGATACGGAAGAAGATTGAGTTATAATAAAAGAAAGACAACCCGGAATCGTTGACTGAATATTTTCACCTCGACCACAGAATAAAGAATAGTACTAACGTACAGAAAATTCACTTGTCAAACCAATTTATTGAATTTGCGACTCTTGCTACTAAGCAACAAAGTGCAATTCAACTCGCATAAGCACTCAGTGCCTAATGCGATATTAACCTAACCGTTCCCTTTCTTTTCTAACACATAACGCTGTCACTGTCTGGCGCGGAGTGGCGCGCTAGGGTTGTTGACTTGCCGCTGCAACTATAATATTTATTCATCGTCTATCTACTTACTTGACCACGTACCTAATAATAAATAATTCTCATATAAGTATCCTATCCCACTATTTGAGCTCGTAGAACAAATACCACAAAAATTCTGGTTGTTTACATTTTTACTATACTGATTCTTAGTTATTTCCTAAACGCGTGGACCGATTTACATGATTCAAACAGATAAAATGGTTTTTGAACTAGATCTTTAATTTGACACCATAATCGTTAAGATATCTCAACAAACAAAAATCAAATTTTCAAGTTGCTCTCGTAATATGTATAAATAAAATAAAATCAAATTTTCAAGTCGTTTTCGACACACAGTTAATTGAGCAATACTTTGCATTAGACTTGTGATGATACATTTTCGTTGTTAAAGGCGTTTAGGTACCTATATAATTTGAACAGTGTCGTGAGAATACGGAGCGGTCGCACTCGTTGCGTTGCGTGACGTCTAATGTGAGCGGCGCGCGGCAACCCACTAAATCCAACCACGTCGACGTGGTCGGCCGAGGTACTTGTAAGTTTGTACCTAAAATGCGAAGTGCGCCAGGCCTGCCTCGACGCGATGAATTTAGAGACCAATTTGTTTCGTGATTTAAACATAAAATGCTTCTTATTATACTAAATTAATGTGCCGTTTCTTTATGGAGCAATGTGCCGAGAGGAGTTTGTCATATCTTCAGTATAAATAGACACACCTTTCAGCGAGTACACAGTACACACCGAGCTCTTTAGTTCGCTGCAGATCAATACGCGTGTACATAACGCTTATCTATGTGTGTATGCCAGAGCTGTTTTTTCTCTTGGCAAAATCCCTTGTTTCAGTTTTCGTTTATTTCGGGACAGAGAATTCGTATACACCTAGAATTTTACAAAATAAAAGACTTTTTCTCAGTAGAAATTAGCAGTAACGATGTGTTTAGCTAAACTTTCCATTTGCTAATAAAATGTTATATTACTAACGATAAGACACCGGATAGATGCATTTATTTGTACGTATCTATTTGCGTGGGTTTAATAGTTGATTACTGGGTATTTGTAAGTATCTAGAATTGAAAATGATGTTGACTGTAGCTTTTAGGTATCGTTCCGTTTTTAACCGTGAAGCCAAACGTCACGACGTATGTCTGGCTCTTGCCTTCTCTGCGTATGATGTGGGTCAACGGCAAACAAAGATAATTACGACCGAACATCACCGTCTAATTAATGTACCGATGACGCGGTTATCGAATGCTGAAAGATTAACATACACAATAACAGAGCATTGAACTTACCTTCCCGAAACTTCCTTTTCCCAAGACTTTGATGAACTGGAAGTCTTCTACGGTGTACTTCCTGAAGCGAGGGATAGACCTCGCGGGCGGTGTGAACCGACCAGTCTTTCTGAAGATGTCGTAGGCAGTGGATTGTTCTGTGAAAGATTAACGTCATATAATACTACATAATGACAATTAATATAGCTTATTATATGCGCTTCATACCGCACATCAATACTACAGCCGTAAATGATAGTAACAGTCACTGTTTGTTACTTTTTGCTGACTCGATTTTGTATACATATCAAGTAGAAAAGGCTTAGACCCAGGTCAAAAATGTAAACTAAAAAAAAATAAAGGTAAATGTCGCGGGTTACAGCTAGTTAGGTTCATAAAATCAAAACAACGGTACAACCACAAGCACCTCTAATTTTAGCTGTTACGAAATCGAGCGTACTCGATGTTAAAAGTAGATTGCGTTGAGCTACCTACAGTAGCAAGTAGAAAGAAGATTTAGAATCTCTTTAGAAAGTTTAGTAATCTGTTTGCGTTCTATACATTTTATTTAGGTATATTTTTGACGAGGGTCTTGATAACTGATTACCTATTTCAATAATAATGAAACAAAAAAAAAATGAAATATGTCGCTTGGCGGGAAATCACTTGATCTAGTTTGTTAATACTTAGGTACCTCAGAACTACGAGTAGATACGGTAGAATTGGCACAATTAGCAAATGTTCTACGGATCTTTACAATTGCTCATTTAAGTTTTTAGGATATTTTCAGGTAAAGTATTAGTTGTTAGGGGAAAACCCAAACTTATTTAACCTGTCTCTATCAGAGGGTCTAGTACGGTTTCTAACGATCGCTACCCTCCGTTAGGGGTGCTTTTAGAAAATGTATGAAAATTGTTCCTGACGACTAGTCTATCGTCACGGTAACAATCGTGTGCAAACTCGTAGGTACTAGACCCTCAGACTCACAAGAAATATTACATTGGCGACTGTCAAGAATGTGAAGAATGTGGCAGAATTTTTTTATGTTGTGTATTAAATTTACTTACATACATTACCTATTGGTGAAATGAGTATGGAAAGGCAAATTTTACCAAATACAAGTATATACTAAACAGTCCCTACAATCATCCTAGTCGAGGGTGTGCATTTTGTCAGACGCAGCAATTTTATTCTTTAGATGCCAAGGAGTAGTATCATTGAATTTAATGTGGATAACGCTTACGACCACTTGCACTTTACGCTGAAAAGCCCTTGACATCTAAAAGATAAAATTGCATTCTGTGAGAAAATCAACCTCAAATGTAACTTTTAAATGGACTAGCCTTAAGTATTAAGAATGACGTTGTTTATAGAGATGGCTGGTTACTGGGTAAATAGAGTACACCACGGTATGTAGGTACTTTTAATCTGGATTACTGCTAACTAAAACCATTGTATAGAATTATACAATAACTAGCCGTTTCCCGCGGTTTCACCCGCGTCCTGAGGGAACTACTTGGCGTACCCGAAAAACCCAAATATCTACGGACCCCTATTTTTTCTAAAATAAAATATAGCCTATGTTACTCGCAGATAATGTAGCTTTCTAATGGTGAAAGAATTTTTAAAATCGGTCCAGTAGTTTTTGAGTTTATCCATTAAAAACAAAAATACAAACTTTTCCTCTTTATAATATTAGTATAGATTATGATAAAGATATTTCAGTAGAACAAGTTACAGTTATCCACGAGTTAAAATCCAAATTGTATGCTATTTTGAATTAATACTCTGTAACAGCTACAGATACTAATGAAGTGAAGCTTCAGCACACGAGGCGGAGCTTACGCAAAACATACGAAGTGCCTGCTCGTAACATATAAAATCAAAGCTGATTGCCCCAGTATTGCATTCTTTTATTTGTCTATGTAGGTAACTGTTTTGTAATAGCTAGATTTATGATCGCGAGTGTGTTGGCATTTACCACAATAAAGCGATACCCATCTGTAAACAGATTTATGAGTGTGGTAAACATTCAGAGAGCCAACTCAGTTGATCCTTATCTGGTCTTCGGTGTCAGGGCAACACTCGCAACGGTCACTTTGGTCTGTTATTTACTTTAAAATATAAAATAAAAATATTTAACTCTTATATATTTGAACATTAAATTAATATTTTGTTTGGCTTCAGCTACAGAGGCGTTGTGGACAGTTTTGTTCATTCAAATTTAATTTATGCTTCTTCTGGGTTTACGAGGTATTTTTATTTAAGGCAAGTATTTATAGCCAGTTGCAAAATGTTATTCGTTGTTTTGGTTAAAAATCTTGATTTAGTGCAGGATCAAAATTATGGTAATAAAAATACCAACTAGTTACGTAAATTTCCAGAAAATACAAATAGGTAAGTACTAAGATTGGACGTCTAAAGTTTAAAATAATATCCTCAAAAGATCAGTATGATTTTTCAAATGTTTGCAGTGTTTATGTTGCCTATCCAGACATAATAGCTAATTGGATGTTGTTTGACTAAAGTTGCAACAGCGAATGATGGTGTTTAGATTCAAGCAATTTAGAATCCGTAATTGAAGTGTAATGTTATTTTTATGTTTATTTTGTGCTTTTTGTGAAACATACATTGGGTATAGTATAAGGGGTATCTCAGCATGACCCCACGCTTTGAAAATCCCGGAGTAGCAACATTAAAAAAATCAACACTTAATAGATATGATTTTTGTTACTATATTTCGATACTTCTTTTGTATAATATACCCAGGGCTTTTATAAAATAGCTGCTTTCTCACATAGTGTGCTATTTTTGTGTTCTATAAAATATAATCCTTTGTATAACCCAGGCGGATTACGTGTAGAGTGGGCTGGAGACAAGTGAAGGTTTGCTTCTTTGCAAGATACTCCAAACCAAATCATAATTCAGTTGAGTTAACTCGCACCAAATCATAATGTTAGATCCACAACTGGTTTTGTTTACCGTAGTACACCGAATGTTGAACCGTTGCACTCTTGTTTATGCGCGGCGTGCGGTTGCCTTACAACATAATTCAAGTTCATGGATGTTTACGTACGCGTTATAGTAGTGTGACAGAATGTGCGTACAGCATGTGTGATGTATTAATTCTCTTTCACCACGTAAGAGATCGTGAGCGCCGCTAAAAATATTTGCTCAGACGGAGCAATATCAAGGTCGCCGCGGTTACATCGACGGTTGTAGGGTGCGCGCCTTCATAAAACAGAGCTTCCAGAATCAGTTTTATTGTATTCAACTTCTTGTCCTTCTGGTTGGTACAGTTTTAATACAATTTGTAAGGACTTTGTTTAACTGTGATTATGTTTAGCGAGATATAGTTCACTTTAAAATCGAATTCTGGTCGTCATCAACAGGCAATCTAAAGTCATGAGCTATAAAAAAGGGTGATTTTAATTACTATTTTACTATTATGTTTTATTATATATATATATATATTATATTTTTGTTTTACTATTTTATCCACTTATAGTTTGTGCACTTAAGGCTTTGTTTTAACCTCAAGGAAACTTTTACGCTGGTACTGGGAATTTAGCTGACACCATAATCTAATACTAGTTTAGTATTTTTGAGAATTCACATCTATTAACTTCTCAAAAATAGGTGACCAATGTCAGAGCATAAAATTAAAATGAATGTAGTAAGATATCAAAGTCTATGTGTGTCCCAAAAATCTGATTAAGTGATCTACTTTTGTAGAAATATTTACGTCGACATACATACATATCTTGTAGTATGATTGAAGATACCTATATCTATCTATATATAGAATCTTCTAGAAAGTATGATAATACGAAGAACTTCCGCTAGATATGTGGCTACTTTGTTGAACTAAGTATTTAGGTCCAAGATAATTTTTGTCACATTTGAAGTTCTTCGGTATACAACTAGTCTCATACGCGTACGGCTTTTGACGATTGAACTGTTTGTGATTGATATATGACGAGATTGGTGTGGAACTTTTTCTAGACAAAATATTTAGATATCTGCAGTGAATCATAATAGTCAGTCAGTGCCAAAACCAACACTGAATGGGAGAATTCGAATTCTAAAATGCGAATCCGTAACTTGGTTAAAAACTTAAAAACGTTTGGTTCACGTAAAATTTAAGTGGGATATTAAGCTGCTTTTACTCATTATTTTAACATAGTATCAATAATTTAACACCAGCACGGTTTACGTCTACTTTTACCATTTTACATTCTCCAAAAAGCTTCTTCTATCTAAATCTGTTTCTTGAAAAAAGTTGTTCAAAATTTAAAGATATCACGGTGAATTTCAGTGCGTGACAAAATAGAAACGCAGCCTACATATAAATGTTCTATTATGATAACACTTGCCAGAGAATTTTGTAATACTAGTACATATATTCGCACATAATTATGAGGTGGCGCGTCTGATAAAATTGTACGTAACGCTACCGATCACATGCTTCATTTTGACGCAGTAGGTACGTGCCATATAAATAAGACATGCTCGCTGTTTCAACAGGGTGTAATATAAACATAATGACGATAAAGAATCGTCAACAAAGCTTGGATAAGACGGTTTTATTACTTTTATTATATTTGTTAACACGAAAACTTCTCATTGACATCAAAGCGTTACTGTTGAGACGGGTAACGAAACTTACTGTACCTATTCACCTACTGTTTTTAAAAATTCTGCTCCCGCCGTAGGGCTTAATCCTGAGGCGCGGTGAAACATACAAACAGTTAATCAACTGATACAAAGTAAAACTGCCACAAAAACCTATTTCTAGATCGATTAAATGTATTGGCTGTAACCTGTGGCACCAAAATAAACGTCATGAGTTTTTATACGAAAGAATTGCCAAGATTAAGATTTCTGTGGGCAGTTTTTATATTAGGTTTGGCTATGATTTCTATTAAATTCGAATTGACATCTCTATATTCAATTTGTTTCATTGAATTTTTCGTGTAGTGTCGGGTTTACAAATGGTCACTTCCTCTTATTCACCTACTTATTCCGTGGGTATTTATCCCTAAAAGTTGTAACAACGCTATTGTGACGAAAATTAGGAAGGGCCTTATTCCAGCATTGGAATATAAAGGTCTGCTGCATGTGTGATTTGAATTTGTCAGAAAAATTAATAGTTCCCAATTCACAATAAAATCTATGAAAATATGGACATTGCCACATGTTTTAATTTTAACTGCATAAGCATTCTATAATGGTTTATTTTTTAACTTCTTAAAAGAACCAGTAAAAAAATACTCTATTCAATACATACTTGCAGAAATCATTAACTGCAGAGGATTGTCATGCTTTAAATCTCGAATGCAGTCCATAGTTTCATCATCATCATCAGCCTTTAACAGTCCACTGCTGGACTAGGCCTCTCCTTTGAAAGGAGTAATTGGCCTACTATACCACGCTGGCCAAACGGGTTGGTATAGGGTTTGTATCAAGTTTTCCTTCTCTTACAGTGTTGTTCTCTGCATAATATGCTCCCTCTGTCGGCTCTTACGACACCCATGGGATGATATGGGGTGGTGACATTCCGTATTCTTAATCCGTCACCACACGGACCAATCCATAGTTTACTTGTAACTAATATGAATCCGGAAAATCATTGTAATTAATAGTGGATTTCTGCTACACATTGTATGAAGACTCACAACTCTTGACACATTAATTAGGTATCTACTTGTTTACGTTCGAAGATAATCCACATTAATTTGTAACATAGAATACTCGCTATATAAATAAATAATACGCGAGTGCCGACGTACGTCGATTTACAATGTGGGATCGACAACTTATGTTTTTATAAAAACGTATTGGCAGATTTTTGTACGTTTATTTATATAGAACATCGTGTTATAATGATGGAACTAACTACAATACCCTATTTGATTCGAAGCTTTTGGTTGTGATGTCAGGTCGGTAGAAATGCATTTTACATGAATGCCCGTCACAAGCTCCAGATCCGGCGATATATCAATGCCTTTCATGTTAAAGGACTCCTTTGGACCGACCCGCGCTTTTGCAAGCCCGTGATAATTCTGGTAGTCTGATCTGATAGTTTTTTTAGTCCCGAAGCTCAAAAGAACTAGGTACTTTAATTTATTTAAAGTACCTAGTCGCAAAGTGTTGTTGGAACTTTTATCGCCAATTAATAATCAAGCTAGACCGGATAACATAATCATAAATAATATTAAATATGCTTCGCGCTCGTTCGATGTGATTTATTTATGTAGCTGTAAGAGCTCTTGTCCATACGCTGTGAAAAATCACAGCAGGTACATATTGCTAAGTTTAAATCATAATCTAATCAATAATGAAGCCTAGACGTTAATTTCTATTGTGTGATACTTGCTAAATTAAATTTATTGTTTGGTTGTTAACTAGTATCTCGTCCGCAGATCCGCAAAAGTATATCATACGGTAATCCAGGTCCAATCCATAAACTGACTTGAAGCCAAATTTCATTCAAATCCGTTCAGACGTCATATTATTGTGTGTGATTGTATAAGAAGTATTCAGATATCAAATTTTTTTGTTTCTTTTTACACATACATACATACATAGACTCACGCCTGCTTCCCCGAAGGGGTAGGCAGAGGCATATTAAACGCCCACTTTTCGCCAGTGTTTTGATCCCACGTAATAGGTGGCGAGCCTATTGCCGCTTATCGGGATATTTTGTTTGCCAGAGCCTCGTCCGTTGATCGGCAGGTGCACCACTTGCAGGTGAGGTTGGCTTGGGACCCTATGTTCTTGGTGGGAACCCTGTGTTTCTTTTTATCTTTAATAATTTTATTGTGCTGATTAACGTCCGTGCGGCACTTAAGGTACACACAGAATAACAGCTTTGTATTGTGGAGTAGTCTCCACGAACAATGCAACAATACAGCTGAGTGTGTACCTATCTGTCACAGACTAATGCTATGCCGTTTTGTTTCTTTTTTTTATGTTGTACTTCTTCTGTGTCTGTGACAAATAAATAGCTTTTCTTTCTTTCTTTCTAAATACTTAAAAACACCAATATAGAGTATATACACTCCATATAATTTAATTTTAACGTAACACATAATGACACCAGTAAAATAAATATGTATTTTCACCACAGCAGCTCAAACATGCCGCTTTTGCTGCGAGACAACAGTGAACAAAACGCGATTTTGATTCAAGCGTGAGGCAAAGTAGCTTTTTAATTTTTCAATCTTCAGTGCCACGAATTGACATTGTTCAGCCACAAATTTGAAACCTTCGAATTTTACTGTGCTCTGTCTCTTTCACATGCATATAAAAAGTGAGTGAAAAAACAAACTCCTTCGAATTCGAAATTCGATTTTGGAATTCGACCTCAAGGAAAACACCTACTGCAACGCAAAAAAAAAAGATATTTGTAATAAAGAAATTAAGTACTTTTTTTTATATGTTATTGTTTACATGTTTAATTTATTATTGGATTTTAATAAAAATAAGTCTAATTAATAGTATAAAATTGGTATTTAACCAATACATTTTTATTTACAATTACAACAATGATAGATTTGAAAAATAAACATCAGGGACGCGGTATTAAAACGCGATTTAAAAAAGTAGCGGGAATAAAAAAATCGCTGATGCTGATACAGTAGGTATAGCGTAACGTGTTAAATTATATTAATATATAAAATAATCAAATCAAAACTAGCGGTGATGACTGTACTTTAACACCAGAAGAGTTAAATCAACAAGTGATTGAAGAATTAAATCTATTCCTGTTCATTTCTATGTCTCCTAAGTAATATGTGTTCTCACTGCTGAGGTGAAAAGTTATGTGTGCTACACGAGAGCAAAGTTTTTTGTATCTCGTGCTGTTGAGTCCCTCACCAGGCTCAGGATTCTAACTTTGATTCACTCGCTACGCTCGTGAATCAATCATAGAATCCTTCGCTTGCTCGGGACTCAAAATCAGCACTCGAAACAAAAAACAACTTTGCTCTCTTGTTGCACAAATAACTATTTAAACTGTTTTAAGCGCTATAAAATATTCCTAGTACTTCATAAATTGGTTCCATGCTAAAACGAATGTTTCTGAAATTATCAGAATTTGGCAAATGGCATGTTTCACTTCATTAGAAATACATCATGTGTATTTACAAAATGATTATTTCTCCTCATTTTCTGAATTTTACTGTTTAGTCATCGTTTACACAGAAACAATTTGGTAACACATCTATACCGTGCTAATGGACTTACTTTATTTAAATATAAACCATCATGTTCTTTGAAATCGAAAATTATTTCACGGATCTCGTAACAAAGTTTATAAATATGACATTGCCGATTATTGGTTGCGCCTTTAATCTTCCTAATATACGTAGAGTCAAAAATCTTATATTAACGTGTATGTAGAAATGATAAAATATATAAGTATTGCATAATTGATATATGGTGTCGTCGCCACTCACTCCGGAATGCGGAACCTTAGCGTGAAGTGGGGCGTGGGCCTGCACTCTGTTTTCAGCGAAAGTCCTGTCAGCTACACCAGCGATATTTTTAGACGCATTCAAAATACAATAAGATTTTTTGCTAATTGTGCCAACATCCGTATTTATTATCAAACTTCGATCAACAATGTCTAGTATTGTTGATCGACGTTATCAAAGGTTGAAAATATCTGGAAATAGAATTTATTTTGCATTTATTGCGTGAATTTAACGATTCTGGGTAGATAGCTTTTTTTGAAAGACCAAACAGACTACCAATATCCAATAAAATCTCAATAAAATAAAGTTTTATTAAGATGGTAAAAATGTAAGACGCGTGGTTCAGACGAATCATTGACTTTTGCTGCGAATAAAAATAAAATTGAGCATGTAAGTGTTGCCACACCTGCAATGTTTGAACGAGTTTCAATTGGACTTGGCTGGATGCACCTTTATGCTCAATCAATCACGATTGATGATATATTTCTTGCAAGTGCAGCAACACTTTAGTATAATAGAAATGTAAATAAGTGTAAAATGTGATTGATAGCTACGGAAACTGTGTGTTAGTGGCTGCAAGCAAGACTATTTGTAAATTTTGTATGTACAAGATAGGCTAAGATCATTTTAAAGCGAAGGAATTCACATAAATACAAGAAAAATAAACGAAACACAGTATAATACAATAGTAGAGGTCTCACCAAGTTCTTGTTCTACGATATCGATGATATTGGGCTGCGCGGGCGCAGAACTCGAAGATGTCGCTGGAGTTTCACCACCTGTTACAAAATCCACAATAAAATGGCTCCTGGGCGTTGCTTATTAGTAAAACACACAATATTGTATTCCTTTTATCCTTGTTTATCTTACCGGCATTAAAATCATACCATAGTTTGCTACAAATGTATTATTTAATTGATTTTTTGACTGAATCATTATAAAAAGTGTTATATAACATATTTAGAAAGTAAAATATATGACCATTTGGCACACACTGTAACAAAATGTTTCAGTTGATAAACTTGAATATAATATGGGACAAAAAAAAACACATTAATGTCAGGTGAAACCCAGTGAAAATGACATCCAATTTTGTTTGATTACGTGATTATAGTTTATATTAGAGACTTCATGTAATGAAAAGAAGAAAATAGAGACAACACAAGAGAAAAATATTACACGATACATTTTTATATTAGATATATTATGTAGATGTTCTCAATATTTGCATGCACAACATAAAACTAAAGATAATTTTGTGTCAATTTATTTGAGTGCATCGCCAGATGCAAGATGTCCCTACCATTATTAAACAACCGTAAACATTCGAAAAAGAAAGTTTTGAATTTTCTCATTGCTTTTGGGGCCAAAACTGTTAATAATAAAAATCTTGACAAAAGGCCATACGCTGTCATGTTGGATACAAAAATACATGCAGTGACGTTTGAAGACTAGCCAAATAATCGACGATCACAAGCACCATCGATCCGTGCAGTCACGAGAGCTGAGACACGCGCTGGCGTCCATCATCGGACCATATCGACGTACGTAGACGTCGATGACTTATCAAATTATAATGTGCTGCATTATTACTTCCTAAAACAATCCGTTGACATGTCGATTTGAATTGAAACAATCTTTAATTTCACTGGCATAAGGCACATTAAACATTTCTCACATACCTACTCTACTCTCATGTACATATAGCAGCGACCTAATAAATTAAATTCCGTCGATACTCGTGTCAGCTCGACAACCAGGTAGGCGTATTAATATACCTACTGCATTATGAACAATAATGGTATCTGGATGTAGCAGATTTCAAGTATCAAGTATTAAATATCAAGTATTATATATATAGTTTAATAAAAGTTGTTTGTTAACAATAGATTTTTAAGAAAATTTGTTTTAATTTGCACGCGATGTCAACTCTCTCTCTCTCTCTTTATGTTAATTTCAGCTGCAATGGGATCTATTAATTTTGTACAGGTGAGCAAATGATTGGCCGGTATCCAGACAGCTACATAGCACACCCACGCCACAATGTACTTTCTGAACATAAACAAATACGCACAATACGTTTAAAATGTTATAAATACAACAACAGATATTGACTACGCCACAGATAATTTAATACTATAGACTCCGCCAAACATAAATAAAAAATAGACCTTTCATTCAAATGATATTGTCGTGGAGTCGTATAGGTATACAACTGAATTTAAATTATGAACTAATAATTATGTAGGTACCTATGTGTTTGTCCTGAAGTATATTGTGGCAAGAATTTAAATACATACTAGATAAGAAATTTAACAGACATTGAATCGCTAGCCAATAAAATTGCTTTATTTTAAGCAGAAGGACTGACGTAATAGTGACGCTCGTATTTTGTACATAAGGTTGAGGTGATAACAAAAAAGTGGCTGATTTCACCGCATTATTTGATAACTAGTTATTTACGTTTTAAGGCCCCTGTACTCGTAGCAATATACCAACCTTTTTTAGATGCAGTTCTCGTTGCTAAGGCTTCTACCAACAGACGCTGATTCACGCCACACAAATTCGCCGTCAGCTTTTCACATTTTCGATGGCAGTTAACATCGCAGTCTAAAACAAATCACCAATTGTCGCGTGGCTCTAGGCTTTGAAGAATAATCTTTTTGATAAAAATATGCGTGCAACATCTACATCGCTGAAAGCCATGCTAAAGCAGACGTGCAGTTTCCGTTCACATTAGTTGAAAATTAGTTGATGGGAAAATATCAAAATGAGTTATGAATTTGCACAAATGTTTATGTCCCTATACAATTTTATGTAATTAACGAATCTTACCTTTCTTAATTTGTGAAAATGTTGCCGGCGACGCTGGTGCCGAAGAATCGAAACCGGAGTCATTAGACCCAGTAGAAGTTCTACCATCCGGATTGTTATCACATTCAAAAAATTCCGTTGAATCTTCGCTTGAGTCCGAGTCATCTTCATCTTCTGAAGATTCTTCTTCTGAAGAGGAATCTGAAGAATCTGATGAATGTATAACTTGAGGCGCTTTCTTTTGTAGTGGACGTGGAGTAGCAATTAAAGGTCTAACTGCCTTTTCCTCCTTTACTGGCCTCTTAGGTGTCGATGCTGTAATCACCTCTGGTTTGGGTTCTTCTTGTTTCTGGTCATTTTGAGTTGAGTTTTCAGCCTTATTTTCCTCTCCTGCCTTGTCTTCTTTATTGTTTGTTTCGCATTTTTCATTTGGAATGTCTTGAGACTCTAATACTACAGAATTTTCAGGAACATCTAAAGTTTTTATTCCAGCATGTGAACTAGAATCAATAGTTTCCTTCGTCGTCGTAACAGCTGTAATCTTCTGTTTAGCTGATGTTACGCCGGCTGAGGTCGACGGTTCTTGACTTTTTGGTACAATTTTATTTGTAACTAATGCTGTCTCATTAGTTACATTTGTATTATTTTTATCAGTTTCTCCTTCTGCAATATTGTCTTTAGATTTTCCTCCAGGTACAATTTTAGGTGGCAACTTTAAGTTTTTGTTGTTATCGGGCAATTTTGGTTCTGTCGTCTTCGCTTTACTTTTAGAAGGTTGGGTCGTTGAAGTCTCCTTCGTAATTGGTGGAATTTCCAATGAATTCGAATTATCAGCCTTGTTGACTTGCTGTATTTCTTTATCTGAAGTTTTATCCTTAAGTTTTCCTTTACTAGAACTTTGTTTAATTACTTTCGTATTTTTAGATAAGCTTGAAGATTTTAATTCGACTTCATTTGCTTCGATAACTTTAGATATTTCTTTAATTGTAGTGGGGTTTTCTATTAGAATAATATTATTATTACTACAACCCGAGCCCTCATTTATTAGTTTTGAACTGTTGCTTTCAAGATTTGGCATAGGTGACTCTTTAAGTAGTATACTTACTGAAGCAACATCCTCCTTTACCTTTTGTAAACCAAGCGGATGTACGGGGCATGTTACCTTAGGCTTATCTTTTTTAATTTTATCCTCATCTGCTACTTGCTTATTACAACTACTTTGCACGTTACTTTCAACTAGAGTATTAGTTTCCTCAGTTGGTAAGAACACATCTTGTTTGCTAATATTTGTACTTAAAATCTTTTCTGTCATAGTAGTAACAGGTTCGACCATTTCTACTGTATTTCCAATTATTTCCATTTCATCATTAATGCTATTTTCTAGTTTATCTGTTACGTTTGTCGAGGATTCCGTAGCTAGCCGATTATTGTTGTTAATTATTTCTTGTTCATTATATTGTGCCTTTTCAGTCATGTTAGAATTTAAAGCGACCGCTGGTTCTGTTGCTTTTTGCAAGCCGAATGGATGTATTGGACAAGGTATCTTGGACTTTTCAGGATCCTTTGTAGTATTTTTAGCTATCTCTTCTACAACATGTTGTTTACCGATATCGGCTGAGGTTTGTTTATTATCAGACTTTTCTATTACCTTACTTTTTATATTAGGTTTTGGCAGCGGAGGCTGAAGTGGCTTGATATCTGTTTTATCTGACATTTTTAAAGCTTTCTTAGTTTTTTCAGATTTTGTTTTCTTTTGACTTGGCACCTTTACTTTATTTTCGGTAATGGTTTCTAGTGATGCACTTTTTCCTATAATGGTGTTTTCTTCACCTACAATGTTAGACTTTACTTTGTTATTACTTAAATCAGTTTCTACCACTTTTAAGTCTTTAGGTTTATCTTGAATCACGTTAGACGTTGATTCTTTATTGTTAGGAATTGCAATACTAGTTTCACCTTTTGCACACAAATCGCTGATTTCCTCCTTACTGGCTCCAATTCCAATGCTTTTTATATCGTCTTTGTTCAATTCATCAATTAATATAGCGGAGATATTTTGTGATTTTAATATCTCTTCGTCTTTTACGTTCTCTACTAATTGGCTTTCATCTGTTACACTATTTTTATTTAGACCAGGCGCAGTACTTTCCTTATTAGAAATATTATCCAAATTGCTATATTTAGTCTCTTCAAAGTTTTCTGCTTCCTCCTCCTCAGGAAACCAAAACAAAGCCCGCTTATGTTTCTCTTTTGCTTCGTCAATATTTTGTTTTCTTTTCATGAGGTATACTGTCTCCCTCTTTCCTATTTTATCCCAAAAATTACCACTCTCAGGTTCGGGTGACGGCAGTTGATTTTCGGCGTTGACAATGTTATCTGTGGCTTTCTTTTTATTATTTTGTTCTTTATGCTTGTTTGTCACCTGCTGTATTGGTCTGGTGATAGTATTGGGCACTTCTTCAACCTCACTGCTGAATATAATTTCTTTTTTCTTCGGTATGCATGGCTTTTCTTCTACGGTTACGTTTTCAACAACAAATTTCAAAGGGCTCATTGGAGGAGATATTTCAACGGAGGCTGTGATCTTTGCTTTTAATTTGGGTTTAGGTTTCTGATTAGTATTTCCTTGTATCGTATTTTCTTGTATCGTATTTTCTTTTTTTACTGATGTTCTATTTTCCTCGATAGCTGGTAGATTTAAACTCGTAGTTTCTTTAGGCAGTTCTGTTATAGAATCTAATCTGCGGAGACTGCTGCCTGAGGCTGACTTTTTTATACTACGTCTTTTAGAAAAGTTTCTTGGATCTCTAACATCTTTATATGATTTTAAGCTATCGTGCAATGAATGATCAGATTTTGTTGTTTTCAATGGATTATGTTTATCATCTGATTTTCGCCTTTTTAAAGCTTCAAATGATTCTATATTATTTTTAGGCTGATCAACACCCATTTTACTTAAATCTAATGTAGCAGTGCTAAGATTTTCCCTCCTAATTAATGAATCTAATAAATTTGCTTGTTCAGCCAAAAGTTCCATAGAACATCTTCGATCCAAACATTTAGCTTCTGGCATATTTAAACTAGGATCTGACGCTATTACACTTGCTGATGCTGCCTCTTTTCGTTGTACCTTAGCTGGTATTTCAGAATCTTTTACATTTTCTTTAACTATAAATTTTTCAACTAGTTTCGAGCCTAAAGATTTCTTTTCTTTTTTATCTTTGTAAGCCAAATCGTCAGAAAGCTTTTCCCTCCATTTCATAAATTCTTTTTCATCATTTTTTGTAGCTTCCTCCGCATTTTCTACTGCTTCTGGTTCTTTTGTATCATCTGAAGATTGCTGATCAACTGTGGGCTTGCGAGGGGAATCTCTTTCTTTTCTTTTAATCGTATAGAGCCGTACTACTGTTCGACCACGTTTTATAGTACTTCGTTGTATTCCTGGCGAAGAATCAATTCCAGTTTCCGGTTTTCCATCGACACGAGGCATAAAAGGGCTATTTTCGCTTTCATCGCTGGTACTTTCTTTTGGCTGTGGTGGCGGTGGCTGAGGTTTTGGTGGTTCATCTTTATGTCGGTATTTATCCCTGGAAACATCAATATCTGCAGTGTTTATATTAACAGGACGCGGAGTATAAGTAGGAGTTCCATAAGTTCTGCTCGAATATGGTAATCTTCTCGGACTGCTGATTCTGACCGGACTTGCCGATCCTCTCTCTGATATGGTGCTCAGCATGGGCGCGTAGTTTCTTCCGGAACTTGTGATCCATCTTGAAGTGGGAGTACGAGAGTAACTACCGATAGACGAGTGATTACTATAACTTCCACCAGGATTGAGATATGAAGCACTGTAAGACGAGCCTAGAGGCAAAACCGAACTACTATAACTATAAGGTAATCCAGTATATGGAGAAGACGATCCGTAATACATGTTCGCGATATGTTCCGAAAACAGAGGCATAATAGCGCATCACGACAAGAGCGCGCAACGACCGGGGCGCACGACGACCGGGGCGCACGACGGAGCGCGCGCGCAGACTGGCGCGCGGCGCAGCGGGGCGATCCGCGTGTCCAGGTACGCGCCCCGCCCACCGCGCCGCCCGCCCAGCCGCCGCCCGCGCTGCCCGCCTCAGGTGATTGATTGATGATGGCAAGTAGATAATAATAGATGTATGTATGTGACTTTTGTCACCATCTCGGAAGGAAGTTTTAAACCGTTTAAGCTAAAAAAGCTCTTGACTAATAACAAAGCTATGCACTACAGGTTGTATGTGTTAAATAAATGTGACTCAATATTACGTAAATGAGATCGTCGAAATTATAGAAAGTTGCAGCGTCAGTCAGTTATTAAACGTAATTTCGCGCGTGTTATTTATTACAATCGTATTATTTCGTATCAACATTCTAAAAATAAAACAACATGCGACATGCCTGGGTATATTAATAGATAACTAATCTTGTGTCTCCCTATTTACTATCCTCTTCTGGATTTTTTGTACACGAAGCAAAAAGAAAATATTTTAATATTTTACTGTTTCTTACAGAAAATATTGGTGTATGATTTATATTACTGTTTAATTTTCCTAGAATGAATTTATATTATTTTTATTTATAGTCTAATTTATGAGCCGACCATGTCAGTGGATTTCAGTGGATCTTCGTTTAAGTCAAGCCCAAGGGGTCACTTTGAAGGAATGCCCACGTAGCCTCATTATGTTTAAAATGTATCAATGTATAAATACGAATATAGAACGCTCTAGTAAGTTTTCACCCAAGTAGTTCACCGCCTAGATTAACATCTGGTATATTGGAGTGAGATATAGCTTCATCACAACGTCATCTCTTGACTCGTTTATAAGTGTCATAAATCATAATACTATGTCTACATTTTACTTATTAAATCATCAACTTATTTATCGTTGAACACACTACACTCTCAGTACACCTACAGATATTCATTAAAAATATACTTGGTATATTAATGGTATCTTGAATGTGCTTCTTATTAAATAATTGTGCAGCGTTTGCAACGCGCCAATGAGATACCTTGCTTACATATATCACATACATATAGATATATTTGTCAGTTTGAAAGTATTGGTATTATTAACGTTGATATTATATTACTAGTTCACTGTATAATGTTATATCAGAAAAATAACAAGTTGATAATAGATCATATACCAATTATTGAAGAGCTTTTTTATTTACATTACTTTTGATGTGTGAAATTCGCGATTTACATTATACATGGAAACTTATTTTCACACGCTCTAAAGAAAATAAAGTTTTAAAATTACGGTGTATACAAATTGGAGCATCTATAATCTCGTCTCTAGTGTGTATCTATGTACTTAGTACTTCTTTCATACTCTGCCATTATTTAATTTCGAACAAGGTTGCATGTTGAGGCACAGTTTTTTCGACGGTGTATAATTGTATTAGTAAATAATATAAAACCATGAAATTTTAAATGGAAAATTGAACAAAAATATTTCAGTATAATAAAATTCACACATCAAAAGTAATTATAAATAGAAACGAGACTTCTCATTTCGATACCCATCCACACTACTTACTTACTTTACCTAATTGATTACTTTTATTTTAAACGCTATCAACAAAGCAATTGAATAGTAAAAATACATGTCTCTCAAAGTTCTACGAGTGATTTAAAGTTTATGAAGAAAATGTTTGCATAGAGCAAATTTAAGCTGCTTATAATAAGCTAAACACTTACGTAACGCTAACACTTTACTTATTCTGCCGAAGTACGCATCGGATTAGAATGTGCACTGTTTAGAGGAACCGTATGTATTTCATATCTACTCGTATATATCAAGGTAAAAATTGAGATCCGGTGTGTACATAATTTACTTCGTTACTATAAAATTTGTGTCTAGTAGTACTCACTAGATCCTGCAATAAATTATTTACTTGCTATAAAATCTTTTGCTTTTATTTCGGGCATTTTAACGTGTTTTCATTTTAGTTGAAATTACGGTGGCTTAAAAATAGAACCGAAATGATAAAATTGCATCTAGCAGTAAAGAAAATATAATTTGGGTTGCATCGTTAGTTTATTCCGTAAAGATTGAGTGACAAAAGATACAGATGAATTGAAAGTTAAAGAATGGTGTTTAATGGCGCCGGCTTGTTAACTTTTTAATTTTCATGAAAAGTGCTAAAAACGAAATTAATAACAAATTTGAAATTCAACCAAACACACAATTAATGCACCATACGGATTCTTTATGTTTTTCTTTAAGCCATGGTTATTAAATAAAGCCTTCTAATTTCGTACCTAAAATACAACCATTCAGTAATAGATTGGTTTCTAAACCGCCCAGTTTCAGTTAAAATGTTCAAGGCTTTGTTTGATCTTTGATCGATCAAGCACCTGGAGAAGAAAATTTATAAAAATACGACATTCCTTCTTGCATTCCTGAAAGAAGCTAGATCAGAATTCGTTATGGTTATCGTGATATTAAGCAAAAATTTATTGGAACTTCTAGCTTTGCCCCAAGATTCGATTATTGGGACAAAGAGTATTCTAATGTTCACCGTTATATGCCCACACAGATTACATGATTTACAATTCTGTGTATGATCGAATATCTTCACAACTTTTTTCGCTTATATACTCGTAACGGTAGTAAGATTATTCAAAAGTCAAGCAGAAGTAATATTTTTACTACCACAAACATTGATTTTCGTGTCTCAAAAACTATAGGTATCTATAACGCAAATGTATCGGAATACTGTCTCTTTTTAGCTTTTATTTTGTTTTTGAGATTAATGTTTAGTTATTTTATTCTTGACTCATATTTGTTTGTTCATTCGATGTATAGTGAAATATAACGAAGTCTGAACAATTATCCAAATACACATACATGACTTTGAAATATTAACTAAAGTAAATAGAAAAGGTAGGGCGTTTGGCACTGGTACAGAATATGACCGAGCATTGCAAATTTGGCCAGGTTCTTGGAGTGCTTTCCTGGACGGCGGTGTGGCACTGGCATACAAACAATGAACCACTTGCTATCGTGCCCTAACTGCCCAGAAACATGAACCTATTCTTCAACACCTAATGAACACCTCCAAAAAGCAGCAAGGGTGGCTGCGTAATACTACTAATGACCAGTCATTGACACGAAAGAAGATGAACAATTTGTTCCGTAGTTACTAGGTAGGTGGTCTGGGCCATAATTCTTATACTTCATGCGCGTATACGCGGTTAACCGACATCATTACACAAACAGTTTTACTACTAACCGATTATTACTCTCTCAATGCTAAGTGTACATAAAAACAAATAAATCGACGTCGTGATATATAAGCTCCTGAAATAAGCATTTGATGGATTTACAACGTACTTTTGGCGGGTCCTTGCACAGGTAATTCTGAAAGATATATGTGACGGTCTGAATAATTTGGTCTCTTATAATAAAATATAAAGTTCTTGAATATTGTCTCGCAGTTGGAGTAGTGTTTACGTCTGAAAAGCGAGCAAGTACTGAGGAGGGTGCCACAACATTTTTATGGGGTTATTTTGTCGTTTGGCTTTTCTTCTCGAAGTCTTCGAAATGTTGTTGTAACGTACGGAATTAACGATTCCTACGTAGAATTAAGCCTTCCACATAACTTTATAGTCAGAAAATGGTTACCAATAAAACGAATTACCTTATAATCGATTCTCAAACTAAAATGGAACATCACAATAGCAAGAAAAATATTGTGTATCAAATACGTTACTATGTTATTCTTTCAAATACTTATTTTGCCGTTAATTATGCTCATTGGTAACTCTAACACCTCACTTCGTGATATTATTTTAGATCACAGTGCAGTAGCTATCCAATAGATGTTGATTTAAATAAATATATTTATAAATCGGGCTCAATGGCGCGCCATTGGAGAGGCCTATATCCAGCAGTGGACTATGGTAGGCTGATGATGATAATGAGATGTTGATGCACGAAATTTCTAGAAATGGTTTAGGAATTATTTTCAGTATAAGTACCTACATATGGAAACCTGATTTTTTATTGCACCAGGAACTGATATAAATATATATACGTGAATTAGAAAGTGTAACAGTGACAGCTCTTTAAAAACTTTAAATTATTCTGTATTATGCAGAACCTGACGACGGAAAAGTGTGACCGTGAGTTTCATTATCCGTTCTTCCTCATGGCTTAACGCCCTTGTATTGCGACCTTAGATTGCGACCATGGCACTACATCTAAAAGAAGAAACTTTAAGTAACGACTTTTTTTTATTTGTCGTTCGTATATGTCACATTGTGACCTAAGTGAATAGAGGTTTTGACTCTGGTACCTAGCTATGCGTATTAAGTTAATTTCAGCTTGATACCTTGGAGTGTTTCTGAAAAAATAGATTAATAGGTGGGCATCAAGCCTATAAGAGCTTCGCGTTTAGCATTTGGATTATGGAACCCTGAAAATTAAAGCTATGTTTCTTTCTTCCACAAATACAAAAAATAAATTTCATGTTATGATGACTAAAAATTGAAGGCCTTTATTCGTTATCAGCAGTTATCTGTGTGACTAAAAGACAAATTAATCGAACTAACAATCACTCGGTTCATAATTTGGATGAGTAATATCTTCTCTTCTCAAACGTATTTTTGTACAGGTATCTTTTTTTCTGCAGGCAGTATAACTAAGTTTTCAGAAGACATGTTTAAACAAGAATCTGATAATGATAAATACCCGTAGAAGCAGCTTGATTGTCTGTTAGACGACTATGCCAAACGAGAGAGCTTAAAACAATGGTTAGCTTTCTCTAAAATGTAATGACTGAATGACTTCCGACTTGAACTTGGCTTGACTTTGGCTTGATTTGGTGGCAATCGCGTTAAAAAGCCTATGACACTTTCTAGCATCCTAAATATCGCAACACAGAAAAATACGTCATCACCATGACATCGATGAGCATAGAGCAAACCAACATAACTGCGAATTCATAATATTAGTACTTATTTATAATATCGATACCGTCGCGACGTCGTCGCATGATTATATATTTATTAAATTAGCTACCCGGTCTTTAATAAGGTCAAGTGGTCTAAAACAAAATTTCAATACAATTTCAATTGATTTATAACGATACGTATAGACACAATACATATATACGCGTAACACCATCTAGTCCCAAACTAAGCAGAGCTTGTACTATGGATACTAGACAATGGATTGACATACATATTTTTAATTATGATACATACCTTACAGACTAACATATATCTTCTTCTTTTTCTAGCGTTATCCCAGTTTCAACCCGGGGTCCACTTACTAGTCTAACCGGATTTGACTGAATATTAGCTTTTCCACGGAGCGACTGCCTGTCCGACCTCCGCAACCCGAAGGGATAGCGATATTCCATGGTTTAGACTAGTGTCAGTTTATTCAGAGATACTGACTCCCTATAATGATTGTCAAAGATCTTCATGACAACCGGGACCGACGGCTTAACGTGCTCTCCGAGGCACGGGGCAAGCGATAATTAATAATTCAATACGCACATAACTCCGATAAGTCAGTAGTGCGCGCCTAGGATTCAAACCCGATACCCTCTGCATGGCCGTCTGTTGGTATCTCCACTAGGCTATCGCTGCCTCACATACATATGTACAATATAAAATTTTTGTTAGTAGATATACTTATGATCTATGTTAATACCGCTTCACTTGTGCGATGATGTTGTGCGTTTGTGTGGCACTTGTCTGCGGAAACGACAGAACACCACACCTTTCGGCCAAAAGTCCTCATTCATGACGACATGTACATAGCACGTCGGGATCCGCACTACAAACGCCTTGAAGGTGACGTTTCGGCGCGACTCCAGCAAATCAAAGTACATGCCGAGAGTGCTCTCGGCATGTACTTTGACTTTTGACGTACGTACTCCACGTTGTCCTCCGCCGTTGTGGTGTAGTGCAGGCGAGAGACGTACACGGGTGGGTTCGGTGCGGCAGCGCGCAGGGTTTCACCAGGCTCCACAGGAGCCGTGCCGCAGCAGTTCTTGTCATTTTTCTGACGACGCTTCCTTTTCTGCACCGTTACAAAATCATCATCAGCTACCTCGTTCTTTGTTGCCTTCGCCGGCACAGACTTCTTAGTAGCAGCAGGGATGCTCGCAATTACTCGCTGAGCCGCTACTTTTTTAGGTCGCGCGGCGATAGGTACAGGGGGCAGCCGCGGGGACAAGGGCAGAGCTGCGCGTTGCTCGTGTAGCGCAATCAGCAGTCACAACATTCCGCGGCGACAGAACTGCTGACGCGAAACTTGCGACCGATGTATCAACGCAGGCCCCTTAGCGCCTGTTGATGTTACTACGCGCCGGTGACCCAGTTACTGCAACCGCATGACGTAGGTCGTCCACCTCCGTACGCAAGAGTGCGACGGTTTCCTGGGATGCTTCCAACTTCTTGATTACATCCGCTAAACTTGCCTTAAGAAAAACGATCGAGAGGCTTGTGACATCGACGTGGTCGATAGTGACGGGAGGCAACTTGTTCAAGTCCCTCGCCACAAACGTCGGCACGTCGTCAGGTTCGGTCTCCTTCAGCAGCGTGATAATATCCTGCAAGACTTTTCTCCGTCCCGCGCCGTCACGCCTGCGAGACACCATTTGGTCACATTTTTTAGCAACCTGTACCTACGCAAGCAGCTTGGCAGCCGCTATATCCTCCTCGCTGAAGTTTGTAGCACAGATCTGAGTAGCCGAGACCTCGTCCATGACATCCAGCTTCTGTTGCAGGAACGCCAGCACCTCGTTCGCCACAAGTTTGTCATTCATGACGATAAAAATTGTGAGCGTCGGCTTGCGCCGCGCTAAACAATAAAATTAATTATTTCTACGCGATACACGTCCGCCTCAGAGCGCGGTTCAAAAAAGTTTATAAAAAATGTCTATGGACAACCCTGGTTTGGGCGAAATTGTTACCTAGATGATCTTCATAGCTTTTAATATTTAAATGATATTTTATTTCATTCCAGTACAGATTGTAGAACAAAAGAACCAGCTGCATAAGCGCTACAAAGAGCTACGGTGTGCTACGTTGTGGTCCGCACCGTAGCGTTTCGTAGCTACGATATTAGCACGTAGCACCCGTAGTCACGTAACTTATACTTAAAATATTATGACACGTTTCATTGTTTTATGGTAAACACATTGCCATGATATACTTTTAACAAATGCCCGACAGGACATTTTATTATGCAGACAGTCTAAATCTGTTCCCTTTTTTAAGATTGATGATTATGTTTAAGGTCATCAGAAAATATGAAACTGAAGATATACGGTACATTCCACAACCTATTATGATAAGTTATTTTCTGTCACAGCTGTTCGTCTATGGAATGCATTACCGTTACATATAAGACAGGCTCAGACGGTAACCAGGTTCAAATCCTTAGTTAAGGAGTACTATGTATCATTATGATATTTCTTGTTTCTTCCCGTTCTACTAAGTATATATGTGTTAAATATTATTTATGTATGTATATATTATTATAACTCCTAAGTACTTACTTTCGATAATTTTTGTAAAGATCCTCGCGGTACAGAAATGTATCATAGAGGTCAGAGTCTTAAAAAAAAAGGGTAAACATATTTACTTCTACGACTTGAAACCTATGTTTATTTTTTTGATTGTAGGGCTCATAGCGGGACACTTCTACGTAAGTAGTAGGTACGTCTGTACGTTCGTATTCGTAGTGAGCGGCAAAGTTAAGCAAAGTTCACAGAGGTCATAACTTGAATGGGCGATCGTTTGCATGGCATGTTAACTTACACAGGAATTTGAACGAAATACGATTTGATTTTGACTTGACTCACAATAGTCACAATCGACATTGTGCTAAATTTATGTCAATATAGTCTGATTTAACACAGTTTGACACTTTGTTCAGTTTGCAATCTAGCCACGATAAAGTTCAAGTAACAGTTAATTTACGAGTATATCATTGATGACACTGAGATTAGATCGAAACTGGATTTTGGACAAATAAAATTACAAAAACTTGCCTTTAGCGCGCTATCATGGTTTAGAGGGAAAGTAATGCTGAAGTTCCCAGAGGTCTTCGGTCTGTTAACTCCGACACCAGAGTTAACACACACTCACTTGATCAAAAGAGATGTTGTTTTCGATTGTACCTGACATCTTCTAAGGGAAAATACTAAACCAGGCCAGGGTTATAATACGTGGTCTTTACCTGTTCTTCTTGTTACCAAGACTATAGTTTATGTTATTTTTATTGTTATTTATGTTTACGTTATGGTTTGTAATGTTAAGTAAAATGTATCTGAACTGAATTTATATGAATCGCATTACTGCACAGTGAACTTTTAGCTAACATCATGTACACGAAGGTTTGCAGAATTTTAAAATCATACGTAAAGTTTCTGCCATTAAAATTGTCATCTTAAACACAGGCACTAGAGATTTTCTTAGCAGCAAAATAACGATATAGCTCAAATACCAAATCAAACAATAAAATAAATAGACAAAGAACACTCAGTTAAATTAAGGATCTATTATCAATCGCACTTTGTACGGCGCTGAATCAAAGGCCAAGCGGCCACTTAACCCATTAGACAATAGGTATAATCAATTTCCTAGAGCTGAACGTGTATATAAATTCTCACACAAAGTGAGTTTTTAAATAAACGTAATACGCATACCATATAAAAATATGTTATTCTTTCTTTATTTTATAAATATGATAAGTTACCAACCGCACGCTGTCCATAAATACCAGTGAATGAGACGAAGCTATCTCACCCTGTCTTTTTCCAATACTCTTTTCACTCGCAATTCTTTATTCTCTTTGCCTCTTTCCATATAGCAAAGTAGATGGGAACGAGCACGCAGGCTGCTTGCAATCAGCGTGACACTACATAGTGACTCCTAAAAATTAGCACCCAATTTAACAATTTACGTATGATTGGCAACATAATCGGCACAAGCTGTTTTCTGCCTATCCATTTTAAATCACAAATATTTTATTAACTATTTTCCCTAGTGTATTCTAGTAGCTTTAATACTTAATACACGTTGATAGCTTAAAATTAAACAGATATAATTAGTACTAGCTTAAACATCTTCGATAACTGCCTCAAAATTCCTCATCATCTTAATATATAAAATCCTTGCGTTACTGACTGACTGACAGACAAGCTACAGCGAAAACTATAAGGCGCATGAAGCTGAAATTTGGCATGTGTGTTCCTTGGGGACCATAGGGGTGCACTAAGACGGGATTTTCTGAAATTCCCACGGGATCGGGCAAAAACAGCTGAATTAAAACAAAGTGCGGGCGTAGCTGCGGGCGTCCTCTAGTAGGTAATATATAAAATCCTTGCGTTACTGACTGACTGACAGACAAGCTATTACAACGGAATTCACTATTCAGCTAGAGACACAAAATAATATTAAGTAATTGTTATAAATCATATCTACATGATTCACTAGACAAGGAAACCGTTAATATAACATGCTTCACAGAATTCCACAACATGGTTAATTTACGAGTGACAATCATTAAGCATTTTTAACTTTCAAGCAAATTAAGTTACAATGACAGTAAGCACACGTTTGTACAACGCAATCAATCATGCTCAAAATTACACAGAATACTTATGCATACAAAAGATAAAATCATTCCATAACCACCTGTAGCTAAAATTTTTCGGGACAATGCACATAACAAACAAGAAGTTTAAGACATATTTTAACTAAACTTTTCTTTGTAATGCTACTTAAATGGTTAGACTTTGGTTTCAACATTGATTACCAAATCCGTAAATAAGATTAATACATAATCATGTCTTATTACATTTGATTTAGTATACTTGTATCTAGATTTTATAAATCTTAAGAACAATATGTATGAAATTCATCTAAGGTTTAATATGTACAATGTCACAAATCAGCCAGCTATGTGCTATCCAAAAATACGACAGGTACTTATTAATTTATTTATATAAAATGTACACGACATATGATACGATCGACATATTTCCTAACAATATGTGTAGGTACATGTTATATAAATACATTTTCAAGAACATATATAGACAGAGAAAAACATAGTGTATCAGTTTCGTTCTAGCCCACGCAAGTCCACAAATCCAATAGGAGAGAATCAATAGTTTCTGTAGGCGTACCACTCATTATGTACAACTATTGTTATTTCTAAATATAGTCCGGCCTTGATCCTCGGTCATATGAGCGTTGTTTTACTCTCACGGAATTAGCACAGCTTTACCAATAATAATTTATTGTGCTAATAACAATGTGACATTGTTATTCATGCAGGTATCTTTATAAGCAGATGAATAGTCCACCATGGAGTCGTGCTAGTTGGATGGGGCGTGCGTGTACTATAACCAAAATAACTTTGATCAACGCAGTTTTTGCATCTTGTGGAACCTGCAGACAATGCACTTGTTCAATCAAGGGTTAGGTCTTACAGTTAATTAGACTGGGATACTGAAGCCTAGATTAAAAATACTATGTAGATATCCGAGGAATACTGTACTTAGGTATTTTTTACTTTTTGTTTTTGTGTTACACTGAATTTTGGTTGAGTAAAAATGTAGCCAGACTTAACTGTATAAGTATTTGCAGAGTTGTTATAGTTTTGTTTTTTCTATTTTGTAACAGTCCGTGTGGTGACGGATTAAGAATACGGAATGTCACCACCCCTTATCATCCCATGGGTGTCGTAAGAGTAGACAGAGGGAGCATATTATGCAGAGAACAGCACTGTAAGAGAAGGAAAACTTGATACAAACCCTATACCAACCCGTTTGGCCAGCGTGGTATAGTAGGCCAATTCCTCCTTTCAAAGGAGAGGCCTAGTCCAGCAGTGGACTGTTAAAGGCCAGAGACCAGAGATGATGATTTTGTAACATGTGTAATAATATAAAATAACATGGCAATGCTCAGTTTTAGGTCACCATCTCGTGTGACACGAATGACGACAAACAACATATTATAACAGACGGCGTTGTCTATTTTGAAGGGACGCCGGCACGTCGACTCGTAAAGTATGTATCAGATCTCGATCTTTTCTTCATAGATGCATGACGGCAATGTATAAAATACGATACCATTGACGTTTTACATTGTATCAATAACAACGGGGATCGTCACAAATGAATTATTGGTAAACATAGGTCACTCGAGCAGCCATCGGTATACGTAATGTGATAAGAGAGTTACTCAATTTGCATGGAGTTTCAAAACTTCGCGATATCTGTATGGTTTGCATACAAGCAAACGAGGCTTGGGAAGGAAAACGAAGCTGGCACTACTTGATTAGGCTTAGACAAAAGCAATTTACATTCGTCGGAGAACTAATTTGGTATACGTAACACTAGTATAGTATATTATATTATCTGTGACGTAACATAACTTTTACATTATCGAATGCAAACTTTTCTATTATTTTGTATCTAATATTATTTTTGAAATTGTGTGGTAATGAACCATATATGGTTCATTACCACACAATTTCAAAAATAATATTTCAGAGAAGACTTCCCTAAGGTATTTAATTTTAAAGAATTCGTCTGTCTGAGAGACGAAAGAATCGCACATTTCACACAAGGATTTACGGACGCCACAACCAAGAAAGTTACTGCCAACTTGGTCCTAGTTGCCAACCTTTTTACCGGCTACATACAAAAGGAGGTTGTCGCCAATTCGGATGTGATTTTGTTTATTTATTATTTTATTTCTTTGTATGTTTCTTAACTCAGAACTTTGTCATATATTAACATAACTGTTAACTGTTATAATGGTAATTCATCAGTTTGAAGGATTAAATTTGAGGTATTTTTTTGGTTACGTTTCGTGTCTGCAAGTTCCATCAAGTGCTTCAACCAATATTATCGGTAGTTATAATCGAGTGAGTAACTTCACAGGTCTGCTAGGTACCTTCACATTTGAGCTCCTGCTTGAAGAAGCCGTAGAGCATGGCCCCGCAGTGGTCGCAGAAGGTGGGCGACATGAACTGGTGCGGTCGGAACCTGTGCGGCACGTCCACCTTGAACCGCTCCCGGAGGTACTGCAATGTAATAAAGTAAGTTCGTTAATTCGGCAGTCGATAGTTGTATGGAAGAGAGGAGGAGAGCAATTGTGAAGCATTTACCGTGCATATACTCAGAGAATTATATCGGAACAAGTCTTCGAATATTCTGATCTTCTTTCAGATTTTCCAATTTGTCTTGAAACTTATAAAGCTTCAAGTCAAATAAGAAAAGCTTTATGAGCAAGTTGATGGGAAATGTCTTGCAGGATATAAAGTAATAGGCACATATTGTATACAATATTGTTTTTATTTTGAGAGTGTGTCTAAAATATTATAATATATGGTCTTTGGCGTATATACCAGGGGGGGCGGGTGACCCATGCCCACTGTATGGTCTAGGGCCCACCCCACAACATTGCTTTGTGAAGACCCAGGCCGCGAGGCCCACCCTGAAATTCCTGAAAATTAACTCTAGATCCGGCAATGCCAATAGTCGTTAAAAGATATAACTGATGTATATTTCGCTCTATTATGGCATCTACTAATTGTTCATACAGAGATTTAGATTTTGAGAGCTTAAGAGAGAGATTTAGAGAGCTTTATTATGTTTTATTTTGCTTCGCTTTTGCTGAAACATTTTTTATTAAAGTCAATATATTCCAGTTTGTATTTGAGCTCATGCTAGTGCTGGGCACAAAATCTAATTTCATTAGGTTATTTCTGAACATATGTATTAAGTTCATGTGTTTTACCAATACGCACTGTATGTTCGAACCCGTACGTGCATAGTTCGCATTTTACCAGAAACTCACCACAGTGGCTTCCGAATATGCCGACGATCCGGTACATTTTCCAAGTAGTTTGTGGTGACATCTCTTATGGACGGCGGTCTGGCACACGGAGCACCGGTAGCCCTGCTTGCCGAAGCCCCACAGAAACTCCTTGCAGAACGCACAGAACGTCGGCTGACGGAAGAACTTCGCCACGAAGCGGTGCCCATTCACTTCATGGACCCTGGAAGCAAGGAAAATTGCAGTAATTAATGATGACGTCTCTTTATTTCGTTTGGTGAGTAAACGAAGCTGCTCATCGCGGCGTCCTAGATCAGACACGAGGTATTGAGCTGTTTTGTCAGAAAATTGTAGATAGTAGTGGCACTAATCTATATCTGCTATGTCTCATAGAGATCTATTACCTCTAATTCGATAAGCTTGAAACAGTTATAATATATTAGTCTATGCTTGAAACTATTATAGGGTAAGATGGTCGACAATGAACCACCAAAATTTTCAAGAGCTGTAACTCTACTCCTATGGGCCCTAAGTATATAGGGTGTAAGGGACGGTGTAAAGAAAACCGATACCAGTGATTCAGTACATGATACTGAGGCCATTGGCAGTATGAATTTTCCGATTTTTCTTTTGCATTTTTTGCCATGTAATGTAATGAAATAGTAACTATAGTCGACCCGCATTAATATTTTTATTTTATTTTTATTTATTTAACTTTATGCACAAACACGTGTACACAGGCGGAGCTTATGCCTAAGGCATTATCTACCAGTCAACCTTTGGGTGATGCAGAGATAAAAATATAATAAGTGCATTTAGCGTTAAAAATACAGAAAAAAATATATAGTAGAATAGATTATACGAATAATTCATTCATAAAATATATGATAAACCTATTTACATACCCTAGATATATACTTATTTATAAATACATACATACATATGGGTACTTCTACAAAAGTTGGGCGACTTTACTTATATTCAAATATATATATATATATATATATATTTGAATATATATTTGAATATAATGTGGTTGACGGCATAGAATACAAGTGTCTCCACCCCCTATTTTTATTTTATTTAATTTATTTAAAAAACTTTATATACGCAGCGTATACAGGCGGACTTAATGCCATGGGCATTATCTCCCAGTCTATTTTCCCGTGGGTGTAGTAAGAGGCGACTAAGGGATAACACGAGCAAATACCTTCTTTGCGTAGAGAGGGAAAACTCGACATCAAACCCTATGCGACTGCCTCGTTGCTCTCGCGGCATAAATGTGCGCGTGGGATCGGGAGGTCCCGGGTTCGATTCCTGGGTCGGGGAGTGTTATTGGGTTTTTCTGTCACGAAATTCTCAGTAGCAGCACGGAATCTGGAAATGTGCCCGGTACGGCAATAGGCTCACCCCTTATTACGTGGGACTAAACTATATCTGGCGAAAAGTGGGTGTAAAAATACACTTCTGCCTACCTCTTCGGGGTTATAGGCGTGAGACTAAGTATGTATGTATATTTATAATAAATATTATAAATACATAAACGATGATTCTATTACGATTCAGCCAATGTGTCAATGTAAATCTGTCGAACTTTAGTTTTAAATGTGAAACGGTTCGTGGACTTCCTGATTTCTGGAGGGAGAGCATTCCAGAGAAGGATAGACTGGATATTAAAAGAAGCATGTACTAGCTAGAGCTGTGAGGAGGACAAAGAAGAAGAAGATTGTTGAAGGGTGTTTCTATGTATAATATGTATGTATTTACAAAAAAAAAGGATATATACACTACTGGAAAAATTAAGGGATCAAAAACAAATTCCAAATTTTTGGGCAATTTTCAACAGGCCGTAACTTCGATAGAAATAGTTGTACAGGAAATCAAAAAAATGGAAATTGTAGCTCCAAGTGTCTAGTTTTTTGATTAGAACTTTAAAATTTTGTGACTTCCGCGGTTTTTGAGTAATCGTAGATAAACCAGCAACAAAACAAAAATCTATTTTTTTATTTTATTTTTTTTGGTCTATGGGCGCGGATTTTTTTTTTAGCTTAACCACTATAAGGATCGGATACTTTGTTCATTTAGCTTTAATTTGTTTTTTTATACACCATGATACGTCCACGTCTCGCCAAGATATCGGTCTTCAAATGGGAAAGAATCCTTTTGTCTTTGATTATCGATATCTCAGCAACCAATGATCGCACAGAAAGTTAAAGGTTAAAGAACTTGAATGAATTCTCCTAAACGACGAGCCATTGCTTTTCCGAAAAAGACTTTTTTCTTTTTGTCACATGAATTTGAAAATGCAACGAAAAAAGGACTTTGGTGGTTTTTTGGAAAATCAAGCGCTATTTCCACGCCAGTAGACCAAAAAAAAACTTAAAACAAAATTAGATTTGTTTTGTTGCTGGTTTTTCTACGATTACTCAAAAACCACGGAGGTTACAAAATTTGAAAGTCCTAATCCATAAACAAGACACATGGAGCTACAATTTCCATTTTTTTGATTTCCTGTACGACCATTTCTCTCGAAGTTACGGCCTGTTTAAAATTGCCCAAAAATTTTGAATTACTTTTTGATCCCTTAATTTTTTCGATTAGTATATATATATGTTTATCCATTATCTAGTACCCATAGTACAAGCTCTGCTTAGTTTGGGACTAGATCGTGATGTGTGTATGTGGTAGAATATTATTATTATTATTCTCTTTATTAAATGGTATTCACAAAGTCATATTTTACATAATTAAACCTAATATATCAAAATAAATTTAACTATATAAAATAGGACCACGGAGACCCACCGGCAGTGTCGGGTACAGGGACCAAGCCACCGGTGGTTAGGGCCTCAGAGAAAGGAACTTCCTCACGATGCGCGCCGTATCGAGAAGAACCGCCTTCTGAATCAAAGACTTGATCCAGCTGCCTAGTGCGAGCTATTTTTAGGTGTTGGTTGAGGCTCTTGGCGATTAATCCATTCACCGACACGACTATCGGCACAATGATGGCCGAATCCACATCCCACGTGTCGACAATCTCGTGAGCTAGGTCCAAATATTTAATCTCCTTCTCTTTTTCTGCTTTCACGAGATTGCCGTCATGCGGTATGGTGATATCGACTATCATTGCGAGTCGCTCTGCTCGGTCTATCACTACAATATCAGGCTTATTGGCTACAATAGTCCTGTCTGTAATGATAGACCGATCCCAGTACAACAGTGCACGACCATTTTCGAGAACTGGGTCGGGCACATATCTGTAGTACGGTACCTCACAACCAATGAGATCATATTTAAGGGCCAGAGGCGGCTCGTGAAAGATTATATTGGGTGTTCACTAAAAAAAATGAAACTGCTTACCATTTATTTTGTGAATGCTTTTACAATTAATAGTAAGACGTGCTAAATCATCGATACTTACCTCAACCGTCCACGCAGTCTCAACTCCGGCGCCACTAAACGAAATACACGGAAAACAAAACAACTTCTTACTTCCTTCGCATTTTCGCAACCACATAACCAAAGCGTTTTATCATATTCTTCGTTTTTTTAAGTTTTTTCACAATTTTTTATAAAGTTTATGCTGTTATATTCCATATTAGTTACACAATTTAACTGTATTTCTTAAACAAATACACACAATCATACATACAATGAACTATATTTTAAACACCAATCCTTTTCTAATTACCAACGCCCTCGCAGATAAATGTTTTGCTTTTGTTTACATTCAAATTTCAAATGATACCGGCAAAACACTATTAAAAAAAACGGCGCACACGTTTTAATTTTTCTCCGTGACAAATGGTCATATCATTAAGTCGGGTAATATATTCGCGCATGCGCACCTCGTCAAGCAAGCCAGGAGCGGCGCTCCGTATTCGGCTTATTTCTCATACAAATCTTTTGTCTCACGCGCCCAGCGCATAGAACGCTCTCTCTTTCGCACTCATTACATTTCAGTATTAAGCGTTGTACTAAGCTTTCGTCAACGAAGAGCGCTGTTATGAGCGCTCCACTCAACAAAAATACCTATGTAGGTTTCAAGAGTGCTGACAAAATTATGATAAACAGCTTAGTAGTCAAATACTTATTTGTGGATATGCATTATAGAAAAGAGAATAGGTGTGTATTAAAATATTGGGTATGTTTATAGAAAAAGTTTATATGAGTTGTATACATATATTTTATAATTTTGGGAGTTCACTGCTCCAGCGCTCCTTTGAACGAGCCGCCACTGTTAAGGGCTAGTTGCTGATGGATTATGCTGGCCACTTGGTTGTGTCTGTGCAAATACTGACCATTCGCAAGACTCGAACAACCGGACACTATATGCCTGAGAGATTCCCCGGGCCGGTGACACGCCAGACATATGTCAACCGTACCGTCCCTCAATATATACTTTCGGTAGTTGTTTGTCATGACAACTTCGTCCATAATTGCAAAGACAAAACCTTCGGTTTCTCCGAAGAGATCACCGAAACGTAGCCAGGCTATAAAAGCTTTAAAATTGACGTTTGGGTCATGTAAAGCTCTATAGAACCGTCCATGCAGCTCCTTGCCTCTCCATATTTCTCTTCGGTCGTCAGTACTAAGTACTGCAGGTTTGTGCCAGTTCTCTTTAGCCAGAGCGAGCGGGGTAAGTCTTGAATCAACAGCAACTACATCGCGGTGCACATCCACGTTCATACCTAGAAAATATTCTCTGAGGTTGTACAGCTCGCGGTTATGGAGGTTCATAGCACATAAAAAGCCTCGACCCCCACATTGCCGCGGGATATACAGCCTCATCACCGACGAGCGTGGATGATGCATCCGAGATACAGTCAGCATTGAACGGACTTTTCTTTCCAGGGCGTCTAGTTCCGTCTGGGTCCACCTGAGTATGCCGAAGGAGTACATTAGGACTGGCATGGCCCACCTGTTGCAGGCCCGCACCTTGTTGCCACCTGATAAAAGACTGTTAAGTACTTTTTTCAGGCGGCCAAAAAAACGAGCTTGCAACGTATGTTTCATGTCAGTCTCAGAAAAATTCAAAGACTGCGTCATACCCAGGTATTTGTAGGTCTCGGTTAGGGAGAGGGATCTAAGTTGTATGGAATCTGAGAGTTGTATCCCTGCAGATTCCATAATCCTGCCTCTCTTCACACCATCCTGATAGAATTACTAAAGGTTTCGGTTACCTTAAGTAATGCTGTCAGATGGAAATTGTTGTGGGCAAATAATTTCAGGTCATACATGAAAAGGAGGTGAGATGTAACATGACCTCCTCTCCTTAACCGACAGCCTAGCCCTGAAGCCTCTAACAAGGTACTCAGGGGGTTCAGGGCCAGACAAAACCTCAAATTCTCACTTATTATTAGTATTGTTTGAAGAGCGAATTTTTTTATCGTGGGTATTGCAGAGATATTGAAAATGAGGAGTTAAATAGACAGGAGCATTAGGAGAGTACAGTAAAGAATAAAGTGTACACAACGTACGCAGGTTGCGACGTTGGCGGATAGGTAATCATCGTAACTTTATTCGAAACTCGGCAATATGGTCATACTTGCGGAGATTGAAAATGAATCTAATGCAATTATTGAGAAGGCGGTCGAGCTTATTGAGTAGATCTGCATTAAGGTCGAGATATCACACATCACCATATGATGATATTTCCTATCATCGACATGATAGGAAATATTAAAGTCTGTACTAGCATTGTCTTGGTCTTGGATGGCAGAAAGTTCTTCAGACGATAGAGCGACTGCAAGGTACCAGTGACTTTGCGACTAACATTTGCTACCTGGGTACGCCAGTCAAGAGTCGCGTCAATATGTAGATCGAGATCTTTGACGCTTGAGCTAAACGGAATAACTGATCCATAAAAAATTACAGCTGGTAGCAATTGTAAGTTAATCCTACTCATAATCCGGGGACTACCAATAATAATAACTGGTCATTTAAAATTCTAAGAATTAAACATGTACATGGCGCGTTTACTCTGACGTGACATCGGCCGCGGCGCGCGGCCGCAGCACAGTAAGCGCAACAGTACATTGTTATCACTGCCGCTACCATTCGCCGCTGTAGGGCCGTAATAAACAGCTGATAGTGCGAGTTTGCGTGTTCCTATTTACATCGCAAGTTTTTGGAAAATGTTCGAGTTCTTAGAGTTTTTCCGGTAAATTCGACAGCCACGGGTCTCATAATCTGTAATGTAGGTACTGAATCACTGGTATCAGTTTTCGGTACACCGTCCCTTACACCCGGTATACTTTTTACTTATAATTGTAGACAATATAACTGGCTACATTATGTAGTACTTCATTTTTGTTAAAGTACCATAACTTCTAATGTATTAATATTTTTTATTTATTGGGAAATTATTTACTGTGTACACTCAATGGTACTTAATGAACCGGGGGCTGGTAAGTACACAGTAAAGGTCAACGCTCATTAGAGCCACCCGGCACCCACTCCGCACCGCCTCGCCTCGTGCGGTTAGTATTCTTTATATGGATTTCTATGGGTATGCGCTCACTACATCAACTCCGTAGCGTCACCGGATCGCCTCTGTCGTAAGCCGTCCACGCGCGGGCGGCGGGTGGTCCACCCGCCGTCCGCGCGTAGCCGGCTCGATGGCAACTCGCTGCTCGCATGCTTGCTGCGCGTTGACTGCTCGTCGCGGCGTTGACCGCGCGGCGTTCACTCGTTGACGGCGCGCGGTCCGCTGGTTGACCGCGCGACGTTCACTCGTGGACGCTGTGCGGAGTGGGTGCCGGGTGGCTCTAATGAGCGTTGACCGTAAACCGTGTGTGCAAACAATGAACCATGCCAATAACCAAAGCATTAAAATTATTGGGTATTAGTAATTATTTATTAAAATTATTATAAATCTTGTTAAATAAAACTCAGAAATTTATTTAACGTAAGTACCTATATATTCGTAGTTACAATCAAAAAACATAATTTTTGGTACACAAAGGTACATAATATTGTAAACATGAATGCAATTAACGTTAATTTCTTAGAAATCAACAATTAGGTTTTTACGTAAGTACTAATCAACACACAACAAGTTTGTAAGTAAAAGTAGCATTGAAGTATAATATTATTTTCTTAATCATTAATTAACAAATCCCTAAATCTGATTGAGATCTTGTTTACAATAAAGTTTCTGTAGTAATCCTAATAAGTCATAATATTCCTATTTGTTATTGTATCACAATAATTATTTTTTTCAGCCTTTATAACAAAAACATAAAAAATAAACTTTAATAACGCATACGTACGTAGTTTGACGACGATTGTTACAATTTTCAATTTTGGGAAATGGGAGAATATACTTAATATCAGCAATATTAACACCAGCTGTATCAGGTTCCTTTGGATCAGTAAATTTCTGTTGGATCTTACTTTTTAATTGTAATTATGACACATAAAAATCACAATCTTCTTCATAATCTAAAGTTTCCAGAATTTAGCGACGTAAAAGAATTTTTTCATTTTTTGTTTTAAAAAGTATGATTACAAAGTCATTTTCCCGGGGACTACGTCTAAGTGTAGAAAAATCATCTTTCAGAACTATATCTTCATCAGAATCACTTGTAAACTCAATCTCACCGCCACAAGATGACCCACTTGCCTGAAATTCTTCTTAATTTTCATCCGAAGAATCATCTGGGGGTCACATTTCTTTTTCGTCGTTTACAAGTATTTTCCTTTCCTTTGAATAAGTTATGTAACTTTTTTCACAGCTTCAGTCTTTATTGTTTTTCCACACTTCTTGTTTTTCTTTTCAGCAAGAGTATACTTTTCTGGCGTGTCGGTTGCAATCATACTTTTGCCAACTTTTCTTCTACCTTTTTTAATATTTATTGGTCCTGCTTTTAAAATTGGTCGAAAATCTTTCGGTGAAACAATATTTCCATTACATAGTTGAGATCTCTCCGGCGTTTTCTACTGGTACTTGGTCCAATAACATCGCAGGGCGTGGTAAACGTATTAGGTGCACTTGAGTCTGATTTTGAGTTGGAACTCACCAATAGCGTAGTTTGCAAAAGCGTATTAGTTGAAGAAGGTCTTGTAGGTTCACAAAAATTTATAACGGATGCAGTAGAAGTATTCTCAAACTCAAAAAGATCTTTCATTGTTGCTAAAGATGTTGCTTCAAGAGACAGTGAAAGTAAGTTTCTAAGTTCAATCGTATGTTGGTCATAATTATTGGTAAGTAGAGAGGGTGAAGGCGTTCTGTATTCACCCAGGTCTTGATCGGCATTCAGTACAGACAGGCTTGAAGCACAGCTTGAAGCGTCGTCGTCATCTACATTAAAATTTGTTGCTGTTGTTATATCTAGTACTGGTTCTGGTCTGTCTGTGACGTTGCTCGGCAAAAAGTCTAACTCTGAAAAAATCTCTCTATTAAAAGGAAAGATACCACATTTTTTAAAAGCGTTTGTTATGTTTATTGGGGTTAACGCTTTCAAGTATGCTTCTCCAACACATTCTGCTACATCATATATAGAAATAGGTCTCGCCGGGTTGCGTAATAACCGTGAGTCAACAGCAGCGTTATAATAGCATTTGAAAGGTCCGTTCACACCAACATAGAGCGGTTGGAGCTTGTTTGTAGTATGCGGGGATGCAGCGTCAGTACTGTGACTCCCGATTTCTTTGCAATGTCAAGCGCTTCGATCGAGAGATGACTTTCATGGTTATCCATTAGTAATAATGATGGATTGTCTTCCGAAGACGCTTTGAATTTCACGAAATGTTTTATCGTTTCAACAAAAAGGTCACTATTCATCCAGCCTGTTTTAGAAGCCAATCTTGACGTTCCAGTAGGTGCGCCCCTAATCATGTGCGCTACGCATTTTTGGCGAGGAAAAATCATTGGGTTTGGGAGCGCGTGTCCAATTGTATTAACGATTAAACACGTAGTTACTAAAATCCCACGCTCACCACTAGTAATCTTAGCTATATTTCCACCTTTTTGGGCTATCACTTTTCCAGGTCGATGTACTGTGGTAGTAGACGTTTCAGCCATATTATAAACTCTAGTCATCATTCTCTTAGCGTTATCCCAGTTTCAATCTGCCTGCCTGACCTCTGCAATCCGAAGGCATAGCGATATTCCATGGTTTAGACCAGTGTCAGTTTATTTAGAAGGTACTGACGCCCTGTAACGACTGTCAAAGGGGAACGACGGCTTAATGTGCTCTCCGAGGCACGGGACAAGCGATAATTAACAATTCAATACGCACGTAACTCCGAAAACTCATTGGTGCGCGCCGTGGATTCGAACCCGATACCCTCTGCATGGCAGTCTGTTGGTATCTCCACTCGGCTATCGCTGCCTATAAACTCTAGTGCCGTTACCAAAATGTGGAATTTTTCCATACACTTCTTGAAGATTGTCAAAAAATGATTTAACATTCGTAGGATTGAATGATGTGGCACGTGCAATACTACATGCTTGCTATATTTGCCGGTTTATATGCTGGTTTTTTGGGCGCCTTTTTTAAAATCCTCGTAGCCAGTCTTTACCCGCCATCCCCTTTTCTTTCCAACTAGTGGGATATTCGAGCTTGTTCATTTCCGCCATTTGAAAGGCGAGTTTTCTGCATTCCTTTGTATTTAAACCGTAAATTTTGTTGCCACAATCAAGAATATACATTTTTAAACTGGTTTCTTGCTCCTCCGTGAATATTTTATTTACGCTGTAGTTTGGTTCCATGGAAGCAGACTGATCTTTCATATATTTTATCACATATCTTCATGATGTTGGATATGGTATGTTGCTTTCTTTTACAGCCTTTCTCCATACCGCTTAGATGTAAATTGACAGCAGCCTTCATTGCTTGAGGTAGGTGGGATCCTTTTTTCCTCGCAGATCTATCTAATTTTGTTCAGCCCATCCTAAAATTGTAAAATTTTATTAGTCTTTTTTACTTCCTAAAATAACTATGTATAAAATACAATTTATCTGGTACTCAATCTACCAAAGGTGGTACGCAATGAACCAACGGTAGTACTCAATGAACCAAGGATGGTACACAATGAATCACTGGTAAATTGTTTACTCTCTCAAAGTGGTTCATTTTGTACCACCCCATACTTAAAAAAATTGAGGTTAAATAGCCAGATGCACAAACACGAGGTACTTAACGAAACTATCTTAAGTAAAAGCCCAAAAAACAAGTAATTTATTAATCCAATTGATATTCAGCTACTATTAATACAAATTAAATGAGACGAAATATTACTTACGTAATTTTGACACAATTTTCACTACAAAAACACAAAACACAGGCGCGCGCGGCCGCCTGCGCCGCTAACTCGCTGTCGACTGAGGACAGGAGGGAGGGAGAAGAGCCCTTCAAAGACACCCGACAATATCCATACAGGTGTAACAGTGTTCCTATTTATACCAATAGTTTTTACAATGATTTGATATATTGTGCGTAGATTTTTAAGAAATTTATTGACACTAATAGGCTATCAAAATGTAGAGCTCGCCAGGTAGTATAAGCATGTATAAGTATTAAATTGGCCTGTCAGGTGCAATTTGTCGCAGAGCGGATATGGTCTGTCGTAGTATCATTTATGTTTCAAAAAACTTATAGCAGCTGTCACGAAAGATTAATAAATTGAAGTTAAATTGAGTCGAACGTGTAATGTCGTCAGTAGGTGCCATCAAAAGGAAACCGTATATTTTATCGCTACACACAGGAAACGATTTTCTCAAGACTGCAGGTTTATTGCGAATCTTAATATTATGAATATTAATATAATAATTATACTTTAATACTCGTAAAACTATGTTGATAGCACTTGGCTCGGAATTTGTAAAGGTGGGTGCGTAAATTAGAGAAAATACAGTAACGTAGTGCGTTCGTTCCAGCGTAGTTCAATAAATTACATAATAACTGTCGTATATTGTGTAATTAAATAGGTATAAGCATGTGTTACGTAGGCGGTATTCATGATAGAGCGACGGGAGCACACGCTAGCCAACAATCTTAAACACGAAGTTGCGCAGAATCAGGCAAGTAGAGGCGTGAGCATGATATAACGCCGAGGAAATGTGCAACGCTTGTACTGTTGCCTTCTTGACGTGACACGACAAACAGCATATGAATCTGAGCAAAATGTGCGCATTCTAAACAAAAGTTTTTTGTGACGTAATCGTCTAGACCTGCAGACAATTATTGCCATCATTATCTTTTGTCGCAGGGTGCGTTGGACCGTGAAATGTGTATCATATTTTCAGACGTTTGCTGTGGTTTCGTAATAAAAAACGAAAGTTATATTTTGTTCTTAATTACGAAACCGAGTGCAATAAAATTTGTCATAACAACTTTCGCGATAATAACCACTGTGTTATTTATTAACACATGTAGGTCGTTGGTAGATAAAATTACTCAGTTGAGTTTTAGCAACCACCATTTAATTGGTCCATACCGTCCATAGGATTGCTGATATCAACTTAAATCTGATATCTTTAAACTGGCGGACTCTATCTAGTTCGTTAGGGGCTCTTGTGCTTCAAGGAACAAAAGGAGGTACCCTAGGTCTCTGTCCCTTTGCTATGCCCATTGTCTCCCTTCGTTTCTCGTAGATATGTTTAAGATGTATGCTCTTACTTGTGGTGTTTGATGGCACCGCGCCGCTGCGTGATGCGCTTGCCGCGGGAGCGGCGAACGACGCCCTCTCCACCCTCGCCGCAACCCCCGCCCGGCAGCCACTGGAATGAAATAAATAAACAAAAACTAAATGGAAGAACCCATTTACTCCATTTATATAGGTAGTTACAAAAGCATGAAACGTCACAAGTCATTAACGATATATCAGCTGCTACGAGTTACCTACCTAAAACTAACTACTGTTACATCTTAGTCTAATGGATTTTGCAAAGACGTGGCAGTCATCTTGCTAATGTATCATTGTTACGCCATCAAAAAACACACGACAGCTTGTTGTATGTATGTTTTGACATGTATATATCTCAGACACGACTAATTATAATGAAAGAAATATTACTTTTTTACATTTACGTACAGCGTACAGTAATTTACAATATGCGTCGCGGTTTATTTTTACAATTTATTGTTCATGTTTCTCTTCCAGTGAGCAACACATTGTTTTAGGCAATTTTCTGTAGAATATTTACAGGACAATATGCCTTATATCAACTTAACTTTAAGAACATTGATGAACATGCATCGTATGTGCTACTTGACTTCATTGGTTTATTTTAAAGCATATTGTTAATTACCTAAGCGTGTTTGCTAGTGATGTTCGTTTACAATAAAAGTCACATAATACCTCCTCGTCTCTGCTAGCTTGTTAAGCTGGCATTTCCGACAGTCATGGCGATCTACTTAAGTATACATACCTCAATCCTAACTGGGAGTCAGTATTACCAAAAGACTTTGAGCTCAACTACAGAGTAAGACTACCGCTTTGAGAGCCGGAGGTTAACACAGGTTGCACTCAAAGAAAAGCTAATATTATGTTGACATATCAATATATCTTTGAGTGCTTAATCTTAGCTGTCATGTACTAAGGCTTTCAGTCTCGAAACATTTTCTAGACCCGGGAGAAAAAATCGAGGCTCAGCCAGGGAAAAATGAGACTTTCGAGACTCTTTACCAAAAAGGTATTATACTCATAGATTAGGCCTCTGAATGAGTTTTAATAATATACTTTATTAATCAAGGTAGTGTTATACTGTTACATAATCAAATACATACTAGTAAAAAAATCTTTTTTTGGAATAAGAACGTAGGAAGGAAAATATGTCCAATGTGTTGTCAGATAAAAATAAGACAAATAAATATATTTGACTTTTCATTTTAACATACGATTTTAATGAATAAATAATAATATGCAACGGCAGTCCATACAAGAATGGGCATTCTCCTTTAGTACTAAGCGAATATATGAACCCCAAAAAGTACGTAAAGATTGGGTTGTCTATTATTTCCTGGCTTATTTAAGTTAAGTAAGTATAGGGTTGACGGTATATTTATCAATTTGTTTAATAGACAAATCTTATATACAAATTATACAAATGAGCGATACTTCACTGTGAACAAGATGATAATAGGCTAGTTGACAAAAAAAATTTTATAAGTCCGTACTTTAGATTATTCAAAAATAAGCGATACGTATTTTTTTATTTGTAAATTAAACCAAAAATGACCAAGATATAGCTCATTAAAGTTACGTATAACGTCACGCCGTGCTGCATTTTTTCGCACTAGATGACGTCACACGTAACTTTCAAGGGCTATATCTTTGTAATTTTTTATTTAATCGAAAAAAGAAAAAATACGTCTCCAATATTTTTTTATAATCTAAATTACGGACTAAATAAAATGTAATTATTTTGACCCTGGAAACTACCCTATTATACGGTCGTCCACGAAAACTCTGTCAGAAATAGGTGTTGGCAAGTTGTTATTTAGCCTGGACCGGAGTTTTTTTGCCAACCACGGTAATTCACGAGATTTTTTAGTAATGGTTATTATTTGACTTAAGTCTCAAAAGTCTCGATAGTCTCGAAAACTGGAGGTAGCAGTCTCGAGTCTTGAAAACACAGCAGACTCATCGAGACTCTCGAAATTTTCGAGACCGAGACTCCCGGGATGAAAGCCCTATACGTATACTATTGCAATATGTAACGTTTTATGGTAGAATTTAAAAATAAAAGAGCGTTTTATACACAACACTTTTTTACGTTTACGTATCTAATAAATTTCAAGATCTTCCCTAATAGTTTGTTTTACAGTAATTTGTATCTAAAACTAAAATCACATGTTTTATTTCTCTTTTTTACGCACGTTGACACGTTTAAGGTGTTTTGAATCAAAGATCACAGTTGAATGAGCGTCGCTATGTAACGTGATTCATGTTTTTGTCAACACCTAGCACGTAGAGCGTCGTTATACACGACTGAACTCTTCCACACACTCAGCTGCCAATATTATTATCTGTGTATTGTGCATACAATAACAATACGTTTTTTTTTTCCGAGAACTGAAATATTTTTTATGAAAATATACTTAGAAAAACACAATGACAAAAATATTTTTCCTTATTCCCTGGCGCTTGACCTGTCTGGCGCTTTCTAGTCTTTACTTGTCGGAATTTGTGTTACTTTAAAAACATATCATAACATAAAATAGTCACAAACAAAACATTTTTATTTGGTGATGATTTTTGAAGAAAACTCTTATCTGTTAAATAAAAAAAAATCTACGTCAATGACACACATAGAAAGTCAGCAAAATTATTTTGTTATTTTCATAACGAATTATCTTACTCGTATCGACATATATTACTTGAGTAAGTGATGATAACTGTGTGCCCATAGATATAATTAGCATCTAAATTATATTTAACACCCGTGATTTCTATTAAAAAAAATAATTACAATAACTGGTAATATAATAGACCAACTGACGTCCACTAGCACCAATTGCTTTATATATTTAATAAAGAGCAGGTAAAAATAAAACTAGCCGCGTACTAAAAGTGTAGCAGACGTAAAAGCTCAAAACGTTTTATTTTATTGTTATGGTGACCAAAGTCGCGTTCAAAATGGTTGTCAGCTACCAGCTGCTACTGTATAGAAAATAATAACACGACCGCATCACATCCTAGAAGAACAGATGCATGATACATTTTATGAATGTTTTACGTGTAACGCAATTATAATAGTTGGTAAACATTTATGATTCATTTGTGGATGCGATTAACTGTTTGTTGTTTAGGTGCTCGGAGCAATTGTGTCAGTCAGCGCTAATTACGGTGACTTGAGTGATTGCCAACAACCCGCTCACATATTGAACTCCAAAAGGCGACATCAAACAACAAGTGTACACAATTACACTTCATTAGGAAGTACCAACACGATATCACACATTATGTGATTTTGATGCAGACTGTTAGCGTTCATTGTACCTACGTATGTCTCAGCGGAGGTGACAGGTTTTCAATGAATTTAAAAACAATAACTTTGTGTACACAGTTGGAAACAGCGAATAGGTAAATAACGCGTGAACCCATACATATGTTTTTTTTAAGACTTTCCCCTCACTAGGATTACCTACCTCAATCCTGTGTCGCGGGGGATAACATACAGGAAATTACGAAAAACCCTTGAAGATTTGCATGTCCGTTTGAGAATTCGATCGGCAACTTATAGTGCCAAAATAGTTGCACCTCTCGGCCATAGACTTGCAAAATAAAATTTCAAAAAGTTGTTGCATTATTAAACTCCTAATGAAGCTTTGAATGTCGTCAAGTATTCTGTTAGCGCGTTAGCCAGAAACCACCATTGTTTATACTGTTGATCTGCCTTTATTCTCAGATCGACGTGAGTAAAATATAAACTGTATTATAGTTGTGGACTCTGCCCGTACTACATCCAAAACAAACATAAACACAAACTTTATATTACAAATCTTCGAACTTTTAGAAAACAGTTTGGATTTGCCCAACGCGACTGAAATGACCACTGATATGATGGCCTCCTATCCCTATACTGTACAGAGTTGCTATTTTTGTTAATTTTTATCTTTGTTGTAAAACTTAAAGATTTATGTTTTAAATATCACATAAACGCGTTTTTATTTAATCTTTTCTTTGTATGTTTAATGTTGGTAGAGACGCGAGTTCGTTTTGCTTCAGATCTTTTTAAATAGTGCAAATGTTCTCGCATTTTGCTTGAAATTGAATAAAAAAGCAGTAAATTAAACAACAATTACGAAGAAAATTTTCTTGTAACTGTTACTTGTTTCTATTATCTATTGCCCGAATAATTATACTGAGATCTATCTTCTAAAGTTTGAGTAGGTACTTTTTTACATACACTTGCCATAACATTCGTCTATACCATTTCATGGCACATCAAAATTAAATCACGCACTATACCAGTAAAAATAAACATCTCAATTCTGAAAACATTCAGAAATTACACGGGATAAATTTATTTTCAACACTCGCGGCAATAGCCTACTACTGCTTAATAAAAATGTATAAGTATCGATGCATTAACACTGGAATGTGTGGACATTAACAAACTTGAAATATTTCATGGGTCTTAATAAATTCAGCCCGCTCCGTTTATCGCCCCGCTCATCACGACGCACTACGTTTATTTATATTACGAAGTTTCTTATTCAGCGATATCAATGTAAAGCTCTATGAAAGCCAAGAATTTGGGTGCCGTGCGAAACGAGAAATGAGACATACCCGAAACCAAGATGACATCTCCCGCAATTGATGTCGCGGTGTGGACGCATCGCCAACTCAAACGTCACCGTCACTGGCGGCGATGCACAAAAATGTCATCGCCAATAGACATCAGATTTTCTTACATTAATGTAACGCCCTTTCAGCCGAAGGGACGCAACTAGATGCTACGGTATTTGCATTGAAAGCGTGTGCGCTCAAGGCCTGCTGCTCCCCTGGCATGGATCTGTGTAGTTACAGCACGCACACGGCTCATGTCGAATGGCCAAAATTGAGAATTCGTTTGTCATAATATGTAGAGATGCATGCATCGTGGTCACGTGTCGTGATCGTAGTACGCGCGGATGCGTTCGATTTACAGCCGCATGATTAGCGCTGATACGGATCGGCGGCGTGGCATTGGAATGTTGATCGAAGGCTCGCCGCGCACGGCATATACTCGTGATTGATGTTCTGTTTATTGTGTTATTATGAATATAATACGTACATAATCCTTTTCTTATGGGGTTTTAGATTAATAGGTACTTAAAGCATGACAAATTTACTAACTTATATTAACGGTTGTCTGGTAGACATTGCTTTTAGCGACAAGTCCGGCCTTTAGATATCTTCAATTGTTAATACTGGAGTACAAGTATACCAGTAAGAGTATTTAAATTAGTAAATTTTACAATACCTACTTGAGGTTCACATGGAAATAGGTAGGTACTTACATACATCATTATAGAAGCGGCACAGACTGCTGCTATAATGATGTACCTACCTAACATAACTGAGTGATAAATCTAGAAAAATAAATGCTGTAGATTATAATTAAACCTTTCTACGAAAATGGGTAGAACGAGATGTAGTCGGCAGTTTTTGCGATATAGCATATTTTAAAAAACCGCTATTATAACTTCGTTCTACTTTTCTTACTTTCCATTATTTTGTAACTTTACACTTATATGCCTCGTTGATCTCGCGGCATAAATGTGCGCTTGGGATTGGGAGGTCTCGGATTTGATTCCTGGGTCGGGCAAAGTGTTATTGGGTTTTTCCGTTAGTAAATTCTCAGCAGCAGCACGGAGTCTGTTAATGTGCCCGGTACGGCAATAGGCTTGCCCCCTATTACGTGGGACCTAAAAACTCGGGGGTACAGGCGTGAGTCTATAAAAAAATAAATATCTACAACAAAAAACATTTACACTAACTTATTTACAACTAAAACTGTATAGTTTTAGTTGTAAATACGTATGTATAAAACCTACAAATAAATAAGAAAGAAAACAAAATAATATATGCTTATTATAAAAGGCATGGCAAGGCAGTAGGCGTTTAGGCGTCATAGTATTCCTCCGCATCACTGTCATAGGGTAACGTGCTCAGAAGGTTGGCAGCAGCTGATTCTTTGAGCAAAGTATGAACCGGCCCTCTGGTCTCGTGAGACGTCGATCAAGCGTCTGGAGATGTCATTATCCTCTCCTAGCGTTATCCCAGTTAGAACCCGGAGTCCGCTTTCTAATATAACCGGATTTGACTGAATATTAGCTTTTCCACATAGCACTGCTTGTCTGACCTCCACAACCCAAAGGGATAGCTATATTCAGTACCCATGAATAAACTGATGAATTCGTTATAGGGAGTACTGACTCCCTATAACGACTGTCAAAGATCTTCATAACAACCGGGACCGACGGCTTAACGTGCTCTCTAAGGCATGGGGCAAGCAACAATTTACAATTAGGTAAATACGCACATAGCTCCGAAAAGTAATTGGTGCGTGTCGTGGATTCGAACCCGATTTAACCCTCTGCATAACAGTCTGTTAGTATCTTCAGAGGGCTATCGCTGCCAAGCGTCTGGCTGGAGATGTCTCGGTACAAAATACGAGCGCACGGATCCCATGAGCCCAACGTTTTTACCCCTAAAGGAGAAGTTGCAACTTCCATATAAAATTACCCCACGTCCGACAGCTGAGAAAAATATCTCAAATAATAGATAAAATTGAGTATTAATAAATTGCATACCTCTGATTGTCATCCTTACTGGCTATCATACTTAGAAATTGCTCCAAATATTGTTTCAGGCGCAGTATTAAGTACTTAACTTAAAAATATTTTACTTTCAATCATGCAACACCTACTACTCTAACGACCATAAAAAAGTGGAATAAAGATTAAACAAATGAACATTTTTTTTTATAGACTCTAGCCTGTATCCCCGAACACATTTTCTAAAAGCACTCCTAACGGAGAGTAGCTATCGATAGAGTCCGCTAGGGGGCGCATTTAGAAAATGTATGAAAATTGTTCCCGACGACTAGGCTATCGTCCACCGTGACGATCGAGTGCAAACTCGTACTAGACCCTCTGATATCATAATTAATCCCCCATATGTCTCGGAAAATCATATTAACTTCTTCGCTAGTTGCTTCCAACCTCGCAAAGGGAACTCTGCTGGTTTAGATTATGTTCTTCGACATGATCTGCTAACAAGTTTGGTTTAAGCATATTTAGTTTTATTGTTTGACAAAACTCTTCAGTATATGTGCTTTATTACTAACCTTGTATAATAACTATTATCAAACGTGAGTTATTACAGTGTTTAATTGCTTTTCAATCCTATTTTAAAACTAAAATCAGAAGTTAGTATATTACAGGTTTTTTACTCTTGAATTAATATTTAGAGCAATTTTTTTATGTGCTAGCCAGTAAAGATGATTACCGGAAGTATATAATTTTTTAATACTGATTTTTAGCGATTTTTTGAGATACGTATCTTTGCAGTCGGAAGTGGGGCATTTTTGCTACTTCTTCTTTCTAATTGCCAACTAATTTCCATATTTGCGCCGTTTGAGGGTTTCCACCGTTTGCAGCAGCAGCACCAGCATGACCTGCTGTGCTTGGAATATGTGATGGCGCAAGGGTGTGTACGCATGCGAAAAAAAGCAATGACTCTTATTTCGGCCTTTTTTCTCAAGAAGTCATTTAGCTAGGAAAAGCCGGCATCATCTAGAATAGGGTTTTAACTTGTATAAGTGTTGTAAACAACCAAAATGCAGAAATAAATATGTCTTTATGTCTTCATGTTACTTCCCACACCAAAGGCCTACCCATCTTTCATGGCAACAAAGACATTCCGTCAGGTCTCTTCCCGTCGTCTCGTACTAAACCATTTAGTTCGAGTACAGCTGGTACGCCAGACGCGACAAGAGTACGACGAATCATGTCACTCAAATGTGCATGTCGTGGAATTCTACCTGCGCTTCCACTACAAGAAAGCCCATGATGTCCGAGTCTAGCGACGTCTTCTCCACAATGAAATCAATGCGGAGAAACACATGGAGCACCCAAACTTAGGCAAGTGGCTATACGGAACGTCTTATCGTCCAACATGGTTCCTGTGTTGGAAGATGGTAAATAATACTTGAAGCTAAAGACCGGTTTCTCATTCCCCCACAGCCATCAAGCAAGCACGCTCTGCAACATTAGAAGCTTTAGAGAAAAGATTTTTCTTACTGAGTTACAGAGCGTCAAGTCCCAATGTCTCTGGTAGAAAATGGCAGTTCAGTGTTTGGACAAGCTATTTAAAGCTTCGGTTTTGCACAGCACTTCCGAATCAACTAGTGTAGTTGTTAAAATTTTCCGTGCTGTGAACCGAAGACATAAACGCCGGCAAACTGACACTGGAAATTTCGAATTTCGCACTTTGTCGTTCGCACTTTGTCGACACTATGGAAAACAAAGATATTTTTGCTGACGAAAAGTGATAATGATATTTGGTTAGGTGAAGATAATGGGTATATTAAGTGGATCCCTCTACTAATAAACCCTTCATGAGCGAGTTCGACTCGCATTTGTTTTACTTATTTTTTATTTACTGCCGCCGTAGTCCAGTGCATAGCGTATGCGACTGCTGATCGGAGGTCCCCGTTTCGATTTCTGGGTAGGGCAAAAGTGTTACTGGGTTTTTCCGAATACTCAGTAGCAGACCGGAGTCTGGTGATGTGCCCGGTAACGGCAATAGGCTCGCCCCCTATTACTTGGGACCTAAAAATTCATGGCGAAATGTGGGTGTAATATTTACACCTCTGCCTACCCCTTCGGGGATACAGGCGTGAGACTATAGAAAAAAAATATATATATTTATTTCTTCACTATTTCATATAGTAAGCGATAATTAACTATTTAATTCGCACATAACTTGTGTACAGCATAGTGGCTTAGCGCTGGTTGCGACGAATGCTTCGGCGATACCCGACCCTCCGACACACGGGTACATGAGAAAGTCGAGGTGGTTTTTAGTGGTAACACCACATACTCCGGCTCTCATTTCCCCAAGAGTCGGAGATTCGAAGGGATTTGCCACCTCGTAAAAAAAAAATTGTGGCTTAGCGCCCCGCCGAGCGTTGCTCTTTATACGGAGGTGCCAAAAAAATGCGTGATCCCCAATTTGTTCCTTTGAGTCTGAGTGTCTTTAGTCCATAACACAGAAGTGTTATGGACTAAAATATATATTGTATGACATCTATACTATAGATAGATATAATAGAGGCAGCGATAGCTAGATCCACGGCGCGCACGACTGACTTCTCGGAGGTATGAGCGTATATCATTATCATTATCAGCCCTGCATATAAACTGTCCCACTGCTGGGCACGGGCCTCTTCTCACTATGAGAAGGGTAAGGCCATAGTCCACCACGCTGGCCTAGAGCGGGTTGGCAGACTTCACATGTCTTTCAAGAATATTATGGAGAACTCTCAGACATGCAGATTTCCTCACGATGTTTTCCTTCACCGCTTAGCAAGCGATAATTAACAATTTAATACGCACATTACTCCGAAAAGTTATTGGTGCGCGCCGTGGATTCGAACCCGGACCCTCTGCGACACTCAGCGTAGCAGTCTGTCGGTCTCTCCACTAGGCTATCGCTGCCTGTGCGCATATAATTGTTAATTATCACTTGCCCCGTGCGTCGGAGAGCACGTTAAAGCTTTAAGTATTGCCCATTAGGTATTTTTTACATTTGCACATAAATTTGCAGACAGCACGCTGTCCGCCGTCAGACGCCTCGGCTGTCGAATTTAAAAAAATACCTTATGACTCTTATGAGCAATAATTAAAGCTCAGATTTGAATGATATTCTGTTGGTTAGGTTTGAGGCGAGTCGTTTATGTGGGCTAAGACCTTGCGGTCCACAGCTGTTTTGAAGATCTTTGACAGTAATTATAGGGCGTCAGTACCTATGAGTAAACTGCCACTAGTTTAACATATACTCACGCCTTTTTCCCGTCGGGGTAGGTAGAGACAACAGAACGCCACTTTCTCCTATCCTTACAAACCTCACACGCTTCCTCTACACTCATTCCTTTTTTCATAAATGCTCGCCGGTTTCGGGTACTTCGGACCTTTCCGCTTCTTAGGATGTCTCCAAATCGGTCGAGGAATGTCCGACGAGGTCTGCCGCGACCGACTTGCCCACACGCAATTTCCTTATATATCTGATTCGTCATTGTTTCTTCACTCATTCGCTCCACGTGTCCAAACCACCTTATGCCGCTGATACACCTGAGCATTCACTTGTAACAGAACAGCGAGCATTCGCCGTTTTCTGTTTTGTCGAACAAACATTCTAAATTCAAATAGTCCGTAGAATATAGAAAAATATAGAATTCTCACTACAACAGCGGTTTTACCCAATATGTTTACTTCAGTTTCACTTATGAATTATTTCTAGACTGTAAGATACATAAACAAATGACGTTTCTAAATAATAAAATGCAGATTTTAATTTGAACAGGTTTAATAAATCACAAAAGAGTCTGTTCTAAAGTAAAATTTATTTATTGATATCGAGAGTTTAAACACTTAATTGAACTGAATTCTGAGAAAACCAAATCTAAGGATCTATTGTAAACATTATCGATATTAATTCTGAGTAAGCCCATCACTAGTCAAGTTAAAATTAGTGACAAACTATGAAGATTCTTCCCTAGATTAAAACCATAAGTCAAAGTGAAGTAAATATATTGGGTATAACCGCCATTATACTGACGGGAGCCATTATATTAAACCGCTATTTGACTGCACGGTTGGCGTAGTGGTTTAAATGGCCGCCTCGCCGCTTTACACTGCGCCTAAGTGTTGTGGGTTCGATCCCCACACGAGACAACACTTTGTGTTATTCATAAATTGTTGTTTCGAGTCTGGGTGTTCATTGTGTCCGTTACTTGTATGTTTGTAAAGTCCGCCGCGACACAGGATTTAGTCCTAATGCGGGCGTTGTCTTAAAAAAAAATATAGCGCGAATTCTATGTATTATCTATATTTTAAGGCTCGCCCGAATGTTCGTGAGAATGCTCGCTAAAACACACTCATTTGTTTTGTAACATTCGCGAGAATGCTCATTACAGGTGAATGCTCAAGTGTATCAGCGCCATAAGCATTCCTTTCTCAATCCTTGTCACAACATCTTCTTTCAGTCCACTGCTCTTTCGTATAGTTGCATTCGGAAATATATCAATCAGTCTTACTCCACATATACTACGCAGTGATCGCATCTCAACTGCGTTAATTCTACTGTCATGCTTTTTCTGCCATACCCAGCTCTCATTTTCATACATCAATGTGGGGACAAGCACTCCATCGTGAACTGCCAATCGCGCCTCTTTTGGCACCGTCTGACCGTTCATAAATGTCCACAATGCTCCATTTACACGATTTCCCGCAGTCACTCTCCTTTCAATATCTCCCTCACATCTTCCGCCCCTTGTAAATACGCTACGAAATTTTCAAATTCTTTCACTTGCTCTACAATTTCACCACCAATCGTTATATTACACTCAGTCACACTTTCATCTTTTTCAAACACCGTCACTTTCGTCTTTCTTGCATTAGCTTTCATACTTTACAACTCATCATTTCTTAGGCCTCGCGCGCACTAGCGATTAAAGTTGGCCGATAGTTTGATCGGTCAGTCGGATCAGTACAGAGTTATATGGCAGTGCGCGCACTTGAAGATTTGATCAAGTGCGCGCACTGCCATATAACTCTGTACCGATCCGACTGACCGATCAAACTATCGGCCAAATTTAATCGCTAGTGCGCGCGAGGCCTTACAACTCATTCGCCGATGATGCAAGAATGACTAAATCATCGGCATATAAGAGGCACTTAACACGCACTCCTACCATATCGATCCCGCTTTCAGTTTCTCTCATATCATTCATGCAGCTATCCCTGAGTACGTTAAGCAACCAGGGCGAGGCTGCACACCCTTGGGAGATGTCAAACCAGTCCGTATAGGCACCATTAATTCGGACACAGGCTCTAGAACCCCTATACAGGGATTTCAGAGCCCGTATTATAAAGTTGTCCACCCCATACATGGATAACACCTTCCATAATTCCTCTCTATTCACCCTAAGCCTATTCCAAGTCTATGAACGCGCAATACACCTTCTGGTTTTTTGCCAGACATTTTTCGGTGACGCAGCGCAAGGAAAATACTTGATCCGTACCTACATCCCATTCCCTTCCGAAATCCCGCTTGCACATCCCATATCTTGTCATTAGTCACGTTTACTACTCTGTCAATCAAAATTCTGCAATACATTTTTCCAACAACACTAAGAAGGCTGATCCCGCGATAATTTTGACATGCCTGCTGCGAACCTTTGCCTTTATAAATTGGGACAAGCACTGTCTTCGTCCAGTCATCTGGAACTTGGCCCTGTTTCCAGCATAGATTAAAAAGGCGATGCAGCAAGTTAACTATGAGTCTGTCGCCAGCCTTTAACATCTCAGCCGTCACTCTATCACATCCAGCAGACTTTTCTGACCTCGTACCTTTTAACGCTTTCATAATTTCATCAATTCCAATTTCATCAGTCGGGCTCACAAACGTAGGTATCTATCGTTTCTTCTTGCTCTATTTCACTCACAACTTTCTCAAATAAGCTCTCAAAATAATCCTTCCAGCGCTCTAGTATCTTTCTTTCTTCATTCATGACTTCACCTCTTTCATTCCTAATCACTTTCATCGACGTACTCATATTTTTACCTCGCACTTCTTTCACGAGTTTCCAAAAGAGTTTTATATTCTCTCGGAAACTTGCGCCGAATTGTTCCTCATACTTCTCCTTTTTCTCATTCTTCTTCCTCTCTATACATTCTTTGACTTTAGCTTTCACACACCTATACTTGTACCCTCACTTCTTTAACACTATCTTCATTCATACCACCACTAGCTCTATTGCTAGGATATCTAGCCATGTTTTTTTTCTTTTCCTCAACCATTCTTCTAGTTTCATCATCCCACCAGTCAGCTTTCTCGCATTTCTTACCTCGTTCGCACATTTCACAATGTTGGTTTTAAATACCGACCATACCTCACTCACACTTTCCTTCTTTACAAGATTCCAACTTTTGTCCATCCGTTCGCTCAATTGCTTTTTGTACATATCTTTCACACCCTTATCTTTCAATCTTTCCACTTTTATACGTTCTAATTCTGTAGTAGAACCTTCATCTCTGTGCCGCCAGCGTTTGAAAAGACCACTAATTTTACTGATAACCAAATAGTGGTCTGTGCCAACATCAGGTCCGCGATAAGCTCTGGTATCCACTACCTGCCTTCTCATTCTTTCATCAACTATCACAAAGTCTATCATGCATCTTAACACAACATTTCCTTCCTTCTTTTGCCACGTGTACATATGTACCATTTTATGCTGCAACCATATATTAATCACAAACAGACCCATTTTCACACATACAGCTAACAAGTACACGCCGTTGTCATTGACACTCTTACCTCCAAACCTTCCAAGTACCTACATTTTCATACCCATCACGCTTCACTCCAACCTTTACATTAAAATCTCCAAGCATGACAATACGTTCATTCCACTTACGCAATAACACGCCTTCTCTCATTTGTTCCCAAAATTTCTCTCTTACTGCCTTACTATAGGAAGAGTCCGCAGCGTATACACCTACCAAAAAAAGAGGTGTCAGGCCTACTTTCATCCGGACCCAGATAAGGCGCGGACTTACGCACTCATACTCTCGCATGCATTCAGCCATTCGCTCTGAAAGAATTATACCGACGCCTTCACTGCCATGTTCTTCATCGGTAACCCCCGAGCATATTTCTGTGAACGGGCGGCGCGTCAGCATATCTTTCCCCTTACGCTTTGTCTCATTCAGACACAAAACATCTAGTTTTTTGTTTCTTTTTTTTTATAAGACAACTCCCTGTCAAGCGTTTTATTTTCATTAGTTCGTAAACATCATCCAGCTTCTCATTCATTCCTCCTCTGACATTCAACGTCGCAAAACGGCATTCCGTTGCCCACTTTCCGCCCCGACGAGAACAATTACGCATAGGGTTTTGATGGTTTTGGCGTGACATATGGCGAATATCGTCGCCGCCTCCAGCTGCAAGGTTGCTACCCCCAGAATACGAAGAGCAGCCTCGGGGGATCCTCCGCCGGTACCCTCCCTGGGGTACACTTACAGTAATATTACCTACGGCCAAGATCACGTCGGTTATTGATTGGACTGTATGCTTTCTTTGAGATTTGACAGTCAGTCCCTAACGGCGGGACAGACTGCCGGGTTTATTTTGAGTTTTCCTTCTCTACGTTTAACCCTAGAATACTAATCCGAGATGCCGAGTTCGGTTTATTTTAAATTACGTCTTAAGTCATGAGTGGTCATGGGTTCAGCGGGGAATACTCAGGTATCGAGTTATTGACCTCACGTTCGCCTGGGAGGCGATCATTTGTATTAACGGTAAGTTTTTTAAAAATGTAGTTTTTTAGTTTTTTGCCATTATCTTTTTATTTATTTGTTACAATAAGTTTGATTTAACTAAGAATTGATCATTTTGTTTCATAAATGAATCTCGACGAGAACCAGTTAACAAACTATTTGCAAAACGAAGATTCGGACAATGAAACTGAGGATTTCGATTCAGACGACAGTGTGGCGGATCCTACTCTCTTACTCTCGTGTCAGCTTGAAGATGATCTCCAAAATATTGCTCCGTACAATCTTAATATACCTATTGGAACATCTCAAATACAAGCAAGCACAAGCACCGAGTTAGAAGCTGCTCTACAAACCCAATAATTATCGATCTCCAAACTGCTGTAATTGTGATAGAAAAATATCGGCTGATTTTAATTTACTCTCAAGCCAAATATCTTATAATTAGAATGGTATTTTTACTTTTATGTGATATAACACTTTAACAATACTTAATTTAGATAATAAATTAGAAGCAATATGTGTATTTTTATTTTTTATTATTATTTTTCAATAGACTGTTCAAATAAGGGTAATGTTAGATTTGAGGTTGATTTTAAGACTGAAATTATAATTTTAAGGAAAATGTGCCATTAAATTTAAAGAAACGAGGTCTTTCTTTATTATTTTGTTACATTTAATACAAGTTTTAATAGAAAAATCTTTCTGAAATCTTGTATCATTTATGAAGTAGCCTCCCGAGCGATCATTAGTATTAAGCAGTAAAAAATAAGATTAGTACTCTAGGGTTAAAGACATCAATGTTTATTTTATTTTTGATGACAATCCGTACGTCGGAATACCTTAGTTACCACTAGTTGCAATATTCCACGGTTTTCGTGGAATATTGCTATCCCTTCGGATTGCGGCGGTCAGACAGGCAGTCGCTCTGTGTAAGCGAACCCCGGGTTGAAACTGGGATAATGCGAGAAGAATGATGATGATCTGCACTAAAGATAGGTAAGTATGTTAAATTTATTTGAATATCTGAATATTTATCAGGGATTGTTGTCTTTGTTAATAATGGACTCTATCAATGACTCTATGGTCTTAATTACTTTTGTGTGAGACGCTAGGATTTTAAGCCCGATGTCTTATATGTGGAATTTCTACTCAAAACTGAAGTATTTGTGATGGAAGCATAATTAGTTCGCTAGGCCTAAGGTTTAGATATACCTACAGTACCTTCAAAAATATGATATACTTATCATCTAATGGAGTTAATATATATTTTTCTTAATACGCAATTTTGTTACACCTACTGTAACATAAGTGCCCCGTATGTTACTGGCATTGGGCTCCGCCTTGCCTTCTGAGATCCCATGTAGATAATTACATACATACATAGTCTCACGCCTATAACCCCGAAGAGGTAGGCAGAGGTGTATTTCTACACCCACTTTTCGCCAGATATATGTAGATAATTAAAACATTATTAACTATGTTCTAAATATGTAAGACAAAGAATTTATACAAAATAATTATTGGCGCAGTCACACCAAACCTGAAACATAATATAATATAACTACACACTTTTATCCCTGAAGGGGTAGGCAGAGGCGTATTACACACCCACACTTCACCAGTTATGTTTTAGCCCTAATGTAATAGAGCCTATCGCTATCTGCCGGGCACATTATTAAACGAGCTGTAAAAAAACGATTAAAATGCACACATAACTCCGAAAAGTCAGAGGTATGTACCTGGGGATCGAACCCGAGACGGTTCCGTCTCGGCAGTCCGTTACGTACACCACTGGGCTAGCGCCGCTCCTTTGAAACGTACCTTGTTAATAGCATCATACCTATTTGGATCAATAATGCCTACCTACGCAGAGAAAGGCGCGTAATCCATGATTTAATTGAAAATTTTCGCAGGTTACTTGTTTGCGTAACGCTTTCACCACGAACATACAGTTTGTCGCGCGAGTAGGTTCTATGTACAGTTTTCAGACTTTTATGAAAGTGTTTTAAACTAAAAGGTAATAAGATTTGAAAAGAGAATAGACAGTGAAGTCTGGCTAGACCATTAAACATCCCAACTAGCAAATTTCTCTTACGGTTATGCTGATTTAAGAACTAAGGTATTATAGCAGTCTTACATTTGTCTTGACTATGACAGTACATCTTATAAAGGCATGAGTTAAGGCGTTTTGTACTTAAAGAATATTAACACTTAGTAGGTACTCTTATAGCGGTCTATAAGAAATCGTTGTAATACATTTATCAGCATAGTTGTTACTAGTGTATTTTTAAAGAGTCTTCTTCTTCTTCGTCCTCGGTCCCTCACTGCTGAGGATCGCGACCACATATTTGTCTCCAGCAGGAGCGGTCGTACGCCGTATGTAAGGCTCGTTGCATGCTGCCGCCCACCGCCTTCTTGATCATGTCAGACCATCTTGTAGGTGCCCTGCCTTGAGCACTTTTTCCATTTATGTGTCCCAAGATTATCTGCTTCTCCATACAGTGTTTTGGAGACCGCATGATGTGTCCGAAAAAGCTGAGGGCCCGATTTTGGCATATTGCGGAAAGCCTTGTGGTGATGTTTAGCTCTTTCAATATGGACTCGTTCGTTCTCATGGCAGTCCAAGGTATACGGAGTAATCTCCGCCAACACCACATATCAAAAGCGTCAACCTTGCCACTATCACTTTTTAGGCTCCACGTTTCAGCACCGTACAGAAAAATCGAGAATACTTGAGCTCGTACCAAGCGCACTTTTGTTGTACGTCGTATACCTCGATTCTTCCAGATCTTGTCCAGGTTGACCATAGCATTCTTGGCCATACCAGCTCTACGCCTAATCTCATCAATGCAGCCACCGTCGCTCGTTATCAAGGACCCAAGGAACACAAACTCGCTGACTTTTTCATAGCCATTGAGTGCGTCGGTTACTGGAAGTACTTGAGCTCTGACTACCACCATTATTTTTGTTTTCGAATGGTTGATCTTAAGACCGAGTTTAGCACTCTCTTCTTCAATTTTCTTCAGAAGGCTTGCCATTTCGACTTCACTCGACGCAACTACAGTTGTATAAAGAGTAATTGCTCTTAAATATTATTTGCACTTATAAAAGCATTTTAGAAGTACATTTTTTCTTAGTAGAGTCTGCAGTAAGTGTTTTATTACTTATTACACTTATGACCTTAACAAACTTTTGCATAAAACTACTATAAAACTGACAAGCTGTAAGTGTGAATTGTCTTCTCTGAGTCAAATTAAAGAGAAGAAGAATAATAATAGAGCGCTATCAGAATATTTTGTCTTTTAAAAGACTTTTGAATACTTTATTAAGAATGTCGACCATTTTATTAATATAAACAACGCTGAGTATTAGTAACAGATAGAGTTTGAAAAGTGGTAAAGTTTTAAAAAAAGTGGAGCATATAAGAATAAAATTAACCAAAAATGCACAGCCTCACAAAAAAGCTATTAGGTGCTAGTAGTATTACAATGGAAAACGATAGAGCCTGTAAATCGTTAATGGTTCCGTACAAAAACGAGAAGACTATATCTCTGAAGACTTTGAACTGATAGATTCTAGTCTCATTTTTTGTTCTAAGGATAGTGATGAAGAAGAATGTGAAACGGGTATCCCCCAGGGCCACTTGCTCTTCTTGAGCAATCTATTTTTTAACACGCTTTTATTAGGTCGTCGTGTATGTAACTATGTTATGGAATCTAAGCTAACCAATTAAACCATCTTCCAAGGGTCGTAACGTAATGAAAATTCGCAGCTGTGTAGAGGTGTACCAATGTTGTATGTGTGTGCTCTTATATAATGTACCTTCATCTTCAATTGGACAGTAATAAATGTATACTCAACGAAGAAAGGTGTTTCTATTAACATCCCGAACGCCCAACCTTATATGGCGACCCTGCCAGGATACTATAAAATTCTAGTTTCTTAGATTTTCGTCGCAATGAACTCTGTTTTTCAAAAAGTACTATTCGTGCAGTGAAATAACTATGTGTCGGTCGAGACGGTTGAAAAGGAGGACGTTATTATCACCCAAAACGCGCTGGGATCGAACGCGGCTACTGCAGAACAACTACAGTACCACCTGTCTACGATAAGCATTGTACTAATCATCATAGTAACAATTCTGGGCATAGGAGTATTGTACGTGGTGTACAAATTTTACAAAAAGTGCCATATTGCATGGATTAGAGAGGAGACTATGGTACAGAATTTGAGGCGCTCCTTCAGACGATCGGATGCAGGTCTTCGGCGACCCCGAGTCTACTACCACGAGGACCATAGAGAAGAGGATGCGGCCGAGGTGCTAAGAAAATGAAGAGGTCACTGGATATGTATGTATATGTAGTTCTGATGACAATACAATAATATGGTACTTTCAAACTGATCTGATAATGGAGCCGGAAGATATGAACTGCAACTCGACATGTATGTAACTAACTATGTAATGGAATTTAAGGTAACTAATTTAACCATCTTCCAAGGGTCGTAGCGTAATGAAAGTTGGTAGTTGTATGTAGTTCTGATGACAATACAATAATATGGTACTGTCAAACTGATCTGATGATGGAGCTGGAAGACATGAACTGGAACTTCATGTTGGAAAATCGTATCATAGCTGTTTTGGATTTCTTAGAAATAGTCTTGTAATGAACTTTGGCCACGATTAGGTTTCAATGTCTGATGATGAAGCCGGAAGATAGGCACTGGCATTCCACGATGGAATATCGTATCATAGTCGTGTTTGCACTTGTGAGAAAGGCCATGTAATGGACTTTGAACACGATCAGGTTTCAAGGTTATAACTAACCAATCATATATTGTAGACCACGCAGTGGTGTAGTTAGGGTCCGTACTTTTGCGGCTGGCCAGGCGTATGTTGCCCTGAGTAGAGTAAAATCATTTAGTGGTCTCCTCATTAAAAAGCTAGATTGTTATAAGCTGACAGATAAAACACCATGTAATACAGACGCACAGGTGGAGATGGAGAGGATGCGCGCTCATTCGCCTACTTAAAATAAATGTAAAAATGTTAAAAATATTTTGTCATCAAAGACCAAAAAGTATAAAATAAATTAATAGTTTAAAAAGCACTAGAAAAACACGCTTTTATAAACGTACATAAAAACTAAAAATAAATTATGGATCGTTCAAGTTGTCTCTATTTCTGGGCTGAAGTGTAAACTATGTGCTTTTAATTATAATATTGGATTGTAAAAGCGTGGGGCGCTGGAAAAGGAAAGACTTTATTGTTAACAAATACTAATACTACCTTCCTGGCGGAAGCTGCATGAGGTCGCACAAGAGCATAGCATTTATACCGCCAAAGGATTACCAAAGATATCTCGTCCACGAACAAGAACTCTATATTTTGCCACTGTTGACACATTACCCTTAGGTAATGTCCGTTCACAGTTATTTTACCTCTAGCTGTTAGATTGGCCAACCTGGGCGTTGTGTTACTATATTTGGTATATAATACTCCCATTTTAAATATACATTATTGCTAAAAATGTACTTATTTTTTTATTGCTTGCGATCGTATTAAATATTTGGAAGTAATGTTTGTAACAAAACCTCTTGATATTGGCATGGCTATATGCATGTACATTTATTTTCTTACGAAATAAATAATTTCCTATAAAGATAAGTAGTTATAATAAAAATGTTGTCTATTTAATATAAAAAGGTAAACGCATCATAATTACGCCAACGTGAGGTTCTAATTATCAAATACAAAAACTGCAAATTTAATTTTCATATTTATTTTGAATAAGAATGATGTGGGTGTAATATTACACCTCTGCCTACCCCTTCATGGAAACAGGCGTGAGTCTATAAGAATGATCCATGTGGACTGCCAATGTTATGATGATTCGTAACTGCTCTCATATTCTGTATCAGACTCAGAATTTAATTCTATTATGAACCTGTCCATTTCGGCATCCGTAGACCCATCTGTTTCACGAAGCTTGTCTTCAATGTGGCGCTCATGTGTGCATTGTTTTTGTCAGTCTTCTACAGTGATAGATTGAAAAGCTTCTTCAGCTAAATTCACAATGTTGGTTGCCTCTTGTCCTAAATTTTTGCTTGTGACTCGCCTTTTAATGAGACTCCACATAAGTTCAATTGCGTTTAACTCGCAGTGGTAATCTAACCACTTTGCGGCCATGAGCTTCAAGCATTTGAAGCATTTCCACTAATATTGGGTAAAATGTTATGCACGGGTAACCCTATTTTACATTCCTGTCATCACAGAGTACAATTCCAACATAAAGAAAATAAACACCGACATCTGTCAGAGGTAAATTAACTGTGAACGGACTATATGTACTTAATTTCCTGAAAGAAGAGACGTTAAAAATGTCGGTGAATGTCGTATTCCTCGCTGATGGCTAGTGTTTTCGGAACCGGTATTCTTTTTGAGAACCGGGAATTTCGGTATTTTTGTATAACGGAACCGGGATTTCCCGGTTTTTTCGGTTCTTGCTAGTTTTTATTATAGAAAATTGAAAGGACCGTAAGTCAGTCCCTTTCTTGAGCAACACTCCCTTGTCACTTGTATTCAGTGCGCGTACTGATGAAACTTTGGTACCCCTTACCAAAGTTTGAGCAATCTTCCATGACGCATCTTTCTCTAGACCTTCGATAAGTACACATGGTTCTCCTGACCCGAATTCCCTGGTAGACAAACTGGTACAACGGTTTCCGACCGCGGGTGAAGAATGACTTTCTTCAGGCAGTACACTTTTCCTGAAGTTTCACCTTCCATGAAGACGTCTTCTAAGCCACATTTCCACACTCCCTGGTTAACATCGATCTCGCAATAATGCTTCCGCATGAAGTCTAGGCATAGCCATATCGGCCACGATGACTTTGTGACGGTAAACTTTGTTGCCTAGCTTCAGATCTACCTCCATTTCACCTCGGACCGTTATGTGCTGACCGATAGTGTTCTCAGTTTCACACATTCATTATTCCTGAAGCAGCCCCGAAAAACCCATCTTGCCAGATGGAAACTGACGACTGTCCGCGGAGCACCCGTGTCCAATGTCAGCTTGCATGGCGTTATATTTATTTCGCCTTCAATGATCAGGCTGTTTCCGTCACATGAGTGTGAGATCGATATACCTTACTCCATTAGCATCCAGCACTGACCCCGCAGTCCTGGCTTCTACTCGTTTTCTTGCTCTCGCTGCCTGGCAGGCACAGCAGGCGAACCCTTTGGGGGAGACAGAGTGCCAGCACTCCAGGTCGCGGATTCCATCCGTAAATGTTACGAGGTTCCCATCTATCAGCGCAGGCGACGACTGGTATGACTTCTTGATCAGCTTTTCCACCTCCAGAGCCCACTGCAGCAGAGTTTTGCCGGTGCGTTGTGTCCTGTCCTTCAGCTGAGCACGATACACATGTTCGAGGTGCGCGTCACCGTATCTGGCCTCCAGGCTGCACCTCTAGAAGGTTCTCGTAGGAGACGTCTTGTCCGAGTGCCCCCAACACCGTCAACGCCTGATCACGAAGGCCCAAGGTTAGGGCGGTTAAGGCCTGTTCTTTATTCCACCCATTTGATCGCATCATAGCCATCAAATGGTGGAACCTTAAACCTATTTCTTGCCTACGCTTTGCAGGCAGCTCATGCGGATATGGCCTCTTTCCCCGCAGTTTTAGCACCGAGGTGACGATACAACTTCCCTGATACGGTGACTTCGCTCGTCGCGTCGTACTGCTTCCATCTCCAGAGCGTGGGCTAAGGCGTCCTTCAGGTTATTGAAGTGCGCAAGTCTTACCGCTGCTCTAACCTCCAGCCTGGAGGCTAGAGCAGCGGTAAGTAATGTGTGTAATCTACGCATCCAATGCGTTTCGGCGAAAACTGAATGAACGAGAGATCACGGCGCGCGGGCGGGGCATGCACGGCAGGTGCGGGGAAGCTCGACACCGCGTCGCAGTCGCGTTCCTACGTGCTACTTTCCTTCCTATCCTAGCAACAGCGAGCGAGTGTAGGTATTATAGCGACCGCACCATTAATTTCGCGCGTTATTTCTTTTAACGCTGAATTATTCACGTTAGTTTTGAATGTTTGAATAGTAGAAAAAAAGGGAAAAGTAAAGTAAGAGTAAATAAGCAAATAGTAGTGTGAACTAGTGTGAATCGCTTAATGTAAATATAATTCCCGAAAGTACCGAAAGAACCGGGAATCAAATTTGATATCCCGGTTCCATTTTACGACATAAGAACCGGGAATTCCCGGTACTTTCGAGACCGGGATTTCCCGGTTCTGAACCCTACTGATGGCGCATGTTTTGTCTGAGTTCGACAAACTGGTACTTTGAACAGACTGTTTAATGTAGAGCCACCTACTAGTCGTGCTGCAACTCCAGTTAGAGCGCCAATCTGTGTAACCTGCTTCCCGTAACATCTGTTCACTTGATTTTTGAACAAGTTAAACAGCGCCACACGCTTTTACACTCAAATATTATAATTAAAAGCACATAGTTTACACTTCAGCCCAGAAATAGAGACAACTTGAACGATCCATAATTTATGTTTAGTTTTTATGTGCATTTATAAAAGCGTGTTTTTTCTAGTGTTTTTTAAACTATTAATTTATTTTACAATAAGCAGTCTAGGTAAATCCATTATGGCAACCATTATATTACCGTGACACGGCCAGGACTCAATATCCACTCTATAAAAGATTTAATAAAAAATATTCCAAAAAATATTCCTTTATTAGTACCTGCCTACCTAACCTACCCACTTATTAGGTACATATATTATGCCTCGTTAGGCATATATGTGGCTCACCAAACATTATACCTGCAACAAGATGTTAATTTGTTTACCATGATCTTTAAAAGGAACCCTAAATTTATTAAATGGCTGCAAATAGCTACCTTACGCAAGTATTCAATAAGACCAAAAGATTTAAAGTTGTCTTAGGAAGTGTGAAACATTTTAGTATTCAGCTACTCTTCTAGAAGAGTAATTGGTCATATCAATCTGTAATGGCGTCAAATTTTATTTTTACAATTAATTAATATTATTTTATTCATATTCTAAATACATTCCGAAGTGGGCCTGAGAAAATATATGACTTTATTCCACAAAACATTCGAAGAAATGTACTCCGCAAGTTATTTAGGTTTATAGACACATAACTATTAAGGAAATGAACTAAATGATCAAATGAAATGATACAACAATGAATTGAAAAACAAACTTAATTTTTTTTTTATTACGGCAACGCTCTCATACTCTTTCGGCCGCTGTGATAAGTACTCCTATAGTAATCTTCCGGAGAGTAATAGAAGAGAAATAACACTTTTAAGAGCAGTCGTAAGAGCGCTCTAAGTATTATTGCCCTCAAAGCGTGCCATTATAAAACCATTGTAAGTTAATTTGGTATTACAACAGCAATAACAAGATTTTTGTAAGTGTACAACAGTTACTAACTGCACGGTAGGTATGTGTCCTTGGTGCCTGCAATGTGAGCTCGCGGCGATCAGCTGAGCGGCGGCGGAGGTCAATATACCGAGCTGATTTTCAAAATGTATGATTACGAAAAATTTTTTTAAGATTTAGAGTGTTAGTTTTTCAAAATAAAATTTAAAATATTTTGCAAATGTATATCAACATACTGTAACTACTGAACTATTACAATCAGTAAAAGCAAAGCACGCATAGAGTGTCCCAGCTTCAACTTAACACGTGATAAAATATAATGTTTTGTTTTTGTTTATTCTTTTACTTTAATGTTTGTTGAGCCTTCCGTAGCAGTGCGTAGTGGCGGATTGTATTGCTGTGTTTGCCTTTCAAGAATAGTATGTCTAACTCCCAGATATGCAGATTACCTCACGACTTTTGTCGTTACCATTTAGCGGGCGGGCATTTCCGCCAAAGGCAAAAAAATTAGTAACAGCCACCTAAAAACTATTTTTCAGGCTATTTAGGTGGTTTAAAAATTTGCCAACCTAAAAAATTGTCTCTTTGACGATTATTATAACTATTAGTAATCAAATAGGTCACGTATGTACAAAAAATATATTTTCTAGTTTTGTAGACGCAAAATGCGATGTAACAAACGACTTTTTCGACATTATTTAATGATTTACAAGAAAATTTATTTACAAATCGTCTTTAATCGGATATTTCTAGATACATATGACCCTTGCCGATATCGGACTATAAAAATAAAATGATAATATTACGTATATATATGTTCTTTTGCTTGTAATATAAAAGGATATCGGAAATCAGTCCTTACCAAATTCATCACGAACTGTTAGTTCCTATGTTCTGAACGCACCCGTCCTCCATCTTGAGTGACGTGTCACGACGCGTACGCCGTCAGTGAGCCGACAACCGCCGTGAGTATTGCTTGTGTCTATAATTTACGAGTTGACGCGCGTTCTTTGGTGAAAATATAAAAAGTGTCCCTACCGTCAAGGAGCTATTTATATAGGTAATTAAACCGTTTATTTTGTTAATTCCCGTGTGAAGTTATGTATAGAGATACGATTAATCGCTGCACGAAGATTAGAAACAATCAAGTAGTAATTAAGGTACCTAATGTTAGAAAATGATCAAAATGTCCTTACCCGTACTGTCCTTACCGAATAAATTTCGGGGCTACGGTAAGGACATTGAGATTACGGTAATGACTTCATTTAGTCAAGTTTTTTCTTTCGTGTTTTGGCCATTGATAAGAGATATATTTCACCCGGCCGTGGCAAAACCTTAAATATGGATTAAGTGCCTATACTATGACACTAAACGGCGGAACTCATTTTGATAAGTGTAATTATGCAAATAAAGGATTTTGGAAATCAAAATGGTAAGATATGTTTTAAATCAATTTTGCCCAAAAATTTATGCAACTAATCTATTTGATTCGGGAAAAGAATTTTTGTTATCAGAGTAATTATTTTCCTACCGTTTTTCTGTTGTCACGTTCCTGACGTTGTTTTTTAAATTATTGCCTGTTTCTTACAGTCAAACACAAGAATGCCGAAGGAGAGTTTGGCAGCCAGTAAAGAGAGGAAGAAGCTTAATAAAAGGAACCGATATGAATTTATTAAACTCAACGATCCAGAAAAATATGCAGCATTGTTAAAAAAAGAAAGAGAGCGTTACCAAAAACGAAGAGAAACCAAAAAGTTAAAAAGCATTACGGAAATGTCAGAAAGAGAAAAGAGAGCGAAAAGAAAACAATGGAAAATTAATAAGAGAAATTTTAGGCGTAAGAAAAAGGAAAACTCCACGATACAAGAAGTCAATATTGAGCAAGCAGATGAGGTAAACCCAAGTCCCAGCATTCAAGAAAAAAATCCACTAGAGTTGAATGATAAGCAAGACCCTCACATTAATAGCCGATTGTCGAAGTTAAGAAGATTCATGGTGCATCTTAAAAACAAGTTAAGGTTCTATGAACGAAAAATTCAAAGACTTCAAAATATTAACAATAGATACAGAGTGAAGATACATAGATTAAGAAAAGGCAAAAACATTAAAAGTCCAAATAACCAATCTAAAATAGGTTTTACAAATATTATTAACGAGATTCACAAATTTTACGAAGAGGACACCAATAGTAGACAAGCAGCAGGAAAAAAAGAATTCATAACAAGGAAAGGAACTAAGAAGGCAAAAAGATACTTGGTGATGAGTTTAAAAAACCTCTACAATAAATTTATCACCACCAGTAACATAAAAATTAGTTACTCTACGTTTTGTAAATATAGACCCTTTTGGGTAGTTTTTTTCAAAAACGAATAACCGGGAAACATGTTCTTGTCAAATTCACGTCAATATTAAGTTATTAGTTGAGGCTCTACATAAGGCAAAGGTCATAAATGAAAAAAATGACTACGAATTTGTTAACTCTTTATGTTGTTCACCAAAAACCGACAACTGCTTGTTAAGAATGTGTGTAGGATGCCAAGATAAAGAGATCATTTGTAATGAGTTAAACAATGAAGATGTCGTAGAATTCAGTTACTGGTGCAAAATTAAGGAGCCTTTTCTCGGTGACATTAGTAAAGTTAGAATCATAACGACAAAGAAAAAAGAAAAAGCTAAACCTATGGAACTTATTGAAAAATTACGACATAATTCCAACCGATTTCTGAAACATTGTTTTACCATTGAGAAACAGTATAAAGAAATGAAAAACTTAAAAGGTTTGCTTAGTAATAATGAAGCAATTATCCACATGGATTGGTCAGAAAATTATGAGTTGAAATATCACGAAGAAGTCCAGTCGATGCATTTTGGCGGTAGCCGCCGTCAAGTGGCCCTGCATACTTCTGTATTATATTGCCACGAGGAATTGACTGGCCAAAAGGTAACGAAGTCTTTTTGTTCTACTAGCGCGAACGTGCGTCATGATACTGCTGCTGTGTGGGCGCACCTTAAACCTGTTCTTGACTACATTTACCAGATGAACACAAATATCGACACGATACATATTTTTACCGACTCTCCAAGCAGCCAATATCGAAATAAAAAGATTTTTTGGACAATGACACAAATACACAAAGATTATGCGGGTTTTTTAAATAAGTTGTCTTGGAATTATAGCGAGGCTGGCCATGGAAAAGGGGCTGCAGATGGAGTAGGTGCCGTCCTTAAAACAACTGCTGATAGGCTTGTCAACTTTGGTCAAGATATTGGTAACTTCAACGATTTTTATAATACTTTAAAGCATAACATTCCTAATGTAAAAATCGAGGCTGTTAGTGACACTTTCATTACTGCAAAATCGAATAGTTTACCTATTTGTTTACCGACTTTTAAAGGCACTCTTGATGTGCATCAAGTTCTATGGGATATATTCTGCGGTCAAGATCTAACATTCAGAAAATTCAGTTGTTTTATCTGCGAGGCGAATGTTCAATGTGAACATGGTGCACATCTAGGGTTCCTTAGCGTACCTGATGTAACAGAATCAGTCGAAGTAACAACATTAGCTAATGCAAGAAATATGAGTGCCAATATTCCTATTTGTCCGACAGTTGCCACCACTCCAGATCATTCTCAAATGAATACTGTTTTTACTGAATTATCGAATATCGATCCTTTTACACTAAGTACGCCATCAACTTCATCTGCCACGCCTACTTATTGTGATTTTGAGGAATTAGTACCTGCGACTAGCTTAAATGTTCAAGAAACATTCAAAGAAAACGTTGAACAAGTTCCTATTTTGAGTACTAATGCTGAATTGTTGAATTTACACGTAGCCGACTGGATTTTAATTAAAAAGACGAACAGAGCAATAAAGCATCAGATAGGTCGGGTAATTGGCATGTATGGTGATAATGTGTCGGTATCAATTCTTAAAAAATTGCCAGGTGGATTTGGTTGGCCAAAGTTACGAAAGAGGGAGGTGATTTCTTGGAACTGTATTAAAGCAGTTCTGCCTGAACCAAATATAGATGCCAAACTTAATTTTCACTTCGAAAATATTGATTTTATTCAATTTTAAATTAGTGTCCTCGATCGACCAAACATTTGAAATACTGATTACACAATGCAAATTACAGAAACGAATATTTTTTTATTTTGAAAGATTGATCATGTTTTAGTCTAAAGATTTTTACTTTAGTATTTGAGTCGTTGGTTTGAGGTTTATTTTGTTTGCCAACGACTTCCGAGATTATTTTATTCGCTTTTTTTAAGTCGGTTCACATTTTTGTTAACAATTGTTTATTTAATACTTTTTGTTTTATATCGAATTTGATACGAAAATATCATAAAACCCATAAAACAGGCACATTGCATCCGTATTAATCAAATATAAATTCAAGCCGATTTAATCCGTAGCTTGTGATTAGCACTAGCACTAGAATAGATGATAATATCATCCAAGTACGCAAATACGCCAAAAATCTAATAATTTAACAAAACTACGTAGCCAAACAAAAGTATTTAGTTGTATAATGGCTACGGTTTTAATTTTATCTGTTGTTATTAGTTATTATTATTAGTTAATTGTAAAATATGCCTTTTCTGTGATTTAAGTGATTATTGAAGGGTGTAAGGGACGGTGTACCGAAAACTGATACCAGTGATTCAGTACATGATTCTGAGGACCTCATGTGTCAAAATTTCCGGAAGAATTTTCACGGGTTTTCCGAGTGTTTACAGCATTTTTTTCTTGAATAACTTAATTATTTTCTTTTGGAAAATTATTTATTTCTTAGGATTTATTAGAAACGAAATAAGGGTCAACAATAGTAATTATTTTATTGCATAGAGTTAAAAAAAAACGCCAAGAAATACGGAATATTCGTGAAAATTCTTCCGGAATATTCTACCGCTAAGGGCCTTAGAATAATGTACTGGATCAATGGTATCAGATTTCGGTACGATGTCTCTTGCACCCTGTATAATATTTGAGACTGATTTAAGTAATAAAAGTGTTTTGTTATGTACCAATTTTATGTAGAATAAAAATGTTGATTACGTATACCTACCTGCTTTTATTTCCATTTTGGTGTTCTCATGTTGTCAGAGACCTTATAATACAAATTAAAACTGTTTGATTCGTAAGGGTCATTACCGTGTAACGCACGTCCTTACCGTTCGTTCATTAAGTTAATTTTTATAGGCCTTAGAAATAAATAAATAAGTGACTATAGCTTATTTGTCGATTCTCTGCTTATTTCAGTCATTCAATTTAAATAATTGAATATTTTTGTCCGTACCAGTATTTTTGCGTCATTACCATATTTTAAATGTTACATAACTACGATACCGTTTGACTTAATTAGTGTACACACAAAGTGGGGTATATGTGATTACTGTGGCAATGTATTACACCTATTTTTAAAAAAATACCTGATACTTTTTTTAAATCCGTCAAAAAGTGTATTTTGGCGGAAATGCTCGGGCGATAAATAACAATTTAATCCGTGAAGTTTGAACCCAACTGCCGCTGTTGGTCCTTCCATTAAGGCGCTGTCCTAAGCGACTGTTTTGGTAAATGAGGGGGTGAAGCAGGGGAGGTGAAGGGCGCGTAGCTCCGTCTTGTGCGGGGCGTCCCCCTTCATTCTCGTTGCGTGCGGCCGTATTCTGGCAACATCCGTATTCCAATATTTCAAAATCGCAAGCAAAACGTTTTAGCATATTGAATTGAGATACTGATATTAAAATTTAAATTACATAAATCAATATGTTTGTACAATATAGGCATAGCGCTATTTTTGTTCTCAGTAGCGCCATGAGCAAAACTGGTTTACATGAGACGTTATAGGTGTAGTTGACGAAAGTAGGTAAATACCTATGTGCCGTAAGATGATAAAAATAATTAAGTCAGTTCCATGAATGGAGAGGCCCTTATTTTTGTTTTGTTTTTTTCTAAAAATGGTGAAGCGGTTCATAGAATACCTACATCTAATTCCAATCCTGCCAGTTTTCAAATCTGTTTTGCAATAAATTGGCTGTGACATACGGGCGGACAGACAGACAGACATGGCGAATCTATAAGGGTTCCGTTTTTACAATTTTTGGCTACGGTACCCTAAAAACCACAATACTGCTCTACTAAGCGCAAAAGTCGTATCTCAAGTAAAGCGAGTTACGAGATAATTGAAGTTTAGTAAAAGTTGATTTATTTTATTTCTTTATGGATGTTTTATTGTTATTATATGTAGGTATAATTATTATGGTAAAGCTTTCGAAATACGTCGCCGTTTTTAGGGGTTGTGAGTGATTAAGGGGGGAAGAGGGGAGGTCTCGGAACCCCCCTTCACCATTTTTACTTGCCGGAAATACTTGGTTTCCTCTGTAAAAAAATATCTCTAAACATCGGCGTGTATGGCACTGTCAACTTCCACATTCTTTACACCAGTTAAATAAACTAAGGTTGACGGAGCCCTGCTTGGCAGGGCTCCTATTTTCGGATTAAGGGTCAAAAGAAACCCTTACATAACCTATTTAGTTACTTATTACAGTCGCACCTAACCCTAGGCACTCGAAAGCAATGACGCATAAATTTGACATAAGCTGTATTGACAGCTAATGTCATTTATTCTTCTAATTATATATTTATAAGCACAGAAACAATAACACATTAAACGCAACAAGAATATAAACTTAGGTCCTAATTATATGTGCCCATAGTCACATGAAAAGCCTATTCGATTCAAAGTATTCAGTCTATAACATAAAACAGGAAATTACGAACTCAAATCGGCGTATTACAATAACAAACAGGTTCACGTAAAATATCGTGCAGCGGAGACGCAAGCGACATGACCTATCTCTCACAGGGCTCATAGCCGAATGATGAGGTCTGGGCGGAGCATAAACTAGCAACTGACACTCAGTACACCGCTTATGCTAATAAGGTTTAAATTGCTGAAGCGTTTAATATTGATGGAATCTACCGAGCGTCAAAATCATAGACGTTTGGCAGATTTAATTAAATTTTACAAAATATACACGTATAATATGAAAATAAATAGGGTAATTCTTTAGTTCATTAGATTTCCTACAATATTATTAAATAAAATATGACAGCTTACGATCAAAATATTGCAAACAGTGAGACGAAAGATTATTTTTGCCTCGTTTTTGTGTTTTTTTTACCGTGATTCTATTTTACATACATGAAAAATTCTTTCAAAAGTCTTTTGTTCAGACTTTTGAATTTAAGCTCAATTTTTTGCTAGTTTGTAATATGTACCGTTATGGCTAGTTGCGCGACGAAAAATTAGGTGTTTCACGGCTTCTGAGGTATAACAGCGCCTTAAGCTAGCGCTGCTCTTATCTGTATGTTCTTCATCATCTTCCTAGCGTTTATCCCAGTTAGAACCCAGGGTCCGCTTTCAAGTCTAACCGGATTTGACTGCCACTGACTGTCTGGCCTCCGCAACCCAAAGGCTATCCCTTTGGGTTGCCATTTTCCATGGTTTAGACTAGTGTAGTTTATTCATAGATACTGACTCCCTATAACGACTATCAAAGAAGTTCATGACAGCTGGGACCGACGGCTTAACGTGCTCTCCGCACATAACTCCGAATATATCTGCATGGCAGTCTGTTATTATCTCCGCTAGGCTATCGCTGCTCTTATCTGTACGTTAAGCAATTGACTCTCTCTGTCGAGTCTGAACGATATAATGTTTTATTAACTTAACTTTTTCCTCTTTTAAGCTAAACGCACTTAAGCGCGATTTTCTTCCTTATGTCTTTTGGATGTCATAACTTTCTATATCTATATCTCAGGTTTTGATTCGGGTGCACATTTCGATTTGCCTCAAAACTCTTTATCAAATTGGTTGGCCAGCGACTTGTCGAAGTTATATACCTACGTTTAATACTCTCGCCATGTCAGAACGCAAGACCTGCATCGCAGTCAATTGGTCTCACCGGTACATAGTCGCTGCCCATTTAAGATATTATGAGATACTAGAGGACGTTAAAATTCATAAATCTTAATATATAAAATCCTTGCGTTACTGACTGACTGACAGACATGCTACAGCCGAAACTATTGGACGCAGGAAGCTGAAATTTGGCATGTATGTTCCTTGGGGACCGTAAGGGTGCACTAAGAAGGGATTTCCCGAAATACCTACGGGATCGGCCAAAACAGGTAAATTTAAAAAAAAATGCAGGCGTAGCTGCTGGCGTCCTCTAGTTTTATATAAGTACTAGAGGATGCCCGCGGTTACACCCACGGTATTTAAGGCTACTGCTCTGCTCCCGTCGCTCATAGCGCGATGTTATATAGCCTATAGCCTTCCTCGATAAATAGGCTATCTAACACTGAAAGAAGTTTTCAAATCGGACCAGTAGTTCCTGAGATTCGCGCGTTCAACCAAACAAACAAACAAACAAACTCTTCACCTTTATATATTAGTATAAGATATATAGGTATATATTTTGAGACACGTAGGGACACCGTATGTTCACACATAGCATTGAGAACATAACCAATAACCTTCGTCTCCCTTTATTACCTATTTCATTGGATACAATCTTCACTTTTCTTTTACTTCGTTGTCGTCATATTAGAAATCCTTGAATTAACTCAGATTCCACGTTATAACACGCCGCTCATTCTTAGCATTACGTCCTACTTCAAACGGTTAAACAAATTAAAAACAAGCAGCAAACTTGAACGTATCCTAACATTGGGTGGACTGAGCACCGAGTACCAAGGTTGAGTAGTACCAGGCGGTAAATGCACGTGTATAAATAGACGGAACCCGCAGTACGATGCTACTGTTGTAATATTTCAGTGCGTCAGCGTCCATTCAGCTATCACTCCCACTATAATCACATTGTTTTGCTAAGACACAAAGAAGCCTAATAAGAAGTTAACTGTCAAAGACAAACTCTTCGACGCTCCCAATTTGAAATTAGAACCATTTCTTTTTTATTTTCACGCTAATATTCTCGTCTGTTTGGTTAATATTTTCTTTAATTGATTACAGACGTGTATCTAGTAATAGAGAGGTTCCATTATACAAACAACCATTGTAAACATAGAAACGTGTTTCTAATAGCCACTCTCACGAGTTTGTTTTAACATCTTCATAGGAACATCAACACGAACATAAATTATCCAAAATAATCTCTAGCTTTCAAAAATAGCTTTGTATCTTCTGTGAATATATCAGCTGGGCCCATTGTATAGTGTGGCTACCTAGCAATAGAGAAAATATCATTGTGTGAATTATTTATTTTCATACGATATCTTTGGACAATATTAGCACTGGTTGTCTTTGTAAATTCCACAGCACATTTATTATGTTTGAGCGAACAACAACAAACGATTGTATTTTTAAATCGATTCGGCTGTAAACTGTTTTATGGGCACCGCGAGAAATGACCGCGTCGGCATTCAATATTGAAGGCGTTCCAATATCTTCATTTTACAATAGCCAGTTCTGTTTTACGCCTTCCAAACGCTCTGTCAGCCTTATATAATAAGTATATTTCTGATTTCGATATTTGGCTTTTATGTACACATCAATAAGTTTACTCATGTCCTGTATATCATCATATCAGCCGAAAGACGTCCACTGCTGGACATAGGCCTCTAATAAAATATATAAATAGATACCATAAATATATACACAGGGATAAAATTACTTTTGACTTAAAATAGGATTTCAAGATCAGGCGCAGAAAATTACCTCTGATTATTTAAACGGTGAAGTCGGTACTAGGTGAGCTACGAGCTACAAATCAATATAATCAATACAATACAATCTGGAGGCTAACCCATCACAAAATTTACATTAATATCCTTAGAAAGATAATTAAAAGAGCTTTTCCTTGCACCGTATATTTTTTTGGTACCCAGTATCCCAGATCGTTTGCAAGATTTATTGCGTCTATTCTATATCTCGAGCTTACAATATGTTTAATAATACGCTCAGTAAATAGTTCCGTAACTTTGTTTTCTAGAATAATAATAGCACTTTACCAACAGACCAAAAATAATTTCTTATTCTTTTAATGCAAGGGACAACACAATGATATTCTTATGAACTTATAATGAAAGAAATGCGCCTTCACAGCATGTGTAAAAACCCTACTTATCGCCACGCATACACCAACTATAACATTATTTGGTTGCGTCTTTGCAAATAGGCAAATAGGTAGTATTGAACAAATATTTTTTTAAGCATACAAGTTTACGGGCCTTAATCGCATTAACTTCGTTATTACTTTAAGATATTGTTAAATACCTCTTCCTTAAAATACAAAATACTATACCAATACAGGATTACTCGTGCTTCTGTTCCTACCTCGGACACAGCCAATTTTACTCCGTAAACTAAATTACAACATACATACATACGTATACTCACGCCTTTTTCCCGTCGGGGTAGGCAGAGACAACGGAACGCCACTTGCATCGATCCTTACAAGCCTCACGCGCTTCCTCTACATTCATTACTCTGTTCATACATGCTCGCCGGTTCCGGGTGCTTCGGACCTTTCTGTTTTTCAGAACGTCACCAATTTGGTCGACCATTGTCCTACGAGGTCGGCCGTGACCGGCTTGCCCATACACGTTAGTCTCATATATTTGGTGTGTCATTCTTTCTTCACTCATTCGCTCCACGTGTCCAAATCGTTTCAGCATTCCTTTCTCAATTCTTGTCACGACATCTTCTTTCAGGCCACGTCGCTCTCGTATTACTGCATTCGGAATTCTATCAATCAGTCTTACCCCACACATACTACGCAGTGAACACATCTCAACTGCGTTAATTCTGCTTTCATGCTTTTTCTGCCACACCCAACACTCACTACCGTACATCAACGTGGGCACAAGCACACCATTATGAACCGCCAGTCGCGCCTGTTTTGGCACATTCTGGCCGTTCATAAAGGCATGCAGCGCTCCATTTACACGGTTTCCCGCAGTCACTCTCCTTTCAATATCTCCTTCACATCTTCCATCTCTTGTAAACATGCTACCCAAATATACAAATTCTTCAACTTGTTCAATGTTTTCATCTTCAATCGCAATATTATACTCAGTCACATTTTCATCCTTCTCAAACACCATCACTTTCACCTTGCTTGCATTCAATTTCATACCTTTTGCTTTAAATTTCTCATACATGCAGTTCATCATTTGTTGTAACTCAGTCAGCCGACGAAGCAAGAATGACTTGATCATCGGCGTACAAGAGGCACTTAACACGCAATCCTGCCATATTGATCCCGCATTCCATTTCCCTCATATCGTTCTTGCAGTTATCCATGAATAAGTTGAACAACCAGGTTGAGGCTGCACACCCCTGTCTGACACCTATAGAGATATCAAACTAGTCTGTATAGGCACCATTAATCCGGACAGAGGCTCTAGAACCCCTATACAGAGATTTCAGAGCCCTAATTATAAAATTGTCCACCCCATACATAGATAGCACCTTCCATAATTCCTTTCTATTCTCTTTATCATAAGCCTTTTCCAGGTCTATGAACGCGCAATATACCTTCTGGTTTTTTTGCCAGACAATTTTCGGTTACGCAGCGTATGGAAAAGACCTGATCCGTACATCCCATTCCCTTCCGAAATCCCGCTTGCACATCCCATATTTTCTCATTAGTCACATTTACTACCCTGTCAATCAATATTCTGGCATACATTTTTCCTACAACACTAAGAAGGCTGATCCCGCGATAATTTTGACATTCCTGCTGCGAACCTTTTCCTTTATAAATTGGGACAAGCACTGCCTTCGTTCAGTCATCTGGGACCTGGCCTTGTTTCCAACACAGGGTAAAAAGGCGATGCAGCAGATTTACTATTAGTCCATCGCCAGCCTTCAACATTTCAATCGTCACCTTATCACACCCAGCAGACTTGCCGGACCTCATACCTTTTAGCGCTTTCATAATTTCATCCATTCCAATTTCATCACTAGGGCCATCATACATATCTATCATCTCTTCTTGCTCTATTTCACTCACATCTTTCTCAAATAATCTCTCAAAATAGTCCTGCCAGCACTGTAGTATAATTTTTCTTCATTCATGACTTCACCTTTTTCATTCCTAATAACTTTCATCGATCCATTTATATTTTTGCCCCGCGCTTCTTTGACTAGTTTCCAAAACAGTTTAATATTATCTCGGAAACTTGAGCCGAATTGATCCTCATATTTCATTTTTTCTCATTCTTCTTCTTCTCTATACATTCTTTAACTTTAGCTTTCACACATCTATACTTGTCCTTAATTTCTTTAACAATATCTTCATTCATACCACCGCACGCTCGATTCGTTGCTTTTACTGCTATTATATCCAACCATGCTTTCTTCTTTTCCTCAACCATACTTCTAGTTTCATCATCCCACCAATCTGCTTTCTCACATTTCTTACTTCTTCTTTTACTCACACCGCATACATCTTCAGGACATTTCACTACGTTGGTTTTAAATACCAACCATACATCATTTACACTTTCCTTATTTACATCACTCCAGCTTTATTCCAGCCGTTCGCTCAATTGCTTTTTATACATCTCTTTTGTATGCTGATCTTTCCATCTTTCCACTTTTATACGTTCTAATTCTGTATACGACTCTTTGGCTCTGTGCCCCCAGTGTTTAAACATACCACCAACTCTTGATATCACCAAATAGTGCATGCGAGGGTATGGGTGCGTAAGTCCGCGCCTTGTGTGGGACGGATGAAAGTAGGTCTGACCCCTCTATTTCTGATAGGTGTATACGCTCCGGACTCTTAAGTAAGGCGGTAAGAGATGAGTTTTGGGAACAAATGAGAGAGGTTGTGTTATTGCGTAAGTGGAATGAACGTATTGTCATGCTCGGAGATTTTAATGCAAAGGTTGGAGTGAAGCGTGATGGGTATGAAAAGGTACTTGGAACGTTTGGTGATATGAGTGTGAATGACAACGGCGTGTACTTATTAGATGTACATATGTGTGGAGATGGGTCTGTCTGTGATGAATACGTGGTTTCAGCACAAGATGATACATATGTACACGTGGCGTAAGAAGGAAGGACATGTTACGTTTAGAAGCATGATAGATTTTGTGATAGTCCATGAAAGAATGTGAATGAAAATAGTAGACACTAGGGCTTATCGTGGACCGGATATTGGCACAGACCACTAAATTACAAATCGTGATTATTTAAAATCGAAAAAACATGAAACGATTCTACTATAATAACTGATCTGCGGGATCAGCCGACTTTCTTAACATTGCCAAGAAACTCAATAAAAATAGAAACCAAGTGAAAATAATTCTCACTATACTTAATAAAAAAATAAGTATCTGCTTGTATTATGAAAAAATAGCTTTTTAATTATTGCATTTAGAAAAAATATTGCATATGAAGCGGTGAAGGAAATCATCGTTTGAAACCTGCGTGTCCAGGAATTTGCCATAATTTACTCAAAGACTTTTTTACTCTTAGATCTTAGCTAGCGTCGTGGACTGTGACCTTAGGCTCCTCATAGTGAGATGAGACCATTGACCAGCAGTAGGACGGTTTATATATAGGATATTATTATTATGATCATAAAAGTAAGGACAGACCTTAACCGTAGGTATCGTACCTATATCATGCCCTGCGGGTCGACGGATTGGGGAAGTCCGATACCCGATCAGTACCAAGCCCGAGATGGCGGCGTTGTGTTCGCGCTTGCCTCTTGAGAAGAAAGGTGGCCATTGACACTTAGGCCACTCAGTGCGTAGGGACTCGTTGTCCATAGACATGGGTCAGAGCTTGTCGGGGGTGCGGTGAATGCTTGATCGATCCTACGCCCTCCGGCCATAAGCAAAAGTGGAACACAGTGGAGGTTTAGCCGGTAGAAATCCGGCACACCCCTCTAGCGATCCCTGCGCAGAGGAAGTCCAAGAGGATTACTAAACTCAGAAAAAAAGAAGGTTTCGTACCTATGTTGTCGAATAGCTAATACCTATTTTGCTAAATCAAGTTAAAGTAGAAACTGAACCTCGCGCTTTAAGACCTTCGATGCAAACGGGATAACGCTAGGATGATGACGATGAATGATATAAGAAAGAACGATATTAATAACATTAAAACATCTATCTATTGCAGCTAATTTACAAAACGTCAGGACCAAATTACGACCAAGTAAGTATAGCAAATTAAGGAATTTGCACATGCTACCGTTTTACAAACTACAAAACTGTGGGTACTTGGTACATGAAGGCACCAGGTTTCCCTATGAGTCAAGGAGAGATTGGCAAGAAGCTGTTTGGTAGATAGCTGTTTTCCTCAATTTCGCTCTATTGTAACTTGTAGGACTTGTATTGATTGTTCAACATCTCGTATTCGTTTAAACTGGCCCATTCACAATGATCGACATCTGACAACTATTTTAAACAATTCGCCCTTCACATTGTGTGGGAGTGGTATTTGGTTTATTGAACGTAACAATATGCATAAGAAGTTTAGATCACTTCTGTATACATCAGACGTTGTAGGAAATACTTAGTAGGTACGAAATTACTCATATCATAGACGTTTTCGTCAAACCATTACCGTTTCGTTATCGTGGACCACATCTATATCTATACTTATAATAAGACTGTAGAGAGGTCAATTCTGTACATTGAATATATTTTCAAAATTAATATTGGAGGATGAATGGTGATCGATACTGATGCCAAAAATGCAATCAGTAAATTTTTTGTCTGTCTGTCTGTCTGTCCATCTGTCTGTCTGTCTGTCTGTCTGTATGTGCACGCATGAGTCAAAAACGACTGACGAGATTTTAACCAAACTTGGTACGATTGTAGTCCATACTCCTGGGCAGGTTATAGGCTATATAACATAACGCTAAGATACATAGGAGCTGAGCAATGACGATAAATTTGAAGCAAGTCGGATGAAAATGCGCTTTCGAGCTCTTATCCTCGCATACACTGACCATTCACCAAAAATATGTATTACAAAGATGATGGTCTTCAAAAGATCTACAAAAAAGTCCTGAATAATATATATCTATCTTTTATAAATTAGCCACAATAACGGGTTTAATAGTTAGGCAGTTCTTGAAAGTGTATTAAATACATCAATATATTGTATTTCACATAGATATATCTTTATCAAACTCCCATATTCAAAAAGTACACTTTAATATGTATTTTATATTAAAAAAGTATAGAAATCGGTTTATAAACACACGATATAGATGAAATAAAACTTCCAAATCTCGCCGCGCCAGTATGGGTACGGCTATGCGGTTAATTTTTGTTGAACGCGCGAAACGGCCACCTATACATTAATAAATCTGTAAGTGAGCGATGTCCGTACATGGAAGATATTCAGAAGAAATCTATTTTATGGGGTCTACATTAAAGAAGAGAAGCCAAAAATTAGTTGAAATGGTTGAAACTTAATATATTTTGATCAGTCAAATGTTAAATTACGAGGGTTGAAAGATTATAAATATTTTCGAACATTTGGATTTTCAAATTTAAATTGAGCTTAAATCTGTATGATTATTATATTAAATAGGGTTCAGCTTAGGCTGGACGTATTCGCACATGTATATGTAAACAGGTTGAAGAGTGGCGAGTCATTTTATTTTACTGGATGGGGATAAACACTGGGATGGCATGGTCTGAAGCAAGTTTATGTAATAGTCCTTATCGATTACGCCATGGGTTTGAGATGCTGCATAGTTATGGCATAAATATGAAGACAAATTGGCCGAGGACATTTTTAGGTTACCACAACAATCTAATAAACCATTGCTTGACAGTAGATATATAGTTATATCTATCCTATTACTCAATAAGAAACGACCACGACGACCGATACGAACAATCATTTGCTGGTGTAGAAATGATCTCTCGAGATTCACTGAAGAACAGCGTTTTATAATTATGATCGTGTGTGTCGTAGCGTGGATAGTGATTTGAGAAAAATACTATTTGTAGGTGCTCCGGGTGGAACGGCAAGACTTTTCCCAACAAGGTGATTTCGCCAAAGGAACGAAGCTAAAGTAAGATAGTGCGAATGCAAAATGACGAACCCATGGGCGGTATAACAGTAGGTACTTTTTCGTGGCGATTTTCATTAGGCTCTGTCTGTTATACCACCATACAATATGAGACAAAAGCTGATGAAATTATAGTCTAGAGTTCATAACTATGGGATTGTATTATCGCTATGCATTTTGACATTAAATATACGAGCATGATTATGAGGCAACGAAGATGCACAAGAATTCTCTGATCTTTTACTCGCGATTGGTAATTTCGCGGTGTGGACTTTCACGAACAAGTGAAAGTCATTTGAGCTATTTTTAGGACATCTACACTATTCAATATAGGTATTATATGCAACTTAAAACATTGTGGGTATCAATTCTGTAGCCCAATTAAAAGACAAATTCCGCGCGAACGGAGTCGCGGGCACAGCTAGTCCATAATAATTCTATGTGTACTGTCCAGTAAGTTGTACAGAAGTTTGAAGAATACAACCGGATGCTGTATCTTGTTTATGTGGACTATGAAAAAGCCTTTGACTCCATAGAAACCTGTGTAGTTCTGGAGTTTTTGCAGCACTACCAAGTCGATTTGATGGCGAGGGTATATGTGGTGGTGATGCGGGACGATGACCTTTTAAAACCAGAAACATCGAACAAAACTCAAATGGTTGCATCAAGCCGTGAGACAAGGCGACATTATATAACCGAAACTCTTCACACACTGAGGATGAAATAAAATGGACCACAATGTCAAGGGACCCACCCTCACTCGGACAAAATGCTATGCAATCATCATACTGCCTCAAGATGTGTTGCGCACCGGATGAATTTGGACAAGACCAAGTTCATGTTCAATAAACACATCACTTCTGAACCCATTTATGTAGAACGTTTAGTCCTTGAATTTGTCTAATGTACCTGGGGCTAAAGTGGCAGTTAGGTAGACACAACTAGCGAGGCCGAAATGACAAGGAACGTGCATGGCTGAGTGGCATTAGATAATTCACGATCTTTTCCACAATGCCTGAGGACCACGGTATTCATTATGCCAAAAATGGCAGTGGATTGGCCACATCTGTCGCAAAGTCAATGTGCGGTGGAGTAAGCTGGTTCTCGATTGTAGGTCACGTCTTTGCAAGCGTAGTGTTAGGCCCTCCGGACGACCGAGAATTTGAGGGTTATTGGTAGTGGCTAGATGACGAAAACGGGCCATGGGGTCTTGTGACGTGCCCTGGGGAAAGTCTACGTCCAGCAGTGGACTGCAATAGGTTGATAAGATGAGATAACATAGACATATTTGCCATACATACTACTGCACTACATACAACTACTTTGACTGCACGGTTGGCGTAGTGGTTTAAGCGGCCGCCTCGCCTCTTGACACTGCACCGAGTGTTGTGGGTTCGATCCCCACACGAGACAACACTTTGTATTCATAAATTGTTCTTTCGAGTCTGGGTGTTCAATGTGTCCATTAGTTGTATGTTTGTAAAGTCCCCCGCGACACAGGATTTAGTCCTAGCGCGGGAGTTGTCTAAAAAAATGAAAAAAGCTACAAAAAGCACAGCCGAACTACCCTAAAGTAATTAGAAATTATTATTTTGTAGAAGAAAATGTTGATTTAATGTCAATAATTTCAGATTTTCTTTATAGGCTCTAAAACGAGAAATGCATTAGATTCGCAATCAAGATAAAAAAAACTACAATTCAGTGAGATTCCACCATTTATCCTGATTTCAAACAAACATCAATATTGGAGATTGGAGCATGAGTCAATTCACCGTTTTACCCGCCGATATGATTCGACAACCATGAATCCTTTAAGATGCACGTACATATATAAATTATCGGTTGAGTTAAAACAATGCAAATCGGAGCACTTAACCAAATACATTGCTTTGATGGCATGTTTACATATTTATCCATACAAACAGTAAGTGCGAACTGCAAATTGAAGTGGCAAGATAATTAATTGATGTGTTTGTTGAAACCGAAGTAAATTAAGTACTGACAATATGGATATCAATAGAGAAATCATTTTGATTGGCAAAAACCATACAATTGGCAATAGGTTTAGAAATCATTTTGACTGGCAAAAACCATACAATTGGCAATAGGATTTTCTTATTTTTTATAATTGCACATTTTCTTGCACCCCATGCAGCATGTAGAGACATAGAGCAGAGAGTTACAGTATATTATTTTCACCACAGCAGCTCAAACATGTCGCTTTTGCTGCGAGACAACAGTGAACAAAACGCGATTTTGATTCGAGCGTGAGGCAAAGTAGCTTTTTAATTTTTCAATCTTCAGTGCCACGAATTGACATTGTTCAGCCATAAATTTGAAACATTCGAATTTTACTGTGCTCTGTCTCTTTCACATGCATATAAAAAGTGAGTGAAAAAACAAACCCCTTCGAATTCGAAATTCGATTTTCGTATTCGACCTCAAAGAAAAAACCTACAGCAACGCAAAAAAAAAATATTTGTAATAAAGAAATTACTTTTTTTTATGATATTGTTTATATGTTTAATTTATTATTGGATTATAAAAATAAGTCTAATTAATAGTATAATACATACAATGATACATTTGAAAAATAAACATCAGGGACGCGGTATTAAAACGCGATTTAAAAAAGTAGCGGGAGGGAATAAAAATTTCGCTGATGCTGATACAGTATAGCGTAACGTGTTAAATTATATTAATATATAAAATAATCTAAAAAGATGAGTGAAACTAGCGATGATGACTGTACTTTAACACCAGAAGAGTTAAATCAACAAGTGATTATGCAGAATTCAATCTATTCCTGTTCATTTCTATGTCTCCTAAGTAATATGTGTTCTCACTGCTGTGGTGAAAAGTCATGTGTGCTACACGAGAGCAAAGCTTTTTGTATCTCGTGCTGTTGAGTCCCTCACCACGCTCAGGATTCTAACTATGATTCACTCGCTACGCTCGTGAATCAATCATAGAATCCTTCGCTTGCTCGGGACTCAAAATCAGCACTCGAAACAAAAAACAACTTTGCTCTCTTGTTGCACAAATAACTATTGAATTTACCCGTTCCTTGCCGATTCCGGGGAAATTTCAGGACATTCCTTCTTAGTACCTACACCCATACGGAAGATACGCACATGCCAAATTTCAACTTCTTTTGTCTAATCGTTTTGGCCGTGCCTTGTCTGCCAGACAGTCAGTAACGCAAGAATTTGATATATACAGATTAACAGTCTTTCATTGTCAGACCTGTTAACGTTATACCTTAAACTATATAATTATAATTGTCTACTATCATCATCATCCTCCTAGCGTTATCCCAGTTTCAATCTGGGGTCCGCTTTCTAGTCTAACCGAATTTGGCTGAATATTAGCTTTTCCACGGAGCGACTGCTTGTCTGACCTCGACCCGAAGGGATAGCGATATTCCATGGTTTAGACTAGTGTCAGTTTATTTTAGAGGTACTGACGCCCTATAACGACTGCCAAAGATCTTCATGACATCCGGGACCGACGGCTTAACGTGCTCTCCGAGGCACGAGACAAGCGATAATTAACAATTCAATTCGCACATAACTCCGAAAAGTCAGTGGTGCGTGCCGTGGGGTCGAACCCGATACCCTCTGCGTAGCAGTCTGTTGGTATCTCCACTAGGCTATCGCTGCCTCTAAATGCGAACTGCAGTATCTACTATTACGTATACACTTCATTAATGTCGCTCGCCTCGGGCCACGGAGAGTACGTTAGACATCTGCCCCGACTGTTATGAAGATCTTTGACACTCGCAAAACAGAGTCAGCAATCTCTAAGATTCTGAAACTAGTCTACCCTAACGAAAGTAGCTATTTCTTTGTCTCTCTGATTAAAAGTAAATATTTTGTAAACTCAGATAAAAGACTAGATAACGGTCCACGCGACTACAATACAATAAACTTGCACGCTACTGGAATGGCACAAGAATGCAACCGAATGTTTGAAAAATATTTAAAGAAGCACTTATACTTCTATAATCATTTTTTCTTTAGTCGTTTGAAAAAGAATCTTGCTCAATGTTCTTTCTTTCCTCTACTTTTGCCGTGAACAACAGGACTCACAATTTTTACTAATCAGAAATGACTTTTATAACACTATGGAGTCCTTTGAAATGTGATTCGTTAATATTGTTAATTATATGCTTTTTATTCATATGTGCTACCAGCAGATTTGAATCATTAGGTACCTACTTTAACCATCTTTTACTTTTCATCCTTATTTTAGGTAAAATATCCTTACTCTTAGGTACTAGAGCCCTGTGATCGTATGAACGGAGCGAATCAAGTGACCAACATGCTGTTAAATAGAAACAGTATTTACTTACAAATTTTACTGTTCGGAACTAAACGGGCATAAATCGATTGTAGACTCATAACAATTTACTTGACCTGGATACTTTAAGGCTCGTGTAGACTAGCATATTGTACCTTCATAATTATAATTCTGACAGTTACGAGTGTTACGACTGATATATATATGGTACTAAACCCATTCTTACGATTCTAAGATTAAAGCTAAACAGTGTTATTGTTAGACAGTTAAACTGTTACTGTAGTAGGTACCTCGCTGATTATCGCACGCGCCGCAGCTGATTATCTTCAAACGTACAACAATAGCCGCACGTGGGTACGAGAACTAGAACATTATCGATACGTGCATAATGCACCGGCACATGATGTAGGTGGCGCACCTAAATATGTAGATATGGAGCGTATAGAGGCATTAGTAAACAGTAGTTAGCGTGAGTGTCGGCGGCAAGTGGCGAAGAGGGAGACTCACAAAGTCGGCATGGAGTCGCGAGGCGGGTGGGCGCGCTGGGCCGCGCGCGCGCGCCGGCGCGGGCGAGGTGCGGCGGCGCGCCCCCCCGCCCGTGAATATCATCGGCGCGCGCGCATGCCGCCGCCCGCGCCGCCGGGGCCCGCGCGTCGCCGCCGCGTCCGCCGCGCCGCTTGCTCGCCCGCCGACCGCGCTCTCGTGAACTCCGCTCTCGGTCCCGACTCACCGCGCGCACTCACTCGCGTATTTATAAACGGAATTCCACACGCGCTATTCGCGGCCGGATACTACTTTTTACACGACTTTCGGCACTTACGTCGTCCGGAGCACTGAAGAGGCGGGTTTTGGGCTCCTGTATTGTCTGGCGGAGCCCGCGTGAGTCAATCAGAGCGACGCACCTTACCGACTAAAGTTAAGCAGTTCACTCAAAAACACGGTGCTTAAAATAATATTTTACAAGCTTGAGGAAGAGTGGCGTTCAATAAATTATGCAGAAGCGTTTATTTTAAGCGTCCCCAATGTTTATTTTCTTGCGCAAACAATAGACAAAACACTAAGATTAGGTAATTTACAATTTTATTGCCGTTTGAAAATATTTTAAATATTCACAATAAAGCTCTATCGCGTCCGTGCTTGCCGAAATCTACATAATGTGTGATCGCCTAAAACACAGTTATCTTTAGTGAGGAATGTTCAGAACTGCATGTAACAATAATATCTGAAGCTCTGGCTGGAAACAATGGCTGGAACAATAGGTCGAACATAATGTGTGAGCAAGTTCGCGATTCGCTGCAGACGACTCAGTGCATCGTCGTCGTGTGTTATAAAACGGCAGTAAATAGACGCCGTGAATCAAACGGTGGTCAATTTTACGAGCGACCTCTGAGCCTCCGATAGCTTTGTGCACGCCAACTAGTTACCCATTGTACAACTGTTTCAAAGAATACTAACGAGGCAAATACAACTAACACAATTCTCTAATAAAATTCAAATTGTTTATGTCATTAAAAGGACTTAGGCACTTTCATATCAGAGTTAGCATAATGAAATAAACCATAGAACCAAAAGCAGTGAATACAGATTTTTCGGTAACGACCACAGCCTTTAATGCGTTATGCTTAGATAATTATAGTTCCTACAGTGATTTTCTACGAGAGCAACATAGTTACAAATGCAGTAGGGATCCACACTTCTGTCAGACTTTTGTAGTCCCGATATGACGAGGATAGTTTAAACTTGCTATCATATCAAGGCTATATTTACAAATATATGTATAGTGATATTATGCAAACATTGACCATTCGGATTCTACCAAAAGTTTAAAACATCGGAATTCCCAATACTTCTCTGTCGCTCCAAAATAAATCGATGTCGGTATTTTAGTCTTGGTACCGTTTGTTTCGAATATAATTACATTCCCTTGCCGACGTGATTTATTTAGATTTATATTGTTATACATACACGGAGCGTAATCCCGGTCGAGATCCCGTGAGATCTCGTGCTATTTTCCAAAAATACTCCGAAGCCAAAACTTTTGCGAAGATCTCGCAAAATTGACATTATTGGGCTTCGGTGGTGGTTAGTGGTGCATTTTGTGTGTGTATGGCGTCTCTGTCCATGATAGCAAACAGTCTGAATTTAGGTATTGACTATTGGTCTTGTTAAAGCCAACGGATCCCTTGGTAAAAAAGAGAGTCTCTTATAATTCCTTTGAAGTGCTTTAAAGGCATGTAAATATCTCTTGTTGTCTAGAGACACTTATAAAACAGATGGATCTCCATGTTGAATTATCTCTCCAATAAGTCCATAATTTAAAAATACATCATTAGATTGATCGTGACTAGCGCTTTTTGTGTTATGCAAATATCTAGTTTCTGAAGTAACGAAACGGCGAAGCCATTCATTTTGACTGAAATGTAGAGTTTGTGAATTTAGGGCTGGCAGAGTTAAGCCGTGTAGATTCTGAAGCTTGGCTCTACATTAAATCTGATACCTTATTTACAGAGGGAATGTAATACCGGGATACCGGGATCTCGAAATGCCGGGATCCCGCATGCCATGTGCAGGATTAATCCCGTTGGTAAAATAAACGGGATTATCCCGCGCGGAATTAGCGGGATTGAAGAATAGCGAAATTCATGTGTTAGCATAGCGCACGGCTCCGCCAACTGACGAATGACGATCGCTTTCGAAAGGCGCCGTAGGAGAACACCCAAGCGAATTGTTTTTATTTACGTACGATTTTTTTTATGATGACGCAAACTCATCGCAACAATTTATTTGTCGAGTTCTAAATAGCTTCAGTGAACTTCTTACATCTTCTGTTATTCCTGCTTGTTATGTTCATACATACATAGACTCACGCCTGTTTCCCGAAGGGGAAAGCAGACTACGGAACTATATGTTCAAATAAATAGTGATAAATAAATATGTCGGCAACTGTATGCAATATTATATAACTGAACATAATATATATTATTGGAAGGTGGGAGATGTTTAGTTTCTCTTCTTTTGTCTACTGTAAATCAGTAAGTAAATTACTTATTGAAAAATTGTTAATGAAACATAGATTCGTTTTTTTATTTATAGTCTCACGCCTGTATCCCCGAAGGGGTAGGCAGATGTGTAAATATTACACCCACATTTCGCCATGAATTTTTAGGTCCCACGTAGTAGGGGGCGAGCCTATTGCCGTTACCGGGCACATCACCAGACTCCGGGCTGCTACTGAGTATTCGGAAAAACCCAGGAAACCCGGGAATCGAACCCGGGACCTCCGATCAGCAGTCGCATACGCTATCCACTGGACCACGGAGGCTGTTTCATTTAAGTCTCTCTCTCACTCTTTTCGCTATTTATCTAAATAGCGAAAAGAGTTAAAAGTCAAGAGTTATAGATTATTTGCGAAGTTTAATTAATCACGCGGGATCCAGCAAATACCGGGATCCCGCAGAATGGAAAATGTCCAGTCCCGCAAATACCGGGATTGAGAATTTTCTGCGGGATTGCATTCCCTATCACAGGGTGAGCCATATGTACTCGTCTTTGCAACATTTTACACGAAAATGTTTTGGGATTGTATTCACTACAACTATTTTGCACATGTCCACAATATACTTACATAAAACATGCGAAAACCTGCCGAGTCGCACATGCTATAAAACTACTAACATGAACAGTTTTGCTAATTACGGAGCATTATATCATATTATGGAAATAGTAAAATGCAGCAATCGCCGAATATTACAACTAACTATCTGATATTAGGAAGAGGCATGCAGGCATGACTAAGTTAAAAAAAAAAAAGAAAGTAGGCGCAATTATTCTTTGCAGCAATATATTTTTATAATATCGTTACAGATGCAATGTGATTTTTATAATTATAAGACAAGGCTATATACCAAGCATGTAAGATGAAAATAAGCTAAGAAACGAATACCTAAGTAAATTATTATAATATTACTATTGTGCGGATAATGTCTACAAACTCTGTAAGGATTCATTAGCGTTTCAGGAAAGTAAACAGAGTGTATGATGACTTCAGAACCTGAAAAAAAGCATAGTTAGAGAAAGCTATTATAATCTAATCGTAATTTTGGTGCAAAATTTATTTTCACGGTCCCATCGTTAGGTATATTTGTTTGATATGATGTTTACCGCAAAACTCAAGCAAGCAAGTCTTTGTACCGCAATATATGCTGTGGTACTAGTATAGCCACCAACCCACCAGCCATAGTTAACTGTCCTGACCACAACTGGTGCACGTTACGACAGGAGTACATGCACCAACGTAGTGTCGAAGCAAATAGAGTGGAATACACCATTTTGTTATTACAAGGTAGAGACCTGTTACATATTAATTATGTATTAGTATGCGAACAAATTATGAAAGTTTCAAGGTATCTAAACATCACTGAATTGTTATTTTGTAAGCTGAACCAAGAGAGGAAGATTTAAAATACTGTTTGATTAAAACTGTCTCATAATCATCTTATTAGCTAATATTTTAGTTACCCAATTGAATTCATAAAAAATAAAGTTAATACCGCAATATAGGTCTCCAACGCCATAGGTACGATGTAAGCAATCCTTGGTTCGTTCGGTCGAGCACAGCACTGCATCATGACGAGCAACTGGCGACGGAACCGAGGCGACAGCCGCAGCCACTCGCAACAATATATCGCCTGATTTATGAACTCACTCTACAACAAAACACCAAGTCATTCCTATTAAAACCTTGCCAAATTTTGATATATTGCCATAGCACAAACTGATGCGGGCCATAGCACATCCTCATCCAATAAGTAATAAATCTCTCTGTCATCCAATTCGTAAATGAGTCACCTACACTTTAAATAACTTTCTTGGTGATACGAGAAGTTAGTAGTCTCTGCTCGAATTACCTCAACTTTAAGTTGCGTTCCAAAGTAGCAGTAGAGGAACAGTTGGGCCAGCATGCACCCTAAATATATGGCCATAGAGACGAACTCAGCTGATATGATACTCAACTGAAAAAATATATTAGTAATAGCAAAAAGTAATTATAAAAATACATATTGCTAGTTAAAAAGCTAGTAAGCGCACATTTGCATTATTTGAAATCTGTTTATCAACTACAAGGCCGCTTCTAACGCTGTAAGCTTTATTATATACATGCCCTTTTCTTAGGAAACGGTTAGAACATACCCCGACAATCTTATAAACAGTCATACAAAGCACCCAGGCCATCACAAAGAACTGCAGAGCCATCGCTTCGCCAAATATTGACTCTACCTCTTTTGTGTATCTAAAGGAAAATCATGATCATCATGAAAAAGAACTGAGTTAGAAAAAAATAGTAGAAGAAAACTTATGAATAATTATATGTTGTGTACCGCAATATTTGTTGATTGTGAATCACGCATTTTTTCAGTCTCTCTTGCACTGCCTTTTCATTTATATCATTGTAGTAACTATATTCGTTAGAACTCTTAGTTAACACTCTGTTTATCTTTACTCCGTCGAAATCCACTAGTTGTTCTAGATTATATCGCAGCATCCGTATTTGCATCTGTGCTTGTGCGTATAATGCCACTATTGTACAATCCATTGCCACATGACCATACGCTTGGAAAGTTATCAAAACGGACATGTAAGTCAACGTTAGTTCAAAACTGAAAAGAAAAGCAAATATTATGAGTAGGTACTACTTACAACATAGTCTAGGTAAGTATGTAGATATTTTGGAAGTGAATCAAAGGTGTTCGCAATTCGCTTAGGTACGTTTACATAGTGCAAATGTAAATTAGTAACGTATGTATATTAGATGGAGGTGTGTAAATATCTGGAATATATTATCGTTCCAAGACGTGTTTTAGTTCACATTTAGTCTCGCAGCACAGGCTCCTGATTGTCGAACTTAAGATTCGAATACGCTCTCAAAGAACCAAGCAGCAACTGACTCCAAGAATAAGATGGCATATGTTAGAGAAGAATGAATGTGTAGAAAAATTCAGAGATAGAGTGGTAGATAAGATGTTAGAAATGGGCGATATGAATGATATTAATGTCAATGAGTGTTGGGAAGAGATGAGTAAATGTATTAAGTGTGTAGCAAAGGATGTGTTAGGAGAGTCGAAGGCGAAGCGTATGAAAGATAAGGACACGTGGTGGTGGACAAAAGAGGTACAGAATGCACTTAAGGAAAAGAAAGCAAGGTTTAAAGAATGGCAGCTGATGAAAGGAGGAAATGAATCTTTAGAAGAAAGTAAGAAGAAGGAATATAATGAATGTAAAAAGAGAGCCAAAAAGGCCGTAGCCATTGCTAGATCTAAAGCCCTAGACCATTTGTACGGGTTACTTGAAAAACCCGAGGGTCATAAATATTTATACAGCATGGCTAAAGCTAGAGAGAGAAAGGCGAAAGATGTATCCCATATTAAGTGCATGAAAGACGAAACAGGAGCGATTCTTATAAACGAAGACAGAATAAAAGAAAGATGGAGGACATACTTTGAAAAGTTAATGAATGAGGAGAACGATTGGAACGGAAACCTTGAGAATGAGGTGATGAATATTGATTTAGTGAAGGAAATAAATAAGGACGAGGTAAAAAAGGCTGTTAGTGGAATGAAGAATGGAAAAGCGTTAGGACCAGATGGAATACCAGTAGAAGCATGGAAAGCGTTAGGAGATGATGGATGGGCGTGGCTGACTTTATTTTTCAATAAGCTGTTGCGCGAGGAGACCATACCCGAGGAATGGTGCAACAGTTACCTGGTGCCCATTTAAAAAAATAGGGGTAATATCCAAGAGTGCAACAATTATCGGGGAATAAAGTTAATGCCTCATAGTATGAAAGTATGGGAGAGAGTAATTGAGCGACGCCTGCGTGACGAGAGTGAGATCTCACGAAACCAATTCGGTTTTATACCTGGTCGAGGTACGGTGGATGCCATTTTTGCACTTCGCCAAATGTGTGAAAAATACAGGGAGGCGCATAAAAACTTGCACATGGTGTTCGTCGACCTTGAAAAGGCATATGACCGAGTGCCTCGTGAAGTCGTGTGGTGGGCCCTGAAGAAGAAAGGAGTGCCTGGGAAATACCTGACGTTGATTTAAGCCATGTACGCTGAATGCCGAACGCAAGTCCGATCCGCAGCTGGTATCACAGCCAGATTCGATGTGGCCGTAGGCTTGCACCAAGGGTCGGCCCTTAGCCCCTACCTCTTCCTGTTAATTATGGATGCTATATCATCGGACATACAGGAAGAGGCACCCTGGTGCATGCTGTTTGCCGACGACATCGTTCTGGTAGTAGAGAGTGGACAGAAGGTGCAGAGCAAGCTGGAGGAGTGGCGGCAGAGATTGGAGAATGTAGGCCTGAGAATAAGCAGAACCAAAACAGAATATATGTTCTGTGACTTTGGCGGTCTCTCCAGTCCTATACCGGTTACACTCGGCGGTACACTTCTACCAGTAAGCTCCGATTACCGCTACCTAGGTTCACTCCTGCAAGATGACGGCGTAATTTATCGGGATGTTAGGCAAAGAATCAACGCAGGATGGATGAAATGGCGACAGGTCTCAGGCACAATATGCGACCACAAAATGCCTGTGAAATTAAAGGGCCGCATGTATAAGTTGGTTATAAGGCCTGTCGTACTGTATGGAGCTGAGTGTTGGGCTACAAAGAAGACGGATGAGAAACGATTGCATGTGGCAGAGATGAGAATGTTACGATGGATGTGTGGAGTGACAAGAATGGAAAGAATTAGGAATGATTACGTTAGAGGTAGTATGAAAGTGGCGCCCATTGATGAAAAGATAAAAGGAAGTCGATTGGCCTGGTATGGACATATGTTGTGCGGAGAGATGAGATGTATGTAGGTAAAAAAGTGATGAATATGCATGTAGAAGGACGAAAAGGGAGAGGACGGCCAAGGAAAAGATAGATGGACTGTGTGAGGATGGATATGAAAGAGAAAAAGGTAAATGATCGGATGACTGGTGACAGAGTAGTATGGAAGAGAAGGACATACCTACTGCGCCGACCCCAAATAAATTGGGACCAGGGCAAGACAATGATGACGTGTTTTAGTTCACAACTCTAGAGCAGGATGATAAGCTGTACTTAGTCATTCTTATACATCAATGGATAGAACAAGACAAAACAATATTTTGATATATCACATGCATGTCAATGGTCACATTCAAGTATGTCTCTCTTTAAAATGCTTTGACTCTTTAAAATTCTTTGACATCGGATATAACGGGTGCGCACGTATTAGGTACTAGTACCTATGTATTTTTAATCTATCAATTAACTACAACATTGTATTTTATTAATGAGTTCATACTCATTATACCGACACGCTTATATCACGAGTATTTTGGCTTATTAGACTGTGTAACTCATATTAATTAAACATCACACAAACTGTCACATACTCGTGCAATAAATAACAGTGACATTTCAGCTCTTCACTGTTTGCCGTTTTCTAATTATTTACCTACTTGCATTCAGTAGCTACTCACTGTCGTAAACATAATAGCTCCTACCACGACAGAAACTTTTGGCAGATAGGAACTTTAATTTTAAACTTGTCATAGGGATCTATAGATTCTACTAGACTATAAGAATCTGAATTTACTAAAAATTAAAATTGCTCACGCAGGCGTCGTCATGGTTTCAAACGGAAAGTATCCCGTGAAAGGCACTGCTTGCCCCAAAGCCCTGTTGACTATAGGGAACACAGTCCACATGACGCCGCAAGTGAGCACAGCTCCATGGTACAGAGTTAGCAGCCGCGACATTAGCACTGCGTTGGCCTTTAAAGCTTCCACATGGTATGGTTTGGTTGCTACGAAGTAAGGTCCTGTAAAAGTTCATAGTAATGTAGTATCACGATTGACGATTACGATCAAATTGTGGTAACTAGACCAGATTCTGCTAGGATTAGGTAAATGAAGTCTGTTCTATCTAATTTATATTTCAGTTTGAAATGTTGGTTGGTTTAAGTGGAGATGATGATACCCTAAATGCCCTAAATGATCGAATTGTAAGTAGATCCGGCAGCTAGAGGTCTAAAGTCTCTTCTCTCAAAGCATCTGCTTCTTCCATATGCAAATTACCTTTTGGTGTTTCGCTGGTTAAATCTTCCTTCATCGAGTTCAAGTTCTCCCAAAACAAAATTCTGGACCATCCACTGGATACACGATATCTAACTCCTATAATACATGCCGTTCCAGCAGCAATTACATAGTTACTTTGCCCAAAAATATCTATCATCTTAAACGTAACCTGTATGCGAGTGTGATATATTTTCATACCTACATACATACCTACATAGACTCACGCCCGTTTCTCGGAGGGGTAGGCAGAGACTACGGAACGCCATTTGCAACGATCCTGACACACCTCTCTCGCTTCATTCACTCCCATCAAGTTTCTCATGCATGCTCTTCTGTTTAGGGTGCTTCTGACCTGTCCTTTTTTTAGGATGTCTCCAATCTGGTCAGAGAACGTCCGCCTAGGTCTTCCCCTTCGTCCTGTCCCATTCACACTTGCCTTATATATCTTCTTTGTCAGTCTTACGTCATCCATCCTCTCCATGTGCCCAAACCATCTTAACATTATTTTCATTGCTTACTAAACAATCCATTGTTAGCCGCATCATTGATCTATTTAATCTTATCTTTAATCGCTAGCTAATATTAAAGCGTGTGGGCGTCTCGATTTTTCTGCGACAGAATGATTCACTTTGTTGATGGCATTGAAAGATTTATGATGTGGTAATGTCTTAAATTAATAATATTTATTGTGACATGTATAGCTCTCAACGGAAGTGTTAATATATTAATTTATCAATTTTATATCAAAGATAAATCGACCAAATAGAATAGTTAGAAAATTTGAGGCTACAATAGGGTTTGAAAGTTAATAAGTAGTAAGCGGTTTTCAACATGAATGAACTGGGGAAATACCACTCTCCCACAGATCATTGACCCAAAAATCAGTACTATTTATACTGCTGCGTTTCGTTCGGTAAGTGAGGCTTGATACCGGAGGACGGAAGCCCCATCCCTTTTTACCCGACTGCGTGACGCAAAGGAGGGTAATGTGTTTATCAGTCTATGTATGTATGTATGTAAGTATGTATGTATGTTTGGCGTTTCTATGTGGCGTTCTAGAGACCAAATGCGTAGCCCGATTTTGATGATTCTTACGTCAATCGATTCGTCTTAACCTTGCGAGTGTCACTAAAGACATGACAGTAATCAAAATTCACCACAGCAACAACCAGACGCCATATTGTCAAAATGAAAAAAAAAAGTCGATGAACTATGTCAAATGGGGTGTCGTTGAATAGGTATTTTAAAATCATCTTTAGGTTCCTTTTATCATTTTTCATTTTAAATAATAGTTTAGGATATATAACGATTTAAATTTGTTTAACAAAACAATCATTCTCGCTAATTTTCTTACTTATTGATTTAAGTTTTTATTTCAAGTATAAACGATAAACAAACAAAAAAACAGTAAATCAATAAATAGTAACTAAAAAGAATAAAATAAAACAGTCGGGGCCCCTTGGAAAGATTTGAATTGTAAAATTTGAATGGGCCCCGACTCTTAGTCGTTCTGTTCTGCTGGTTCTGCATTAGAATTCTAAGCTACTAGCCTTGTTTCTTTCTTTTTAGTTTATTTCTCAGTAAAATTTTTCAAGTATTTTTTTAAATTAGTTTTTACGCAGTCGGGTGCTTTGTTTTTCTTTAAATTATTTTTTTCTTCTTCCTTTTCCCAGTACCCTGTCATGACTCATCCTGTGTTGCTGGTGTCCATCGACGTCGGACAAATATATAATCGCTTACCTTCAAGCAATACACCTACTCGTTTGCCTTCTATCACATCAAAGAAAAATATGAGTACGGTATGCGGCTTGAGCTTGAAGCCAAACCTAATGCCAGACAACGCGCTTGCACTCTGTCAGATCAAGAATTTTTCTGGGTCTCAATTTGCAATCTGATGAACTGGTCTAAGACAAATAATGAATAGTTTTTGACAAACATACCTAATTTAAGTTAGTGCTCGACACAAACAAATATGAAGATGCAGATGAAATCATTGCTTGTCTTTTTAAATTACTATTCAATTATTTAACGGTAGGTACATTATTACATAACGAGGGGCGATCGTGCCATCTACTAATAATCATCACGCGTGATAATCTATTCAAGGAATAAAACATATACTTATATGTTTATTATTACTTAGGGAAAAGCGATACTACAGTTGTAATACTTAGCTAACAAATTATTTTCTAACCATTTATAGTTGTGATAATATTATCAATACGGCGGCTTCTCAAGTTGAAAGCAGCTTGCTTCCCGAGAGTGTTGAGTGTAGTCAACAAAATGAACAGAGTGTCCACCATCAGTTCCGTGCTGTGTCGAACCTAAGTTGAATCAAACAAAATTAATGAGAAAGTGCACAGATAGGCTAGTCCTTTTGAGCAGCAAGGCATAGAAAGTTGTTACCAACTAACACTGTTACACCAAAGCAGTCAAAACTAGACCTTTCCAAATTATGAACATGATAAAAATAGGTACCTAGTTGAACTAGGTACCTATTTTACCTCGTTAACACTTTCGCGGACACAACGTAATAGTACGTCATGACTTGAGACTTAGATACGGCACAACGTATGATAACGTTCAAAAACAGAATATTATATACGGCAGGGCGTTGATATCCGATCAATTTTAATACAAAAATTCGTTATATGGTACCTTGTGTCACAACATATCGAAAGCTCAAAACTTTACTGTCACGTGAACTTTGTTTTTAATCGTTTCCAAAATGTGCGTTTGACTATACGTCGCGGCGATAGTACACACAGACGCATACCGTGTATATACGCCCTCCGCGCCTCACCGCGTTGGATACGTTGACGTGATAACACGGTTGTGTCATATTGTCTTATAAACATGTAATAACATAGAACACAACGTAATTAAACGCCAAATATATTTGTATGGCAATTTATTGTGTCATTCTAGAACACAATTTAAACTGAGACTGTCCACGAACGTGTTAAAGCGAACTAGGCTGGTTCGCTTTAACGGAAGGGTCACAATTATAATTATCTACCTACTTCTTTTCGCCAGTCATGCTACTCGTCTTTCACCTTTCTTTTTTTAGGTACGGTACGGCTACGCGGTCTCTCGAGAGGTAGGGACAGCCTAGCGGAGATACCAACAGACTGCCATGCGGAAGGTATGGGATTCAAATGCATGGCGCGCACTACTGACTTTTCGGAAATATGTGCGTTGTTATCGCTCACCCTGTGCTACGGAAAGTACGTTAAGCCATCGGGCTGTTATGAAGATCTCTGGCAAAAATATTACTTAAAGATTCTAAATTATAGGTACCTACTTTATTGCCACGTTCGCAAAGCAAGGGCGAAGAACCATAATAAAAAAATCTGTATTATGTGTTATATTCTGTGTTAAGCAGAATTAAACACATAATACAGTATCCAGATATCTAAGTAGAAATCAACCAGTAGGTACCGAGCGCCGTTATAGTTAAGGCTGCCAACCATCCGTCATTCTGCGCGGACGTAGGTACTCGCTCATCCTGCTTTGCAAAAATAAGTGAAATAGTAGGTAGGTATAATAGCAATATCACTCATTATTACCAGCGACACATGTGATTGTGAACAATGGGAGCATACATCTAAATACTGTCACGCCTTTCTGCTTCAAGTGGAAAATACGCGTAGGTAAGTAAGCCACTTTTTGAATAAGTAAATACTATTTAGAGAGGTAGAGACAAATCTTTGATATCTTGTTTGCAAAAGAGACAATGGCACATAACTACTGTAGGAGAAATATGACTGCCATACAGAAGATAGCAGCAAAAACCTTGGTCGGTACGGCCACCAACCCGCCGGTTGGTCGAGCACAGAAGTCCAGGGGCTTTAGGCTATAAATGGGCAGGTTGGCAGCATTGACCTTCAGTGCTTTCAGTGATTGCGGAGCAACGGGTTAGTGAAGTGCTCTAAGATTACGATAGGGCTCGTTATCATATCAGGCATCATCATAATCAACCTAGCGTTATCTCAATGGCATCCAAGACTTTTGACTTACAGCTCCCCCAGCCCCCGCAGCTCAAAGGGATAACGATATGTCATAGTTTAGACCAGTGTCAGAACATTGAAGCGTAAGTTCTGACTCGCCCCATAAGGACTGTCAAAGATCTTCATCACATCTGGGACCGACATCTTAACGTGCTCTCTGAGGCACAGGGCAAGCAATAATTAGCAATCGATCGAATGGTCGTAGGTATAACTAGAAAAGTCAATGGTGCGCGGCAGGGACCTGAGCCCAATACCCTCTGCATAGCAGTCTATTGGGTATACGTATTATACTTATAGTCTATATCTATCTAGGAACATTGGGCTACCGCCGCCTCATCATTACCTACAACAGGAATTTGCTATGAATTAACCATAGAAATATAAACAAATTATTATATTTATGGATTTAACTAATATAATTATTTGGCAGCCTCCATATGGTACAGTGGATAGTGTATGCGACTGCTGATCGGAGGTCCCGGGTTCGATTCCCGGGTCGGGCAAAGTGTTACTGGGTTTTGCCAAATTCTCAGTAGCAGCACGGAGTCTGGTGATGTGCCCGGTAACGGCAATAGGCTCGCCCCCTATTACGTCGGACCTAAAAATTCATGGCGAAATGTGGGTGTAATATTTCACCTCTGCCTACCCCTTCAGGCATACAGGCGTGGTCTATAAACTAAAAAAAATATAACTAGTTAATCACTAATTAAGTAACTAACTCACCAATATAACCCGTATAAGATGCTGAATATTGTATAATATTATAAGAGAGCATGAAATATAACGATATGCTTGGTGGAGGTATATTTTTATTCTCGGAGATGTTTTCTCGACGATTTTAAAATAGCCTACTCTGGCTAATGCATCAAAATGAGGTCTTAAACCATCGAACGTTGAATACGCGACTTGCTCGGCCATTTTGCCAACAGTGGTTGGATATTGTGTTACTTTGTAGTTTAAGTAGGTAGTAATCGGTTCTAAAATAAGTGTTGATTGCTTATAACAAGGTGTCAACTACGAAACGTATGAATAATTTGTTCGACTTTACGGGCTGTTGGTTTTAATGTGAAATATTTTTGACGAATGTTATACAAAGGTGGATAAGATATATAGCAGCGATAGCCCAGTGGAGAGACTAACGGACTGCTACGTCTCGTGTTGAAACCCACACTAGACTTTTTTTTATAGACGCTTGTTTCGACAAAGGGGCAAGCAGAGGTGTAACATTACACCCACATTTCGCCATGAATTAAATCAAAAATCAAATCAAAATCATTTATTCATCTAGGCCACAAAGTGACACTTATGAACTTCAAAATTTAAGTTAATTACTTAATGATTCTACATTTACATTTACTGCCACGTTCGCAATGCAATAGGTAGAACCATGAGAAAGAACGGGCAATAAAACTCATGGCCACTCTTTTCAAACAAATATAATGGTGGTACATTTTACTTTTGTAAGGAGCTGCAACTGTTTCACATTGCAGACATCTACTAGTAAAATGTTTAGTAGCTATTGATATCATACTCAAGCAGTAAATGATGTTCATATGGTAAGACTCCCAAAGTAAATATGGTGAAACAGGAGCATCTTAATTTTTAGGTCCCACGTAATAGAGGGCGAGCCTATTGCCGTTACCGAGCACAGCTCCAGACTCCGTGCTGCCACTGAGAATTCGGAAAAACCCAATAACACTTTTGCCCGACCCGGGAATCGAACCCGGGACCTCCGTTCAGCAGTCGCATACGCTATCCACTGGACCACGGAGGCAGAGACTTTTAGTGGCACAGATTTCTTTTTAAGTATGTAATAGGACGTAAGTGACCATTTACCGCAGCCCATAGACTCCCGCAACAGTCTAGGATGGAAAAAGGAATAGGAGGAGAATCGGGATGAGGGCGATGGAAAAGGTCACTCTCACTCACCGAATGAACTGCAGCAGTATGTACCTATAATTTATACTGTTAAATAACTTTTTTAAAGGCTTCTCCCGCACAAGATAAACATCCTGTGTCGCGAGAGCCTTAACAAACATACCACGGACACAAAGTAGATAGGTACATCCAAACACAAAAACAATTTATGGATCATACAAAGTGATTCTGAGAGGGGGTAGTACTTCCTCGGTAGAGCTGGCCCATTCTTGCTCTAATTAGTAAAGCTCTAATTGCTACCTAGTAGATCATCAGATAGAACAAGGCTGATTATAATGCTGATGTAGAGTCCAATATTTGATTGTCTTTACCTGATCCGCTGTTTTCGTCTCACCATTCATTTAAATTTTTTTATATCGTCACCCCTCTATCCCCGAAGGTGTAAGCAGAGGTTTAATATTACACCCACATTTCGCCATATGAATGGTCCCATGTAATAGGAGGGCGAGCATATTGCTGTTTTTTTTTTTTACTTTTAATAGGTTAACGTTTGACCGCGGTCTCGCCTGATGTTAAGCGATGATACCTTTACCAGGTACATTGAATTCGGAAAAACTCAGTAACACTTGTGCGACCCGGGAATCTAACCCAGAATTACCCGATGAGCTGACATGTACGCTAATTTGGACTAAGTACCTTCATAATATTTATATTGATATTAGGTACTTTATATCAACACTTTATGCAATTTTCCATCATAAAATATCTTAGGTAGGTTGCATTTACCTTAAATTTCACACATCCTGTATAGTTTTGTTGTCGCGTCCAAACCACAACGTGTTAATATTTGCGACGCTGTAATTACGGCTAATGATGTATCAAGAATTCAGAACCTAATTAAATCGGTCGGCTAATAAGCACTCTTGGCTAAATTGATACTGATACAAATTGGATATTGGTAAAATATTTATGTTGGCAATTTGGATAAATACATAGCATTTAACGGTTTTTTTGTAACTATATTTCGTATTTTCGATTCTCAAAAGCCTTAGGAGCTTTGTAGAAAAAAAGGGAGATTTTTCTGACAGCTGAAAGTAAAATCTGTGTAGGCCCAGAGAGGTTGGACTACGTGACTTAATAAGGTTATATTTCTTTGTGAAGGCCCTAAGTTTTATGGGGCGAAGGATTAGCATCTAGAATAGAATATATACCTAATCATCAAAGCCTTTTTTTTTTACTTTCTCATTTACCCGTGTGTCGGAGGGTAGGGTATCGCCGAAGCATTCGTCGTATCGTAATTCGTCGGGTATTGGTCCGCCAGCCAGATGGTCAGGCGGGCCCCGAACAAAACTTCCTTGGCGGCGGATTAAGGTGTTGGGCTCCTCCGCCAAAACACCCAGCGGCCGCAGAGGATAGGGAGAATCATCAAAGCCTACAATACCGATTTGTAAGCCTGTACACACGTGTTAAGTCACAGTCAAGTTAAGTCACAAAGAATCGGCCCTTTGGTTTCTATTTCGATTTAGATTTCTATCGAGACTTTTTAGCACCAGAATCTTGTTTGTAATTCAGTACTAAGCTCACTGTCTACGCAGCGACTTTAAATAGATAGATATACTCAGCTGGTAAGTGGAAAGTGTAGGTACATCTTTAGAACCTAGCCAGATGGTTCTATGACGGAGCTAGACAATTTTATAAAGGACTCAAGTTGTAGGTAGGCAGGTACACGTTCGACGGTTGAAGTAATGGCAGGGTAAACAGAAAGGGAAACAACCTCTGCGTCCCTTATCAATATAATGAAGATCTTTCAACATGACGTTACACATTAGGTAGGTACGCCATCTGACCAAGCCAGCATTTCCATAAAAATATTGCAATAATCGATTTTAAACTATCGCGATTTGTATACATCATACAGTCTCTCCGCGACCACGCTCGGTGCAAGACGAACGAAACGTCGGCAACAAATAGGTATTTATACCTTAAATAAGTTTACGCGATTATGTATTTTGTATAAAATATTGCAATAACAATATCTATAGCGATAGCCTAGTGGAGATAGCAGACTGCCATGCATGCATGGCAGTCTATTGGTATCGGGTTTGAATCCACGGCGCGCACCAATGACTTTTCGGAGTTATGTGCGTATTGAATTGTAAATTAGCGGAAGCGCTCATAGCGAGACCTGGCTTGCGGTTCGTAACATATCGGCAAAGTTAAGCAACGCTTGCACAGGTCGCCGTTTGGATGGGTGACCGTGTGTGGCATTTACATCTGAGCGCTACCGTGCTTCGGAGGGCACGTAAAGCTGTCGGTCCCGGTTCTTGTCTAAGGATAAGGATCGTTAGGCCATGTCGGAGGCCTTCGAGCGGTCTGAAAACTCCGACACCAAAGTTGGCCACACACTCGCACGAAAAACAAAAAAAATGTAAATTATCGCTTGCCCCGTGTGCCCCTTCTGAGAGCACGTAAAGCCGTCGGTCCCGGCTGTCATGAAGATCATTGACAGTCGTTACAGGAAGGCAGTATCTATGAATAAACTGACACTAGTCTATACCATAGAATATAGCTATCCCTTTGGGAATATTCCCAGATGCCACCCTCTGTTTGTCCCCGAGGGTGGCATTAATAGGTTATGTTAGGTTTTCTTGTGACCCTGTACCCAAAAATAGGAGCCCTCAGGAGGCTCCATCAACATGGCTTAAAAGCCTGAAGCGTCTTACTAAAAAGAGTTCCGGGGTCAAGCAGGCGGTGGCAACTGTTGTCTGCATTAGTAGCCGATGCCACCCTGGGAGACATACAGAGGGTGGCATCTGGAAATATTTCTCCCTTTGGGTTGCGGAGGTCAGACAGGCAGTTGCCCTGCATTTTTAACGCAGGGCAACTGCCAGTATTCAGTCAAATCCGGTTGAACTAGAAAGCGGACTCCTGGCTGTAACTGGGATGACGCTAGAAGGATGATGACCAATATCATAGTAGATACTATAGTGTTTCGTTCTAGTACAGCATACGTTTAGACTCCTACTCTCTAGTTGGAGACGGCGAGAGCTATAGTGCGTTGTTCCGCAGGGCTCTGCTCTTGTTCCGCATCGGTGGAACATCGGCTACGACTGGGCGCTGCGAAATGCACACCTCCATAGCTGGTCAACTGTTAGGACTGCAAGAGATAAGATGCGCCGGGCAAGGACAATAAGGGCTAGCACTAGCCCCACTGTGTTCGCACATGTCATCAGACGGATCCAGTGTTTAGGCTAAGAGGCCGAGGCCCTTCAAGATATTGCTATAACTCCTACTATAGGTCCATCCTCGGACCTCTGCTCCCCCTCAAAATATAATTCAATTCGCAATGGTACATCCGCCAGACTCTCACAGAGTTCGACAGGTCACTTTACCTCTATCCAAATGCATTTTAGCCTGTCTAATATACAACCCATTTCAGAATGCCGGCCGGCGCCCATGATAACACTGAAGATGTTTTAAAATTAATACAATAGCATAACATGGTTATGTTAGTACTGGTAGTAGTCTTTTATAAGCAAATGATTTAGTTGTTATGAACCACAGAGAGGAAACAGGTTCGAGGATATGTTTCAATAACAATTAATGTTCTATTGTGAAATAGTTTATTTAAAAATCTATCAGAAAATAAACCACATCAGTATTGTATTTGGTATCAGCTCTGGCCGAACGTGCTAATCCATTTGCGTCTGTCTGCAACGATTGGAATGTGTTAACAAAAATTTGGAGTCGTTATATAGCAACATAATACTGCCGCTTATCACTTTGTACTCAATATTATTACTCAAATGCGTGTGCGGTCGCTATTATTATTAGAAATGGAAACTCCATTAGTAATAATCAACAATGTTGTAAAATGCTATATTAATTTAATCATAAATATTTCTACACATTATCTATTAGTTACATTTACATAAGATTTATATTTGAACCCAGAGCTTTTAGCGGATGTCGAACAAATGAACCATGTCCACATTACATCACAAAGTTTATACATCGCGTCGTTTTGAACAATATAGTATTATTATCACTCTATTAATATTTGAGGGCACTGTCTCTTGGGCGAGGTCTCGTCGTCGGCGGGTTCTTTCCGCTTGATGGCCTTGGAGTCGGCGCCTCGGGTCATCCCGTCCACGTCAGCCTCGTGTTCCTCAGTCTTGTGTTCGGCGGCGGCGGCGGCGCGGGACTCTAGCCGCTCGTTGCTGGTGGACTCGTTGTCTGCAGTGTCATCATCGAGCGCGCTGTCCACGTCCTGTTTCTCGTCAGCCTTCTCGTAGTAGTCATTCTCGTCAGTGTCAGCCTCCAACCGCTCGGCAGCTTTCTGAGACGTGGCGTTATGCGCGCTTGTGCTTGTCGATGTCGACGTGGAGCGCTTGCTCACCGAAATGCAATTTGTGAGCGCCCTGTGCAGCTGTGCTATGTCACCTGGTGATCCCTGTCGACACAAAAGTACATATTATAAAATAGCATCCTAAATGCATGCAAACAATCACGGGCGAGCTGTGTCGGCTCGCTCTATAGATCCTACGTCTAATACTATGCCTATTTAATAACAACACGCAATTGATCTGAATTTACAAACTATGTATCCTGTCACTAAGTATTATCTTTTTAAAATAATCCATTACATTCTCCCCTAAGCTGCGCGTCCACCGGATCGGAATCGGAGCGTACGGAGCGGAAGGATTTGTTGCTTTGTATTAATTTCTATGAAACTGCGTGCACTGGATCGGCATTTCTGCGCTGCTGGTTATTATTCGGACCTTTGTATAACCTGACGCAGCATAATTTTGAATGTGGGCTATGATGGGCTTGTAGTGCTTAAAATCAAATAGGACGGAATGAAATAGTTCTTTATTAAACTGTTTTGGGGTCACACAAATCTCGTGCACACTGACTTTCGGAATATCTTAGGAATAATTCAATTTTTCAATTTATTTATTTTTGATAATAAATAAATTGAAAATTTGAATTTTTCGGAATGATGTCGACTCATTCCAGCTATAGGTAGCGCTATCCGAGGTTATGGATATTAATTCGTGGCATTCAGAGCCTGAACTTCATCAATGTGTAAACCTGTACTTTTATTTACCTATACTATTTGATTTACCGCTTACCATTCAGTGATCGCTGCCCGCTTCACAGAATTGATTACGAAGGCATTATTGAATATTTACCTCGATGTTGACATGATGAAGTCAATCTAATTTCTGGTGGATTTCATCCAAGTCCAATTGCGGCATTCTCTCTGTTTGAAGAAGGAATTGAGCATATGACCTATATGCTCAATTCCATCCAGTGAAGCTAACCAACAAGTGGCATGTCGTTCCGATATCGGCCATAGGCTAAAGTATGATTTTATTATTGGGGGGTTTTGTCACAATCACAACGCTTGGCAGGCGGATACAGAAGTCTGTAACCCTAGGCGCTACTGCCAATCTATATCATTATCATCCTAGCGCCGTCCTGGTTGCGATCCAAGGCCATCGTTTGAGAGACTGTGGTCCGCTACTGCCAATCTTTATACTTACTTGCGCCTAGCTTTGGATGGTTTGACAGTCATCACACGGTTGACTGTCTACCATAGGGTGTATTCGATACATCTAGACTCCTTCATTTAAAGCATTCCACATTTCAAATATATTATTCCTACCCATGACTTAGCTTCAATTCTACTTCAAAACAAACTCTATGCATAAGAATTAATCTGCATAAGTACAGACACATTACTACACATTCATACACATTCATACATACATTTTATACATACATAGACTCACGCCTGTTTCCCCGAAGGGGTAGGCAGAGGCATATTAAACGCCCACTTTTCGCCAGTGTTTTGATCCCACGTAATAGGTGGCGAGCCTATTGCCGCTTATCGGGATATTTTGTTTGCCAGAGCCTCGTCCGTTGATCGGCAGGTGCACCACTTGCAGGTGAGGTTGGTGCGGGACCCTAAGTTCTTGGTGGGAACCCTATGCACCTATATACATTTATGTGCACCTATAATTATATACATTTTATTAATATTCCAAAGTTGGGATTATATATACATGTATAGTAGATATGAACATCCTTTGTGAATGTTATTAAGTTCATCCGTCTATGTAATTTGTTACCTAATGCAAGTTATGTGGGCAATATTTACCTTACAATAATGTCAATGTGTGACTGGAAATCAGACCTTGCAGGTAGCTCTTTGTTTTGAACTGATGTTGATAAATAGTTGGCATCCTTAAGACGCTACCGGCGGACTGCTTTTAATACTCAGATTGAACAACATTGTGGTATTTATCTGTTCAGTACCTTTGAGATTATTCATGAACATAAAAATAACATCATTTTTATCAAATTTGTATAGATTGCAGCCTTAATTGGACAGTCTGGGTGTTCTTTGTGTTATATAATGTCTGTATCCCCCGCAACGTTTGATTTACATGTAGTGCGGGGTTTGTCTTTTTTAAAGCCTGCACTACGCTACGTCTGTAACCGCCGATAGTGTAGAGGGGGGCTATAAGATGTGCAATGGAAATATGTGGATGTGTGTAAGTACGCAAAATACACCGTCAGGACGTGGAGTTGCGGTAACAGTCCGTGTACCAAGTACCAAGTTGTGGAAAGTAAATGAGGTGTATAGCATACCATGATGAGGAAGAGCTTGATCTGCTGCAGGTGGTCCTGCGCGGTGATGCGCAGCGACTTGGTGCCGGCGCGCTCGAGCACCATGTCGGGCCACAGCTTGGTGTTGAGTACCACGCGGAGGGAGCCGGCCACGCGCGCGACCAGGCGCGCCGCGCCGCCGCCGGCCGCGTCGTTGAGCCGCAGCACGCCGCGCCCGCGCTCGCGCCAGCTGCCCGCCTCCCACGCGAACAGCCGGCACGACATCTGACACACACATATTTTAGCGTAGCTTGTTTTTCAAGGTCTTGGGTCATTTTTTAAAAAATTGGGAAAGTGCGAATCGGACTCGCGCACGAAGGGTTCCGTACCATCATCTATAAAACAAAATCACGTTCGTTGTATGTATACTTAAATACTTTATAAGTTTCTACCTGTTATTAAGATCAAGTAACAAATTGCTTAAAAATTACGTTATATTTTTCCCCCTTAATATTTTTCTAATTTTAAGTATTTGTTGTTATAGCGGCAACTGAAATACATAATTTGTGAAAATTTCAGCTTTCTAGCTATCATGGTTTATGAGATACAGCCTGGTGACAGACAGACAGACGGACAGACAGATAGACAGACAGCGGAGGCTTAGTAATAGGGTTCCGTTTTTTATCTTTTAGGTACGGAACCCTAAAAACGAGTATAACCGCAGCTACGCCTGCACATTTTTCAATTTAACCAATTCTGCCCGGTCTCCAAGAAGCATACATGTCAATTTCAGCACCATGCGCCTAATAGTTTTGGCTATACGTTGTCTGTCCATCAGTCAATAACGCAAGAATTTTATATACAGTGTTGATACGACGGTATGACTTTAATTCAAACCACATATAGTTCATGACATAAACAAGCTCTACACCAAATTTCAGTTTAATACGAGCAGTAGTTTAATCACTAGACAAATATTTAGTTTTGACTAAACTGGAACAGGTCGTAACTCTTTCCCCAGCTGTTCCGCGCCCGTAGTAAAGGTCATCCACCTTAAAACACTAAAAAATTATGCGTTTGCGTGTACATAATCTGCTTAAAAATAAGCCAAATTCACTCATTAGGCTATCGAAATAAGGACGAATAAGCATAACATCTCACTAAAAAGTCGCACACTTTCACACTTGTATGCCATCTTACTCTTATTCAATAATAGTAAGAGAAAGAACGACAGGTCACTCGCACATAATGTTGCGTTGCTATGGCAACTTGATAGCTATTGGTTACGGACTTCTTCATTAATAAATGTAATACTCGTCACGCGATTGCGAAAAAATATGGCGGGATTAGTCGAGTTTATTGGAATTAAACATTGCTTATTGTTTAATGCAATCTGGATACCTTTAGGTGTTCAAAAAGCAACTGGTGTGAAGTGAAAATGTTTTTTCTTTGTGTGACAGGGCACCGATGTTCATCATCATCATCAGCCTTTAACAGTCCACAGCTGGACTAGGCCTCTCCTTTGAAAGGAGGAATTGGCCTACTATACCACGCTGGCCAAACGGGTTGGTATAGGTTTGTATCAAGTTTTCCTTCTCTTACAGTGCTGTTCTCTGCATAACATGCTCCCTCTGTCGGCTCTTACGACACCCATGGGTTGATATGGGGTGGTGACAATCCGTATTCTTAATCCGTCACCACACGGACAACCGATGTTTGGATGACTAAAAAAAGTGTTTGTGTTTCGTTCATTTTGTGATAATAATATGATACTTACGAAAATAATTTAGTTTAGAAGTATTTTAGCGTTTAATCAACTAAAAAGCTTGGTAGCCAACAGTGAGTTTGTTGTAAAACTACAAAACAATATCGTACGGCCTAGTTGTATGTAAATGAGAAAAAAATACTTTGTCATAATTATGTACCTACTACTTCTTTCGTCAGTGCCGTGCCGTGCCGCCGCCACGCCGTCGCTAGATAGGTATGTACTATGTAGGTATCCACAGTCGTAATGAACGAATAGAACGTTGTCATTCAGGTTAGTGTAAATATTATACATGTCGTTTGCGTATTAAATTGATTTAATTTGTTTGAAAAAAAATAAGATTCTCCATTTTCATTGTAATAAACTGAAATTTAGTATAGAGCTTGTATATGTCACGTACTATATGGCGTTTGAAATAAAGTCATACCGTCGTATCAACCCTGTATATACAGTAAATCGTAGTATGTTGTGTTTTAAAAAGTAACCCAACGGAATGTATTGTAGGTGGATATAATATGTGATAAAACTAATTATGTATAAGTACATAATAGTTTCCCAGGTGTAGTTACTTTGATGTGAAATTTCTTAGGTCTATAGCCTAAAATTTCAAATTGGTAACCAATATTCTGAGTTTGATAACGCCGTACTGGGGCACGGCCTCCCGGTCTCTCCTACATACTGATACTGACCTACGCCACCACATCACTGACCTGCGCTTCCACATGACTGAACTTACGCTACGTGACCACACCGCGGCGCTAGCGAGGCGACACAATATACAGCGGGCAACAATACCCTCAACCACAAACAAAACTATATGTTTCATGTATTAAATTACACACATACATGTAATTCATCTGTAGAGATCTTATGTAGGTCATTAGTGAGCCTATCTATAGAAAATTTAGTGTCTTTAGCATTTAAGGCGTGTTCCGGATCGTGTAATTGGCGTTCATAGTTATGCAGTAACAACAATGTTAGCTCAGTGTTCAAACAAAAAACGGCCTCTCACAGCACACACCATGTTTATAAATAAGAGCTTGCATTGGGAGAATTGATGATTACTGCAAAAGTTGAACTGCCATTGCCAGCCATCTTAGTCTTGAGTGATTTCAGGGAATCCATACCCTCTAATATTCTAGCATGTCGGTTCAAAACAGAAAATATGACTTCCCCCTTCTCTTAGAAATTGATAATGAAAGGGAGTGGCTCTTTAGAAAAAGTTATTGTTAAATCTAATTAGATTGAAAGCTGGCCTAAGACTCCAAAAAAATATCATATTTAAATATACCAGCAATCAGGAGAACACTAAAATGAAAATAAACTTCAACCTCCTCTCTTTAAAATCAGTTTTAATCTGTCAAAACTGAATTCAGGACAAGAATCATTAGGCCATGTTGGAGCCTTATGCCAGACTTGGCCTCACACTCACACAAAAAAGAAAGACTGAATGCTTCACTAAGGCTCCAGAAAACTGGTCACTTAGACGCCTGCAAGCTACTAGGTGAAGTCTAAGATGAGGTTGAATAACTGACAAAGTGATGCGTACCTGTAGAACATTAACTTCTCCCTCCTCTCCGGTGATGGTAAAATTAGTAGTTGGGGGAGGCGGTCGCGCATGTGAGCGCTCGTACTCGGCCGCCGCCGCCGCTAGGCCCTCGCCGCTGCTTGTCACTTCGTTGGAGTTCTGGCCCTCCTCCTAGAATCACAGAAGCATGCACAATTACTAAATGGTCATCATCATCATACTAAATGGTCATCAGCTAGCCAATGCACAATGGCACGCCACTAGGCCCAATTTTCGGCTTTTCGTGTTCAACTGCTGCCAGTCATTGCGTATATCGTCACTCCACCTAGTCGGAGAGCGTCTTACGCTATGTTCTGATGGTCATATTATTATGCAATTCTACAATTCCAACTACAATATACCTCTTACACACAAGTGCAAATCCAATAATGCTTAAACATCTCAACTAAGTAATCCCTGAGGCTTCTCCAGTGTGAGGGTCAGTTATTGCGAAAAAGGTAGGCTGTATGTTATTACGAGATTCAAGCTATATATTATTGCTAAGATTTAAAAAAATCCAGTAAATAAGAAACAAACATTGATTCATCAATTCTCACAAATTTTCATGGTCAAAATATTTGTAGGATTTTAAGGCCCACTTGCACAACGATTCTTAAATTGAATTAAGATGTATTTAACGAGAAAAAATATATTAAACACCACTAGCGTCTTGCACAACGAAAAATTTGTCGAGTAATATGATTTAAGAACTGTCAAAATTAATTACCGAAAATCGGCTGATTAGTGGCTAATATCATTAAAGAACTGTCACACTGATGTTGGCATCTTGTCATTAGCGACGAAAATTATCAATAATTATATAACTGGACCGGACGACGCAGCAGGGGGAGGCCTTTGTCCAGCAGTGGACGTCCCTAGGCTGACATGATGATGATGATGATATAACTGATAACAATGTACCTACTTGTGTTATTGTTAACCCTAGAATCCTACACTATTTGGCGCACATGTTATTCCTACACTGGGGTGCTGGAACACCCCATACTAAAATGACTGTAATCCTTAAAATAAAAAAAACAATTCATGAAAATACGTTTTATTAAACATAATCGGTAACTTGAGATCACAAATCAGCCTTATTACACAAAGTCAAATGTAGTTTGAGCAACAGCACTTGTAGGATTTGGTCCTTTTTTGGGGATCACTGCAATGGACTAAGTTGGCATCCGGTGCAATCCTCCAAATGTTCATGTATCAGTTCCAAACCAAATTTCAAAACTGTCTGCTGAAACTTTATATTTGGCTTATTATTTGATCTTGAACACTTGTAAAGAACCCAGGAATTACAACTGGTCCCAACTTCTATTTCTTCCTCGCCAGATTTGCGGTCTAGAATAGAGCTTATTTTTACGTAATTCAAACCTCTGACAGCCATCCGAAATAAAATAAATAAACTTCATTGAATTTTACCTTTATAATATCTAAAAATATTTGTATTTAATTCATATAAGACTATTGTTTTAATAAATAATCAAATTTAATAACTTATTACATATAAATGCATCAATCGTAATAAATAAATAATCTTACGATTTTACTACACTGGGGTACTGGCGTACCCCACAGCACTGATACAGGCGACCACACAACGCGGTCCCTCGTCACCGTATCGACGTAACGCGAGCGGTTGACACCAAACTAAAATACTCCGACGCGCGAATTCGTGGATATTAAAGAAATTGAGATATTTAGAAAACAAATCGGTGTGGGGTGCACCTGCACCCCATGTAGGGTTCTAGGGTTAATGCTCAAAAGTTTCTATAGTCCGTTCACAGTTATTTTACCTCTAGCTGTTAGATTGGCCAACCTGGGCGTTGTGTTGCTATATTTGGTATATAATACTCCCATTTTAAATATTGTACTTTAAACAGTATTGCTATAAATGTACTTATTTTTTTATTGCCTACGCGATCGTATTAAATATTTGGAGGTAATGTTTGTAACAAAACCTCTTGATATCGGCATGGCTATATGCATGTACATTTATTTTCTTACGAAATAAGTAATTTCCTATGAAGATAGTTATAATAAAAAAATTGTCTATTTAATATACAAAGCTAAACGTATCATAATTACGTCAATGTGAGTTTTTAATTATCAAATATAAAAACTGCAAATTTGATTATCATATTTATTTTGAATAAGAATGATGCGGGTGTAATATTACACCTCTGCCTACCCCTGCATGGAAACAGGCGTGAGTCTATAAGAATGATCCATGTGGACTGCCAATGTTATGATGATTCGTAACTGCTGTCATATTCTGTATCAGATTCAGAATTTAATTCTATTATGAACCTGTCCATTTCAGCATCCGTAGACCCATCTGTTTCACGAAGCTTGTCTTCAATGGCGCTCATGTTTGCATTGTTTTTGTCAGTCTTCTGCAGTGATAGATTGAAAAGCTTCTTCAGTTAAATTCACAATGTTGGTTGCCTCTTGTCCTATATTTTTGCTTGTGACTCGCCTTTTAATGAGACTCCACATAAGTTCAATTGCGTTTAACTCGCAGTGGTATGGCGGTAATCTTACCACTTTGCGGCCATGAGCTTCAAGCATTTGAATTTTTGAAGCATTTCCACTAATATTGGGTAAAATGTTATGCACGGGTAACCCTATTTTACATTCCTGTCATCGCAGAGTACAATTCCAACATAAAGAAAATAAACACCGACATCTGTCAGAGGTAAAATAACTGTGAACGGGCAATAGTTATTATTTGTCAATTGTCATTTCGTTGCTAGGCGACGACAATGCGTTTTGTTTTATGCTCAAAGTATATATAGTCTAAGGTTTTATGCGAAACCATACGCATAACATCGTTAAAATCGTAACAAAAAGGCTTCATGCCATGAAACAAAACGTAGAAACTACTTTACCGACCTCATATACTGTTTAACTAAATCGAAGCGTTGTTGTCGTTGTGCAAGAGGACGCTAAATACTTTTAACTTAAATTATTTTATGCTGTTAATTCTGTTCAACCAATTCAAATTAAGGAGTGACTTAAATCAAATGTTACGCAAGTGGGCCTAAATATACTTAAAACAGTTTTATAATATTATTAATACCAGTATGCATATTGCATATTAATATGGATTCATGTTAAAAAATACTGTATTTCTTACTATTCACTGACACAATCAGAGCAGCAATTAATAAGCTGTATTACCAGTCACTATCTACTTGAAGTTCAGACATTCAGATGGGGTTTATAAATAGGCACTAGTTGAAAATAATTAAACTCTTCTACAACATTACAACCATGAAATCATAGATATATTACAAAAACTATTTAGTGAGCTATTTCACAACTATATTCAAGAAGAATATAATTATCATGTTCCATACTTTATTAAATGGTAAGAAAATTATCTGAATACAGCAATAGGCAACAACTAAAACTAACAATTGAACAAGAATTGAATACACATATATATAATCTATTTTTGCAATGGACTGAATGAGTGATATACATATTTCATTATTACTTTAGTAAATACTGTTTGTGAAGTAATTAAACTGAACAATAATAACTTTGAAAGCTATATGTGTTTGTTTATCTAATACTAATATATAAAGCTAAAGAGTTTATTTGTTTGTTTGCTTGAACGCGCTAATCTCAGGAACTACGGGTCCCATTTGAAAAATTTTTTCAATGTTAGGTCATATATCGAGGAAGGCTATAGGCTATATAACATCATGCTATGAGCCACGGGAGCCGAGTAGTAGCCTTAAATAACGCAGGTGTAACCGCGGGCATCATCTAGTTTATAAATAAAGAACAGGAAAACATGGTTGGTCTTGTAAGACAATTATAATAAAGTATTTAATTCACATGTTAATAATAATGGGGCTATGACGAACAGTATAATAGAAAAAAGAAAATAGAGATTTTTTGAGAATTATTTCAACTGTAATAAAATTATGTATACAAACTCTAGCATTGCCAAACATTTATCATATTATAAATAATAATATTTCAATACTCATTATATCTAAATCTGTGCAAAATCTACAATTCTAACATTAGAAAATGCAATATTATCTTTCACAATTTGATGCAAAGGACATAACCACACTATTAGATAAATATTGTTATTTACGTAGAATCAAAAACCAATTCAAAAATAGTGTATTAGTACTAACCTGGTTCTCCTTAACAGAGGCAGCAGCACTTGTGAACAGAAGCTCTGTGCTTCCATTTGATGAAGTGTGCTCGGTAGATGAAGCCTCACCATTGTTTACAGACTCCTTCATCTCAACTCGCTCGCTCAAATTCTGTCCAAACACAAATCCTGAAGAGCTTGGTGCTGGTTGCACTGATGTGGGTACATTGGTTATCCTTGGAGTTACATTAGCAGATCCTAGAGGTACAAATTTAGGCACTTCAGCCTCCTGAGTTTCTTTCTTTTCTTTTTCTTTGAGCCTATCTTCATTTGAGCTCTCTTCCTTTTTATCTTTTGCTTCTGCATCATTACCAACTGCCTCAGTGACTTTCAGGAATGGATTTGCACCAGGCTTCAACTGTGATGGTCGTAAAATGGATCCTGCATAATTAAACAATACAATTAAATATGATTTGACAATGTTTGAGTCATGCCATAAAACAAAGATGTGAGAGAGAAAATATGCAGGCAGTGAATGTATAGCCCTGTCAATTTCTCAAGGCAAGCAAGGCATTAGATGTGCAATAGGTTAGTAACTATCCATACTGTTCAATAGTTATGATTCTAAACATCTGATTACTTTCACTCACCAAATGGATTACAGGATCCTTTGTTGGAACTTGATGCAAAACTGGAGGTACCAAACCCACCCAGTCTGGGTTTTGCCAGAACCACTCTTGACTGGGATGACCCATTATAGAAATCTTCAATAGGTGATTTTCCTTTTAAGAAAGAAACAACAAAGCCATTACTACATTACTGTTTGTAATGAAATTAAATCAATAGAATTTGACTAAGCTAAGCTATAGCTAAGTAGATATAGACAAAACTCGCATGCACTTTGCAATTCAATGAAAAAATTAACCTTTACATGCCAACAATTGAAATGTGTAATACTGTTACAGCTGATAATTTTATCACATAAAAACAAACTGAAGTGCAAGCCATTATCACTAATGACAAATAGAATGTTAGGAATATATTGGTTACCGTAACAATAACTCTTTTGAGTATTTCTGCATCAGATATATTGCATCACAAAGTAAACTGCATCAATGTAAGTAAAGTAAGCTTTCATTAGGAAGTGTGAAATCAAAAACTTTATGCAGGTGAATGGAAAGGCGAAGTAGTAGTTTCACATTGCAGTAATTGTAAAAAATGTAGTCATAGTCGGATATATCTTTCGCTAGCACTTGAAAATAACGAAACATGTCTTCAATGACAACAAAAACGGACAAAATGGGTAAAATAACAAAAAGAAACTGGTTGATGATGCAGCATGGACAAAGTGAGTAATACATGGTTCTTCAGTCCATAACACATTTCTAAGCTAAGACCATGTAACTCTTTCATTTCATAAATAGAAAATTCACAAATAAGTTGCTACGATGCAGTAAAAATACAAAAATAAGTTAAATCTTACCTTGCTTTGCGTCTGCCATTGTCGAATTTGTAAGTTTTTTTTTTAACTGGACATAGAGAGAGGACACATACCACTTACTAAGGAAATGTTTCTCTTTTACTAAAACATTTGTAATCGTTTTCATAGTAACAATAGACAATCGCTAATTTGTTAAATTAAATCATAATAATAATGTTCCTTGTATTGTAACTAATAAATGTAACGATCAAACCAGCTTTAAAATTGCCTTAAAAACAAAGATACAAATCTTAAATCTGAAAACTGGTTTGATGGTGTGATAATTAGTAACATAATGTCAAATGTGCGACGCATGGCATGCTTCGCTTCGCAATGTGTTTATTATAGTATTCACTGTATATCTGTCTATCATCATCATCATATCAGCCGAAAAACACTGCTGTACATAGATCTGCCCCAAGTCTTTCCACATAGACCGATCTTGAGCCACCCGCATTCATCCGCTGCCCGTGACCCCAAGGAAATAGGTAATACATACAGCGTGAGTCTTTATAAAGTGCACATATCAAAACCAGGGAAACTACACACAATTTCATCGACGGAAAAATTAAAAAAAAAACTATTTTATATGAATATTTTAAAATTTTAAGTTGCAGCTGCTATCCCTATTTAAATAAATTGTTATAGTTATAAGTTTAAAACAATTTATTTAGGTGCTTTTTTAAAACGCTAATTTAGAAAGTTGTATCTGAGTAATAAACGTGCATTTTTTACCATTAGAAAGCTAATACGACGTAGAATAACTTAAAATAAAATAAAGTAGGATAAAGGGGAGGATTTTTCAAGAAATTTTAAATTTATTGTAAAAATTATGAAAAAAATATCAGATTTTCATCAAATGCCTTTTTATTCTAATTTTATGGCGTTTATTTTTTTGAAATTATTATTTTATTGGCACGGCCTATTACTAACAATCATTTCAAAATAAATTCCATTTTGATAGGACATTCAGTTTAAAAGTTATAACAATTTATTTATATAGAGTTAGCAGCTGCCACTTAAAATTTTAAAATATTCATATAAAATAGTTTTTTTTTTAATTTTTCCGTCGATGAAATTGTGTGTAGTTTCCCTGGTTCTGATATTATGTGTACTTTATAAAGACTCACACTGTATAATAAAGTCCACCTACCTAACGGTACTCACTAATAATACCATTGCAGTTTGCACTGTGTAATCGCCTAATTACTCCACTCTAAACAAGCAAGTTGCCAAGTAATAATTTTCACTAAGTACAGGGAGTGTGATAAACGTAGCCCATTTCAATTGAAATTTTAGAATTCAGATTTATATAATATAGTTAATGGAGGGAAGACTAGAAAACATCTGAATGTTTAAATTAGATGTTGAAATTATAATAATTCAACTTTTAGCACGTATTACTTTTAGGCCTGGAGTATTTGACATGTGGCAAGTTGGCAACTCCTTGGGAAAGTGTCTTTACTGTCTTTGGACTTTAATGACAATTGACAGAAGTTATAAAAAAAGAATTGAATTTTGTACGCGGAATTAAATTATTAGCATTTATTAAATCTACGTATTCTACCTTATTAGTAATTGAGCTGCATAATATCTACAACATTTGTGTCTCGGAATTCATTACTATGTGTCAGTGAATTAGTGTAAAAATTTGTTCGTGTTACAAAATCAATTGTAAGTGTGATATTTGATGAAAAGTATGAGTTGGACTTTTCTGGTGTGTTGTCTGAATATCTGCATGCATTAAGCCTGCCAACGGAAGTATTTCCAGCTTCTACAACCTAAGTCACCAAGCACTAAGATACATTTTGAAGGTAAGACTATTTGTTGTCGTGTTTTTGATCCAACCCAGTTTTCGACCTCAAATAGTCAACTTGTTTTTATATTATTGTAATAAGTAAAGTCTTTGAAATAAATAACTTTTTATCTATACCGCTTTCTCAACGTAAGCCTTTATTCTATTAAAATGCGGCTTACTGCATTATTCAAGTGTTATAAACACTGCATGTCAGACAAGATGTTTAATTGAATCCCATTTAATGAAATCAATATAATTAACTATTATTATCTGTGAAAATGATGAACAAACTAAGTTTCATTTGAATCAGAATATTTCAATATAATATTTAATTTACCATGATGATAACTAGGGGGATCCCACGCATTTGTCCAATAATTTAAGTAAATATTATGTTTTAGACTTACTTATTATCTTTCTTGTACACAATTTAAGATCAGTACTAGGGCTGATTTTTGTAAATGGCACATAAAGTTTACATGTAAGTAAAAGCCAACAACACATACATTTTTTTTTCATTTGTAAGAGATCTATATATAAAATGTAACAAACCTAAAGTATTAATGTAACCATTACGAGAAGATTTTTTATCAGCAGAATAAAGATAGTCTTGTAGGTTCTTACATAATGTAAACAAATATTTTTGTGACAGTCTACTGATATTGTACAGTCACTGTTTGTGATAAGATTATAAAGTTAGTGTGTTAGACTTTGAACTATATTTTAAATATTAAAAAATATTTAATTTAAACATTCTTCAGCTTAAATATACAGGTAAGGAAATTTACCCATGGTAATACTATAAATATAAAATGAACACTGTCTGTCTATCTGTTAAATGTTTGTGCCTAAACAACATAAGTAATTAATATTGATGACATTTGTTATTAGAGTGTGCTAAAAACTCACATTAGATATTGGTTAACTTTTGTCATTCAATACCCTGAAGGAGGTAAAATACATGTTTTACTTAAACCATTTTGTTTAGTTAGATTTGTGAAATGATATCATCAAGTTACTTAATCAAATAATAATAATATTTTACCACATACACACATCACCATCTAGTCCCAAACTAAGCAGAGCTTGTACTATGGGTACTAGATAGTGGATAAACATACATATATATACTTTTTTTTGTAAATACATACCTACATATTAAACATAGAAACACCCAGACCAAGACAAACATCCATGTTCATGCACACAAATGTTTGACTTGTGCGGGAATCGAACCCGTGACCTTCGGCGTAGCAGTCGCTTACACTCGGGCTGCGCCAACCGGTAGTCTTATTTTGAATTTAATTAAAAATTAAACTATTATTTTGAAATTGTATTTATTTGACAAGACTAAGTATTTCTGAATTTCTAGTATTAAAACTTAAACTATGCACTTCTAAGCTCAATTTAGTTCAGAGTAACAGCAATAATTTATACAAATTCTGTGAAATCGAACCATTACCATAACCAACCAATCACCAAGGTATGCAATGAATAGGTCTTTCCCATTATAAAAATCAATTCTGCAACATTCTTTTTAATTTATGGATAATCATATGTATTATTTATATAATTAGCAGTGTAAATATCATTTCTTAATTTTAATTAAAATAAACTTATTTATATGTACATAAATTTATCTCCACCGAAACAGCTAAGTCATTGTGGTTACATTAATGTACATAATAATTATATGATCAATTAAACTTGAATATGTATAATAATAAATAAATATAATTATATTTTGTTTTGCCTTGTTTTTACCATGACAATTGACAATGCAGTAATTATGGTTCATCATGAGGTCTTCTTGAATTTGTTCAGTTCAGGGTGTAAAGCATGCTTTATCTGCTAGTTCTCTATAATTCTGATACTGTCCAGTTACTCCTAACTGGCTACAATATCTTGTGGTGACCAATACCCATAGATATTAACATTCTAGTTGGACAATCAGTCATAGCTTTTTAATTGGTGGCTTCCTTCACCTATACACAAAGGATCTTCAATTGAGATGCGGCAACTTCACTTCGACGATCTATCGCAAAATCAGCAGCTGTCGTATTTTTTTTTATTTTTCTTTTTATTGTAATAGGCGGCAAACGAGCAGACGGATTGCCTGATGGTAAGCGATTACCGCCGTCCATGGACACAAGCAACACCACAGGAGTCACAAGTGCGTTGTCGCCCCTTGGGGTTGGGCAAAGGGATAGGATGAGGACTGGGATCAGGGAGAAGGGATAGGGCCTCCGGCACTCTCACTCACCGAACGAAACGCAACAGTTTAGGTACTGTTACTTTACGTTGATTTTCTGTGAGAGGGTAGTACTTCCCATCGAGCCGATTCATGCTGAAATCAGCAAGGCTCTACTACCTATAGAACTATTTAGAAGATATTATAATGGGTTTACCGAATAACCATGAAAGGTTACAAATAAATTGATCAAATTGAGTGTGTCTACTTTCGCTTCTTGTAAACAATCGTGCTTAAGCAACTATTCATTGCTCGGCCAAGAATTTGCAACTACTACGTTCGTATATTGCCGCTCATTGTGTTTCTGTGGTCGGACGCAGGACCCTGCAATCGTTCCTTTTAATTTTTCAAGACTACTCCCGCACTAGGAATATATCCTGTGCCGCGGAGCGTTTACAAACATACATCCAACATTACTTTCAAAACAAATCTTTTGAGTAGCTGAGCAAATTACACTGCAACAGTGCCGAAATATCGGTTACTCAAATCATAAATACGTGGTATATATCCCGTAGGAACAGTAAAAAGTAATGATGGTGACCACGAATGTTTAAATTCATACTTCTAACAAACACAACGTACACTCAGATTCGAAACAACAATTTATGAATCACGCAGTGTTGTGTCAAGCAGTACGCTAACAATGCAGTCTACAAGGGGACTGCCTTTTACCTATTGCCGCGTTAACTAACTGCAGCTAACTCTAAAAAATATACCAGCGCCAACACTTTCAATGGCAAATGAGAATTTAATCGAAAATTAATGAGAATCGTGAGATTTTATTGAGCTACGAAAGAACTTATGAGATTCCTGATATTGTCATCTTAGACAAATTATACATTGGAATCGCTTCGCTATACGCAGAGCGAGACCAATCATTTGTCTAAGATTGTCATCAATTTACTATTTCATTAATTTTATCAAAATCGTCATCGTTCTTATAGTAACTTTCGTGTTAGTTTTGCTTGTAAATGAACTATTTAAGATGGACTAAACATGGGCTTTGTTTACTAGACGATAAGAATTCTTAATTTAGAGAGATTATCACTTTCTCATTTTTAAAGCATGGCTCGTATCGTTGCCGAGTATACTGTGAAGTATTCTACATCGCCTAATATAAACACAAACACAATAAAAAATCAAAGGTGCTGTCAATCCGACCCAGGGGCCAGGCCACGTCGACGGGTAATCAAAAAGAACTCGATACCTCGATATCGACTACCACTCTAAATTTTGACCGTAAGTATCTCGCTTTTCAAATCCAATGAGTAAGTAAATATAACATTATTGAACGGGAAATAGACTTTGTCTTCAGTCTAGATCGAAACATTAATTTCAATTGTAAACATTCTTTACACAATTGCCGATTTACCTTCTAGGGCTTTTCATAACAGGACTGGATGCATTTTCTAAAACCGCTCCCGAGTCCGGTAGGCGCGCTTTTAGAAAATGTTCCAATCGACGAAAGACTAAAATCCAATCGCTTTATATGCGTATTCCCTCTGTATTCTAGAGAGATCATACAGCAGTAAAAATATGAATCATTCATGAGTACCTATCACTACAATGAGTCCCTCTTTGCAAACATTATTTCACCTGCATTACATACACGGCAATTAGTTTTTTTTTTGTACTTGTACTGAATAACCCTAAAAACATAAAAAAAGTGAGATAAACGGCGGTAATCCAAGCAAAGAGAAGTATCCCCAGACTTGCCCCTCGTTTGTGCTGCAGGACCTTAGCTTCAACATGCTAGATAGCATCGAGATCGAGATAGCATAAGTAGTTATCACCAGCAAAGGGATATGAAGCATGATTTAATCCCTTTTCTGATAGCGTGACACTTAGGCCTTTGCCACACTTGACGGAAATTCCGTCGCGGATCTTCCACGGCGGATCGCCTATACAAGTGATTGTATATAAATAACCAATACCAGGCACACTATGCGGATGATCCGTTGCTCCGATTGCTCTCAGCGTTTACCATAACGGAAAATCCGCGACGGAATTGCCGTCAAAGTGTGGCAAAGGCCTTAGCGTCGGTACATATCTGACGGAAAATGCGTTGAGCGTATCATCGGTCTCGTCTATTCCGTCAAATGAGTCCGTACATATCTGACGTAAAATGCGTCGAGCGTATCTGGATCGGTCGCGTCTATACCGTCAAATTAGTCCTGCTACATTACGCGTCTAGTCAGTTTCTGCGTTCAGCATCTACTGTGCGGTTGCGTTGTGTGAAATTGAATTTTAAAACGCCCAATGCATCAGTCAAAATACACGTGGTGCGTTGCGCGCGCGACGCGTGACTTCGACCAACAATGTGTTGACGGAAACGGAACAGACGCTCGACGCACTAACGCATCATGGGTGTGAACGGTTGAATGTTTTATTATATACATATTTGTCTGTTTTTGCGTTACGCGACCGATATACGCGACGCATCTTCCGTCAGATATGTAACGACCCTTAGGATTCTATAAAGTACTTAACGCAACAACAGATGTTTGAATAGCTCCTACCTGCAAGATTATCTAATCTGTGGTGTAAGTCGTAATTTTATTACATCTTGAAACCGCTGCTCTATAACGTGATTTTTTAAATTACGGACTAACTAATGTTCGCTGGTTTTTTTCGGGTAGCCACGTACAATCAAACAAGTCGGCGCTGGTACAGTTTGAAAAAAAAATCCCTTAGTTCGCTCTTAGAGTCGGCGCACTAGAAACTGATTTTGTATACGAGTGTCAATGTGCGTGTAAAGTAGTACTGGAAGCTACGATTTCTTGCTGAGCGATTCTCGCTCTTAAGGTGATCGACCGGGAAGTTGTTCGACTGTACCTTCTAATCTCAGGAACCTATTGTTAAATAATTAGATCGATACATAAAATATAGAAAACTCCGTCAAGTCTTTTCGTCACCCCTACCGCAAAGCCTTAAGACAAAGGTCTTCAACGAGTGCGTCCTACCCGTTATGACTTACGGAGCGAGACGTGGATACGACGTGGTGCGACTGGTCCACCAATTTAAGGTCGCTCAGCGAGCTATGGAAAGGGCTATGCTCGGAGTTTCTCTGAAGGATCGAATTCTTAATGAAGTGATCCGACAGAGAACCAAGGTAATCGACATAGCTCAAAGAATTAGCAAGCTGAAGTGGCAGTGGGCCGGCCACATTTGTCGAAGAACCGATAACGGATAACCGTTGGAGTAGTCGTGTTCTAGAGTGGAGACCGCGCCTTGGCAAACGTAGTGTAGGACGCCCTCCGCCTAGGTGGAGTGACGATATACGCAAAGTAGCTATCAGCGGCTGGACACGAAAAGCCTAAAATCGGGCGTGCCATTGGAGTCGCCTATATCAAGCAGTGGACTCTTGCAGGCTGATGATGATGATACATTAAATATTGTTATTTTATGTTACACGAAACAGTAGTACTTCATAGCATTTACTGAGTGACTAATCGGTCTGGCAAGTGCAATCTATAGGTACATCTATATCTATAGGTACATATAAATAAAATTGGAGTGTCTGTTTATAATATTAAATAATAATAATAATTTATTGTCTTAACAGTGTTACAATATTACAAATTAGTGTTAGGAGTCTCCTTTTAAGCAAAATATGCCTGTATTAGGACACTCCGCTCTTCCATATTAAAATAACCGCTTTATGGATGTACACACACGGTAAATATAAGCCGAAATTATTATTTTTTAATTTTTGTCTGTCTTGTCTATTTGTCTGTTAGTTTTCGCTAATCTCTGGAACGGCTGGACCGATTTTGACAAGACGTTCACTGGCGGATAGCTGATGTAGCAAGGAGTAACTTAGGCTATAAATTACCTAACCGGGTACGCGAAGTAGTTCCCTCAGGTCGCGGGTGAAACCGCGAGAAATACTGTTTGCGGTTGAAATTATTTCAGTAGCAGTAAACTAAGACAGTACAATAAATTTTCCGCATATTTTGTGTAGAATTTGAAACGTAGCTAGCGAATTGTGCGTGGATTACACCCAGCATTTCACTTCAAGTATGGACCGGCTTCAAACTGTCCGTGTGGTGACGGATGAAGAATAGGTACAATATGTCTCTATCCCATTTCATTTCACGGATGTCGTAAGAGGCGACTAAGTAAAATACACCAAGCAAATAAAATCTGCGCGCAGAGATGGAACAATCGGCATTAAACTCTGATCAACCTAATCGATTTTAAACTTTCGCGATTTGTATACATCAAACAAAATAAAGTAGCGGGTCTTAATCGCGTACAACTAACTTATTTAAGGTATAAATACCGCTTTGCTATTGTATAAATGCATGCTCGGTGCAAGACGAGCGAAACGTCGGAACCAAATAGGTATTTATACCTTAAATAAGTTAGTTGTACGCAATTAAGACCCGCTAATTTATTTTGTCTAAACAACCTGTCTGGCCAACGTAGTATAATTGAGTAAATCTTTCTATTGACGCACGGTGCTACTGTGAAGCGTGTGTGTGAAATTAGAAGTGGATTAAATCCGGCAGTGGCTTGAAAAAACTGTAAGCCCAGGCGCGCCCTGACGACGAGGTTGCAGCGGCCAGGTCGCGGCGGCCAACGAAATACATGCATATTATGGAAATATGCATGTATATAAAAATTAGGCTAAAGAAAAATTACCGTAGTTAGAATTTCTAAGTAAATTATTTTTATTTGGTTGAGCTTTTTTTAAATTAAAAACAGAACCTACTCTTGTCTTGTAAATACGTAAATTGGCGTATTTTACGTCATCACATAAGCGTCAATAAAATATCTAATATCCTATTCTGGCTTCGGACTAGGAGTTTACAATATAATTTTCATAGCGGTATAACGGCATTGTTTTGGTAATACCACAAGATGAAATCTGAACGGCGCAGTAATTCAAGGTTGGCCAAATTATAAGTATAAAAGAAAAATTGGGCAAGTGCGAGTCGGACTCGCGCACGAAGGGTTCCGTACCATCATCTATAAAAGAAAATCACGTTCGTTGTATGTATACTTAAATACTTTATAAGTTTCTACCTGTTTATTAAGATCGAGTAACAAATTGCTTAAAAATTACGTTTGTTGTATGGGAGCCCCCCTTTATTATTTACTTTTTAAAATTTAATTATTTATTTTGAAAGGTAATATATAACTACATATTCTGTGATGCGTCTACCTGTTACAGTTAGTAATTTTGAGCAAAAAATACGAAAAAAAAAACACGTTTATTTGTATGGGACCCGCCCTTAATATTTTCATTTTTTTATTTTTAGTATTTGTTAATATAGCGGCAACCGAAATACATAATTTGTGAAAATTTCAGCTTTCTAGCTATCATGGTTTATGAGATACAGACAGACGGACAGACAGACAGCGGAGGCTTAGTAATAGGGTTGTGTTTTTTACCTTTTAGGTACGGAACCCTAAAAAAGAAGTGGGAGATAAGACATATTATTCTATTTCAAGCTAAAAGATGTTCCTACCAATACAAATAACATATTTTTTATCTCTAATGGCCTACAAAAATTGTAAAATATAATAAATGAGATTTCAAAAAAGATTTTCTTCAAAAGTATCAGGTTTGTTTAATCCTAGTCAATAAATTCCATCACTACAAAATCTAAAATACTTTTTCATTATTATTTAAACTGATGTCTAATGTTTTTCGCTTTTTATAACATGTAGCAGATTTGTTTATCATAACATGTACTAACAAAATAGTTTAAAATGAAAAAACACGTATGGAATATTTACCGTATCAACCAATCTGCTTCGTTATCTGCACTTTATTAATTAACCAGCTGTATATTTTCATCTAAATAATTAAGATACGACATAAGCTGCATCATTGTAGATGGAGGTAAAAAATTACGTGGGGAAGACGCAATAACAGTTCTGGTACGTCATTTAGTATAGAAGTGATATCCGACATGACAGGTACTGTTTTAGGTAAAAATATTTTTCTATCAAGATAATATTTTAAAAGCTTTTTTGCTTGTAATTTTTATGTCCGTCCAACTTCGAAATTTAATTTTTATTGCAAGAGATTCCAGATTTGCTTTGCATTAATAAGATCCAGAATTAATTTATTTTAATTATCTATGTATACAAACTTACTCAATTAACTGGGTATAAAATACCTGTAATCCCTTCGATATTGCTTATTTCTAAGTGTGTAACAAACAACTTTCTGTACAAAGTTGTTAAATCAATGGAGGTATCACTTTGCCGAAATGTACTTATTCCAATGTTCTGTTCCCACAATCACCTTGAACTCAACATCTTTTAAATCTTCTTTGAAACTAAGTAAGAATAACTCCTGATTTTTAACTGGATCATATTTTTAGCACAATTAGCAATTACTAACGAAAACAGGTAGTCAGGCATACTTTTAACTTAACGCAGGAACTAGGTATCTATGACAAGCCTAGTCAATATAAACTTGGATATACGTGGTAATTTGATAGAGATTTCGACCTGACCCGAATAATCTTATAAATTCTGGTTATCAACGGTGTTTTTTTAAGTTGTTTATTTTGACACAATTTGAAAAACTAGTAAGATGCAAGATGTAATTTATGTAAAATATAATTTAGCACGGTTGGTACCCGGTACCGGCTCCGCTGAATAGCAATTCGCACTGAGATTGTGTTAATAATTCGGCAATATTCTAATGTGATATGTGAGTTGCTGAGTCACTGTGATACGGCGGTGGCAGCGGCACGTAGCGGGTAAGCAGGCCGTCTGTTCGAGTGCACAGTCTGACCGAGCGTCACAGCGCGCGTCCACCTGCTGAACACTTCAGCAGTCCAGTCGCGATGTCATTAAACACAACAAAACCGTTTTTTTATAAATAATATCAACAGTTTTAATTTATCGTGTGGTTGTGATAGTGATTATATCGGGTGTTCCAGTCATATTTATTGTGTGTGATATTAATTAAATAGTGTTTATAAGTGATTATCCAAGATCTCTTTTAGTTTAAGTTAAAATGAAGGTTGTTAATGGTGAAAATGGAGTGCAATACAGTCCCTTCGATATGGGTAAACATGATTATTATTTGGACACTTGTTAAGTACTTTTTATGTTTGTTATTTTATGTAAATCGTACTTCAACAAAACACCTATTTGGCATTTATCTGGTACTTAAACATATGGATACATCTAAGCCTTTGTCGAAGAGCTGCTTAGAAACTCGATTACCAGTACTATCCTAGAATATTTCTCTTGTTTAGCCATTTAGCATTTAAAATGATACAATTGCTTTCAATAATTTAACGTAGTTTCCTTTGACGAATAAAGACGGCATTCAATAGCCAATAGTATAAAAAACTGTCGTAATGAATTGAAAACCTTACTGTAATACAATAGGGTATTTGACTAAAAAAATCGAATTAGTCCGTCAGTTAGATTATCGAAAAATATTGGATACGTATTTTTTGTTTTTTCAAATCAGTAAAAAATTACGAAGATAAAACGCATCAAAGATGGAGAAACGTCTAGGAGTGGGGGCCTGTAACGTCACTTGCCAGTAAAAAGTGTACTGGCAAGTGACGTCACACGAGTTTTCAGCGAAGTTTGTAGTCTTCATTTTTTGTTTACGTGACTAAAGAAAAAATACGTATCCAATATTTTTCGATAATCTAACTGACGGACTAATTAGATTTTTTTAGTCAAATACCCTATTAAAGACGGTTTTATTTTTCCGCAGAATATTTGCATGTCATGGTGAACATTGTATTTTTTAGCCGTCCCAATCTAAATCGCAGTAATAGCGACTTTGTTTTTATTCAAGTATATTTTTTTAAGAATCTGAAAATAGTCTTTGAATAGACACATTCAACTAACTTTCGTATAAAATGAATTGTTTACATAATAAACCAATCAACAAGGTATTAGTGAAGGAAGGATCATAAACTCACTAATATATTAGTGATTAAGTTTGTCTTTTTAGTGCTAGAGTCCATAGTACATATAGATGACAACTAAGAACAAAATACATAGAGACTCACTTTTGAGCAATGTTAACACCACACTGATGTTTTTGCGAACAGTATTGGAGGCAGCCATGATCATTGTTTTGTATTTACGTATACATTCTGAGGTGATCAGTCGATAATTATGGATCCAGGAATGCATTATCGACGATTGCCATCGTTTATCAGTTTTTATGTTTTTGCTCTACTAAGGCATTCAATTGCAACTTCTGTGCCTTACATCTTATGATGAACGGGGACTAAAGTCTGTATAACTCAGCTATAAACGATAAGACGAATTCATTCAAAGTCTAAGTCCGGTATTCTATGAAATGAAGATCGGAACCAATTACACGATGAACTGTAATTATCATAGACAATTGTGAGTCACTGCTATCAAATATACGCAGTTGCTGCTGCGTCATCAGTGTCATCACCGGTTATTACCATTTGCCCCACAAATCTTATTTACCTTCAGGCCTCCAACGAACTAGCAGCGGTCGGTATAAGCCTTCGTATCAGGAACGTTCGCAGTTCATACGTCTTCAGATCGATTTCTATGATAGACGGTTATCTAGGAACTGCAGGTGCCTATTGTTTTAACCATAAATATAAGACAATTAGATGCTTCTGGAGGATGAACAACATTTAAGTTATTTTTAAATTTTAAGGCAGCTGACAAAAAGATTTGTTATAAGGGCAAATCACAGTTAGTTGGTTGAAAATCGGCTTTTATCTTTATCGTGTGCATCGCTTGAAATGCGTTCGTAACTTCGTACACTATACCTGCTCTAGGCAATCTCTGAAGGGTTGGCGAGTAGGCGTGTTAGACATCCCGGACACTAAACAACGTCCTATCTACATACCTCGACGTCCCACACAGTTAAGTGGATCGGTTTTAGCATAGGTCACGGCCTAACCAATTGTTTATATCATCATCATCAGCCTTTAACAGTCCACTGCTGGACTAGGCCTCTCCTTTGAAAGGAAGCTTTGGCCTACTATACCACGCTGGCCAAGCGGGTTGGTATAGGGTTTGTATCAAGTTTTCCTTCTCTTACAGTGCTGTTCTCTGCATAATATGCTCCCTCTGTCGGCTCTTACGACACCCATGGGATGATATGGGGTGGTGACATTCCGTATTCTTAATCCGTCACCACACGGATAAATGGAATTTTATTGTTTATATGTTGAAACAAAAGTAATATAAGTATTAGGTAGGTATAAGCTAGAATAGTATTATATTATCTGTGGTATAAGTAAGGACTTAAATTTAAAACGACTGCGATTTGCGCTATCTAAAATATACCTACTCAAATGTCGAAGCTCTTTTATCTGATACGGTTTTCTGTTTGGTCATTCAGGTATGGAGACTGACGAGGATGTGTCGCGCAGCAACTTGTTGGACAACATGCCGCCGATCAGCTCGGATGTGCTGGAAGGCGAAGTTGGTACAGGGTCCAACGACATTGGCGACATGACCTTCTGCATGGGCAACTATATCAATGACTTTATGAAGGTACGTCCCTACTTACTTACTTTTACTTACTTTACTTACTTCTGGTTTAAGTGTAGGTATGAGGGAACTTTTTGCTATCTTATCATGGAATAAAATGTCCTTGAAGCTTGGAATTATCTAATTGCAAATCTGAAGAAATTTTACAATTCACACTCACGTCACGCTTAGCTTAAAGGAGAAAGACCAAATACGGCCTGTAGCGGCCAGAAAGTTGTGAATCGTTGAAATTAAAGATATAATTTTTAAAAATTTTACATCGTTTTCGTTTCTTGATAGAGTATCGGTGAAAGAATTTAGTTTTTAAAGATTAATTATTTTGAATAAGCTATGGTAATAGCGGATGAATGTCTTATGTTGCCAGCATTAAAAATAAAATGAAGTATGGTAGGCAGAAATTGTTTTAAGGAAATAATATTTTTATTACTATATTAGAAAACAATATATTTTATTTACTTTATAAGTATATTTGTAAAAAGAATCAAGAAATATATAATTTACTATACATTCCATAATTATTAATCGGTAAAAATCGTTTTGTTTTTTAATCGATAGTAGAAATATTTTTTCAAACCATTTGCAACACTTTTTTTATCTGTTATGTCATTCGTGTTGCTACTGTGTATCGTAAATATTTTGCTCTGATTTATTGGTGTTTTCGTTCGGTTTTAATGTAATGTAATTGAATATAAATTCAATAATAATGATCAGTACCTTCTACCCATGCTAAGAATATGCAGCGGTGTTTGTGATTGTGGTTAGCTTTTTTGGACGAGTATACATAGTACGAGGTTCCCTAGTACACAGGTGATTATTCATTATTATTGCCCACTCTTTATGTAGTTTTTGTTCTTTAAGACGCAAAGACATACTTTTATTTGCATCTAGGTATTATGTTTATGTTAAAATTCAATTTTGAGGTATATTTAGTTGCGGAATAATTGCCATTTCAAATATCTCGTATCTTATTTCCACCAAAAGTTATTTAAAAAGAAATTATACAGGTTAATAGAGTAGTCATTTATCTTCAAAACACACATGGTGTTGTGTTTGGCCGTGCCAGGCCCATAATGTATGGCCAAATGGTACATCTCCTTTCTACATACATTTCTGTTGGGGTAGGCGGTTTCGTGAACTATACTTATTTGTTTATTACTTATCACATAATAGATGTAGAATATATTGCAGTGTACTGTGAATTGTCTACAAAAGCGTAACAGTATTTTTTCGAGAAAGATTCTCGCGGAATTGAAAATCTTCAATAAGACATCTCGCGGGCCCCTTGATGTTTGTACAGTTGTGAAAATATTACATGATTATACCTACATGAAGGCGCAAAATTATATCATTATATTCCTATATCCATATATTTTATTTAACAAAGCTGTTACCTATTGCTTCAGATCATCTTAGTCTGATTTACAATTCAACAAAATTACAAATTAAAGAGTCTATATTCTAGACGAAGGAGAAACCAAATTATTCATTTAGAAATAATATTTCAAAATTTGCTACATCATAGGTATTTAGCGTTATTCAGCGAATTTCTGTGCATTGTGTGTTTTCCGTTGTATTTTCACTTTACACACAGAGAAAAACTGCTTTGTTAAGTATTATTTCAATGCTGTAACGAACAGCTTGCTATCACCTTGATTAGACTTCGCCCGCCCAGGCGTGCCTGGGATTCGCTTATCGCGATAAAAAATAGTCTAGGTCACTCTCCAGCCTCCGAACTCCACAAAAAATATACCATAACGTCGCTATGTCACAAAGTAAAAGAAGGACAAACAAGCAGGTGAATTTTCAGTTAGTATGGATTTTCCTTTAGAATTGTGTTATGACGATATTGCGTGATATTACTCATTTTCAAGGAAATACCAGTATTTCATTTCTTATCCTAGAGAGAGCAAGTTAAACATATTTTCTATGATCTGCGTATACAGCAAAACATTTGAATGACAATTATCGATACAGTCATATAGGTATATGACGTGCTGTCTGTAAACATCTTTCTAATCGTAACTTAAATATTGCAATCATTATTACAATATAAGCTGGCGTATTTTCTGACTGCTTGGCATACTGTTCGGTTATACTGGCATAGCGAAAGCGGGCTTACACTACGCAGCAGGATATAAAAACTTAGGTCCATAACTCTGAACAAAATTAGTTACTCTGCCAGAGAAGACACCAAAACTTTTATCTTTTGGTTACAAGTGCAGCTTGTTATAAACAGTTATCATCATTTATCAGTAGTCACATCACGCAACCTTTAATCTCATTTCTATTAGAACGCCTGAAGGAAACGGATTATAAGTTCTGTAGAAGGAGCTCAGTAAAAAGAAAAACAATTTTAGTCGGGAACTTGCTGTCAATACTCTCTTGTCATGGCACGCTTATTTGTTGGAGAAGTTCGGCAATCACTTACTTATGAGAAATTTCTCAGATTAAGTTTAAGAGGAGAGACCGTCCTATCATTAATTGCTTGCCGAGTTCTTGCATTTTACTGACTTGATGCTCGAGATTGGCAGTATAGGTACTTAATGGTATAATAGTCGTTTTGTTTGTTATCATAATTATGGTAAGTCTATCTAACATTTCTAAAAAAACAACAACGGGCCGCAAACAATTAAAATAATATAATAAATACCTAATAAAAGTTGGAATACCTACTAGTATACACCGGCAATAGGCTCGCCCCCTATTACGTGGGACGGACCTAAAAATTCATGGCGAAATGTGGGTGTAATATATATAAATAAACTTCTGCCTACCCCTTCGGGGATACAGGCGTGAGACTATACATTAAATAAAATAAATAGTATACAGCCGGCTTCAAACTTTTTAGAATCTATGCTGAAGCAATCTGGTCAGAAAAACAAATCTTCATAAAAGAGATCAGCAAAACAATCAGCATACCACAATCACTTGTAAAACCAGCGGGTGAGAACCCTTTTTAGGAATTTGTGCCCATACGCCCCGTATAATAACCCTAGTGCCCTTACGCCCCTTACTATGCGTAATTATGCTGGTGAAGTACGGTCGGCAAAAGGACCTAAACAACATTATTTTTTATAATAAATTAAGTAATAGAGAAAGAGTAAAGTTGGGTTTTGTAAATAAAAACAAAATCACAGATTGATAGCGTAGTGGAGAAACCGTCGGACTGCTATGCAGAGGGTCTCGAGTTCAAATCCACGGAGCGCACCAATGACTTTTCAAAGTTATGTGCGTATTAATATAGCACTACCTATACGAAAACATCGTGAGGAAACGTGCATTTCTGAGAGTTAGTTAGTCAGCCAACACGCACTTGGCCAGCGTGGTGGATTATGGCCTTACCCTTCTCATAGTCAGGAAAGGCCCGTGCCCAGCAGTGGGACAGTTTATATACAGGGCCGATGGCGATGACGTTATCTTAATACTAAAACACTTCATCGAACTTATTATTGTAGATCCTCTTTTTATAATTATCCGCCTCGCAGTAATGTAACTTTTTCAATCGTCTGTCCATTTTTAGGGTTCCGTACCTAAAAGGTAAAAAACGGGACCCTATTACTAAGCCTCCGCTGTCTGTTTGTCTGTCTGTCTGTCTGTCACCAGGCTGTACCTCATACACCGTGATAGCTAGAAAGCTGAAATATTCACAAATTATGTATTTCGGTTGCCGCTCTAACAACAAATACTAAAAATAAAAAATAAAAATATTAAGGGGGGATCTCATACAGTAAAAGTGTTTTTTTTTTCTTATTTTTTGCTCAAAATTACTAACCCCTCGTTTTCACCAAGAAACATGTCCAATACATGTTTTATACAAAACTTGTAGACAACATAATTATTTGTTTTATACATGTCTTGAACATGTCTCAAACATTATTTCGTTCACACTGTGTAGCCAACAAGTATCTATACAAGTATAAAACACATTTGCGTTTACACTGAAGTCTGTTACAGTTTAAAACATGTCTTATACATTGATAGCGTTCTCACCTACAAAATACAGTCGTGTTTTAGACAAGTATTGTTTATTTTATTGCAATTTCTGTATTATACAAGTATTAGACAAGTTTTAAACTTTATCCATGCTTGTTGGATAAAGTTTTTTTTTACTGCACGGTTGGCGTATAGTGCATAGATTATACAGATATACGTATAGTGGTTTAAGCGGCCGCCTCATCGCTTGACATTGCGCTGAGCGTTGTGGGTTCGATTCCCACACGAGACAAAACTTTGTGTGATCCATAAATTGTGCCCGTATATTGTATGTTTGTAAAGTCCCCCGCGACACAAGATTTAGTCCTAATGAGGGAGTTGTATTTAAAAAAAAATAGTTTTCAACATACCGGACGAACCGCGCTTTTTACTTCGTGAAAACGAAATAAGAAGAAGAACGGAGTGGTCAAAAAAACAAACTTTAGAACTCATTGAGCTTTTGCATGTACAAGAATGTCTGAGGAATGTGAAAAATAAAATATATAAAGATCGTCAGAAGAAAAAAGACGCATTGGCAGCAATTGCTTCGCAAATGTACATTAATGTTTTTTATTTTTTAATTATAGACTCACGCCTGTATCCCTGAAGGGGTAGGCAGAGGTGTAATACTTATTACACCCACATTTCGCCATGAATTTTAAGGTCGCCACGTAATAAGGGGGGGGGGGGAGGATATTGCCGTACCGTTACCAGACTCCGTGCTGCCACTGAGAATTCGGAAAAACCCAGTAGGTAATACTTTTGCCCGACCCGGGAATCGAACCCGGGGCCTCTATTTAGCAGTCACATACGCTATCGACTGGACCACGGAGGCAGTGTTAAAGATGTTGATAAAATATAACAAACCTCAAGAACCAGTTTAATAGGGAAGTAAATAAATTAAAAACGAAGTCAGGTTCTTTCTTTTAAAATAAAACTACTGCTTGAATTTGTCTCGAATTCTACAAGTTTAGCTACGACAAAAACATGAGATCATAAACATGCAGACAACTACAAGTTTTCAACCAACAAGTTTCATACAAGTTTTATATACATGTCTACAACAAGTTACATACAAGTTTTCTATACATGTCTACAACAAGTTACATACAAGTTTTGTATAAGGTACAACAAGTTTTATACATGTGTATAGTTTTGTATACAACATGTTTTATACATGTATATGAGAAAAGAAAACATTGTCAAAAACTTGTTAAATACATGTATTATACCTTGGTGAAAACGCGGGGTAACGGTAACAGGTAGACGCTTAACATTTTCACAGAATATGTAGTTGTATGTTACCTTTCAAAATAAGTAATTAAATTAAAAAAAAGTAAATAATAAAGGGGGGCTCCCATAAAACAAACGTATTTTTATGCAATTTGTTACTCGATCTTAATAAACTTAAAAAAATATTTAAGTATACATAACAAACTTGATATTCTTTTGTAGATGATGGTACGGAACCCTTCGTGCGCGAGTCCGACTCGCACTTGCCCAATTTTTTATTATTTTATTAAAACGAAGGATGGCGATTGTTTTAAAAAGTACCAGGGTAACAGAAATGAACAGAGGTAAAAAGCTGGTTACAAAGTTATCAATCGGTAATATGTTTTGAAAAGTACCAGGGCAACATAAAACCTAGTTTTGAACTTATCAATCAGAAATCTGGCACTGAAAGGCTCATATGGAAAACTCATTACCTACTATTTTAAAAGCAGTTGTGTGTTCATTCATATTCATAGATCATAGAATACCTTACTAAATTAAATATGTCTACGTAAGTAAATAAAAACAGATAACTTCTTTTTTACAATCTTTAGCAATACCTAATTTGAATTTAGGTACACAATGCAGTATGAACACAATACTAAGTACTTACACAGATAGCAATATTTAATTTTCTAAGTCAGTATTCAAAATTTTATAACCAGACTAAACACGGTACGATCAGACAAAACTTTGTTTTGTGTGACAAAACTTTGTTTTGTCTAACCGTACTATTTTTATTAATAATATCATAGATTGTAGGGAATGTTACGATACACATTAAATACAAGGCACGCAGTGTAATGATTACTTATTTGTCACTGTGTAAATGCGATAAATAGGAATGATTCAGGTATATTCTAGTGTTTCGACAGTTCTTTCGTATCTATCAATGTATACAGCTTGAGGGGAAACCCCGTTCACCTAACTCAATATCATACAAGCCTATCGACTCTTGATTTGAGTATGTTTGAAAAAAATATGCAAATGTGCGATGAGTTGAATGTGCGGTGCGGTTTTAATGAGACAAATTCGGCATTTGTGTGAATTTATTGTTAAAACTAGCTGTTTCTTGCGGTTTCACCCGCGTCCTGATGGAACTACTTACCCGCGTAACCGGTTAATTTATAGCCTAAGTTACTTCAGCTATCCGCCAGTGAAAGTCCCGTCGAAATCGGTCCAGCCGTTCCAGAGATTGACATTGAAAAAAAAGTCATTTCGGTATATGTACCGTGTATGCATAATAAGCATATGCATTTAGTAAAAAGCGGTTATTTTAATATTACAAACAGACACTCCAATTTTGTTTATATGCATAGATGTATAGATAAGCCATACTTCGTTTCAATCTAAACTAATATCATGAAGGTGATAAGTTTGGTTTGTTTGTTTGAACGCGTTTATCTTGTATTGGCTAGCTCATTTATCGAGGAAAATGCGGAGCAATAGCCCTAAATAACGCGGGTGTAACCGCGGCCTGAGCTAGTAAATTTATATCACAAATACGATAACTTTGTCTATTTGTCACATATTTATTGAGGGTTTTCTGAAATGTGGAAATAACGCTCACTATGCGGCAGCACTGAGGCATCAGGTCCAGAAACCTGTCAAAACTGTCAAAGCCCCTATATTTTCGTACATCTGTGTTTGTTTGTATTATGTGTGTGTACGCGTCTGTACATATCTGACGTCAGTTTGGACCTGACGCATACTAAGCGCCGTCTGGTGGTAGAAAAATGAGGTATTCCCCGAAGCACACCCAAACGAAGCACACCCAGACGGAGCACACCTAAAGTATTCCACGTTGCACACCCGTAGGTGGGCTTCAAATTAAAAAATATAAATAATTAGTTTCCTATTCCACGAAGCACACCTACGAATATAACTCGCATAGTGCGGGGACTCAGAAATAAAAATGTCGAGGAAATATTTATTATTTAAAAGACTAACCAAAATATGTAACATCTTTCAGTTTAATTATAATTATGTGATACGATACTTGTCATTTTCATAATATTCATATATAAATCCCATACATAAAACGTAAACATAATGCACTAATAGTCAACGCGTGCGCCCGCCACAATTCCCGAGCTAACCCGAATTTAGCCGAGCGCTTCCGGAACTTGTTTACATGCTTAGTAATTCTCATTACACTATCACGACGTCACGGGCTGAGTGTACCTGTGCAATTGTACGCTGGTCTTGTTACTGTTAGTTTTTCTGTTTTTCGTGTTTCAAACAAAATAATGGAGCCGATGGCAGGTCCGAGTAGTTGAACATCTATTAATTACGTACTTGGCCGGAAGGGGACACAAGTGTTAGTGTATAATAATAAACTATATAGCAAACACAATATTTATAAAAACGGTACAGCCTTGTGGCGGTGTATTAAAAAAGGGTGTAATGGCTTACTCACATTAAGTAGCATGGAAGAAGTTGTTAAAATAAAGGAACATAAATGTGCTTCGAACGTTTTGGAGACCCAAATTAGTGAAGTAATGCATGAACTCGAGCAGCAAGTTGTTTCCACAATGGAGCCCATTCCTACAATCTACAAGAAACTACTTAACGATACATTGGACCGAGGATTGTATTTAGTCAGCACTGGTATGCCACAATTTAAAAATGTTAAGTCCGGACTCTACAGGAAACGAATTGAACGATTTTACATAAAACTGGAGTGTATTATTATTATTAGTTAAAAGGTATAAGAAAATATAGATCTCAATAGAAAACTATATTTACAATGTTTTTGATTTTTGTTCAAGATTTTATTGCAATTATGAAACCATCTGTGATTTTTGGTACATTACAAAAATGACAAATTTGTGTCACATTATTGTAATGAAACTGAAAGACGTGAGAAATTTAAGTTAGTATTTTAAATAAACAATATTTTATTGTATCGACATTTTTATTTCTTAGTCCCCGCACTATGCGAGTGATATTTGTAGGTGTGCTTCGAGGAATAGGACATTAATTATTTATTTATTTTTATTTGAAGCCCACCTACGGGTGTGCAAAGTGGAATACTTTAGGTGTGCTTCGTCTGGGTGTGCTTCGTTTGGGTGTGCTTCGGGGAATACCTCGAAGGAAGAAATATCTAACACCCTCATTATGTGAAACCCCTTCGTGTAGATTAATACAATTAACAATTTGTATTTTATCTGTACCGATAAAAACGGCTTGACCAGTTTGACCACTGATAAAACAAAGTCAATTTAAAATCGCCAAGTCACGGTTAGCACTATTTACTCATTATAATGTAAAATAGCTTCACGAGTGATTTCTTTCAAGAGTTTTGTTTTATTTTTGTATTGATAACTATAATATCTGGTAACTCCGCGTTGTGGTACTATTTACTCTTAGCACATTGACTGCTGGCCTAAGATTCGTAGACGGCCTTTTGCTATGCGGCCAGTACGCATATCCTGCGTGTATCCGCACCCGCAGAGCGTGCCCAGCCTCTCGTGCTTAACGACACGCAACGAGCGTGCAGGTCGAGCGTGTGTCTGTGCTGACGCGACACGCGACGTACGAGTTGCTATACAAAAAAAACACACATGAGTGGTCGTCAGCACATGTGTCGTATGGGTATGATTCACGCGTCGCGTGTTTCGGCAGCACGCTTGTATATTTTTCCCTAAACACGACTATTGTGGGCTAGCCGCATCGCAGGATCCGACACTTGGGACACACCATATACGTTTCCAGCAGTCAATGTGTTAGGTAGCATTTTTCACTTTATGGTACTTTTAACCAACTATCTTTAGTAAGGCCGTTTTTTTTTAATAGTCGTACCCGCGTGCCTATGTTACCGACTTAGTTCAACGTTGTTTATTCCGTTTAGTTCACAACGTAACACCTATAATCGTCGATGCAAATTTTACACCCAACCTCGAATAGATAGTAAGGACGAGAAGAATCTGGAGGTCAATCATCAGGCAACCTGTAATGGCGATGAGCAATTTGTATATTAAACATACAAATAACCATACTACCAAGTATACATGGATTCTGACCTAGTGCGTAAAGGTTATCAATATTGGAATTTATAGGTTTCATTTCACTATAATTGTCTCATCTGTGATTTCACTTTAAACGAGAAGATTTTTGCGTACAACTACTTCAATACATAAGTCTATGTATGTATGTATGTGTTCTTTATTCTCTGGTTAACTATAGAGATAGCTAATTCTTGGAAGCTGCTGTCGGCATTACTGATAGCATGGTTTGAGGCTATCTACCGATTTCTCTTATTTTTTATCATTTACGGCCGCTTTTACCGCTGGCTGATAAGTTCCTCTTAAATCAATCTTTCAAATAACTCACACATATTTCGTTTCAATTGTTTGTGTTGTTTTCAATCTGGAAGATATGACCTATATACGGATGATGCCTTATAATTTTATGGATATGCCTATCCAGAGGTGTTGAAATTAGTCCTAAAGGAAGTTAGTGCAAGCAATTATTGTTTACACTACAATAATTGCTTAACATAAGTGACAAAGCGTAAATGCTCACTCATACATACATACATACATAGACTCACGCCTGTTTCCCCGAAGGGGTAGGCAGAGGCATATTAAACGCCCACTTTTCGCCAATGTTTTGATCCCACGTAATAGGTGGCGAGCCTATTGCCGCTTATCAGGATATTTTGTTTGCCAGAGCCTCGTCCGTTGATCGGCAGGTGCAACACTTGCAGGTGAGGTTGGCTTGGGACCCTAAGTTCTTGTTGGGAACCCTATGCACCCTCATGTATGCATCAATGCTCACTCATTTGGAATATTTACTGCAGAGCATACAGTCACAGATTACTAATGGTACAGTGGCTGATCTTCACCGATCTATTGATTATCGCAGTCGACAATCAGTTGCGCCGGGCCTCTTAGACAATACCTACATATAAAGCATGTTAGATGATATACAACATAATATTATTATTATTAGAATCCGCAAATACCTAACTCAAAACAGTTATGAATATACCTACATACTTATCGTATTTTAACACGACGCAATGACAAAGCAAATTTTTATCAAATAGGTGTTATACATGTTGTGTTCGCATCCGTCAATGTGTGCGTAAGAACTGGATACTATGTTTACACAGTGTTTATATGTGGGCGTGGTGTGATAATCAAATTCAATATATGTATGTGTTGATTAAATACAATTTGCTGGGCAAATTTGAATTCGATTTAGATCTAGCATTAACCGACCCAATTGTAATGTGTTTGCCCTTCGATGATTCGTCAATGCCATTGTGGTTTTTTCCTAAAGCGGTGAGAGGACAGCTAAACAGATTCACACGGTTATTTGATAAGCAATATTTGGTAATTTTTGTGTGAACAAGGTATAGAGCATATTTTTTATTTTTACGTAACCAGCTGAATATTGCAAGTACTGATTTCGACATACGTTAGTTAGTATCTGTGTTCACAAGATAGTGGAATCATTCATTACAAAAGCATTTAGATTATTTGAAAAACAAAACATGACATTGAATATTATATTTTAATGAAACTGTTAAAGCAATCCAGATGTCTTGTCTTGTGTTGTGCAGTGCTGTTGTTTTGTTTCCGTGGCTTTATTTTATTGGGTGATTGGGACAGTCAATTGCATCTTACGGCCCTTACCCTGAGTTCAACTGAGGAATAAACAGCACTTTCGCAAGGTACTATCAGTGTGCGGAGCGCTAACTTTGCGATATTCTTTGATTCCTAAACCCACAAGTGAATACCCAACGTTTCGCTTAGTAAATAGCAAGCAAAACGCAGCGTAACGCTTGGGAGCTAACTAGGGTTGCCAGTTCTCCGGGATTTCCGGGATTGTCCCGGAATTAGGCGTGTTGTCCCGTGTCCAGTAATTTTACGTTGCTGTCCCGGAATTCAAAAATATTAGTTTTTTCACAAAGTTACAATACTCCGGTTGCAAAAGTCAAACCAATCATTTCCAAGTATTAAAAAATCCCGAAAGTCCCGACCCGCATTATTTCTAAGTATGTATAAAAGATCTATTTCTAAGTTACTTTTTTAAACACTAGCCAAAGCAGGGGGGGGGTGTAAATGTCCCGGAAATGATACGGCCGTATCTGGCAACCCTAGAGCTAACTGAAAGGCGTTTTATTCATAAACTTTATAATTCCCTTACGGCCAGAACCAATGTTTAACCTATCCATGGATTTGGCTATTAGAGATACATATTTAACTTAACCCTTTATAGGGCATAGTGACCCTGCGGTGGATGAACTTCACTGATGATTTAGGTATAATATGGGGGTAGGAAATGATATATATACTTTTTTATTTTTTTATAATTTTTCTATGGTGGGAAATATATCCCCTTTGCCCATGTAGGAGCCAGGAGGACTGTATAGAACATAGAACAGTACGAGTATGGAAAAGGTGATCTTGAATTAGTCTTATGTAAGTACTATAGGTTAGTCTGTGGTCTACGTAAACAACAAATATAATTAGAAATCGAGTTTTATTCATAGGAACAATGACTACTGTATGTGAAAAGCCGTGAAAAATGGCACTATTCATAGTGGCACAGCACACAGCCACAGCCACCCACAAGCAGAGGGAATATGTTTCCCACCATAATAAACGAATATTTTAAAATATCAAGACACCCAGGCAAAAAGATTTGCGTAAAATCCTTCAAATGAAATATAATAACACATGCTAAAAATAAAACTTGCCTACGTAAAATTGCTACTTTTCAAACTTCAACAAACCACCGAAGAAAAATATACTTGACAGTTTACAATTTCTTTACGTCAAAATAATGACAGATTAATAAAAAGTAGCTATAGTAAAAATAAGTACCGCAAGGATGAAGTTTCGTTACTAAAAAAAATTAAAATCATGGTGGGAAAAATATCCCCTATACCCTAACAAGGGTTAAGCTCTCTGTATCTCTAGTAGCAAATCCACGGAAACGTCAACTATTGGGACAGGGCGTTAGAAAGCAACGAACTTCTTACAATTCCACTGTTACTTGACCCTTAGGGGCGGAACATATCTGACGGAAGATCCGTCGAACGTATCTTCGGTCGCGTATATTCTGTCAAATGAGTCGGTACACATCTGACGGAAAATGCGTCGAGCGTATCTGCACACATTTGCTAAAAGCGTGGCTATTATGCACACATATAACACCCGTATTCACAAACGTTACTATGAGGTCTCATAGTTTGAATGGACGCACAGAGTACAAAAAACCTATTCAAAGACAATACTCGAGTGCCGGCTAGCACTATGCGTCCCTTAAAACGAACGCACAGCTAAGGTACCCCGCTAGCTAATAGGGTCAATTTTGTGTTTGACTTACGTCAAAAACGTAGGTTATGTATTATTTGCGTAGTTCGGTGTACTTTGCTCGAGGTTATTTTCGCTTCAGTTTACAATGGATTATAGTAGCGAAGAAGAATTTGATAATTATATCAACGAACAAAGAACAACTACCTAGGTACTAGGAGAGTTGTATGGGATTTCCAAAATCCTTTTGATTATTATAGTTCGGAGGAATTTAGACGACGCTATAGGTTTTCCAAAGAAGTGATGTTTTTTCTACTCATACCACTAGTGAATGAAGACCTAGAAAAATTAACTGCGAGAGGACTTCCAGTACCAGCTATTTACCAAGTTGTAGGTTTATCCATATTTATTATGTTCACAAATCCACAATTCAATACAAATATACCACGAAGTAAATCGGCACAGAGACTGAATAGTATTGTTTACAGCTACTTAAGAGGTTATGTTATGACAAAATTGACAATTAAAATGAACATGAATGAACGTCAGTGAAGCGCAATGAACTACGCCACATACGCGAACCAATCAGAGAGCTCTATTTAACGCAGTGCGTTCTCATAGTTATGGGTCGTTTGAGTATTGTTTATGAATTGAAAGGCTGGCCATATGCGATGCACTGAGAAATGTCTTACTTCGCATAGCGTTGCTACTTTACTTACACAAGTATCGTTTGTGAATACGGGTGTTAGTTTGTTCGTGCAGGGGCGTACTCAGGGCAGCTCAATATTTTACTGTCTTATTCTTTTACCTAATCATTTTTCGTGTTCCCTGATGTTATGTAGTCACTGAAGTCCGGTAGTTATTTATATTGTAATTCGAGTTTGACTATTAAAAATATGTCGGACTTAAGAGATTTTTATAGTAGCCAACAAGCGTTATTTGAATATATTTCCTATATAGGTATACGATTTGGTTACGGTTTTTAAGATTTTTTTTACAAATGATATAGAAGGGGTTACAGTTACAGCGCATGACGCAAAACGTTTTCTATGTAGGTATTTTAATATATAAAGTTTGGAAATTAAAAGGCGTAGCCGTGAGATTCATTGCCTGTTATTTCTCATGGTTTTAACTTCTACGCCTCTACGTCGCATTAAGTGTAAATGTAGAATCTTTGGTAAAAGTGGATTTTGGTTACAAATCGTGTTCTTCGTGTTTAATATTCAATTTTTTTTTTTGTTTAATAAGACAACTCCCGCACTAGTAATAAATCCTGTGTCGCGGGGGACTTTACAAACATACAACTAACGGACACAATGAACATTCAGACTCAGACAAATTCTCAGTGCTGGTTTTTAGGTATTTTTTTGAAAATATTATTAAATTCATAAATAATTCTGCCAGACTCATTACGACGGCAGTAATTCCCGTAGACCTTTAGAACCTCATACCTAAAAATTGGCCCACGATCCAGGCTAGCAAGTATGCGTACACTCATAGCACATACTAACACTACATTATTCTACACATTTCATTTCTGAAAAAATAAGTAAGGTCTGGCGGCCCTGGCATCTTACTCTACTACGCGTCACTCAAAATCACCGATCTGGGAATGACATGGATATGGCATGTCCAATACCTACGAATTTAGCGTGCATACCTACGAAATGTTGGGCAATTTAAAATGGCTGCGATTTGGGTTGTACTCCAGAATATAATCGATATCGATATGGAGCCGGTCAGAGGAAACCTATACATTTTTGTAGTAAGTTACTTTAGTTAGTTTAAATCTTTTGCCAGATTAGTTTATTTCATAATGCAAATGTGGACGAACATGGCAAAGCGAAAGACGATCCTTGTGTCAAACATGTAACAAAATATTCTCTGAGAGCCAATATCGATACTGTGTCGCTGAGAAAGTACCGGACATGAATGGCACCATACATACGGTAATGAAAGACACAGCCTGAAGCACTGATTCATCTGGTTTTTAGACATACACACATCAACAAAGTCTAGGGATATTTTATATTTCATCAAATATCTAAAAATCTATGAAGAATTTTCTGATACAGTAAATAGAAGAATCATAGATTATTTTAAGGTCTTTAATAAAAATAAAAAACATTTCGTGTTATTTTTTGTTTTAAATAAAAAAAATAATTTTTTTAATCATCATGGAAAATTAGTATGATAACAACAAACATTTCTTCTTAAAAAACTATTAATTTTAATAAAAATGGAAAAAATCTTGTAAAATCTAATCATTAATAATCAGTGTTGCCACCTCTTACATTGATTACACATCGACATCGATTGTTAATACTTAAAATTAAATTGTCAATGTCTTGCTGCGGTATGAGGTCCCATGTCCTTTGCAAGTGTTCGTAAAGTTGTTGTTCAGTCGTCAAATTTGGTGGAAAATCTCTCAAAGCTTTTCGTTGTAACATGTCCCAGGCATGCTCGATAGGATTTAAGTCGGGCGACTGTGCAGGCCAATCCAAAACTTGAATATCGTGCTCTCGGAGAGCGGTCGATACCAGCCGCGCCGTATGGCAAGGAGCATTATCGTGCATGAGTAGAAATTCATGGCCTATTTGAGTTCTGTGTGGGACAATAACGGGCTCTACTACCTCCTCGTGGTATTTTTGTGCAGTCATGCTGCCCTGGATCCAAACGAGTTGGGTTCGTCCGCCAAGACGAATTCCTGCCCACACCATGATTGTCCCGCCTTGGTATGGGTGGACCTCCTGAGGGTGCCGTAGACGGCTAACTCTCCCTGGAGCTCTCCAAACGCGTGTTCTTCGTGAATCCGGGTGAAACCCAAACCGGGACTCATCGGTGAACAGCACCAAAGACCATTGTTCGTCACTCCATGGTAAATGCTCCCGAGCCCACGAAAGCCGCCGACCGCGATTGCCACTTCGCAATGCTGGAACACGCAATGGTCTTCGAGCATGAAGATCAACTTCATGTAACCTTCTTCGCACGGTTTGGTCGCTTACCAGCAGCTGGTGGTCCTCCTGGAGCCTTTGCACTAGTTGCAGCGCTGTGATATTGGGTTGTCTTCTGGCGGTCATTTGGAGAAATCGATCCTGTCTCTGCGTAGTAACACGATATCTACCTGTGTGCTGTTCGGCCACATCTCCAGTACTGCGATAACGTGACCACAACCTTGATATCACATTTTGACTGGTATGTAGGGCCTCAGCAACGACGCGTTGAATTGCACCATTTTCTAACATGCCCACGGCTCGTAACATTTCATCTCGACTCAAATGACGACGTGACATGACTTTTAAAGTTCGTACGTCACGTTAAATTAAAAAAGAAAAACAATTAAAAACCCTTTTCATTAATAATTATAATAAAACAGTTTTAACTTTCTTTAATGTAACGAATTACTAGCAAATTTGCCGCCATATTTTGTTTATTATTTTGTTTTTTTTCTTTCCATGTTCAAATTTTGAAAATAGAATAAAAGAGGTTTTAATCTGTATATAAACTTTTTGTGGAAACTAACAAGGTTCTAAACTATAAACTCGTAAATAATTTAGGATTAAGATATCCCTAGACTTTGTTGATGTGTGTATTTATGCACAAAAACAAAATTATTATGTTCGATATACAACGATTTCACAGCAGATGCACCACAAACCTTGGCAAAAAATATGGCGACAGTGGCACGAACATAGAGATATAAAGGATAGAGTGGCAGAACAGTACCTAACTCAATACTGTGTCGTGTAAAAATATATAAACTGTTTTGTCACTTCAAACTATCTTCGTGTATCAATAAAAACAACTTTTAAACTATTGATTACTAATAAACTGATTTAAATAATAGTTACAGGCATGCTCGATAGGATTTAAGTCGGGCGACTGTGCAGGCCAATCCAAAACTTGAATATCGTGCTCTCGGAGAGCGGTCGATACCAGCCGCGCCGTATGGCAAGGAGCATTATCGTGCATGAGTAGAAATTCATGGCCTATTTGAGTTCTGTGTGGGACAATAACGGGCTCTACTACCTCCTCGTGGTATTGCGTGGCCACTGCGTAATGTTGATGTTGTGCATGTATTGTTAGAGAGAGATGCAGGGGGCCTTTAATGTTGCGTTCTCTCTCCCACCGGCGGACACGAATAGGCCCCACTCTGCCACTCTATTCTTAATATCTCTATGGGCACGAATGACATTTCTAATAAAATATCGTCATGATTAACTTATTCAGTAAACTCTATTTTTTCTGACAGAGATATCCCTAAGACAAAACGAGACAACACAATGTTTGGTGGCTTTATGTCGATTTCGTATATATGTGTATAAACAAAACATGGTGAAATGTGGGTGTAATATTACACCTCTGCCTACCCCTCCGGGAATACAGGCGTGAGTGTATAAAAATAAAAAATATAATAATATATGTGTATAATCTAGTTTTTCTATATGGACTATTTGCCCTCTCCATGTATATTCCTTACTCAATGGTCAAAATTCACGTGGTGCGTGGTGCGAGCGACGTCGACGGATAATCCGTCATTACGCTCGACGTTCTAACGGATCTTCGGTCAGGTGTGAAAGGTTGAACGTTTTTCTATACATTTGTATGTATTGGCGTTACGCGACGGATAAAACGCGACGGATCTTCCGTCAGATATGTTCCGCCCCTTAAAATATTAAAATTTGCCGAACATTCATATAATTCGATGTTTATGCATGACATATCAATTTTCAGACTAACCAACTGAAACTAGTTCTCGATTTTGATAACGATAAATGTTTCAGTGAGAACTCTGGCTTATTTCGATGTCTACGTCATAGATACGTCCAAATATAATAACTTTATCTAAAATAACCAAAGTTTTTTGTTACCATAACAAATCTTGACCACGTTTAATTTGGATCCTACTACAGGCCGTTGGCCAAACCGATGGGACATGGTTTTTTTTTCACCTTTGGTAACAATAGAACAAGTAGCATAAAACAATACCTAATATCTACTATACAATAAACTAATAGAGGATACAAATTTTAAAACTACATAAATGCAATTTTGAGAGCTGTTAAACTGATAATGCAAGTGCTATGTTACTTTCATTACATGTTTTTAGTAATCTATTGTCTCGCGACCATTTTTTTAAGACTGCGCATGATTGTCAGAAAATTGGGATTCTACTGATATTTTATAAGTGCTTACCGAGTCCAACTTGGTCACGATGCCATGCTGTATGAAGCGGACATTAATTTGAGCGATAGGCTCGATTTACAACGGACCGCCTAGCTGTCTCTAATTTTGATAGCATAAAGCAGGTCCGAATAATCGGTTTCCAGATAGGAAATTTGAGCTTACCACAGTTTGTCCCGTAATTATATGTATTATTTTCAATGTAGCTAGTTACACAAGCATTGGTGAAACTAATCTTAATATATAAAATCCTTGCGTTACTGACTGACTGACAGACACGCTACAGCCGAAACTATTGGGCGCAGGAAGCTGAAATTTGGCATGTATGTTCCTTGGGGAACGTAGGGGTGCACTAAGAAGGGATTTCTCGAAATTCCCACGGGATCGGCCAAAATGGGTAAATTTATAAAAATTGCAGGCGTAGCTGCTGGCGTCCTCTAGTAAGTTAATAAACCTTCAACGTCTGTCTGCTATGAATGATTTGTTTGTCTGTTACAACTTGTAGATAGTATCTAAATATATCTAAGACAATAAGTATATTTGTTCTATAACCTAGCCTTAGTCCTTGCAACTTTCACAACAATTTCATTTATATACTTATCGCGTGACGTGGTTATTAGTGCCCTTAGTAAAATAAAAGGCCTTGTAAAATGGAAAAGCTGATGATAACTCGTTTCATCAATTTGTATATATTTTTATTGCGAACTCACATTAGCGCTTGTGAACTGAAACTAGTTTTTTTCGCGTCTTATCATCACTTAAACACTTTAACGTCATTAGACAAATGCTGATAAAAAGTTGCAAGCAAAAATTTGCTAAAAATTGCTACAACTAAAGCACACTAAAGTGACATGGTTAAATACATTACATAGTTTTAAACCATGTCTAAATATTATGATGCGAGTAATTATAGCAAGAGTAAATTTCAAGATGACATCAATAGAATAGCAGCAGGTAGTAGAAGCCTTGCTGATTTCAGCAAGCAGCTCGATCTGGGAAGTACTACCCTCTCACAGAAAATCGACGTTAAGTAACAGAACCTAAACTGTTGCGTTTCGTTCGGTGAGTTGAGAGTACCGGAGGCTCTATCCCCTATTCCTTCTTCCTCACCCAATCCTCGTCCTATCCCTTTTCCCAACTCCAAGAGGCGGCAACGCACTTGTAACTCCTGTGGTGTTGCTTGTGTCCATGGGCGGCGGTAATTGCTTACCATCAGGCGATCCGTCTGCTCGTTTGCCGCCTATTACCATAAAAAAAAAGAATAGCTTTGTGTTCCTGACCGAAAATATGAAAAAGCCTTTAATACACTATGTACTAGTAATTGACGTTATTAAAATGTTTAATCATTTTAAATGAAACGCTTTTTAAAATAATGTTAGTAGTCATGTAAGATTGAAAATATTTTATACGTTTATAGCGTAGGATAGGTAAAGTGACGATATTCGCAACATGGCTGACACTGCCTGGACTGCGGCAGGCTGATGATGATGATAATTTGATAATTCGTGTTCTGGTGCTTTCATATTAGACTGTTGTTGCGAGACTGTAACCGGATTTCTGTCGCCCGACCTCTAGCCGGCTGTCCTGCGGTAACCAAAGCAGTAAAGCGCACGTCTGCAGGCTTGTCTGCTGCCGTACGATGCCGTGCGCTTTCTTTATATTAAATATCCTCCCCTTAAAATTCATCCTGGCCTATTAGGTAATTTCTTATCAGGCGTAAATATAGCTCCAGTAAATATGGCTTCGAGAATTTAATTAGGTATGACAATGGTTTATTGTGACCATGAAACCAATACGCTTACTAACAATAAACAATTAGGGGAAAACGAAGTAGTTGTGTTTCCACCTTGGCCACCAGTTTCCCTTAAACTCAGCGTAAGCTATCCTCATATCTCAATGTAAACATAGTGTTTGTTTACTATTTCAATAGGCCTTCGTGTACCGCAAACGAAGCGTATCGGTTTTGCCGGATTTACTGATAATGATTTTATCTTCTCTGGACGAATTATTGACGTTCCACGTCGATAACGGGCGTGCGTAACAAACAATATATTTACGTTAATTTGATTATCTGGTGATTACGTAGCTCCTCCTCCTCCTTGCGTCGTATTCCTCAGTGCTGAAGGTCGTGACCTCCCTTCTTCGTCACTTTCTCACGAACGATTTTCCTCCATTTAATTCTGTCTCTGGCGGTGTGAAGGGCGTCATGGACTGTGGAGTCAAAAGTGGTGCGGATCTGGTCGGACCAACGTATTGGGCTGCGTCCACGAGGTCTTTTCCTCTCTACTTTGTCGATCACAATGAGCTTCTCAAGATTACCACCGTCATTTCTTGCAATGTGACCGAAGTATTCTAGAATTTTACGCAGACACTCAGACGACAACCGCGAGGAGATGTTGAGTTCTTGCAATATGGAGACGTTGGTCCGAAATGCTGTCCAGGGTATACGGAGCATCTTTCTCTAGCACCACATCTCAAAGGCGTCAATGCGCTTACAGTCTGCGGCTTTTAACGTCCATGTCTCAGCGCCATATGAAAAGATCGAGAAGACTAGAGTCCGTACCAGCTTGGTCTTGGTATTACGTACGAGTACCCCGGTGCAAATTAGTGACTACACGTAGTTGTGAAATTTATCTATACATCTATACACATAAATAAAATTGGGGTGTCTGTTTGTATTGTAATATTAAAATAACCGCTTTTTACTAAATGCATATGGATGTATACACGGTTCATATTCCGAAATGACATTTTTTACAATTTTTGCCTGTCTGTCTGTCTGTTTGTTCTCGCAAAATTTCTGGAACGGCTGGGCCGATTTTGATGGGACTTGCACTGGCGGATAGCTGATGTAACAAGGAGTAACTTAGGCTAAAAATTGACCGAGTACGCGAAGTAGTTGCCTCAGGACGCGGTTGAGACCGCGGGAAACAGCTAGTTAAAGAATAATCATTAAAAAAAAATTCGAAATCTCAGAGAAGTGTAGCTTAATTTCCAAGCCTGACTCGTCGAGCCAAAGTTACTGAATGAAATACTCATTTCTTGTAGGCCTGAAAATAAGTATATTTTAAAAATGTCATTTTAAATTATCTATAGAAATGTGCTAAATGTGTTAGAAACATCACAACGTAATCATGCAAACTTTAAAATACGTATTATTTCATTACATATTCATTAATTAAATATTCATGTAATTCTTTTTCAGCTGTCTTTTTTTTCATTCTTGACGCAACAGGGTACCTACTACCTACTTTCCCACATAAAACTTTGTTTAGATTTCAAACAAAAATGTGATTTATTGTAGGTACAATAATATTATGTACTTAGATGTTATAGCACAATGAATGGCCAAATGTTTTGCAATACTTTAGTGTGGTATGTGTTTCCACAGATGATGTTCACAATGCGGTCCCACCACATGCTGACTGACGTAGTACTGGAGGTCGGCAATGAACTGTTCCATGTACACAAAGTGGTGCTAGCCGCGGGGAGCCCTTATTTCAAAGTAAGTAACTACTGGTCATTTTTAAACGGTTTTACTTAGCTTGATCTGTTTATTTGTTTGTTTGTTTATTTGTTTGTTTGGGTCAAATTTAGTCATTGGAATTTTACCCCCTTTCTGATGACAGATTGATCTGATATTTGGTACACACTCTTAATCTTGATAACAATACAACATAATATATTCTTTATGATTGTAAATCCAAGATGGCCGCCGATACAAAATGGCGGATCACATATTACTTCACAACAACCTCAAAATTGATATCAAATGAAAGGGCTTGATTGGTAGAAAAGAGCTCACTATGAAAAATCCAAGATGGCTGCCGCCACAAAATGGCGGATTACATATTTTTCACAAATACCTCAATATGGGTATCGAATGAAAGGGCTTGATTAGTAGAAAAGGGCCCACTATGAACTAATAAGAAAAAAATTAAAAACTTGAAAATAAAATAAAATAAAAACATTTTTTATGTTAAACGGTTTTATTTCAATAAAAAATATGTAGTTAGCTTATGTAATAAAAGCTAAAAAATAATTCGGTAAGTCCTAGCTACCAGATCGCACCAATCTTCTCATCAATCTGGGGTATCGATCAGATAAATATAAAATCGTTGGGCGCGTGAAATTTCTATCAAAATGTTTACTCTGGATACGGTATTTTTTATTGAAAGAAAACCGTTTAACATAAAAAATGTTTTTATTTTATTTTTATATTAGTATAGCCGTACTATTTAGCTACATAATTCAAATACTATAAGTATTTGAATTATTTAGCTAAATAGTACGCAGGATACCTTCCGGCAGGAACGGTTTCTTAGCTTTCAAGACAAAAATTAGGAAGAATCATCATTGTGGTTTCTGATGCCTGAAATTGTGCTAAAGTAGCCCACTTATCAAAGTTTTTTCAGTTGCAGTAGTCTTCCAAGCAAACTTGTTTTGAGCTTGGCAGACAGCTGTGCTGTACAATCACACAATATCTACAAATTGTCATGCAGAGGGTATCGGGTTCGATTCCACGGCGCGCACCAATGACTTTTCGGAGTTATGTGCGTATTGAATTATTAATCATCGCTTGTCCCGTGCCGCGGAGAGCACGTTAAGCCGTCGGTCCCGGTTGTCATGAAGATATTTGACAGTCGTTACTGGGCGTCAATACCTTCTTAATCAACTGACACTAGTCTAAACCATGGCATATCGCTATCCCTTCGGGTTGCGGAGGTCAGACAGGCAGTCGCTCTGTGGAAAAGTTAATATTCAGCCAAATCCGGTTAGACTAGTAAGCAGACCCCAGATTGAAACTGGGATAACGCTAAGAGGATGATCTACATATTGTCAACATAATGAAAAAGTGATATATTTTACAGCGTTCATAACACATAGGAACGAATCATAAATGCTTTCCTAATTACTACACTATCTAAGCAGTTAGTTGCATAAAATGAATATGTTCTATCGAAAAATAAGTCATGTAGAAATTAGCGTTTATGTATATTAAGAATAGGCTGAATATGTACTGGATTAATTTCAAGGCCTATAGCCCGAAATGAACATCAAGTCACGACGTCATCGCACTTTAATCTAAGCATTACAATAATTACGTAATTAACTTAGAACATTCGTTTTCAGCAATATATAAACATGATTATCTTACATCCTATAACACGTTAAGTAGAAAACCATGTTCTATTCATCAATAAATTACAGGTAATGTATTCTCATCCACAATAATTATAGAAGTACCTACTCTTGATGTGATGACACGAGGTTAAGCCACCTGGCTCCGTAAGCTGTTCAAAAATAGGTGATCAATTTTTGCTTGTGTTTTACCAAGCGTATCGCCAACCATCTGCGTTGACAAAATGCATCTTCATCACCAGCCCTGTATATTATATAATTATATAGATATTGCCTCTTGTCACTGTGAGAAGGGTTAGGTGATAGTTCTCCACGCTGGCGCCTGCAGCTTTTGCATGTCTTTCGATAACATTACGGAGAACACAAGCAGGATTCCTTACACCCGTTAACCGAGTAAAAATTAACAATAAGTAAACTCAAATTCAAAAAGTCTGCGGTGTCTGTCGTAGGTTTAAAACCGAGAACCTGTAACCTGCACTACTGTATAGTATTGTCTTATCTGTTCCTGCACTACAGTCTGATATTATCTCCACTAGGCTATCGGTGACCTGACGAAATACCTACATAAGTGTTGACAATAAAATTGATATCGAGGTATCAATATCCTCAACGAGCGTATCTGTAATTCAGTACCTACAAGTTTCATATCTAAGAAGTCAATTGACATGTTAAGTTAAACACTTATACCTACTTACGACTACAGGATAAGATTTCATGAAATATTGATGTAGGTCGTAAATTAGCACTGATCAGGCTTGAAAGTAGGTTGGAGGTTCCAAGGCGAAATTCATGGGTGCAATTGAGTTAATACTAGGACAATGATGATGATTATGGGCTGATTTTCAAACTAGGTAACTCTTAACTAACGATTAATTTTATCAGCTTGTATAGGTAAGTTGGTATTTCGTTCTGCAGCCAAGTTGAAATATCTAACATACCTATACATCGGTACAGTAAGCAAGAATGCGAACAAATCTACCAAATACAATGCATAGTTTAACATTCAAACATTGCATTTTTTACCATCTATTACCTAAGTAATAAGAATACAACAATGAACTCCTGAGTGCACTTACATGACCACGCCTTTCAGTTACTCCATGTATAAAATTAAAACTTGTTTTAAACGGCGAATTATGAAGTTCAACTAAGGACTACACAAGACAAAAGTCATTGTGGCGACGCGGAACGTGCGTAGATTAAAAACTTGCAACTCATGGTCCGTAAGTAGACACGTAATAATTATATCGTACATAATATACCTATTATAGCTTTAAACGTGATTGGTAAATACAATCTATATTGGTTAATTTACCTCAAACGACCATTATAAATTTTACCGCTATTAATACATACAAATGTATAAAATAAACATAATCGACAAATTTGGCGCAAGTCAGCAAGTGAAGAGTAAAGATGTATGTGATTTTCACACGTTGTAATGTTGAGTCTGATTCTTTTTGTATGAGGATAACAAGTAGGTACCAGAATTTTTGAAGGTGATTGTTCAGTGGTAATCGTGTACCTATATGGTGCACATGTCACATCCACAACTTAAGAGGTATACATTATTCGTATCGACCATAGGATTGCATAGCAGCCGAAAACCAATGCTAACGGTATTACCTGTTCTCTTAGACGAGGTGTGCTCGTTCTTAAACATAAAAACTTATTTCGAACACCGATGCATACGAACGCATTTTGAATTAAGGCCTTATTGTTCCGTTTATTTATAAGTAAAAGCTAAACAAAGTTTGGCCATTTTATTCTTTGTAATGAGCGTGTAAAATTTCTCTAAAGAACCTTGTCTCAAGTCAAGGATGATTCGATAAAGAGAAAATGAGACGTGTATTTGTAAGCATCAAAACATTTTAAATACTTAAATAAACGTGGAGATAATTTTTTATCTATAAATATAATTCAGAGGTTGAATTCAAGTCTTTATTTATAAATACAATACAATTAAATATTATTTATTTGACATCGTATTAAAGTGTTATGAGTTTGCAATTTTAGGGGACAAAGATTGTTGATTTTGTAAATGCCTAGGTATTGTTAATGCACTGGAGTTAGTAATGTATATACGATTGGATTCACAGGGTTTGACCTTCCTTCAGTGTTTAAAAAGTTAGTCATGATTATGTTATATGAAAATTAACGCTCGCAATACTAGCAATAACATTCTCGCGTTACTGAGCGTTACGGAGTCTCTGAGCCTATAGTAAACACTTAGTTCGCTTTTCTGTAAAAACTGCAGGCTGCAAACATGTCAGAATAACTAAGAAGTAATCCACAACCACACAAAATTGTCACTGGAAAAGCAACCGTAGGTATCTGAGGGATTTGCTTCCACTATTTCCTCACACGGCGGCGACGCGGTTCGCAACCCATCACGTCTCGTTTCCCGCGAGGGCGAAAAGCGACCTACGGAAAGCCGGTTTGCAACATTGAATGTTGGAGGAGGAATGAAAGACAAATTGGATGAAGTATGTCAGGTGATGGATGATAGAAAGATTGATGTTCTTTATGTGAACGAAACAAAAAGAAAAGGGTGTGAACCAAGCATGGCGCATATACGGCGTATTGGTCTGGGGTGGATAGAACCACCAGAGCCTGCAAGGGAGTTGGTGTAATACTGTCTGCGCGAATGAATGAGTGCGTAAAAGAGTTTGAATGTGTAAATGCTAGGCTACTGTGGATGAGAATGAAAGTAGGACTTACTCGTCTCTTTATTGAAGGGGTGTATGCCCTGGTCAATATAGTTACGGGTATGTCACAACAAGAGCAAGACGAAAGGCAGGAATTTTGGGAGAGTTTAAGAGAGATTTTGAGGAACTGTAAGGATAATGAAATATTGATAGGGGAGAGATTGTTAGGGGATTTCAATGGATGGGTGGGGATAAAGCGAGATGGATTTGAAAGGGTATTAGGTGCATTCGGTGATGAGAGTGTGAACGAAAATGGAAAAGCACTGCTTGAGGTTTGTTTGGAGTGGAGCCTTTGTGTGAAACATCATGTTTGATCACAAAAGGATACATACATATGTATACGCGGGAGGCGAAAAATTTTAAAAGAAGTATGATTGATTTTGTGATAGTAGATGAACGATTGAGAAAGAATGTGTTGGATACAAGAGTATATCGAGGGATCGGCATCCATACAGACCACTTCTTGGTGATGAGCTGGATAAGTGGGCTCTTTAAAGGATGGCGACACCGAGAGCATGATGAAAATAGGGTCTTGAAAAGAATAAAAGTAGAAAATCTGCAAGAGAAAGATGTGAAAGATGAGTATAAGCGAAGATTGATAGCAAGATTTGAGAGGTTTGATGGCATAAATGATATGGAAGAATTATGGCGGTCCTTTAAAAACCACATACTTCAGACGCTACACATACTACCTCTTAGTATGTGTAGCGTCTGAAGTATGTGGTGTGATCAAGAGAAGGAAAATACGAAAGGTTAAGAATACATGGTGGGATAAGGATGTACAATCAGCAGTGTCAGAGAAGAAGAAAGCTTGGTTAGATTGGTTGGCTGCCAGAGCAAATGAAAGAACTTGTCGCTGATCTTGACCAGGTTTTAAACAGCACCTCGAATTGGGGTGCTGGAAACATGGTCAAGTTCAACGCCAAGAAGACACAGGTGTGCTCATTTTCAGCAAAGTTATCTCCATTCCTTCCCCAACTTCTCTTCTGGACACTCCACTACCGATACAGGACAGTCTAAATATACTGGGTATGGACATACGCCGCAATCTCAACCAGAGAAACTACATCGAGGGTGTCATTAAATCGGCATCTCGAAAACTCGGAGTCCTGAACAGAGTGAGGAGGTTGTTCACGCCGGAGCAGCTGTGTCTATTATACAAGACTCAGGTTAGCTCCTGCGTGGAATACTGCTCTCATCTCTGGAACGGCTCCGCTCAGTACCTGCTAGATGCCCTTGATAGGTTGCAGCGGCGTGCTGTCCGTATCATAGGTGACCTTGAGGCTACTAAGACCCTTGAATCTCTGCAATTACGCAGGGACGTAGCCTCAATGGCTGTCTTTTACTAATTGTATCACGGTGAGTGCTCAGAAGAACTCTTTGAACTCATCCCACCCTCTCCTTTCCTATCCCGAACAATACGTGGCTGGTTAAGGTGCCACACTTACACGGTAGAACAGATACCGTCACGTACGAAAAGATTCGGTACATCTTATCTTTGCCGTACCATAAAGATGTGGAACTCACTGCCAGCTCACGTGTTTCCTTCCTCCCTTGATCCTGGGTCCTTTAAGCGGGGCGTGAAAAAAGCATCTCTCAAGGCCGTCAAAGTGAGGGCCGCCATGTCACACTGCTTAACCAGCAATTGGGGATGGTGGCCTTCACAATAGGACTTCACTTTCAGCTTACCATCAGGCAGCGTGAAGTCAATTTGACAGGCTTTTTTAATAATAAAAAAAAGAATGGGAAAAGCAACGAGTGTTGTGAAGTACCACCTACTTGGTTGTTGCATGTAGGTTTAATGCCAACTGTGGTTACTATTTGAAAAAAGAAGAAATACAAGAACAAGCGAACAGACTTTTGATTACCTGTCATTACTTGTATCTACGTATTCATTGAGATAACATAGTTGTTATACAGATCAATGTTTTTGTATTTCTATAATAATATATTATGTTGATTCAGCCTCAAATCACCTTTTAATTACTTTACATGGTAGCAGAGCGTCGGAACAACAATCTGGCCAATGATAACGATGATACGACTCCAAATACTACTAAAAAAGGGCACTCATCAAACATTTATGACTGGCACAGAAAACTTGGTCACATGAATACCAAAGATCTAAGATTAGCACTGAAAAACGAGAACTTAGTTGGATTAAATTTTGATCCATCTGATACTTTACCTGAATGTGACATCTGCGTACAAGCAAAACTGCATCGAGTACCCGCTCCCCGAGAGAAAACAACTCAACGAACAACAGAACGCCTAGAAATCGTTCATAGTGACGTTTGTGGACCAATCACAACGCCGACAGTGGGCGGTAGTAGGTATTTCGTCACTTTTATTGACGATTACAGTCGATATTGTCGTGTTTTCATGATTAAAAACAAGAACGAAGTCTTAGAAAAGTTTAAAGAGTTCAAGGAGTTAGCGGAGACGCACACAGGTAACAAAATCAAGTTCTTACAGTCAGATAACGGTTCAGAGTACGTGAATAAGGACTTTGACGCTTATTTAAAACGTTGCGGGATACAACCTTGGCGCACCTACTAGGAAAGATGTCATGCTTGTAAAACGCATCTTCCGTTACTTAATAAGGACCGATAAACCATTGCTGAATTTGGACAATGAATCAGCTGTAAAACTTGCACATAATCCTAAATATGAATACCATAAGCGTACCAAGCACATTAAGCTGAAACATTTCTTTGTTAGAGAATGTGTTAACAACGGAGACTTCACAATCAAGCAAGTTTCCTTAGAGCAGCAGTTGGCTGACATGCTGACAAAACCATTATATGGTCCTAGGCTGCAAGAGTTGAGTTCCAGGATGGGGCTGAAGAATTTATCTCTAAATTCTTAAAATCTCCGAGAATGTGAAGTACCACCTACTTGGTTGTTGCATGTAGGTTTAATGCCAACTGTGGTTACTATTTGAAAAAAGAAGAAATACAAGAACAAGCGAACAGACTTTTGATTACCTGTCATTACTTGTATCTACGTATTCATTGAGATAACAAAGTTGTTATACAGATCAATGTTTTTGTATTTCTATAATAATATATTATGTTGATTCAGCCTCAAATCACCTTTTAATTACTTTACAAGTGTAGACATAGATAAAGCAAGAAAGGAGTTTGTTAGGTCAAAAAGAATAGTGAAATAAATGGTTAAAAGGAAAAAAGAGGAAAAGAAAGATGAGTTTGATAGCAGATTATCTGACGATTTCCAGAGGAACATTAAGGTTTTCTGGAAATCCGTTCGTGCAGTTCGAGGAAGAACTCAATCCTCAGAATACACATCCGTCAGAGACAAGAATGGAAAGATAGTAAATGGTGAATCGTGCGTGCTGAAGAGATGGAAAGAGTATTTTGAAAGTTTATTTGAAAGACGGCGATAGAGACACCGATAGCTGAAATGAATGGTAATGATAGCAATGATGAAAGCGTTATTGGCGTGGATGAGATCGTGAAGGCACTGGGAAATATGAAAGTAGGTAAGGCTGCAGGCTATGATAGGATTACAGTCGAAATGACTGTTTAAAAAAACGAGTTGAAAACTTATTAAAATATTTTTGTCTGTTTAACTAGTTGTTTAATCATATATTGTTTTTTTAGGAGTTAACCACTAGTTGCTCGTTATTTTACTAAAAAAAATATGATAATGCCTCATTCGTAATGGCTGTACGCCTGCTAACTTATATACTTTAAAAAAATAAAATGTCAAATCAGGCCTGGCTGTCAGAAGATTTGACATTTTATGATGATGATGATTTGTGCTTCATTGTAGAGCTTTTCTGCAGTTGTATTAGGATTCGAAAATGGTGTCATTATGTACTTGCCACAAGGATAGGCACTGTCTCCTAGGATGTGACCATCTAGGTATCTCATTGTTATGCAGGCGAGCTCGTAGAAACGAATTATGGTACACTGTACTGTCATGAGTAGATCCATGCCAACGAGCATCTAAATCTCTGATGTATAATTTTGCATCACATACAACTTGTAAATTGACAGAAAAGATATCCTTTCTGTTCCTAAAAAGTTCTGGTTGCTCTCCTCCAGGAGAATAAATTGGAATATGAGATCCATCTACACAACCGATAACATTTGGAAAACCAGCTATATTAAAAAAATGCGCTTTAACTTCTCCCGTATCTTCAGAGTTTGGCATTCGTATATATCTTCTAGCTAGTTTTGCTATTTCTCTACTTACTTTATAAACCACTCTTGAGTTTGACACAGTGGTTTTATGAACATTAATACATACATACATACATATCGTCACGCCTTTTATCCCCGAAGGGGTAAGCAGAGGTGTATTTCTACACCCACTTTTCGCCAGATATACTTTAGTCCCACGTAATAAGGGGCGAGCCTATTGCCGTACCGGGCACATTTCCAGACTCCGTGCTGCTACTGAGAATTTCGTGACAGAAAAACCCAATAACACTGCCCGACCCAGGAATCGAACCCAGGACCTCCCGATCCCACGCGCACATTTATGCCGCGAGACCAACGAGGCAGTCGTATAGGGTTTGATGTCGAGTTTTCCGTCTCTACGCAAATATGGTATTTGCATCGTATTATCCCTTAGTCGCCTCTTACGACACCCACGGGAAGATAGGGGGTGGTGACACTTGTATTCTATGCCGTCAACCAACTACCATGAACATTAATATCATCACCAATCACTACTTGAAATGTGCCTGTGGCGTAAAATCGTAATAAGATGAAAATTTGTTCCAACATAGGCAATGTATATTTGCGATACATAACTGGAGCTAAACTAATGCTGATCATGTCACTTATGTGTACCACGGTGTCCTTATCAAAACGATATCTCATTTTAAATTCTTCATCCGTAAACATTTCAAAAGCATTTCTCCTAGATCTTAGGATTCTAGGAACTGATTTCTTAGCAATAAACTCCAGCACTTCAAAATCAAACTCTCTGCTCACTGGAGAACTGCTCGAATACGACATTTTGTATCGGTTATGTAAAAGTTGTAAACACAAACCTATCATATCAAAACTTTCTAGTTATAATATATTAGTCTATGATCAAAACCTTAAACTCTTAAAAAAGCTAACACGTTTGACAGAAGTTAAACTTCAAATAAAGTTATGGAACCGATAAACGGCGAACATTGGTCGGTTAAGTTAAACTAAGCATAACTGGAGTTTATGTTGTGAAGCGTTGTTCAGAAACGCATTTCCTTGAGTTATCGAACCAATAACGCTAACGGATAGATAAACCACCGATAAAAGTACCTCAGAAACCGGGCATGAGACAGGTGTTAGACAGGGATGTGTAGCGTCGCCGTGGCTGTTTAACCTCTTCATGGATAGTTGTTTGCAAGATCTAAAACATAGTGACTGCGGATTAAGGATGAATGGGTTACTTGTCAAATGCCTCCTTTATGCTGATGATCAGGTAATAGTTGCGTCTTCAGCGGAGGAATTGCAGGAGATGGTAACAGTCATGGATGGTGCGTTAGAGAGGAAAGGAAGGAAAGTGAATGTAAATAAAACGAAACTTATGGTTTTTGAAAAGGAGGAATGCGTTACGGCTTGTAATGTTTTGATCGATGGACAACGAGTGGAGCAAGTGAATGAGTTTGTATACTTAAGTACGTTGTTTACAAGAGCTGGTAAGAATGGAGAAGATATTGAAAGAAGAGTTAATGCAGGTAATGGAGTGAATGGAGCTCTGAAGGCGTTTATGAATAGCCAAAGCGTGTCCAAAAAGGCACGTTTGGCTGTGCACAGAGGGGTATTAGTGCCTACCCTTATGTACGGTAGTGAAAGTTGGGTATTGCAGAAGAGATTTGAAAGTAGAATAAATGCTGTAGGAATGAGAGCACAGAGCAGTATGTGTGGTGTATCATTGACCGACAGAGTTAAGAATTGTGTGATAAGAGAATGTTATGGGGTAAAAGAAGATGTAGTGAGAAGCATTGAGAAAGGCATGTTAAGATGGTTTGGGCATATGAAGAGGATGGATGACAATAGACTGACAAAGAAGATATATAAGGCAAGTGTGAATGGGAGAGGACAAGGGGAAGACCTAGACGGACGTTCTCTGACCAGATTGGAGACATCCTAAAAAATTGGGCAAGTGCGAGTCGGACTCGCGCACGAAGGGTTCCGTACCATCATCTATAAAAGAAAATCACGTTTGTTGTATATATACTTAAATATATTTTAAGTTTCTACTTGTTTATTAAGATCGAGTAACAAATTGCTTAAAAATTACGTTTGTTGTATGGGAGCCCCCCTTTATTATTTACTTTTTTTAATTTAATTATTTATTTATTAAAGGTAATATACAACTACATATTCCGTGAAAATTTTAAGCGTCTACCTGTTACCGTTAGTAACTTTGAGCAAAAATACGAAAAAAAAACACGCTTATTGTATGGGACCCCCCCCCTTAATATTTTTATTTTTTTTATTTTTAGTATTTGTTGTTATAGCGGCAACAGAAATACATAATTTGTGAAAATTTCAGCTTTCTAGCTATCACGGTTTAAGAGATACAGCCTGGTGACAGACAGACAGACGGACAGACAGACAGACAGACAGACAGACAGACAGACAGACAGCGGAGGCTTAGTAATAGGGTTCCGATTTTTACCTTTTAGGTACGGAACCCTAAAAAGGACAGGTCAGAAGTACCCTTAACAGAAAAGCTTACATGAGAAACTTGATAGGAGTGAATGAAGCAAGAGAGGTATGTCAGGATCGTTGCAAATGGCGTTCCGTAGTCTCCGCCTACCCCTCCGGGAAATAGGCGTGAGTCTATGTATGTATGTAATTTGCTTAGAAATAAAATAGTATCGCCGTTTGTCAGTGCATTAAAATGACACAATAGATTTAGTTGCAACTCTAAGTGGCATATTGAGGCTAATATCTGCTTATAAAAATGATCGTTTAACGCAGACATTTTATCAGCGTCGCTCGGCTTCATCATCTTCGCAAATACCAACCATGGAAAGAAATGGGTAGTTGGTCTACGCGAGTAATTTCATCATATCAGCCAAAAGAAGTCCAGTGCTGGACATAATTATGCCTCCCCCAAGGCTCTCCACATAGACCAATATTAACCCAGCTGCATCCATCCGCAAGTAATTTGCTTGTAAGTAAATATTATGGAGACTGTATTCTCCAATAAAGAGATTTCGCAAGTCATGCCTGGGTCACATTAATTATGAAGGATACGATCACGATAACAACGTTTTTATCATAATTTATGTATTTTCCGTTGGTATGCACTGGTTATCGATACTGCCAATTAAATTAAATATTAATTAATTAATATCATTGCGGTTTACAAATAGTAGAAATAAAATGCAACTTTTGATAGTTTAAAATATTGAAGAAGAGATGCCATCAGAAACAATACATATGAAATTTAAATTAGAAGTTCGGAGAATTGGCTTCACGGGCTAACCCCCCGCCTCTCTAGGCAGGTGGAGAGGTAGCATTCGGGTTCCACCAAATAAAACCACCTGTGTGTCGACGTCCCATAGCGGCGAGGCCTCGCGCATCACAGCATACATCAGCATAATAATTTACCGCAACCCGACAGAGAGCACTCCGGAGGGTTGGTTTTTATAAAAACCATAGAAGATGGAAGGTCTTTGGACTCCATAGAAGCTTTTATAGAGTCCAAATCATTTTGACTTGTTTAATTCTCTCTTTTGTCTGGTTCGAATAGAAGATCATCATACTATATAGGTACTAAATTATTTTTCTTTTGAATTATGGAACTAATATTTTATCTTACCTTGTTTGACTTTCTCTGAGATTGTAACGCAGATGAATTTATTATTATAATTTTGTACCTATGTGGTAATTCGAAAAACTTGCTTGGATTTCGATACTTATCATTTTATACTATTCTGGACCACATTTTTTATACCTACTTCCTGAAGTCATTTATACTTTTTTAAAGTTCTTAAGTGACCGATGATTCATACAATCAGGTCTACATGTAAAACTTATCAGGTCAGTATATACTGACCTGATAAGGTATAATCCGATCAATATGATCAGTAAGGTTAAGGTCTATTCCGATCAATTTCGCTTCCACGCATATGCGTGAAATTGATCGGATTAGACCAATACGCAAAACACTACGTGAACATTACGAAGCACATTCTGTTTATCATAATATGTAGATAAGGACAGACTATCATTTTGTACCTATATATTAATTTATGTTACAGTTAACTAGCTGAATCCCACAGATACACCCGGTTTGAATTTGTTTTATTGGCACCAACACACCAGTTTCTTATAAATGTCGTATTATTAAGCTCTGCAGTCTGCTCGGAAATGTCGATGCGTGATGTCTTTTATTGTTGGTACTTGACAGCTGAGTAAAGAAAAACGCTGAGTATTTGGAAATACTCAACGTTTTTCTTTATTCAGCTGTTAAATTAAACTGAGTGGCAATGGATTGCCAGTACTCAGTTAATCAGTATTAATGCTGACTAGGGATGCAAAGAAAAACCATTATACATAGATATCGTCGATACTGCAGTATCGATATAGGTATGGATATCCAATAAAATAAACCTCGTTATATCGAAAAGAATTATAAAATCCGCCCAATATAGATCAAATGCTGATACTGAAACAATGGCTGTATTAGAAGATGGATGTCAGCCGGACGCCTGAGTTCCAAAAAAGAAAATAGATTTTACTCTTTTCCAATATGTTTAGGGTGAGTGCGTGGTGATTCTGGTGACTGAAGTTGTACGACATTATTTTCGTTTCTTGTTATATAATGATTATATTATCATACTTACGTACCTTATCAGTAAGCGTTTTATATTACTAAAACAAAATTGGATTTGCAAAAACTTAACAAAATATGAAATATCGGTAAAATATCGAGATATTGGCGTACTTGACCGATATACCAATATCTGGCATCTTGGACATATTATATCAATATTTTTATCAATCTTGCGTCCCCAATTGTGAATAAACTTTTTAACAGCGTGACTACTATAAGAAGAATTGTAACAATTTCAACACATAGGCCGCAAGTGTAGGTTTACATTGTTTTAATGCTGAAAGTCGGGTGCAAGCTCAACTCGAAAATATCAAATAAGTAGATTGTATGATGTTAACCTCAAATAAGAGGTGGCTTCTTAGTTCAAACTGCAATGAGGGCGTTCGTTACTATCATGTTGATAACTTTATAACATCCAACTAGATAATAATGTAAAAACTTAAGTCACTTGTAATTGAGGTGCTTGTTTATGATCCCTATTTACCATAAAGCTATTGTAGGAATTATACTTTATAGAGCATAGTATGTAGTAGAGCTTGATTACAGCATGGATAGGCAGGCTTGACCTAAGAAGTACTATCCTCTCGCAGAATATCGACGTATAGTAACAGTGTCTATTCAATCAATTCGGTGAGTAAGAGTGCCGGATGCCCTATGACCTTCTCCTTCTCCTCATTGTGCTCCTATTTCTATCTCCTATAATGTTATGCCTATTTCCACCCAGGCCGGCAACGCACTTGTGAGTCCTCTGATGTTTTGGGTATCCATCGGCGGTAATCGTTTACCATTATGCGATTCGTCTACTCGTTTGCCTTCAATCCCATTAAAAATACATTTTTCCATATAACTATACTATACTACTCATTCAAAATTTATCCTCATCAAATTAAGCTGTGTGTCTCCGAAAATAAAGTCATTCCAAAGGTGGTACACACAACATGATAACGAGACGAGACGTTTGAAAGATAAGAGTCATGCACCCGCAATGAGTTGCCGAGTCTATAATCATTTACTAACAATGGTGACGTTCGTTGCCCCTAAGGGTTGGCACATATCTGACGGAAGATGTGTCGCGTATTATCGGTCCCGTAACGCCAAAACATACAAATATATAGAAAAACATTCAACCTTTCACACCTGACCGATGATCAGTTAGTACGTCGAGCGTACAGCGTCTGTTCCGTTTCCGTCAACGCATTATCGGTCGACGTCGCGCGCACCACGCACCACGTGAATTTTGACTGACACGTTGGGCGACGTTTTAAAATTAAATGTCATACAAAGCAACCGCACTGTAGTTGCTGAACTCAGAAACTGACTAGACGCATAATGTAGCAGGTCTTATTTGACGGAATAGACGCGACCGACGTAGATACGCTCGACACATTTTCCGTCAGATGTGTACCGACTCATTTGACGGAATAGACGCAACCGAAGTACGTTCGACGCATCTTCTGTCAGATAATTATGATATTATATACCCTAAGCAAGCGTTATTCTCAATGCTGATATGACAAAAACATGCCAACGTTACTGTATTTTCTAATGTTAACACGGATATTTCACTCGGAGAAATATGAAAAATTTAAAGTAGGTAGCTAACTGAAATGTTAGGTAAAGTGTACCTGAATTTACAAGATTTTGATAATCTGATAACATTACCTAAGTTTAAGGTCGTATTAATTATTGCGATTCTAATAACCTTACTGCTCCTTCCAATAAAATTGGAAGGATCACTAATTCAGCTATTTAGACGTTTCTTTAGCGGTTGTTTTGTAATTGCATTGTGCTATGATTTGTTTGACATTACAGACAGTATAAAATAGTCATAATGTAATATTTCCACAGGCTATGTTCACAAGTGGCCTCAAGGAGTGTGAAATGTCTCGAGTGCGACTACAAGGCGTGTGTCCGTCGGCGATCGCGTGGTTGGTGTACTTCCTCTACACGGGCAAGATCAGGATAACAGAAATCACAGTCTGCCAGTTACTACCAGCCGCCACCATGTTCCAAGTAAGTAAAGATTCTATTGACATTGCCATTCATCCTGCCTGACTAGCGCTTATACAAGCTTGTTTACAAATCGTCGCATTTCTTGTGATGGAAACACGCTCGATGTTATTGTGTTCTCGTAAGACGAGTTCTTGTAATTTTCTTGTCGTCAATGCTGATAAACAAAGATTGATATGCTATGGATTCCTATCTATTTACTTCGCTATTAACGCTTTGGTGTGTTTTGTATTTGTACATCATTTTCAGTGCATTTAAAAGACAAGAGCAAATAACAATGTGTTTATGACTTTCCACTTGGGGAAGACCCATCTACTTATGAAGTACCTACATTCAAAGCGATTCGCATTCAGTACAATATAACTATAGTCCACTTTACATTGTACAGGTAGGTACTGTGACGTAAGTGAGGGATGTGGAAATACTAGAAACTTAGTAGTAAAAACAAGTGATGAAAGTATCCACATGGTTTTGTCGTATAAATGATTAAAGAAGGAACAAAACACAAACGTTGTCAGTTATTTCAGAGAAAAATAATATAACTTCGTCATTCTTTTCTTTTGCAGATAAATTATCTGACATATCAATTTTTCGTCGCTGACAACAATTTTTTACGAGTTCAAATCAGTATTTATTTAATACGATTACGCTTATAATAATAAATAATAGCTTCATTGTGTCAGACAAACGCAACTGCCACAAATAACGAAAAATAAAATGTTAGATCTTAGTATTTTCCCTTAATATTTTTGTTTGTACCTAATATGAATTTTATAAATGCAATCGACAGTCACTGTACTCTTTTCTTGTAAAGTGGACTGTAATAGGAAGGTTATGTTAGCGGGACATCCCCGCCATCTGGCGATAGCGCATAAACATGTACCTATCACCTATGTGACACTTGGGTAGAGCACAGATCTATATCAACTGTCAAAATATAAGTGTAAAGTTATTTAGACTTGTTCTTAAATAGTTAGATCCTTATTCAGTTTGCATTGTTCAGATAAAGCCACAGTGTTATAATCACGGTGACGTACCTACACATTTTTTTTTATTCGTGTGCTTTGTTGTTATTTGATAATTAGGGTTCTGTACCCGAAGCGTGCCAACGACATAGAATACTTTATATTGCTTTTGAGACTAGATTCATAGAAGATAAGGTTAATTTTCTCAAAAGAACGTCTCAGAAACCAGAATTTTCCTTATGGTTGACGTTTAGATTTCACTTAATTGTATCGGTTAGCTGATTATTAACATTTTGCTAATATCGGGTGAGTCTGACTTTAGTGTTAGGTATAACCTTGTACGATGATACGGAACACTTTATGTGTGAGTTCTGCTCGCACTTGACATATTATATTCGATATTGCAAATGTCAGTATTTTACATAAATTAACTGACGATTTATGATCACTTCAATTTTTTTATTATTATCTGCATTTTACCTGTAGCAATTTATTGTACAATTATATGTGGGTATTGTATTATATACTATTAGTAGTACAGCGAGTTAGCATACCGAGTCTCGGTCGAATCAGGGTGCCCGATTTTGGTCCAACAGTTCGTTTTGTTCCAAAAATATATTGCCATGGCAGCCAACAACAGCTGGGGTTCTATGATTTTAGTTAGCTAACAACACAGTTGTTAAATATTGACTGTGAAATACGTCGTATTGTGAACGTCACATTCACTTTTGTGAACTTCACATATGTCACCATTCTGTAGAATGAGATAGAGTGAGTAACTGAGCATGTTATCTTTCTTGCATCTATGTTACAATATTCTACTAACAATAGAACCACAACAACATAGAAAAGCTACTAATATCTTTCGCACGCATTTGTTTCATAGCTTTTTAATTAAGATGCTCAGTTAAATTTAAAGAACCAACAGACCTAGGCGGTGGGTATTTACCTAGACATGATCACTATTTACTTATTATTATATTAATAGGTGGTACAATAAATTCGCCCGCTCAAGTATACAATGAGGAATAATAAACGCGAGTAAGTGTGACACGGCAGTTTCCATTGTAAGTTTATGTAATATAAATTATGTTAGTTGCACCGTGGCGTTGTTGCTAACGCAGCATTGTATTGTGTTGTTCTTTTAGAATAGAATAGAATAGAATAGTTTATTTCTTAGTACATGGTATTAAAGATATTACAAATATTATACAGTGTTTCACATATACTACCGTATCAGGTGTAGAAATATTTTACAATTAGAATATTAGAATAATTAATTTTTGCATAGTGGTTCTTAATTTTAGATATTACATTATATTATTATTCTTCCGTTTATTAAATATTGCTCTCATTATCAAATTTTACATACTTACTTAAATATTACAATAAAAAATAAATTAAATATATAAAATGGGACCACGGAGACCCACCGGCATCGGGCACAGCGACCAAGCTACCGGTGGTTAGGGCTCCAGAGAAAGGAACCTCCGTACGATGCGTGTCGTGTCCAGCAATACTGCCTTCTGTATAGAGGACTTGATCCAGCCGTCTAACGAGAGCCTCTTGAGGTGGTGGTTGAGGCTCTTGGCAATAAGACCATTTACGGTCACGACTATCGGTACAATGATCGCCGAGTCAACATCCCACATGTCGACAATCTCGTGAGCCAGGTCCAAATACTTCATTTGTTTATCTTTTTCGGCTTTCACGAGATTCTCGTCATGGGGTATGGTGACGTCGATGATCATTGCAAGGCGCTCTAATCGGTCTATCACCACTATGTCCGGCTTGTTAGCCACAATAGTTCTGTCAGTAATGATAGACCGATCCCAATACAGAGTAGCACGACCATTTTCAAGAACTGGGTCGGGCACATACCTGTAGTACGGTATTTCAGAGTCGACAAGTTGGTACTTTAAGGCAAGTTGCTGGTGGACAATCCTGGCTACTTGGTTGTGTCTATGCAAATACTCGCCGTTGGCAAGACGAGAACAACCAGATACTATATGTCTGAGCGACTCACCAGGCTGGTGACATGACATTATTATTCTTATTATTAAGAGCAACCATCCATTCATGACTTATATTCTATAAAATCTTTAACAGAGTAAAAGCACATATCCAAAAGCCAAGAAGATATTTCACGTCTGAATTTGTTTGAAGGCAGCTGCCTGATCTGTGGTGGCAGCTTATTAAAAAATGTTATTGCCATGCAGTAGGCATTACGACCATACAAGTGTAGTCTCTGACTTGGTGCTACTAATTTGTTTGGGTTTCTATGTTGGACTCTTTGGGAAATACATTCATTTATTGGAAATAAATGGGAGTGCCTCTTAACAAACATGCACATTTCAAAAATATAGAGACATGGTAGTGGAAGTATCTTTAATTTTTTCTTTGGGCTTGTGCCATGAGCTTAAAATGTTGTGCCCGTTTCTAGTTTGAAAGGTTACAGCAGCTAGGCCTGAAAAATACTTAGATATGTATCTTCATGAACATGAATGAGTCTTTCTTCTCTTTGATTATAAGTATTCAGATATATTTTGTGTTGGAAGTTTCATAATACGCGCCGGAATCTAGCTCTTAGCTGCCACGATTCCTCACTTCCTAATTTATAATTTATCGTAAATATTATTTCACGCTTCTCTAATATAGTTATTTCTTTTTACCATTTGATACGTCACCGTGTTTAGTTTGACTAAATTATGTTTAATTAGCTAGGTACTCATAATAATTATCAATAGCCTAGTACAAAATACGTGAAATGAAAGGTCCCTTAAAATTGTCAAGCGTAATAATGAAGTAACATTAGCAATCTACACTTATTTTAGCTGTGTGCCGACAGATATCGAACGTGATAGACGCGTGCTGCGCGTTCCTCGAGCGACAACTGGACCCCTCCAACGCGATCGGCATCGCCAACTTCGCGGAGCAACACGGCTGTATAGAACTCAAGAAGAAAGCGAACCACTTCATCGAGAGGCATTTTACACAGGTACGAAACAAAATATAATAAGTAAGTATACGAAGAGCCGAAAATCGGGCTCAGTGGCGTGCCATTGAAGAGGCCTATATCCAGCAGTGTTGCCGTCATAACGTAAAAGGACACATGCTAACATTTTTTTTCAAAGAAAAAAAAGTTTGATATTGAGTTATATACATATTTGGAATCAGGAGAAAAAGGCCTATCAGCTAATATTTTTTGTATAATTTTATACCCACAATAAACAAAAGTACCATAACCTGAAAGGGCACAACTGAGCAATTATTTTTGTGATAGCACTAGAAAAGGGCATAAGTATCTAGTTTAGATTACATGAAGAGGTCACAAGTGGATAGTAGTGTTTTAATTAATATGGCTTTTCACAGTAACAAATAGTAATATTAATTATAAGTTAGGTTGAAATGGAAAATGTATATTATTGAATAAATACAGTTAATAAAAAAAAATAAGTAAATCATATTATAGAATTCATGTAGACGCTACTATTTCCATTTATACATTTTCTATAACTACAATACCGTAATTTATTTTTGACAAAAACTAAGAAATATTTTAAACTCGATTTTCTCCTGATTTACAAAATTTTAGTTGTGCCCTTTATGACGGCATGACGGCAGAGTGGACTACGGCAGGCTGATGATGATAATGATAATGAAGTATATGTAAACGTATGTGTAGTGAAGTATTAAGAATACAAAGTGTTTTACCCTATTTTAATTCATGTGTGTCATACAGGCGACTAAAATAAACAAAGAGTATTTTTGGAAAGAGACGGAAAACTGGTCATCAAATCCCAAACCAATCCGTGTGGCCAGCGTTGTAAAGTAGCCCATAAATGTGTACCCCTTATGTTGTGACCAGCATACCTAAGAAATGCATAAGAGCTTTTCTCAAATTTTTTGACCATAGCCGCAATGTCGATGTCCCATGTTTTGGTCTTTGATTATTTTTTTACTACGATAACACAAATAACATACATGACTGTCTTAACTTCATTGATATTACTTAATTATCAGAGAAAATATCAAAACTATAAATAAACCACACTAACTACAATAAATAATTAATAATCTAAAATACCAAAATTTTCGTAGTATGGAAAATTAGTTGTCCCATTGTAACCACAGTGATTTTGAACTCATTTATTTCATTACATTCTAAGAAACTGAAATTATGTTATAGTCTTAAAACACTACTTAGAGTATTTGAAAACATGTTTTATTTAGTATTATAGTGAAATACGTCGTAAGTTAATCAGTTTTCGGAAAATAATATTGTCCCATAAAAAATTCCAAAACGGAATTCAGATTTTGTTACCGATTTTTGTATCGAAAGAATTTTTAAACTACTAATTTAGTTTGTGTTTTTTCTTTTGGCAATACTATTAACGACATTTCACATCGCCACTTTGTTGTGATGTCATTTCGGTGTCGACAACAGCCGCGACTTAACGTTGTGCCCTGCACTGCGACGAATTCGATCCAGATTTTGTTATGCTGTGTGAAGATAACTTCAAGATACTTAATATTCTTGTTAAAATTGGTACATAGTTAATTTTATGGACTATAATTTGATGTAAAATACTGTTTTAACAATTGAGTTTTAAATAATATGTATTTTATTGAAAATCTGTACCCGTCATTTCGTTACTTCTGTTTTTGTTACTTTCGCGTGGTAACGTATAACCAGAACGAGGGGTAACAAAAAAGGAGTTTTTAAAGCTAAGTACACATCGAAATTAAACTACAGTTTACGGATTTTATAGCGTTGTATTGGTTTCACAAAGTGATTACATTTGAAACTAAAGATCTAGAAACTATATTTTTATTTTTAATTTATTACTAGCCGACGTTTCGAATTCTTTACAGAATTCATGTTCACGGCAGACTGAGGTGATATTTGTCTTTTTCTTGAATGTATAAGTTATCTCAAAGTACCCGAACATTTTTCAACTACTGGTGTTACTATTTACGCAGAATGAGCTCACAGTGTCTTAGGTCTTCTGGTGACTTTGTCCTTCTTGGGTTTCATTAGCCTTATGACAGGGTCCCAAGCTGGAGGAACATTCCAACCATCTTCCCTATTGAAATTAGGGTATTTTTTAATTTCAATAGCCTCTCGTATCATCCTTGGAAGAAAACGATGTTCTTTTGCGAGTATCTGTGGTTCATCAAATCGCAGGTAGTGGTTGGGTCCTTGTTCCACATGTTCACACACAGCAGACTTTGTTGAGCGTTTATGTTTTATGTCAGCTATATGTTCTTTGAGTCGAATGCCTATGCTTCTCTTGGTTTGTCCAATGTATGAGAGCCCACATTCACAGTCAATTTTGTAGACACCGGCCTCTTGCAAGGGTAACTGACACTTGACAGATGGTAATAATTGACTGATCTTCGTTGGCGGCTTGTAGTAAGTTTTGATAGAAGCTCGCTTCAAGATGTAGCCAATTTTGTCGGTCACGCCCTTGATGTATGGGAGGACAGCAGGTTGTCTTTCAACTGTGGCTGGTTTTTCTTTCTTCTGGGATCTGTGACAGTGGCGCGGCGGTCGGAGCTTGTTGTCTTGCAGAACTTGCCTGACATGTTGAAGCTCAGCGTCAGGTGTTTCTTGTCACAGATCCCGCGGGCTCTCTGTTTCAGAGAGCCCGCGGGATCTGTGACAAGAAACTCAGCTCTGTTTCAGAGAGCCCGCGGGATCTGTGACAAGAAACTCAGCTCTGTTTCAGAGAGCCCGCGGGATCTGTGACAAGAAACACCTGGACGCTGAGCTTCAACATGTCAGGCAAGTTCTGCAAGACAACAAGCTCCGACCGCCGCGCCACTGTCACAGATCCCAGAAGAAAGAAAAACCAGCCACAGTAGAAAGACAACCTGCTGTCCTCCCATACATCAAGGGCGTGACCGACAAAATTGGCTACATCTTTGAAGCGAGCTTCTATCAAAACTTACTACAAGCCGCCAACGAAGATCAGTCAATTATTACCATCTGTCAAGTGTCAGTTACCCTTGCAAGAGGCCGGTGTCTACAAAATTGACTGTGAATGTGGGCTCTCATACATTGGACAAACCAAGAGAAGCATAGGCATTCGACTCAAAAGAACATATAGCTGACATAAAACATAAACGCTCAACAAAGTCTGCTGTGTGTGAACATGTGGAACAAGGACCCAACCACTACCTGCGATTTGATGAACCACAGATACTCGCAAAAGAACATCGTTATTCTTCCAAGGATGATACGAGAGGCTATTGAAATTAAAAAGCACCCTAATTTCAATAGGGAAGATGGTTGGGAATGTTCCTCCAGCTTGGGACCCTGTCATAAGGCTAATGAAACCCAAGAAGGACAAAGTCACCAGAAGACCTAAGGACACAGTGAGCTCATTCTGCGTAAATAGTAACACCAGTAGTTGAAAAATGTTCGGGTACTTTGAGATAACTTATACATTCTAGAAAAAGACAAATATCACCTCAGTCTGGCCGTGAACATGAATTCTGTAAAGAATTCGTCGGCTAGTAATAAATTAAAAATAAAAATATAGTTTCTAGATCTTTAGTTTCAAATGTAATAACTTAGTGAAACCAATACAACGCGATAAAATCCGTAAACTGTAGTTTAATTTCAATGTGTAACATTCGCGTAAACCCAAGAAGATACTAAGTACACATCTCACAAAATTGCCTTATTAGTAGGTAGGTATCTATATTCGTTTAACCTCACTTTCCTTAATGTTATATTTTGTTATGTTTATATTGCTAAATTTGAAAATTATAACACAGGATTAAACTAAATAATAACGATCAAATATATTATATCAGCTGACCGAAGCACTAAAGTATGTATGTTATTTAAAAAAAAAAAATGAAGGACCCTGTTAATATTAATTCATGCATATAATAAAGTAAGTACTGTAATGGGTCCGAAATTTGTTTTTTTATGTTTGTATATCATCACCTGCCCGAGCTTCAACAATAGGATCGTAGGTACTTTGTTTCGAGTTAGGTATAAGTTTTTATTTGTTTCCATAATGAAAGTTTTGTATTTGGAATTATATTCACAATAAATTTTTAATTTTTGTTTTCATTTTTACTTATTTTGTTTTCATTTTATGATAGAGTGTCGAGTGTGTGTATGCTAAGCCTTACATTTCCAATTTTGTTACCCAAGTTTCTTGTTTTGATACTGTCCCAAAATTATTCTGATAATTATGATAGATATTTCTTTTTCTTTAAATTGAAACGCTATAATCAATCATTTAAAAACAACTTCATGATAAATATTATTATTATAAATAAGAAATATAGCATCCTTTTTTTTCTATCTTATAGGAAAACTAAACATTTTGATTATAGTATTTTCGCTGTGTAATGATATGCATGACAGTTCATGACTGACAATTATAGTGATGTAACCTAAGGAAATTTAAGCGATTATTTATAAATAATCGAATTAATTAGCAAACGACATGCAATCGTATGTAGTAACCGATTTTACATCTTCGAAATAAATTCATATTAAAAGTATTTTGGCAAATACATTCACAAATTCGCGGCAGTAATACTAACGTAAGTCCCGTGACCCCGCCATTCAATGGGATTGGATAGAGGAACACCATGGTGGTTTTAGTGGGTAGTCCCGGCGCTTCACGTCGGGGAGTCACCACACTCTTCCTAGACTGAGCCCCTTTAGGGGCCCAGCCTGGGGGGGGTCAGCCCGTAAATTGTCTGGTTTCCACCATGAGTCAAAAAAAATACATTCACAAATAATAAAACGCATCAATTTAAAAAAAAATATTTTATTATTCGTCACTGTCACTCGAAATAAAACCTCATATCTGAATCGGAATCTTCTCCGACTGAGATAATAAATTGCTGATCTCAAATTCGCTCGAGGTGGACATACTTATCCCAAGTCTGTAAATTATTGTCGATTATGTTATTTCTACGACTTATTAATTTTATCAATGTATGGATTCGTATTGCCAACACATCGGAACTATCTACGTCAGTTATTGAAGCTTTACGTTCACGTTTCTTCGGAGTGGACAGCTTCTTGTCTTCAAAACTAGTTTCTTCAAATTTTTCTTTGGTTATTCGAGTAACTGAAGCCTTGCTTGCCGATGTCCAGAGCTGCCGCAACTCTGTACACAACAGTGTCGATCGGTATTACCGGGCCCCCGTTTGCATGCTCTCGTTCAAAGAAGGTCCTTAAACGAAGCACTAACTCACGGCTTTGAGAGTTTAAAACTATCTTTTTTGTTGTTTTTGGCAAAACAAAAAAATAAAAAATAACACGCCAAACAGGCAGAGTCACAAACCGCATACAAAGCGCTCGTACTGACGTATTCGATCACAAGATGGGCGCTCCTCTTAATCGATTTCATGTCGATTCAATGGTGTCAATCTCTACTGACAAAGGGTTCGTTTCATGCATCTGACATTTTGAGGATTATATTTTATTATATTTAAATTATTTATTTACCGTTAATAATAATTATACAAATAGAGAGAGACATACTAGTATCAATTTACTTTGTAATTTTTAATAGATATTATTTTAAATATTTGTTTTTTTTTTGCCAATTTATTTTCATATGTTGAAAGTAGTATGCGTAATATGTAAAATGAGAACTGTCATGCATTTCATCATACAGCGAAAATACTATAGAAAGTGTTCAAATGGTAACAAAAGATACTCAGTACTGCTAAAAAAAATTGTTTTTATTTTTTTTCGCTATTTTTACTTTTTCAAGATGTTGTTTAATTTATGAGCTACATAGAAGAACATAAATTTATAATACAGTCTGCGTGTTTCTTTATGGTTTTTACTCATTTCCAAGTAACAAAATAAGAACTTTTATTTCGTCCTTTACTAATATTTTACAGATTTTTTGTATAAAAACTCTATTAAAACAAAAAAACAATCAGAAATTCAGAATCTGTCTAAATTTAGCTAGCTGTATTTAACATCATATGTCCTAAATATACATATTGTATTTTAAGACGATTTTTTAAATTATGGTCAAAAATTTTGAGAAGTGCTCATAAAGCTTCATAAGTTGTAGCAATCATTGTGTTTTTACTGGCAATACTTTCCCTCATTTAAGATCTGTCACAAGCGATGATAATGTAGCTATTCATTCAACTCACAAATCACGATGATAGGTACTTATTTGAATAATACTGTATGATTACTTGAACCACCTTAAATTACTGTAAATCGTGTGAAATAGGCCCAGGCTCTACTAGTTTATTCATTCTATAGTTTTTGTCTTAAATATCGTGGTGTCACTGTTAAGGCCTATTGTCCACGTAAACCGCACGGTCATGCGCACGCTTTCGTCAATTGACGATTGCAAGACGAATGCTTGCATCTTGCGGATTCTTGCGTATAAACAATCAAAACTGTGTCCACGGAGCGGCAACGTCTCGTCATGCGGTCGTCATGCGGTGCGCGCGGCAGCATGCAGCACGGTGGACACAGTTTTGATTGTTTATACGCAAGATGCAAGCATCCGTCTTGCAATCGTCAATTGACGAAAGCGTGCGCATGACGTGCGGTTTACGTGGACAATAGGCCTAAGTAGAAATTCACAGCGTGCACTCAGAATATAATCGTTCTTATATGGAAACTGACTAACAGGCCTTTCCAACAAAATCTAATTAGTTTATCGTATATTTCAGAGAAATTATCAATCGATACTATTTGCTATTAATTCAGGCTAGAATACTAAACTTAAATTCAAAAACACTTTCGATCATATGGGTCACTTTATGTATTTTAATTATAATGTTGATTAAATCAATATGTACCTTTCTATTACGTATAGTAAATAAATATATTAATTTATTTCTCTACGTTTCTCGTATTTGATAGACAGACAAAAATGAACAAAGAAAAGGAACTTATTTAACTTTGATACATACATACATACATACATAGACTCACGCCTGTTTCCCCGAGGGGTAGGCAGAGACTACTGAGCGCCATTTGCAACGATCTTGACATAATTATATCTCTTGCTTCATTAACTCCCATCAGATTTCTCATGCATGCTTTAATAGTAGTTATTTTAACTTTGATTTGTACTTAAAAAGCGATTCTTTTTAAGTATAACACAGACACTCATATTTTATTTATTTATATAGATAATCATCTACAGGCTTAGTGCTATCACAGACACAGAATGACAATTCAATTTTTATCAGTTTATGGTGTTATTTAAAGTAGGATAGCGATAAGAGATATCATAACGATCGTGACGATGCACTTACGTTTGCATTGTCACAACATTTGCCTTGTGTTTACAACTAGCAAAAACGTGATGTGGATTTTATGTAGGTACCATTACCAAGAATAAAGTCAGCACATTATTATACAAAGTGCAAATCATAGTATGTATGTATGGAAATATTCTTGGTAAGTAATTCCAACCTTATATCTTCTTACCAGATATTTTCCCCCTAATATGAAATTTGAAAGTAATGTATTTTCAATGCTTACCAGCCTAGACAAAACATAGGGTTTACTTCAAGTTGGGTCTATGAATCTTTGCTAAAACTAAAACTTAAACAAAGTTATTTAAACTTCAACAAAGTTATTAAACCTTTCGTAGACAATTAATACAGTATTCTGCGTGGATTCTCGTTCGTACATAGAAAATGTTAAATAGTTTATTCATTTTTTTATAGACTCACGCCTGTATCCCGAAGGGGTAGGCAGAGGTGTTATATTACACCCACATTTCGCCATGAATTTTTAGGTCTCACGTAATAGGGGGCGAGCCTATTACCGTACCGGGCACATTACCAGACTCCGTGCTGCTACTGAGAATTTCCTAACGGAAAAACTCAATAACACTTTGCCCGACCCGGGTATCGAACCCGAGACCTCCCAATCCCATGCGCACATTTATGCCGCGAGACCAACGGGGCAGTCATTATGCAGGAAAATTACATAGTAGCTATAAATAAATGAACAAAAAATATCAGCACCACAGGATATTGTACTGCCGATTGTTTTATTACACTAGCTTTACGTAAATTAGTTGTATTTGATTAAAGACTTCATTAAGATTTAAAAGATTAAAATATTTAGCTTAGCGTTGTTTGTCTTCTCAATTTTTAACAGTCGTAGCGCGATGTTACTTATTCTATAATCTTCCTTAATAATTTGTCTGTCAACTCAAAAAATACTTTCAAATACTACTGGTAGTGCCGGTTTAAAGAAACTTGAAAAACTTTCAACTTTATCATACAAGAGTAGGTTGTAAACAAGTATCGTACAAGGTTGTAAATTATCATACACTTGTTTATAATCTGTCCCAGTATTTCATCTCCTGCACAATCTCCTCATTATGATAAAAATTAGGCCATAGCTCACCGCGCCTGCATAGTGCGGTTTGGCGGACCACACGTATTTCGAGAACTCTGACACGGAGGTTTCCAGTATTTTTCTTTACCGTTTAGTCAACAATAACTTAACTACGAAATAACTAATTATAACGATCTGTTTGCAGGTGTGTCAAGAGGAAGAATTCCTACAGCTAACGCCACAAGAACTAATATGCCTGATCAGGAAAGACGAGCTCAACGTACGGGAGGAGAGAGAAGTGTACCAGGCTGTGCTGAGTTGGGTACGTAACACTTATCCCTTATTTGACTTGAATATAGCTTAGCTGGATTATAGCTTAACGCTAAATTCAATATCCGATCTATCCATGTAGTTGGAGAAAGATACATATGTGACATAAGCTCCATACAATATATTTATTTATTTAATACTTCTTACACAAAACAAATAATTTGTACAAAGGCGGACTTAATGCCCAAGGCATTCTCTACCAGTCAACCTTTGGGTGGTGCAGAGACAAATCAAGGTGGGTGCTAAAACTGTGTGTAAGATAAAGGACTAATTATACTATACTATACATAAAATATTACATGTAAATATTTCGTTTATATTTAAACTAATAAAATAAATATGTCTTATAACATTATGGGAGAAGGAGAAAAATTGTTTTCCTTACGTCGAAATACTGATTGCAAAATTCACCGCGCTGCTTTCTATTTTTGTAAAGTGTATTATATGGTCCACGTTTCCTTTTCTTAATATGATTAAAGATTAAAGAAATATTGCCCGAAATATTATACAAATCTACAATACATATCAACTTATATACTTAAATACAAACACATAAAATATATACTAGGAAGATGATTCTGTCAATTGTTGGAATAACTGCCGTCGTAAGCTAGATTTAAAAAGTTCACGAGAAGAGGACATCCTAATTTCGAGAGGGAGTGCATTCCACAGAAGAATAGCCTGGATGTAGAAAAACTAATGAACAAGATTAGAGGAATTATGAGAAGGACAGAGAAGAAGAAGATTATTGGCAGAGCGGAGATTTTTATCATGGCTGCTGCAGAGATATTGAAATTGAGGGAATAGAAAGGAAGGGGCGTTTTGAGATTTTAGAATAGAATAAGTGAAATATATGTCAAACATGTATCTCAAATCTCTGAATCCATGGATAGATCGAATATTGGAACCGGTCGTTAGTTGTTTAAACTGCTGCCCCGCTGATTAGCACTGCGGCGAGAGTTGGGAGTTCGACCCCACACGCGACAAAAACTTTGTTTTATTTATTTATTTTTTATTTATTTATAGTCTCACGCCTATATCCCCGAAGGGGTAGGCAGAGGTGTAAAATATTACACTCACATTTCGCCATAAATTTTTAGGTCCCACGTAATAGAGGGCGAGCCTATAGCCGTTACCGGGCACATCACCAGACTCCGGGCTGCTACTGACTATTCGGAAAAACCCAGTAACCCTTTTGCCCGACCCAGGAATCGAACCCGGGACCTCCGATCAGCAGTCGCATACGCTAAACACTGAACCACGGAGGCAGTCTCGTAGTTCAAAAACTTTGTGTTATCCACAAATTGTTGTGTCGTGTCTGAGTGTAATCTGTGTCCGTAAGTTGTACGTCTGTAAGGTCACCACGATACAGATTATATTCCTTTGAAAAAAATATTTATATATTAGATACCTATTAATACGTACGTTTTCTTATTTATTTATTAAGTAGGTATCACTTTAAAGCGTTTCCAATCTAATTGATCACAAAACTTGCCAGTCACCTCACTTTTTTGTATAGGTATGTATGGTATGCTAGTATCTGTTCCTCACGAACCTAGTCTGCACGATGTACTATCAAACTGGTTTTGTGTACGAGTGTCAATGTGCGTGTAAAGTAGCATAGCACTGGAAGCGACGATGTCTTCTCGGCCTTATGGCGGGAAATTGTTCGACTGCAACTGTTCATATTGAACATTCACAAGGTAATAGGTTGTCTGCACAGATAGACAGTGGTCGTCCTACTCGGGACAGAACTTATTTTTCTTCCTTGAGTTCGTTTCACTCGTGTGAGCCTTTTTCTGGACGTTAATTAAAAAAATAAACGATAGCTTACACTGCACGTTAAACCTAGTTGAATAGATAAAGCTTAACTAGTTCGTTTACTATTAAAATATTGACGTACCTACTTTGCTAATGAGGGAAGTGGAATTAGTTTTATCTGACTCTGCCGATATATTTCGTTGCAACTGTTGCAAGTGCCAAGACAGTTTTCGTTTCTCCGGGCAATATTGTCAAAGCTACTGATCAGAATTTTATAAAACTTTGCATTTATACCGATGAATCATGAAAACCGACTCCCGAACGGATGAAACCGTGGCCAGAAGTTACCTTAGTTAAAATTGTAAGACATGCAGCATTCAAAGAAAAGAACGTTCGTTTCTTAACGGATGTCTTGATGCATATTTGCTAGGTCATTTAGGTATATTTACGAAGTGATAACGTGTTACTCTCAAAAAGGTGCTAACTGTTGTACCGGTATAAATGTATTTCTTTGCAGCAGACATTGTCATACTTATCTGTAATACAAATATGGCGATGTTGATATTTAAATAGGTAACCTAACCTCAATTATGCTAATAGAAAGGATATATTAACTTTTATGAAAGTACCTATACAATACATACCAGGGGTGTTACGAATATTCGCATCCGCATCCGCAAATGCGGAACATTCGCATTAATTTAGACATCTGCATCCGCATTCACATCCGCATCAATCAATGCGGAGTTTTTACGGATGCGGATTCACATCAACAAGTAACTACATGTAAAGAAAGTGGGCGGAGCCAGAGTGGCAGTGCTTCGCGTTTGTTTTGGAAATTTTCTTCTTTGGAAGATAACAACTTATATACAATTTCAAAATATTTAGATTCTCGCTATTTAAGCGTAATTGTTTCAAACCAGTCTCCGAAGAAAAATGAAGGATTAAATAATGAAGATGGTATATGACGCTGTCATCACTACTTCTAATGAGAATGGGAGATTTTCTCAATCCTGAACCAGCAACGTCCTGTACAGTTAAGAAGACTTGCTTAAAAAGCGATCTTGCTATGGTCTTAGATTCATCGGGCAAAGATTAACGTGAAGGAGAACCAGACAGCAGTAGCCCCAGTGCTCTTATCCGAAAAGAATTAGTTACCTATTTACCGTAACGAAAAAAGACTGGATTTAGATGAAAATTAACTTAATTGGTGAGAAGCTAACCGCTGTGAATTTAAAATTCTTTCCAAATTAGCATGCAGATATTTATGACCTTCACCAGCCAGTGTTCCCAGCGAACAACTACTTGTTTAGTAATTTATGTACTTAAAATTGCAACTACAGTTATTTATGTACTTAAAATTTAAATAATTATCCTTTTAAAAGCCCAAAATCCGCATCCGCATCCGTATCGCATCCGCATCCGCATCGAATCCGCATCCGCGGATGTGTACTTCTAATAATCCGCATCCACATCTGCATCCGCGGATGTCTAAATTTTCGCATCCGTAACAACCCTGATACATACATACATAGACTCACGCCTATTTCTCGGAGGGATAGGCAGAGACTACGGAACGCCATTTGCATACCTACCTATAATTAGAAATGTGAAAATTTGTGAAGATGGATGGATGTGTGTTACTCTTTCACGCAAAAACTACAGAACGGCTTTTAATTATAGATTTCAGTAAGACCTGTATCACATTAACTATTACTACTATAATAACAATATGCAAATAGTTTATCATAATATTTTACTAGGTACCACATTTATTATTTTTTTATAAATAATTGGTGCATTTTGTTTACCATGTCACGTAGTATAGCTTAATATACAGCATGCTACATAAAGTTTTGTGAAGTGTATACAAATAAATTACCAACAAAAGAGTAGAGATGTTATTAGGTACAATTCCTCAAGTTCAGTTTTTACTTGTACCTAATCCACGTTATCCACGCGGCCAGTGACGTGGCTTTCACCCTAAAATGTAAACAAACTTTTTATTACCTCCTGTATTTTACAGACACGTATGAAATTCAATAATTGCATAGCTGTGCATACCGATATTAATAAACATTTTCATACATTTGTTTTAACGTCTCACAATGCCTGGAAACAAGGTCATGTCATATATGTCTTTTAAAACATATAATACAAACACGAAACGTATTTACATATAAATATTCGAACAGGTGCAAAAAAAAATACGATGATTCCGTTGGACCTAAACATTAATGGCGAAATGTGGGTGTAATATTACACCTCTGCCTACCCCTTCGGGGATACAGGCGTGAGTCTATATAAAAAAAAAATATTTAGTTGCGCACTTTCTGCGGCCAAAAGAACAAGACCAGAAAATACAACTGGTGGCCTCCCAAGATTCTGTTTCTTGCAAATATATAGGTACAATATAAGTCCATATGTGTATCTCCTGATACCATAGTGCCTTGGAAGTAAAATTTATTTAGCCGATAGCCCTGAAAGTGTTTTGTTTTAGATGGAAGTTACTCACATACACATTTTTACTATATCATGTAGCAGTAGGTAAGTAAGTAGTTACTTAGGTACTAGTGACCACAGAAAGCTACTAGTTTTGACACTCATGAAGTCCCGGGGAAAGTGTAGGTACTCAATCAACATGTTGATTTTATTTAACCCTTAATTGGTCGCGTGGGGTGTCAGACACCCCAACGCATGTTTCCAGGCTAATAACGTAAAACAAATAATATTGAGCGTGCTGGTCTTCCAGGTAGCTTCATCAACACGTGTGACATACACAATTTAGTTGCGAGCGGCGCTAGGTCGTGAACGGTTGGGCTTGGAGAGCGTGTTTGGGGTGTAAGACACCCCAGGTGACTGTTTGTGTGGTATTAATTACGGGTTTCTGGAATAGGCCGATCGCCTTCATACATACGGTGTCATATATATCCGAGAACCAAGGACAGGAAAACAAAGACTGAATGCTCTAAGTGCCATAAAAATGTGTGCAATGACCATATCATTATAATGTGCCAAAATTGTAACGAGGAAAACTAATATTTATAAAAGTTACATATCTTGTTATTTTTTTTATTACTTTATTAAAAAGAGGTTTAAATTTTGCTTAAAATGTATGTTCAAATGTTCTGATTAATAAACGTCTGATTTTGCATTTATTTCGTATATTATTTAAAAAAAAACTAATTTGGGGTGCCGCACGTCCCACGCGACCACTTATGCAACTTCTTAGGCGCGGCCAATTAAGGGTTAAAAATAACCAATGACCTCTTTATACTGCATGTTTAGTAGACTACAATCAGACAGACATAGCATTTCAAGATTATTAGAATAATAACTTTATTATGCAAATAACTTAATATAATTATATGAGTAAATTACACGCCGTATCAAGAGTCGATAATCACTATTTGGATTATTAGTTTAAAATGTCGATGCTCTTTGACCAAAAAAAAAATAGAATCAAATTGTGAACAATGTCACCATTTACAATCTTTATTGACCATCGCATGATTATTGTCTACGCAGTGGTCACGAATGATGTCACAAATTACCTTGGGTTATTAACACGAATATGTTGCGGACTGTCTGAAACGACGGTGAGAATAGCATGCTTACGACCTGCAAATCACATGCCAGCCACTATGATAACGTTTTGTTATCGTGTGATGACGATACACTATCTCTATAAAAAATACCGAGGAATCCGTATATTACTTGCTAAAACTCATTGTTAAACCCTGCTTTAATTCTAACGAAATTATAGCAGGGTTTGGAAGCGTATCTATTTCAATGGGTAGATAAAATGTTTTGCACATACACTAAATGTCATGATAATTCTGAGACGGCAAGTGAACGTTTTAATTCGTCACAAATATGTTCGGATTTTGGCTATCCTTCAGCTGAACTTTAGTAGCGATTGATCCAATTTACAATTGGACGACATATTTTTAGTTACAAGAACAAAATTACATTATCTTAACATTTCCGTCACACCTCACGCATTCTATGTTGGCCGGCCTGAAGTTGGTATCTGTGATAAGTTCGCGCATGTCTTCTTTCTCTTAGCGTTATTCCAGTTTCAGTCTGGGGTCCGCTTTCTAGTCTAACCGGATTTGGCTGAATATTAGCTTTTCCACGGAGCGACTGCCTGTCTGACCTCCGCAACCCGAAGGGATAGCGATATTCCATGGTTTAGACTAGTGTCAGTTTATTTAGAAGGTACTGACGCCCTGTAACGACTGTCAAAGATCTTCATGACAACCGGGACCGACGGCTTAACGTGCTCTCCGAGGCACGGGACAAGCGATAATTAACAATTCAATACGCACATAACTCCGAAAAGTCATTGGTGCGCGCCGTGGATTCGAACCTGATACCCTCTGCATGGCAGTCTGTTGGTATATCCACTCGGCTATCTATAAGTTCGCGCATGTACAGATTGTAAAGTACATCCCCGCCTCTCAACCCAACTCTCTCGCACAAAAGAGTTCCTAAAACGAGCATTGTGCAGCTAGTGTCTAACGACAGCCAGGCCAGCTTCAAATGCGCGAATTATAGGTTCGATTAACTTACATTGTTTTTCTGCCTTCAAGTGCATAAGATACCTAACATACTAAACAATGTTATCTATTTCTATTTAGTCTACCACTTTTTGGACTAATTAACAACAAAAAATTGTAATCGATGATTAAACGAACCGCTCGAAAATGGTCCCAAGCACAGAACAGGAAAAACAGCGTGGTCCCAAGTGTGAACTGTACCTACCAATCGAGTGTTGGACCAATCAAATCTTAAGCTTCTGTAGTATGCTTAGTACATTTTTATTTTATAGAGATTTTAAAATAAGCAGACATGAAAGTAATCGGTGATGAATTGATGATACCTATTGATTTTGAGGAATGGGTCTCTAGACATAGTGCTCTTATTTGATTGCGTTCTACTGATAAACTTCGTTGCTGGTTCGGCTCAAGGATAATAAATTGTCAGACACGTGTAGTTTTACCACTATTTCAATATCTACAATAATATGTAGGTACATAAAATTATAAGCATCTTAACATTTTGATATATTCTTCATTGAATAACTCGAGCTTCAGCATGTTACATGTTTTGGACAAGGTTCAATCAACCGAAGATACGGCATGTCAGGAGAATAATATATATCTAACAAGATTCGGTAATGTCAGTTATCATTTTAATGGGTATCTTCTATTTCTCGGGTGCCTTTATATAATGTTAAAGATTCTTACATTATTTAAATAGTAGGTAGTCGGGCCTGAAAGTTGTTCTTGAGATTAAACTTGTATTCTGTGTAAAACTGAGCCCCTGGTTACACACGTTCAAAATTATTCTGTATGGGACTCTTATATTTTTTGTCTCTTAGCTAGAACTGTTAGAAAGAAAGAAAGAAAAAAGCGTTTATTTCTATATCAGACAAAGGATTAGGTATCAATATTTACAGATTAACTGACCTGTGACCCCGGCTTCGAAAGCGAAGTGGGTGTGTTTGCACTGACTTACTATAATACATATTTAATCCAAATCGATTCAGTTGTATGCTTAATAAGTAGACAGACGGCCGTTCATTAACATTTGTAATTAATTTGCATGCTAAAACAAATAGTTTCGTTATAATGGTGAAATGGATGAAATCGCGATAGCAGTTTATCACTGTCATCACATCACGAAAATCGCTAAGCAAGACATCGTCGCTTGCAGTGCTACTTTACACGTACATTGACACTCCTATACAAAACCAGTTTCTAGTGTGCCTCGACTCTGAGAGAGCTAAGGGATTTTTTTTTCAAACTGGTCCAGCGCCGACTTATTTGATTGAACATAAACACAGAAAAGACAGGAAATATTCTACAATAATAGACATACGTATGGTATCGCATAAACTGGACTGGTGTACTTAATGGTAAAATTTTGATATAGGTATCTATGCGAATACAACAAGTTTTGTAACGAAATCGGAGTGTTTTCGGATTATCTTCTTATGTTAGTAACTACTGCCACCTTGGTCCAGTGAATAGCGTAGGTATGCTTCTGCTGATCGGGATGTCCCGTGTTCGATTCTCGGGTCGAGCAAGTGTTAGTTTTTCCGAATTCTCAGTAGCAGCACGGAGTCTGGTCCCTATTACGTGAGCCCTAAAATTTCACTCCATGGCGAAAATTGGGTTTAATGCCACGTCTGCCTACCCCTTCGGGGACACAGACGTGAGTCTATAAATAAAATAAATAGTAACTGTGAATCTATCATAGACTGAAGTCAACAAATTAGGCGTAGTTGAAACCATCTAAACATCGTAACCTCATCCGTAGGTACCTACTAAAATGTTATAACCCTTTATTTGGTTAATAGCAGGTACGTTCATTTTGTAGTCTAATCAAATTTAATTAGTAAATTAAACTTCATTGATTAAACTACACAAGTAACTTGCACTGGGATATCTTGCTGCCAGTTAGACAAATAGAGGGTTGATTTTGATATTGACCTCATTTCGAATAAGTAAGAATAGAAAATTAATATGATTACGAATTAAGTAGGTAGGTACAGATAATTTGGTTTTCCCAGCGACAATGCTAAGTAATGCGTATGTAAAATATTTCTTACTTACCTTATTATTGTCATTTTCCGCATTGAAACCATGACTAGCGTTTTTTTATTTACTCAAATAATAATTATTTACTTATAGCGTCACCTGTCCTAAATCTTTTATTGCCGGAAATGTGTGAATTACAGAAAACATTAAAAGTGAAACTTTGACCACGATTATTCGCCACTAGATAGCTATATAATTCCAAATATCGTGTCTAATAAACTAAAATTAATATTCCGGGTCTAAAACTCGAAGCACCCTGTGAGATTGAAAACAACACACTCTGGCGTAAATTAGTACAAGTCAAACTCGACTTTAGCTGCTACATTATAAGTTCGAAAATAGTCAGACAAAATCGCAACTTACCGAGTGACATGCAACGAAGTGGTCCGCCATCCGGAGTTGTCAGGTGATCATCGACGAAACTTTGCGAATGTAAGCATGACTGGCGGTTTTTTTGTTTTGAATTATGAACAATTGTAAAGCAGCTAAGCGTGTTACGAATTCATTCAAATCATATCATGTTCTCCTCTTGAAACTACATTCTTTGGCGTTCAAGGAGAACCAGATCCAAATGTAAATTGTTAATTCTAAAATCTGATTTCATCCGAAATACAGCAGTAGCATTCTATTGAATTATATTCTACGCTTAGTATGTAAATGGTTAGACAAAAGTGCACTGCCACTACGCTGTACGAGAGAGGCCAATAAGAGTATGGCAGCCTCCTCACATAGAAACAGTTAAAAGACATTATGGCAAAGCCCAACACGGGTTTGTCACGATTTAATTTTAGTAGGCATGCAAAACCTAATGAAAAGAGATGCCACTTAAGCTCCTCCAATGTAATCAAACCTAACTTCGGGCGCAAAAAAGTTGATGCGAGCTGCAATAACTGTGTCTTTAGAAATGTATACCCTAGTGTCAAATGGCGTAATAGGTATTGTTTGTAGTCCTGGTCTGGTAATATCAGCGTCCAGTGCCTAGCCACCGCTGGCACCGCTCTCCTTACAGCACTAATCAAGCCACTCACCAGTTGGTATTTTCGTCAACAGGTGAAATACGACGAAGATCGTCGCTACCCTCGCATGGAGCATATTCTCCAAGCGGTGCGCTGCCAGTACCTGACGCCGAGCTTCCTCAAGGAACAAATGAGCACTTGCACAGTGCTCAAAAAAGTGCCCGCCTGTAGGGAGTACCTCGCTAAGATATTTAAGGTAAGCATTACAGCCATTTGTACCTTATTAAATATTCTGGTCAGACAATAATTTATACTAAGTGTAAAAACTAAACTACAAACTTAAACTAACATCAATAGATACATAAAAAATCTGAGGCAATGAGTAATCGACTTCTTATCTGTTCTTGAATTCTTTGTCTATGATGTAAATAAATAGTCATGCTCGATTAAAAACTTTTCTCCATGTCATTGTTCTTTGTTCCTGTCCCAATTTATACAGTCTCTCGTCTATGTAATAAAATTGCTCATAGATCATTTGCAATTTTTTAAACCTCCATGGTATTCACAGCTTCTGTAAGTTATTTTTATTTCAATATAATGTAATATAATAATAATAATAAAGCCCTTTATTCCGAAACTCACAATTTTCCTTAAATCTAACATACTAATTTATAAAAAGTCTCTTAGTTCGGCGTGCCTGTTGGCAAAGGCCTCCTCCAACGATTTCCATTGTTGTCTGTCTTGCGCTATCCTTCTCCAACATGGCCCAGCTGTCAATTTTATTTCATCTTCCCACCTTGTGTTCTGCCTTCCTTTGTTTCTTTTGCCGTCCCTTGGGTACCACTCTGTAACAGTTTTGCTCCATTTTCCATCTTTACCTCGCATCATATGGCCAGCCCATCTCCACTTCTGTTGGTCTATGTGTGTAAGTATATCAGTAACTTTTGTTATTGTCCTTAAATCTTTGTTGCTAATTTTATCCTGACGTTTGTAGCCGGTCATACTCCTCTCCATTGCTCTCTGTGTAACTGCGAGCTTATCTCTCAGTGCTTTAGTGAGGGTCCAAGTTTCGCATCCATATGTTATGCAAGGTAATATGCACGTGTTAAATGTTTTCTTCTTTAGCGACATGCTCATGTTTTTGGATTTCATGATCTCTTTTAGCGTCCAGTATTTTTTCCAACCTGCTGCGATTCTAAGGTTAATTTCTTTTGTCATTTGATTTTCGGTGGAGATGATTTGTCCCAGGTATATGTAGTCATCCACGTATTCAAGCGAAACACTTTCTACATTGATAATGACCTTTGTGGTGTTCGTCATTAATTTAGTCTTGCTGGTATTCATTTGTAGTCCAACTTTCGTACTTTCTTTGTTTAAGCTGTTTATCATATATCCGAGGTTTTCGGGGCTTTCTTCAAGTAGTACAAGATCATCAGCGAATCTTAAATGATGCAGTTTTCTTCCGTTTATATTTATGCCATACTCGTCCCAGTTCAATCTCCGGAAAATGTTTTCGAGTACCGCGGAAAATAATTTTGGTGATAATGGGTCTCCCTGTCTAACGCCCCTTTGAACGCAAAATTCTTTTCCTATGCTCTCCAACTGTATTCTAGCCATACTGTTTGAATAGATGTTTTTTATGATTTTTGTATAAATTTCAGGTACCCCTTGCTGCTCTAAGCTTTCCCATATGTATTCGTGATTAAGACTATCAAAGGCCTTGGCATAGTCGATATAAGCTATATATATGGTCTTATTGTATTCTTTGTATTTCTCAAGTACCTGTTTAAGTGTGTGGATATGGTCAACGGTAGAAAAGCCTTTTCTAAAACCGGCTTGTTCTACTGGTTGTTGTTCATCTAGCAGAGTACTAATTCGATTCAGTATAATTTTTGCAAAAACTTTATATATATTGGACATTAGGCTTATCGGTCTATAGTTCTGAATGTTTTCCTTATCGCCTTTCTTGTGTAGTAGGATTATGTGTGATATCGCCCATTGTTTAGGTATCTGGCCATTTATTAAAATTTCATTGAAAATATTTGTTAAGATTGGAGTCAGTTCCTCTATCGTTCCCCTCATCAGTTCGTTAGTAATGCAATCTGGCCCTGGCGACTTATCCATTTTTTGAGTTTTGATTGCCTTTTCAACTTCGCATGAGAGGATGTTTCCTACTAGTTCTGAGCTTGTTTCGTGGGTTTGTTTAGTAAATGTTACTTTGTAGTTTTCTGCTTGTTGGTTTTGCCTGGAATACAAATTCCTGTAAAAGTTTGTGGCTACGTCTTTAATGTTCTGTCTTTGTGTTACGGTTTTAGATTTGTTCTTGAGTTTAGGTATCCATTCTTTGCCTGTTTCTCGTAATTCCTGCAGGGCTTTTCTCACACCACCAGATTTTTTAATATGGTGCTCGAATGTTTCCAGTCTTTTGTTTCTTCGATCTTTTCGTATGTTTTCAGTTATATTCTTACTAAGCGCTGTAATTAGGTGTCTGTTTTCTTTTCTGTCTTGACTGGTTAAAAGTGTTTTTCTTTCCTGAATTTGTTTCAATGTATGGTTGCTCAATTGGTACTTATTATTTATTTCAATGTTTCTGCTAGTAGTATTTATCCTTTGTAATTCTTTTTCCAAAATGTTGTATTTCTGTATTGTTTCCATATTATCATTGTTGAGCTTTTTATCAATTTCTTTGAGCACGTTATTATTTTTTGGACTATATTGACTTGCTTTTTTGACTAAGCTGTTTTTTATGTGCTTCCGTGATGGTTTTGTTTGGTATTTTCTAAGAGAGCAGCGCACCATACGATGGTTTGTATTAAAGTTTAGATTGCTAATGACTGCAGTGTCAATGAAGGCTTTTGGGTAGTTGCTAATTATATAGTCGATTTCGTTTTTGTAAGATCCATCCGGAGAGATCCAAGTCCATTTATTGTTGTTGTTCTTTTTGAAACATGAATTTAATACAAATAAGTTGTGTTCCATTAAAAATTCTACCAGTTTCTGCCCATTGCGACTTCTTTTTCCATGTCCAAATTTGCCAAGTATGTACTCGCAGCTGTTTTGCCTGACACCCACTTGCGCATTAAAATCGCCCATTAGTAATATATGTTTGTCAGCATTGTCTTTTATAGCTTGGGACACTGTCTCATAGAAACTTTCCAGTACTGACAGCTCTGCTTTTTCAGTTGGTGCATATACTTGTATGATAGACCAAGTTTTTTTGTATCCTGGAAGTTTTATGTTAAGTATTGCTACCCTGTCAGATATTCCTGTTAACTCCTGTATATATTCCTTTAGGGACTGCTTAATTAAGAACCCTACTCCTCTATGTCCGGCAATTTCTCCTTTTTGGTATAGTATGTATTCACCATGTTCTTCTATTTTATCGCCTAGTCTTCTCATTTCACTTATACCTAAGATGTCGTATTTTATGTTTTCTAAAGATTTTTCTAATTCTAGTAGACTTTCGTGAGTCCTGAGGGTTCTTGTGTTGAGTGTTGCGATATAAAACCGATTACACCTTTTGATTGGAGGGTGGTGGTCTAGTACTCCCGCGGGGACCAGCCGTGTTGGGAGTCCTTTCGATTGTTGTTGCTTATTGTGTTGTATTTGTCCGGCTTGGTGAGCGATTGTCTGTAAAAGAGTGTGATCGTTCTCTAAGATACTGAAAGGCATCCCGCTTCATAACTTTTTGATCATTACTTGTATTACCGTCACCAGTTTTAGGGCTAGGTGTTTCCGATCTCTTTCTTTTCTCAATATCCTTCCTGTTGCTGTTTCTTTTTTCCTGTTTTGTAAGCAATTCTTCTTTTGACAGATCTTGTGTAATGTAGGTTTTAGGTTTCATTTTCTTCTTGTTTTTCAGGATCTGGATTTTCTTTTGAAGGGTTGTTGTAGCTAGTAGGATTGGTCTTATTTTACCCTCTTGTTCAACTCGCTTGCCTAATCTTTTTATTATATTTATTTCTTCATCTTTCAATAGAACATCAATTTCCTTTATTGTAGTAGTAACAAGACTCTTTAAGTTTTCTTGGGTCTCGTTCTTCTGTTCTGGTATACCATGTAATAGCAAGTTATTTCTTCTTCCATTTGTCTCCAGATTCTTTATTTTCTTATGAAGAATTTCAACTTCAGTTTTCAGCTTCTCGTTTTCTTCTAAGATCGGTTTAATTTTTTCATCAACCTTTGTAAGTATTGTTGTTGTAATATTGTCTGTTATAGCAATCGTTTGAAGGTTGAGTTGTTCTTTCATTTTTTCTAATAAGAGCGACATTTCTGAGGATAACTCGGAACTCATCTTGCCGTAAAACGGAACGTTAGATTATACAATGTAGCACGGAATATTTTTTGATGTAGTATCCGAACGTTTTTAACACCGTAATGTTGGTATTTGTGTCACCTCTATTGTCTTTGGTATATGATATTTTCACGTTTTGACAGTTAACTTCACTTTGTAACGAGACGTATTTTGTGATATTTTTGCACTTTGTTTGATGTTATTATTAATGATTTGTATTGTATTTTGAAGCGCGATTCACGTCACTTGTTAAATCCGCACTGGGTCACCGAGATAGTGATTTTTTAAAGAGATATTTCTCAAAATATGGGAGCGTTACACTTAAGCGTTTAACGTATTCTAGCACCGGAACCGGAATCCCTATGTAATATAGCAATTAGTAACTAAATACTTTTCCTTAGGAAACTGTATTCATTTTCTTGTTTGACTTAACTTATTTGTAAGTCGTTCATGATCTTTTAATTAATATTCACATCAATGTGTCACGATCTATATTAAATTCATACTTACACAAAACTTGATAAGTATATTAGAGTCAAATCAGTGTTACATGCTGATCTTTGTACCGAAAGACGAAAATCTCGACTTTGTACCCAAGTGATCACTCATCTTTGCGCTGTGACGTATATGTTACTGCTTCGTCATGCACTTTGAACGGATTTTTTGCGAAGACCCCCGTAAGGGATATTTGGACAAACTTCGTAGAAGCCTAGTTTGTAATGACTGGCGAAATTGCGGATATAAGAAATGGGATAATTTTGTACACTCATAGTCTTGGGCAGGCCGTCAGAGGGATATGGTCAGAGTAATAGCCACAAGGAACCAAACAAGGAAATGGTTGGTTTCAACGATGCTATAGTTCAACGTGTTATTGTTAGGCGTTACTAAGCAGGATTTTTTCTCGGAATAAAAACTTTTACAAAAACCGTTCCACAGACGTCCTTGGTGTTAGCATTGCAGCACTAAGGTTATTGTCTAAACACAATTGTATTAATTTTACACGTGTTTCGTGTATGTATATTATTATGTAGCTAGCTTTTAACCGACACTTCACTTGGGTTTTTTAACAATGAACAATATAAATACAATTTATTTCGTGATACAACAAATACACTTACATATTGGTATTTATTAAATAAAATTAGCTAATTATGTAATAATTTGCCTCTTTTTTCTCCAGTAAAAAATCCATTTCTAGTTGTCGTATTACTAGTATTTTTTTACTAAAGGGCGCTGACCATTGTTGACTAAAGGTTGGAGTAATTACGTAATTGTTTTGATTTGAAGACGATTTGTTACTAAATTTTTGTAGAGACAATGTGTATTTTCGATCTTACGTCGTTTCGATTTCGAGATTTACGAAACTTGTTGGCCAATTTTGACACCTGAGCATGACTTGCAACTATCGTTTTGATTGGTTCGTTGTCCTTTTAATCGTGACGATGCATATTTCGTTTCTTGTATACAACCTTATTACTTCATTAGCGTTATAAACGAACGGATCCGGAACGGAAACGCTAGTGACATTTTATGCCAGTATTTTTTCGACGTCATTAACAGCTATGGCTTCCTCGCACTTGTATACAGGCTTTTCATTTATTTCTACTTCACTGAACCTAAATAACCTAATGGTAAGCAAAGGAAATGAGCCTCTCATCCTTCCATCTTATAAAAAATGCCGTCTTAAAATACGTGTTGTTGTTCCTAGGATCTCACATTACACAAAAAGCCGGTGGTAAAGGAGCGGCGACCTAATACGCCCCGCATCATCTACGTTGCCGGGGGATACTTCAGGCATTCCATCGACCTGTTCGAGGCCTTCAACCTAGACGACAACTGCTGGACCACACTACCAAGGCTAACCGTACCAAGGTCTGGATTAGGAGCGGCGTTTCTTAAGGTAAATTGTACTTTTTAGGATTCCGTACCTCACAAGGTAAAAAACCGGCCAAGTGCGTGTCGGGCCACGCGCAATGTAGGGTTCCGTAGTTGCCCATAATGGCCATTATTGATAATAACTTCTGTTTCACATGGGACTAAAAACGGGCATCTTTAACATTAAGCCAGCGCTCCCAAAGTAAACTCACAGAAATAGGTATTTTAAATAAGTTAACCGACGATTACTCGTAAACTATTGATGTCTACTTAGCCGTGATAGTTTTCCTTTTAAATTCGTTATATATACTACATTTGTGATTATTTTCACCTCTTCCAAATTAATAGTTTAGCCGGCAGAGGGGGGGGACACTTGAGTCTAACAATTTTTTTCACTTCAAAGCTTGATATTTGACAAACCAATCACTTGATCGAAAAATGATTTGAGCAAACTAATAATATTTATTTAAAACCTATCCAATGATACCCCACACAATGGGGTACTCAACCAAAAACAAATTCAATCTCACTATATATGTAGGGGAGATACCCCAAAAATAAATATTTTCCTAAATTTTATTCTACAGTTATGTTGCAATATCGTATGTCTATATTCATGTCAAATATCAGCTTTCTAGCACCTGGCGTCTTTGAGCTAGGCTGCGGACGGACAGACGGACGGACATGACGAAACTATAAGGGTTCCTTGTGGACTACGGAACCCTAAAAAGGAACCGTTAGAAGATCACTTTCTTGTCCGTCTGTCTGTCTGTCCGTGTGTCACCTCCGATTTTCTCAGGAACGGCTGGACCTAGCAAATTGAAATTTATACCAGATACTGAGATCGATTAGGTGTATAAAAATCAGGGTCCTGGGTCAACCCGATAAAAAGATATGGTCAAAATTAGATTTTTGCGAAAACTTGTAAGTGCCAAAATTAACCTTAATTTTCAACTTATTTTAATTTTCGGATTTTTTCCTTTAGGTACTTGTGCTGTAAGACCTTGGTTTTAACCAAAATTGACAATTTTAGGTCAACTGTAAGTAGGTACCCTATAGGTTTTGGGTCCTGTTGAACTAGAATCACGAAATTTGGCAAAAACCGGGTCTTACAGCACAAATAAAGGAAAAATTACAAAAAATAAGAAAGCGGAAAATTTAAGGGTGTCCCCATACATACATAGTAGATTCCATTTAAGATAGTCCTCTAAGTTGTATGGGCGCTCAATCAGATTTAGAGGACTAGCGTAATTAGCACCAACCTCAAATAAGGTAAAATGCGTACGGAACCCTCGGTGCGCGGGTCAGACTCACACTTGCCCGAATTTTTTATTTTCATTCTTAGGTACGGTTTTTAAGGTTTTGTAGTCGGATGACAAATAGACTGAGAAGGAACCATTCTTCATGTCTTTCTGTGCGTCTGTATGTCACAGCAACTTTATTATAAGTCTCTAGCCTACCTGTGTTTTTTTAGAAACAACTTTCTTTCAGTTATATTTCTGTAGGTCTTTCACATAGGTACTACATACATTATATCCAACTAACTGGTAGACCAATGAGGAAGGCTTCTAAGATTCCTACAAGGCACATTCCGTAGGTTCTGTCAACCAGCAGTAATATCGCGTGCAATATAGATTCATGATAAGTTTAGGATCGTTAACAGCAGTGTGCAAAGTCCGTAAGGCGATAAGTATGATGTAAGCTATATCTTTCATCGGTTCCTGTATTTGTTTTGTGTAGATATCGAACCCCCAGCACCTAAACGACAAAATCACATATAAGCATGATGAAGCCAGTTTTTAAATTACCTAGTTGTTTAAAATCTGCGGCATTACGTCGATAAGATATAGGATAATAATAAATAACGACTACGTGCGCAAAAAACGAGTTGTTTATAAATATAAACTTAAAAAATAGCCGGCGCTTGTACACGCCACATAACAAGTCTAGCAGTGCGATCTAGTTTCTAGATGGACAGTTGTATTTAGTTACGTTTTAAACTCAATATCATGCAGGGTTTAAATTAAACTATAATTATAATACATTTTACATAATTATGGTAAATCCGCAAAATAGCTTGTTGGTAAACAAATCGTTTGCAATGTAGCGGGTCATTCGCAACTTTACAATGCCTTCGAAATAGGGAAGATTACTGCCAAGTTAAACCACCAGATGGCGGTATCACCGACTACAGTTAACAATTAATTTTGGCAAGTATGACATTTGAGTGACAACTTGACAACTCGTTTAGACTTCAAACTTTGGACAATGAATACAGATTTTTAATAGAAGCGCATTCCTTAAGGATTTCGTGTGCCGATTCCAATTGGCGTGTTGACGACACGTCAGTGTAGTTCGTAGTTGGCGCCGTTGGCGGTGCTGGCGTCGTTCTCCGTCTCTCTTGCTCTCGTAGTTAAGATACACAGGAGAAACGTTCGTCTCTCTTGCACTCGTAGAGACAGTTGTCACAGCGCTACTGCCACGCCGCCAAGCGACAAATCGACAATATGGGTCACAGAAAGTTTGTCTACAGAGGGCCCATAAGAAATGCGCCTCTGTGTAAATATCTATGCTCTATGCTTTGGATGCGCCATCTCATTATCTCATCTCAAACAAGTCACTAAAACAGAAACATTGTACCATTTTTATTGTTATTGATAATTACCCAATAGTTAACTGTTTTGCCTATATAAATAAGTATAGATATATTGTTGTTTTGTTGATGACAATATTTGAAAACCGCGCTACGAAAGTTTGTTTACTGTAGTTGCTTGTGCTGCCATCTGCGTCGAGCTTTGCGTAATGTTCCCTATTGTGGTACTACCGCCAAAACGAGGTTTTTTGACGAACATCGGTAGGTATAAGGCACTTGTCGAGCTGTCCTTTAGTTAACAGGGCAAATCTTCTATGATCTCGTTTTCTTAGCGGACTCAAATTTATGAACGAAGAAAAAACCATTATAATAATTATAATATATTATTTACCACCGTGTAATAGAATAACTCAAGCCTTTAAGTTATAACAAACTCTTTTAACATGACCTACAATAATTTTCCCACTAAAGAGAATGTAACGCGAAATTATATGCCTACGTCATTTGTAATTTAGGCACTAATAAAAAAGCTCAGTGTAATAAAACTCATTTGTTTATATAATAATAACACTATATGAAAAAAAATGTACCTATCGGACTGCCTCCGTGGTCCAGTGGATAGCGTATGCGACTGCTGATCGGATGTCCCGGGTTCGATTCCCGGGTCGGGAAAAAGTGTTATTGGGTTTTTCCGAATTCTCAGTAGCAGCTCGGAGCCTGGTGATGTGCCCGGTAACGGCAGTAGGCTCGCCCCCTATTATGTGGGAACTAAAAATTCTAGGCGAAATGTGGGTGTAATATTACACCTCTGCCTACCCCTTCGCGGATACAGGCGTGAGACTATAAATTAATAAAAAAATAAAATAAAAAAAAAAAACAAAAAAAACTTGTGCCATTGCATTCCAAAGCATGTGTTAGGATTGCTTTTTCGATCATACTGTAGTTGATGTATCTTTCATGTCCAACAACGCAACACTTTGAAGTCGTTTTCCGTACCTTCCTACATCCATATTGTAACGTTTATTAGGTGTGGGTACCTATATGCCTGTAGAGTTACGTAGTAGATATGTGTAATGGAGAGAAATTAAATACTATTTGTTGGTTACAAGATATTATATTCTTAAGCGTTACACAATATAAACCCGGTAGCTAGTGGCAAGAGTTAAGACTCAGGGCAGGGTAGGCAGGCAGACTGACGAGGCTTCGCTATTCCTATATTCGGCGTGAGTCCAGTTTTATGTTGTAGCGAAATAATTTTCGGCGTCTGCTTAGTTCGCTATGGACGGATCCGCCCTAATTTTAATTATACCACTTGTAATAGGGATTAAAATCCTTTTCCACTTTACGCTTTCCCGAAACATGGTGGCTGCAAAACTTTACAAAATCCTTTCAGTAGTTTTTTCGTGAAATAGTATACTAAGATGTTGTGTTGTCATTCCAGGGTCTGTTCTACGCGGTGGGCGGTCGCAACACGTCGCCGGGCTCGTCGTACGACAGCGACTGGGTGGACGTGTACAACCCCGCGACAGAACACTGGCGACCCTGCAGCCCCATGTCTACGCCCAGGCATAGGGTACGTTCACACACAAATATATTAAATCAGACTACAGGATGCCCGCAGTTTCACCATCACAATTATTTCTAATTTAACCGTTTCTTCTTGATCCCGTGGCAATTTCGGGAAATCTCTTCCAAATGCATCCCTACGTTCTACAAGGAACATACATGCCAAAAATCAGTTTCCTGCGCCCGATTGTTTCGGCTGTCGCTTGTCTGTTAGTCAGTTTGACTACAAACGCAAGATTTGTTTATATACAGCAGATATCATCATCGTCTTAGCGTTATCCCGGTTGCATCCAAGACTGGCACGCCTTGGAGCCCGAGGTCCGCTAGGTCTAACCAGATATGACAGAAAATCAACTTTTCCACAGAGCGACTGCCGTCTGTTCTCCGCAACCCAAAGGGATACCGATATTCCAAGGTTTAGACCTGTATCAGTTTATTTGAGGGTACTGACTCCCCGTAACGACTGTCAAAGATCTTCATGACAGCTGGAACCGACGGTTTAAAGTGCTCTCCGAGGCACGGGGCAAGCGATAATTAACAATTTAATACACACTTAACTTCGAAAAGTCATTGGTGTGCGCCGTGGATTCGAACCCGAGATGCATGGCATGGATATTGAACGAAATGGATATTGAAGATAATATTAGATAATTTATTTTACGGGTACTGCATATGAATTTACTAAAATTGTCGAAGTCACTTGTACAGTAGTTAATATCAATGGTCGATCTTTGCAGGTAGGAGTAGCAGTAATGGACGGTCTACTATACGCGGTCGGCGGCTCAGCCGGCTCAGAATATCACAAATCTGTTGAATGGTACGTATTTCATGTAATACTCTATATATAATTGGGTACGTTGACTTACTCCATAAAGATCTCCCAATTAATTATTTCGAAGATATTTGGTGTATAAAAAAAAAAATTACCCGTACTATAAATTGCATCTGAAATCTGCTGCAAAAATGTTGTAATAACGAATGTAGAGATAATTCCAACCCAAGAGTTATCTTAAATTTGGAGTTGAAGCAACATTCTCTTATAAATGTTACGGTCGGTTTTATTACCGCAAAAGTTAGAGGAATGTAATCTTAAAATTTTAAGAAATACAAAATCCTCTACATTAAGATTAAGTACATAGGTACTTGTTTGACGTTATGAAATACGAAACACTTAAAAATATTAAAAAAAAATTCTATCATTGTCATTTTATCTATTTCCAACATCGTCTAAATACATCAAGATTATCACTATGGCGGCTGTACACTCTCGCTCGAGACCACTCGCTATGTCTCGCCCAAGACGCCTCGGCCGAGACGTGTAAGCTCGGAGCTCGGAGTGACCATGTACACTCTCGATAGAATAATTTCAGTTGTGGACGCCAAGGGGAATATATGACACAGAAGCTGCCACTGCTGTTGCGATATATGCCACTACTTATTAAGTACCATTTCTTAAAGAAATTTTACACAAAAATATACAAATTTTGTATTATATTATACAAATGTAGGTATTATACAAATTGTTCCAAAAAAGAATTCGTCAAATCAAATGCGAACCAAACAGGCCTATAAACTTCATCTGATCCTGCGCCAGACTAAATTGAATTCTTAATTTTGCGTAGATAGCCACGATAGGTCGCCATTAAGGACTCCCTTTTCTTTTTCAATTCGGGAACTGTAAATCCGCTTTGTTCACTGATGCGAAGCCACGCATCATGCAAGTATTTTTATCGCTGTGAAATTTGTGATGCGGATCCCATAACACAGGTTCCATTGGTAAATTTCTATGAAACCAACTCACTCTCGTTATTCCACGATATCGTGTTCACGGTTCGACGGCGCGAGCGCAACTGAGAGAAGTGAGAGTGAACAGAGACGCGCTCGCGGATCGCGCGAGGCGGCGCGAGACCCTTTGACTCGGGCACAGAAAACCTACCCGGGATGGAGAGCTAGCGAGTTACACCGAGACAGGCCGAGGCGAGCGAGCACCACCATCTAGACTCTCGCACTCGCTCTCCCTCGTGCTGTCTCGGAGAGAGTGTAGGTACAGCCGCAATTACAGAAATAAAATATTCGGGTAATACATTTATCATGTTTCATCTGTATGTCGCATGTTTATTACGTGTGCATTGACGTAGGCTTAGATTGTTTACGATAACATAACATTGCTTTATTGTTCCTCTTGACTTCAAATAATTCTAAAAGCCGGCGTAATCTGGCATTTATGACTCAAATATCTATTAGTCTAAGATCCGTAGAAGAGCGACCTTCACCGACCTGCTTATTAGATGAATAGTATTTTATATCAAATTTTGCATGTTTAAAAATATATTGCGAATAGATATATAAATAGTAAAAAAAATCCGGTCCAGGCTAAAGATATTGCCAACCGCTTTTCTTGACAGATTTTTCGTAGGCAACCCAATATCATCGGGTTCGCAGTGAAGTAGCGATCATTTTAATCGCCCCAGCGCAATATGGCGGCACGGAGAAAACTGAGCACCGAAAACAGCAATTTTATCATTTTTCTCGGTTACAGGCAATATGGTAGAAATTTATGGTATTATGTTGGTTAATCTGTAACTAGTCTAAGTACGTTTTTATGATTGTAACCAATCACACAACATCGGACTGAAGTTCACACAAATCCTAGGACACTACTACCGGCCTGTTTTTCTTACGGGCACACCGTGACCGTAGGACACTCAAGAGGTTAAACATCAAAATAACACAAAGATAACTGAATCACGCGGGCCAAGTTCAGAATATTTTATAAAACAAAGTCACCCCTGTCTTATCTGTTCGTCTGAGCGCGATAAACTGGTTGGTTTTAAACGGTAGAAGGGGTGATTCGTGAAGAAAGCTAGTTCAAAATACTTCAAACTACAAACTGAAATAAAATTTCTTATGTTAAATTGTTAATTATCGCTTGCTCGCTTAAACGGTGAAGGAAAACATCGTGAGGAAACCTGCATGTCTGAGAGTTCGTCATTATGTTCTCGAAAAGTCTGCCAACCCGATTATGGCCTTACCCTCTTCATAGTGAGAAGAGGCCTGTGCCCAGCAGTGGGACAGTTTATATACAGGGCAGATGATGATGATATTCACGTTTTCTCCCCAGTTACGACCCCGAGCGCGACGCGTGGACTTCAGTGGCGTCGATGGGCTGCGCGCGGCTGGGCGTGGGCGTGGCCGTGGTCAACCGCCTGCTGTACGCCGTGGGGGGGTTCGACGGCGCGCGCCGCATCGCCTCCGTCGAGTGCTACCACCCCGAGAACAACTGCTGGAACGAAGTCGCGCCCATGAAGATTGCGAGGAGTGGAGCAGGTACCTACTTCCATTGTATTTTTTTACTAAAAATACATACGTAATTATATATTTGGTAATTTTTGTATAAAAACTTGTAACAAATATTTTGGGAGTTGTCATGGTAAATGATTAGAGCATGGTGCAACTTGAAGATGAAAAACTGTATTTATCTATAAAATTGTGATAATTTACTTAGTCAATAATTATAGGAGTGGCGGCCATGAACCAGTACATCTACGTGGTGGGCGGGTACGACGGGTCGCAGCAGCTGGCGTCGGTGGAGCGCTACGACACGGAGCGCGACAGCTGGGAGCTCGTAGCGTCCGTGCAGACCGCGCGCTCCGCGCTCTCGCTCACCGTGCTCGACAACAAGCTCTACGCGCTCGGTACGTACGCACCTCGCACCACACAAGTGTAGCCGACACCAACCGCTATACCTACGTGCTGCACCAGTACGATACATACACCGTTTTATCTATTTATCACTGCAAGATTTGGTAGTAGTTACTGCAGCTAAACAGTTGTAGTAAATTCAGTTATTGTAAAACTACAATCCCCAAAATACCTATTTATACGTCCAATATCACCAACAAGACTAAAGTTGATGCCCTGTGAACCGTACGTTACTCACAATGATGCCTTTTGTTACGTGTGACGCTTAGACAAGTCTACAACAACAACGTCACTAATATTACGTGTTGTGTGTGCAGGCGGGTACGACGGCACGTCGTTCCTGGACATCGTGGAGGTGTACGAGCCGGCGACGAACGCGTGGAGCACGGGCCCGGCGCTGACGTCGGTGCGCTCGGGCCACGCGTCGGCCGTGTGCTACCAGCACTGCGCGCCGCTGGGGGAGGCCAGCGACCCCGCGCCCACCGTCATCAAGAAGCTCGGCAAGCGCTCCTCTGGCGCCGCCGCCGCTTCCTCCTCCTCCTCCTCCTCGCGCAACGACGACATCCCCACCGCCAACAACATCATCGGCACGCTCTCCAACCCGCGCGCGCCCACCGACTACATGTAGCGCATATACTACCTCCGCACGTGCGTGTCCACGTCCTTCTAATCTCAAAAGTCGTCCGTTATACCTACCAATATCCCTGTGATGATAAACTTACTTTAATGGATTCCTAACGGTGTTACTGTTTAAACGTATTTCTGATATTTTTATGTCAATAGATAATGATACCGCCGCTGTGAATATGTAATTTGTCTTTCCATTCTTATATTTTTGCACATAGACAAAAGATGTAAAGATGTATCGTTTTCAGATAAGTTAAATGAGTCCTTATCATATAGAACACAATATTGTATACCATCCGTCACGGGTATCGAGTAATGATGAATGAGATGTTTATCTGAAGTATACGTGTAATATGAGAACTGAGAGTATGGTGTCAAAATGTAATATTCTTAATTGAATTTTTGTGTAAAATTTACTCGAATTCATGCTGTGACCATAGTTTCTCTCCAAGGAACATAAATGCAAACAAATAACATCTAATTGTGACGTTATAAGTCTGCAATCTGATAGCTTTTCAGATGCCTGTAATATTAAGTTAAAATGGAAATTAAATATGTATAAATTAATAATAATTATGTATAAATATTTTTAAGCTTGAGTGTAAATCTTATTTTCCAATGTACCATATAGATAAGTCATTAAAATGTAAATATAATTTACGCTTATATTTAAGGAAATTAAAGACTGTTATGGGAATATAACAAGATTTTTTATTTTATTCACGGCATTCCATAGATGATGAATTCTGGCTCTAATAAAATACATAGAATATTTACAGCAGGTACAATAAAATATTGATAATATAACCTTTACAGATAGTACCAATTTCAAACAACGATAACTTTTTATTTTATACAGAGTGTAACAAAAGGTGTGGTCGCAGGGCGACGCAGGGTCATGTACTGGGTCCCATAGTTGTATTCCAAGTTGTAAGTAGTAGACGATTATGGACGCAGATACAACGAAGCGCAGCGCAAAGCAATTTAACAAAGAAACTATTATTAAAAATGTTGTCATTGTCCTCCTAGTGTTATCCCAGTTTCCACCTTGCGTCCGCTTGCTAGCCTAACCGGATTTGGCTGAATATTAGCTTTTCCACAGAGCGACTGCCTGTCTGACCTCCGCAACCCGAAGGGATAGCGAATAGCGATATTTCATGGTTAAGACTAGTGTCAGTTTATTGAGAAGGTACTGATGCCCTGTATCTTCATGACAAACTGGACCGACTGCTTAACATGCTCTCCGAGGCACGGGGCAAGCGATAATTGACAATTCAATCCACACATAACTCCGAAAAGTCATAGGTGCGCGCCGTGGATTCGAATCCGATACCCTTTGCATGGCAGTCTTGGTATCCCCACTAGGCTATCGCTGCCATTATTATAAAAATATAATTATCGACGTTGTCTTTACTTTAAATAATATCCTATCCTAAATAATAAGGCAAGTAACACGTGTTATTTTTAATTGAATTTGAACATTATGCAAGACTTATATGATGCTCGCAACTATGCCGACAATTTTTATTTTAATTTAACTGGTCTTCCCAATGCCGTGGCAATTTTGTGAAATCCCTTTTTAGCGCACCAAATTGAAGAACAAAGAACTTACAGGCCAAAATCTCAGCTCGCGCAAAATTTTTTTGGCTATGCGTTGTCAGTCAGTCATTCAGTAACGCAAGACTTTTATTTATACAGACAGATGATGATCAATGTCGTGGTACCCGAGCCGATCACGCGCACCGGGCTCTCGCTCACCGTGGTCGATATCAATGTCCATATAAATTGACAAAAAAATGTAATAAAATAATTAAAATAAAAAGCCTTTACACGGTTTTAGCGCAGCAAACAGCGATCGGCGCATCACTCTTCACCAACAATTAGGTAAGGGCCTTTTCATTGTGCGTGTTTGCGCCCACGCGCAGGCCAGGTATGCATGCTTGTTGTGGGCCGCAACAAGAGCAGAATTCCACAGTATTGTGCGTATCACCACGAAGAGAACTCTGTTCAAAATGAATGTGAAGAAAGTAATGCGTGCGACCCGCGCTCGACAGCAAATACAACACTGACTGTGAGGGGCTCGTCACACGCACATGTGCGGCACACATCCGTGCAAGCCACGCGTGACCCGCGCGTGTGCCGCATGCGCATGACAATAACATGTATGATACATTTGCGGACAGCATGCATGCGTGCCTGGCCTGCACTCGCGCATAAACACGCATGTCAATGAAAAGGCCCTAACGTGGATTCATTTTCTCTGACTTTAGCTGCATTGATTCAACGCTGTATGCCAATGATACATTTTAGTATCTGTCAGCACGAGTGACCAACATAACAACAAAATTTATTAGGGATAAGGTGTCTTGAACTTTTTAAGCGTTTTGTAGCTATACACACAAATATGCTGACACTGAAGCATAAATGATGGCTATCATCATTTTGGCTTGCGGATATTAAACAGCATATTTTGTCGTTATATCTAATACTAATATATAAAGCTGAAGAGTTTGTTTGTATGTCTCATAGGGGATTGACGTATAACCTGCACTATTCTCATTATTATCTAGAACTCTCAAAGGCCTTTCTCTCAAACTGAGCAAGATTAGGTGTGAAAAGAGATTTTAAAGAAGGCAAGGACTGCGTCAACGCATACGCATGTCGTGAGTTAAGGTTAACCGCTTACTAATAGGCAAGTTCGTCCTGCTTTACGATAACCACGACCAATCTTTAAAGATTCCTCAAAACGATGACCATACCTTTTTGTTACACCAAGTATATTAGAGCCAATTCAATTGAAGTGTTTCACTTCTTGATACATGATTTAATTCCCGTACAACTATCACTAAACTAATCTTACCCTAAGTTCTCTTTACGCCTTTCCGGCGTCTCCTAACAAATATCCTCACATCTGGAGCGTCATGAGAATCTTGAGTATTTGTGTCCGATTGGTCCATACTACGTCCTACCACATCTACACTTTCTGATTTACTGTCATTACAACTACTGGAACAGTCTGCCGCTTTAGAATCAATTGCCGCCACTTGCGGAGTTGGAAAATCTTTATGTGGTGTAGAAGTTGCCAAAGCTTGTATATAATTTTGCTTTAATAGCCCTGCAGGAAGCTGACTGGACTCAGCAATATTCTGAATATTTACTTCAACATCTGCTATTCGTTTCTCTGTAGTTCCTTCTCTGTTATCCACTACAAATTGAGGTTGAAGACCTGATGAGATAATTACTGTCTTAACTACATCAGGCTTATTTATTTGAGTTTCGGAATTAAGATTCTGGTAAACAGTGTTCGAATCTCCTTCAGAATTAACAATTTGCTCTTCAATTCTTTTAGCAATTTCTTTATCTTCTGTATTTGCATCATCAAGGTTAGTGCTGCGTGAAGTTGTTTGAGTTTCATCTCTATTGATGTTGGTGATTATTGCCGCGGCATTTAATTTTGACGGTGGGACTTTTACAATCTCCTTTATATTTATATCCACGGCATCTTCTGCGTCTTCACACAATGGAACACATGTTCCAGGTATTCCTAGATCCTCTGGAGTTATCAAACTGCTACTCTCTCCAAAGAGATCAGTGAACTTCTGTTTTATTTCTTTTGGCTTTTCTTTGTCTTTCTTCGACTTAACTTTCTTCTCAGTTACTTGAACTGCAGTATTACTTTCTCCTAATTCAATTTCCTTAGATTTCGTTTTTCGCCTTTTACTTCTTTGTTTCTTTTGCCCCTCAGGATCTTCTGGCTTGTCATCATCAGCTATGACATTTGCACAGTTCTTGTCAGCATTTTCTTTGGAAATAATTTGGAAGCTGGATTTATTTTGATTTACTGTTTCGTCTACTTTTGTTCCTGTACTGGGTTTGGTTGTATGAACTACTTCCTGTGCCACTTGTGCATGTTTCTGAAACTCAGCATTATCGCTATTTTCATCGCTTAGCTCTAAATCATCATGAACCATTGCGATGTCTGATAATGTTATTCGACGCTTTTCATCTTTCTTAACTTCAGGAGTCATTTTATTTATATTTTTAGCAGGTTTGAAATGGTCATGATTTTCAATCTGTAGCAGTGACTGTCGGTTTACTGATGACTGGCGTTCTTTCGGTACTTTTACAACCACAACTTCAGACTTGATCTTGGGCAAATCATGAGTAGCATGTGGAAGGTCAGTATGAGTCTTTGCGTTACTTTGTTTTACTTTTGGAATTCTGTAACTTTGTTTTGGAACAGTTTCTTGACTTTGTATTTGTGGAATCATAATTTCAGGCAAATGCTTTTTAGTATTATTATGTTGTGAACTAGCAATTTTGTTACCATCATTATCATTTACAAGATCTGTGTCTGAACTGCAAATTTCACCTGACTCTACAGATACATTAATTTCTGGATTGTCAATCTCCATATAGATATTTTTAATTTGGTCGTCATCAAGATGGTGCTGGGGTTTGTTCAGTAAAGCATCAGGAACAACAACGGACTCAATGTTCCACAAAGATTTATCAACTGGTTTAATACTGATACTATTGCTTACCGCTGTGGACAGTGTAGTTCTGCCATTTTCAGTCTTCAAAACATATTTATTGCTTGACGTGCGTGGATCTTCTAACGGTGCAATAGCCGTACTCCGAATTTCTGGAAAAGCATAATTTGTTCAGAAATATTTATACGTACATAGTACACAGCCATCTAAAGCCGAAAAAAAAATACACTAGATTCTAGAGTATTTTTTGGTAGAAAGTCTTTGTTCTAGTAACTAGAACAAATATTTTTGATGTAAATTGCAAAAGTTTAATGTTAACGTCACTATATCTCACCTTTAACAGTATCTGTGTGCACCGCTTCTGTGTGTGGCTCTGGCGAAAATGCTGCATCGGGTGATTGGCAAGACGCACGCAGCATATCATATTCAAGTGCTTCAATTCGTGAACCTCTTGCTGATGGCTCTTCATGATGTCTTTTATTTACATCCAACTGTGTCTCAGTCTCTATTCTTTGGCGTTTGCTACTTGGCCCGTCATGATCGGTGGGTGTAGGATATTTGCCTACGAAACGCTCTTCACAGCGAGTCTTGTATTTTTCGCTCTCATGGCTATTTCTTTCAGAATGTGACCACTGCTCTTGGCCTCTACTGTGATAATTGTGCCCTTCAGAAGAGGGACTTTCAATAATCCTGGGGCGACCATGGTCAGGTCTGTTATGGTCATCTTGATAATCCTTAAACGATCTTTTAAATCGGTCAATAGGTCTTTCTGGACTATAATGTCTTTTGTGTCTTTGAGCTGTGTCATACCTGTCTTTGCCTCTCCACCTGTCCTTTTCCCTATTCTTGTCAAGCTCTCTGTATCTGTTACTATCTCTATATTTGTCGCCTTCTCTGTAATTTTCACTATCTCTATATTTGTCACTCTCCTTGTATCTATCAATCTCTCTATGTCTATCACTTTCTCTGACCCTACCAGTCTCCCTGACCTTGTCACTGTCTCTGTATCTATCAGCTTCTTTGTATTTGTCACTTTCCTTATGCCTGTCTGTATTTCTAAACTTGTCAAAGCGTTTAAACCTATCAGTCTCTCTACATCTGTCACCCATCTTCTGCTTGTCAGTATCAGAGTGTCTGTTAATTCTACTTCTGTAACCTTCTGTTACAGAATCCTGATGAATAGAACTCCTGTCATCCATACTTGAAGTTTCAGATGTTTTGTTACTCATTCTTTCATTGCTTATTCTCATCAATACTGAATTTATGTTTCGGTTAATAGGTTCATTTCTTGTCATTTGCTTGGTGGGTTTCTCTGGTTCACATTCATCATCTGAACTAAATGTAGGGTAGCTGAAACATATACACTCATCTAATATTCAAAAAGCAATCAAAATTACATGACACATCAACTAGATGTTTAATTGATTATTCTACTAAGACAATTAGACGCCTCACAGATTTAGAAACAGCTAGAATGGTTTATTTCAGTTACTTTCATAGCTTACTGTCGTATGGGATTCTTCTCTGGGGGAATGCTGCAGACCTAAATACAATATTTGTTCTGCAGAAAAGAGCTGTAAGGGGAATTTATAACCTCAGTCCAAGAGTTTCTCTAAGAGAAAAGTTCAAAGAAATAAACATTCTAACTGTTGTATCACAATATATTTATGAAAATCTGCTATATGTACATAAAAATATTGACAAATTTTGTAAAAAATGTGATATACATTCTGTAAATACAAGACATAGGAATAATCTCGCAGTTCATAGCACTCGTCTCCACAAAATAAGTAGCTGTTTTATGGGGCAATGTATACGCTTTTATAACAAGCTCCCTTATAATATAAGAGACCTATCTATAAATAAGTTCAAAATTATTGAAAAAGCGAAATTGTGTTCAAAAGCCTATTATAAAATATCTGACTATAAAGACGACCAAAACGCTTGGGACTGAGCTGTTCTAATTCGACACACAAAAATAATTGTATTAAATATTTCTTTTTAATGACGTTTCGTAAGTACTTTCAAAATTTACACGAAATAAAGAAGTATTTCATTTCATTTCAATATTTTTTGAACCCATAAAATCCTTATCTAAGAATGTTGGTAAATATGTCAAAATAAAAAATATTCTTACCTAACAGCCGGCATAGACTTCCTCCTATTCTTAATACTACTTGCATGTATCTTGGGAGCACTCCTTTGTTCAGGCTTGGAGAGTGGTATGTTTTCTTTTAGCTCACCCTTATTAATGCAGGCTTCTACTTTTTCTACTACATTGTCAACAATATTTAATAACTTAGTATTCTCAGAAGTGGGTATTGAAACATTTGTTGAAACACTACTAGTTTCACACCTAAAACAGAAATATACAAATTAATCAACATAATTATATTAAAAAAAGCACAGAGCCCAAACTCCTGATGCTAGAAACATAAAATTTGGACAGTGATTAGTCAAAATCAAATATTAAGCAGCAATTTAAGGTTACTTTCTAGCCAACAACAACCCAGCCTTCTAGACACCCAATGTTTTCATTTCTACAAACAAACAATTCTGTCAAAGCTGTGGGGTTTGTGGTGCGAAGAGGGTTACAAAAATGCATTCTAATTGGCCGGTTCAAATTTGCGGTACGTCATAATTCATAACTAGTATTGGGATTGGTCTTATGTAAGACAAGTCTAATGTGTTGTCAAAAAGTGTTCGCCTTACGTCTGCCGTCTAGTAGGCTAGGTTGTCGTTGTTTCTAGCTAAACAGTTGATGCCAAACAGTTTCATGATGACCATGTATCATACTGCATATGGGCATTTATGTTTCCCTATTTTACTTTCTAGCTAAACAGTTGGCCAAACAGTTTCATGATGACCAAGTATCATACTGCATATGGGCATTTATGTTTCTCTATTTTACTTTCTAGCTAAACAGTTAGTGCCAAACAGTTTCATAATGACCAAGTATCATACTGCATATGGGCATTTATGTTTCTCTATTTTACTTTCTAGCTAAACAGTTGCTGCCAAACAGTTTCATAATGACCAAGTATCATACTGCATATGGGCATTTATGTTTCTCTATTTTACTTTCTAGCTAAACAGTTGGAGCCAAACAGTTTCATAATGACCAAGTATCATACTGCATAAGGCCATTTATGTTTCTCTATTATACTTTCTAGCTAAACAGTTGGTGCCAAACAGTTTCATGATGACCAAGTATCATACTGCATATGGGCACTTATGTTTCTCTATAACATGTGTGTACATGACTTTAGGCAGACTGAGCATGCCCCTGGTGCTTTTTTATGTGAAAAGACAAACAGTGCTAAGCAACACAAAATCACACCTGCCCAAATGTATCAGGAGTCTGGCACTTACTGTCTAATAAAAACAATATTGATTATAGTAGCACTTGACATGAAATAATACAAATTTGTATTGTACAACAGAGTTTAACCTCTTGAATGCCGTAATACTAGAAACAATAAAAAATCTATTATGACTCGCACTGATCAGTACATTGGCGCACAAGCAACACCAAAGGAGTCACTAGTGCGTTGCTGCCCCTTGGGGTTGGGAAAGGGATAGGACGAGGGAGAAGGAAAAGGGGATAGGGCCTCCGGCACTCTCACTCACCGAACAAAATGCAACAATTTAAGTACTGTTACTTTACGTCGATTTTCTGTGAGAGGGTAGTACTTCCCCGGTCGAGCCGGCCCATTCATGCTGAAATCAGGGAGGCTCTACTACCGGTGAATCAAGGTGGTATGAGGTTATACAGTACATCTGATATCCACACCAATTACCATGGTTAAACTAGGTATAGCAAATGATCATACCTCTCACTCCTAACATCAGAACTCTTCTGCAACTGCACATTTTTATCATTAGTATTAGTCTTAGCTTTACCAGCAGCATCAACATTAGTAGCCTTTTTTGGATTTTGTGCACCACTTTGGAAATTATTTCTATTACTTCGTAGTCTATTTCCATTTTGTAATGCTTGCAGCATGAACATATCTTTCCTGAAATTACCATAATAAGGACCTGAATAACTCCCTAATAACCGCATCACAACACATAGGTTATTATACAAATTGAAATAAAGTATGCAGACTCACTCTATGGGTCTAGAAAGACCAATGAATGAACCTGACAGCATTGGTGTAAATATTTTTCTTAATCCTGTTGATAATTACCAACAAATTATACTTACTGAAGATTTTTATCAAAGTGATCAGTTTCATTTACTAGAATAATTAAATTTACAAATAAATGATTCCGTTATACTCAATATACTTATTTGTATTAAGACTTATTATACTCACTCAAGATTCAGTTGGGTGATCATTTGAGACTTCCTCTCCACTTCAGCCCGAGCAGTTTTCAAAAGAGATGAATAATTCATTTGTAGCTTGTTAAACTCCATACTCAGCTTATCATAATCCTGCAATAGGCTCTACAATATCAACACGTTAGCCATTCACAAGTAAAACGCTTCAGTTGGCATATTACACAATCAAAAGACCTGAGATTCTAAAAGTAGTATGGTAACATTTACTTCTTATAAGCATTAGGTTTTAGCTTACACAGGTCATACAAATATAGTAACAGAAAAACAATAATAACACTCACTTTCTGAAGCTTTCCCATGGCTGTAGCATACTCTTCAAGCTTCAATTTCAAATCTTTGTTTTCATTACGTAGCTATAAAAATACAACAGCATATAAATTTCAAAATTGCTTATTTACGGTTATTAACAAGACGGCAAGGTAGACATAAGTATATACAGCTATAGTAATCAAACAAATATCTGTCCAGAGAATATTATAAGATAAATAATTGCGAATAAATAAATTGGCGCTAAATCACAATACCTCTTCAACACTGCAGACTTCATTATAGTTCTCTAAATCATCGTATAGATCCTCCATGGCGTACTAACAATTAGGATTATCTTAGAATAATGTTCGTTACACAAATACTTCAATAAACTAATGAATAATACGTTTTAAGATCTCAAAAAAGGCGCATCAAATCAAACCCAAATTGACCAAAAAATAACAAGTTTTTGACAGTTGACATCTGCCAAGGTTCGACCAAAGCCTGTAAATCTGTATTGTCTATGCGCAAAGTGCAAACTGTACGCTACGTAAGGCGGTCAATACACTTTCAAATTAGTATCAAATGTTTTCAAAATCATAGGATTGAAAAGGGAGTAAAAAAAAATAATAATAATCAGATTTATTTCAAAGTCAAAGTCAGAATACTTTATTAATAAATAATAAATGTTTATTTTTAAGAAATATTATCAAGGTATTTCATTTTATAATCTATATGTAGCTTAATCTAATCTTAATCTAAGTAGTATATGTACAAAAACCGTAAAAACAAATAAAAAAATTAAAATATTTACAAGGTTTAGGCGTCGTAAAATGCCTCCGCATCAATGTCATCGGGTAACGTGCCCAGAAGGCTGGCAGCATTGCTACGCTGGATGGCAATGCTGATTCACTGAGCAAAGAATAAACCAGCCTTCTGGTCACGTGAGACGTCGATTAAACGTTTGGAAATTTCCCGGAATAGTGAACGAGCGCTCGGACCCCATGAGCCTAGCGTTTCAACCCCAAACGGCTCAAACACGTAATTACTCACTAAATTACTGTATTTGCGCCGTTTGAGGGTTTCCGCAGTTGCAGCAGCAGCGCCAGCATGGCCTCCCGTGCTTCGAACATGTGATGGCGCGAGGGTGTCTACGCAGGTTGCGTCCCACACCAAGGGCCTACCCATTTTCCAAGGCAACAATGACATACCATCAGGTCTCTTACCGTCGTCGCGTACCAAACCATTTGGTTCAAGTACAGCTGGTACGCCAGACGCGACAAGAGCACGACGAATTATGTCATTCAGATGGGCGGGCGTGACGGGGAATTCTACCAGCGCTTCTGCTGCAAAAAATTTCTTTATTAATTTGGTCACAATGTGACGCTTATGAACGTCAAAATAATAAATTTATAAAATAATTACTTACTCTACATTTATATTTATTGTAGAACCCTCAGAACATAAAAAACAATAGAAATGGTATGCACCCAAATTACTGTAGGAACCGCTGTCGCCAAACTCACACAAGTAAACCGATAATCATATATTGCACTACAAAGAAACAATGCGTTTGATTCGTAGTTTAAATTTATTCAAAACTAGCCTACTTCACAGATTTGGAATTAAACCCTGATAACCTACAAATAAGATTTATTTTGATTTAGCGGTAGAACGTATTTACGATCTATAGTTATACTCATGTCATACTAGATTCGATTTACGAGTCAATTACGCTACTCAACCATAGATGGCGGTATTCTCAGTTGTAGCAATTATAATCTTAATTGCATAAAGCATATGGCTGACATTTGCGTGATCGGTCGGTTTCTGCTTCTACTCGGTTAGGGCCGTACCACGTAGCACATTGGATTACTTTATCGATATCGATAGATGATGCGATATTTTGTTCAATATAATGTGCAAAAAATAAGACTTGTCGGAAGTATATTTTTTATTTGGCACACAAACAGTTGTACATTTTAAACAATCATAAAGACACAAAGACCGACAGACAAGTAGTTATAAAATTAAATAAAAGTGCAATAAATATTAAAAAATATATTTGTTAAGGAATTGGCGTCTGGAAAGTCTTATTTTAAATTTTAATAAATGGTGTATGCGAACAGTTACAACTTTTCAACTATTGCCTTCATCAAATCGGTAACGTGATTGGCCGCAGGAAATTCGATAATTTGATGGGAGGCAATGTCGTTAAATAAAAGGGTTCCTATGAACTGTCGCATTATTTGTGTTATCGCCACTTCTTTACGAAAAACTATTATGCCAACGTTTTTTTAAATGTTTCCGCTGTTTGGCATATTTTTACGACATCTGGCGAAGGATACAACAAACCACCTTGAACTTTTGCAATAATCAATTTGTGGACGGTTGAAAATAATATGTCACTAATGCATCAGCACAGACATCACAGTTATTTTTTTATTAATATCCGGGCAATGTTACCAGCAATATGGCCTATTGCTTGATTACTAAAATCAAAAAAGTGCCCTCCTAGTTCCTCAATTTCTGAATTGCCCTCCATTACTTCGTATTGTGACAAATTTTGAAATATACTACTTCTATTTATCCTTTCAACAGCTGATGAACAGATTAATATTGATATTTCTTCTAACGCAATACAGTTGCCTCTTAGTATCCTTTAATTGCACATGGATTAATATTTTTTATAGGCAGATGTAAGTTGTCTGGCAGTTGGGGTATTGTCAGCTAAGTGATCTTGACTAAATTGATAAATTATAATAATTACGTTGCTATTCAAAACATTGATAATATTTTTGCAACAAAGTATCTATTAGATTCAATCTAATACACCTCTTAAAATAAATTACGTGAATGAATAAAGCCGACCTTATACTTGGATTGTAATGTAATACTAAATAATAATATATAATAATAACATATGCTACTACATACACACAACACCATCTAAGCAGAGTATATATGTACTATGGGTACTAGACAATGGATAAACATACATATATTATTATACTATATTTTATACGTTCATACATACATACATACATACATATCGTCACGCCTTTTATCCGCGAAGGGGTAGGCAGAGGTGTATTTCTACACCTCTGCCTACCCCTTGGCGGACTTCGCGCCTACACTTTTCGCCAGATATACTTTAGTCCCACGTGCGGGCGAGACTATTGCCGTACCGGGCACATTTCCAGACTCCGTGCTGCTACTGAGAATATCGTCACAGAAAAACCCAATAACACTGCCCGACCCAGGAATCGAACCCGGGACCCGATCCCACGCGCACATTTATGCCGCGAGACCAACGAGGCAGTCGTATAGGGTTTGATGTCGAGTTTTCCGTCTCTACGCAAAGATGGTATTTGCATCGTGTTATCCCTTAGTCGCCTCTTACGACACCCACGGGAAGATAGGGGGTGGTGACACTTGTATTCTATGCCGTCAACCACACGGCGATTTTATACGTACCTACATAAATATAATATTATACATAGAAACACCCACCCAAATAAACAATTAATTAAAATAATCATTTCGTAAATTATTTATTGCCGTGTTTCGATATCAATCGATAAATTTAATATGCGACTTGGCTACATCACTAAATGAGTAGCGCGGAATTTTCGAGAATGTTCTATTGAATAGAATCAATCCAAAATAAACTTTATCTTCGTTGTTTAAGATTCATTTTTACTAATCGTTCTATTAAATATTAGTTAATTGAAACAAATCAAGACTTTTATTGAAAACAATGAAAATTGTACTTACTGATGGTACGAAACACCTCCATTTTTAAGGTTTTTTCTCCTACTATCATTTTTTGCACTCCAAAACGGCACTAAACGGCATAGCTAGAGAAATGTGAATGTGTCAAGAAACGAGCAACTCGACGCGATGTAAGAACTAAGAATGTGACTGGGGCCAGTTAAGCGTTACAACGCTTAATTGTGACACGCATGCCACGCCTACATACCATTTCCAGTGTATTTTCTCTTCCGTGGTAGAACCATGAGAAAGAACGGGCAATAGAACTCACGGTCACTCTTTTTCATCGCCAGGTTTTGCATAATACACATAATTTACATTTTGTAAAGTGCTGTGTGCTATTTATTTATTTAATCACACATGACAGAATCTAGTACATTTGTGGCAATAGAATTGTAAACTTAACAAGGTTCCTAAATATGCGTATACATCATGATCAGTAATAATAGGAGAGTGAAAAATTAAAATAATAAAAAGAAAGAAACTTATTGTGTTACATACATCACGTTTATGTAACTACCAGTGTTAGTAGTCATTAGTGTCATTACTCATAGTCATAAGACATAAACAAACACATGAGGCTATTTATAGCCCGGGGTTTCTTAGCATCCCTTACCTTTCGATGACCAAGGCCGCGGCCGTGAGTTGGAATAATGCTGGGAGGCTGGCTGGGTACTTTGGGCCGTTGTCTTTGACTACTTTTGATTATGGGTTTTGCCCACAGTCACCATTAAGGCCTTGCCACACGGCACAATTTTACCACTGATCAAATTTTCAATCGAATTGGCTTTTCCTGTCTACACGACACAATCAAATCACTGATTTTCATTGCATCCACCCGATTGGTTATAATCTGGTGGTACCGCCCACCCGATGAACTTGAGTTGGACGACTGATGTCTACATGTCACGATTTCATCAAGTGATTTAGTCAAATTGGACGTAAAATTGTGGCGTGTGGCAAGGCCTTTACATCTGAGTTCTACTTTTTGATCGGTAGCTGCTCAAGGGCTCAAGGGAATGCTGCTGCCCCATTGAAAATCCCTTAGTCACCTTTACGTCCACGGGGGGAAATAGGGTGATGCTTTAATGTAAGCAACATTATGTTCAATATTTATGACCTATTGCCAAAACGTTAATTCGCGGCCCGCAATCATGACCCACACGGGCCGCGTGTTGTCGACCACTGATCTAATGCATTTAAATATTAATTATATCAGACAGACAGACAGACTGATATTTACTGATCAAACTCTTGGATTTAGCAGTTATGTGATATGATGGTGATGATAATCTCGATTGATACAAAGTCGAGTGGTCGAAAAATGTTGTTACAATTTTCTGATTCCTTTTACATACAGCTCTTCTACGGTTTTATAATAACACAAATTAGAATACAATGTTAACTATGACCGCGTGTTTAGACTTTACTACCGAAGCCCGAAGGTATTACTTTTTTTAGCTTCACACACAAATTCACATTATAAGGCATGCTACATTGCTACATATCATTCTTCTTTTGATCTAAGGTTAATTATAGCTGTATGTTTATTACATTCAATGCTGAAAAACGCCGCTTTGCGAGACAAAAACATTAAATGTAATTTTATGTACGTGGCAATATTATTATTCTAGTATCTGCTACAACACAGGTACTTGATGGGCAGTGAATGTGAGGGTTTATATCCGACCCGATCGTAGTGATGGTACTGCGCCGCCGCCGACGCCCGTTGCCCGTTTCCCCTTCATGCCGCGCCGTACCCTTCCCCGCATTTTAGATGAAAATATGAAATCGTTCGTTCGGTCGTTGTTGCGTTTTGCTTCGCCGTCTGGCGCCTAGCTTGCTCGTGGTGAACGTTAAAAACTGTTGTGTTTATTATAAATGGCTATCTGTAGTTTTTATTAGATTTACTAAAGTTCAGTTCGTTGAGAGTGTGTCGATAATTATGTTGGTGTATTTGAACATAATTTATAAGAATTACTTGAATTAGTGCAACAGGCGATTGTAAGTCGCAAAGGGCTCGTGTAAACATAAGAGAACGTTGTAATATCAATATGCCTACGGACTCTGAATGCGAGTGCGACCTAGTGTCGAAGGAGTGGTTGTTAGCGAAGCTGCGCTCCGACGAGAGAGACACGGTGCTGATAGATTGTCGGGGGTCTAACGAGTACTCCCAGTCTCACATCCGCTCGGCAGTCAATTTCTCAATACCGAGTATAATGCTGCGGCGATTGGCGGCGGGCAAGATCGAGCTCGTGTCGACAGTGCAGTGTAAAGAGCTAAAGGCGAGAATCACTCATTGCCGCACCCGAGGGATTTTTATCCTGTATGGGGATGGAGCACCTCGGGACCCGGACTCCGTGCATGGAATCCTGCTGAGAAGGTTAAAGCAAGATGGCGTTCAGGTCGTCTGCCTTGAAGGTAACTTTAACTCCATTTATTTGCAAGGTATTGAGCACAACATAGTTTTCCAGTCCTATTCATATAAAATGTATGGTAACATATATTCACGCCTTCTAGATATTAGTCACAGCACCCATATGAGTGTTGATCAACAAACAACACTATTTTGTATTGGTTCAGCATGGCTCAGAAGCCTGTTGTGTATGTACTGAAGCTGTGTGTAAACTTTAAACTGTGAGTCATATGCATGACATGTATTGTCCTTACCTATACCAATTCTTGAAATCCTTGAGCAGGAGACTCATTGTAGTTGACTACTGGGTTCAAAGATTTTAATATTTAATTGAAGTAATTGTGGCTTTGCTACCAATAAACAACTAACATACTACTAGGTACTTGATATGGTTTGCGCTAACATTTATTATTCTACATGAACCTATTTTTTGTGTAAGCATCAGCTTTATTTAGGGGTTTTCAACAGTTGAGTACTTTTATGGCATAGACAAAGCATTGATTACTTTTGACAACAATTAAGTAAAGAGAAAACTATATTTTTATAGCGTTTTATTCCGGTGCCTTCAGCACCATTATGAACTCACAATATCAAATGATACCTATAGTGAAAGTGGGTTGTACTTGACATAACTTAAAACACAAGCACATTATTGTTCCTTGCATCTAATATGAAATAAGTGCTTAAAGAAAAATTTGTTATAATATTCAATAGTAAGCTATTATTTAAAACTAGAGGACGCCAGCAGCTACGCCTGCATTTTTTTTTAATTTACCTGTTTTGGCCGACCCCGTGGGAATTTCGGGAAATCCCTTCTTAGTGCACCCCTACGGTCCCCAAGGAATACACATGCCAAATTTCAGCTTCCTGCGCCCAATAGTTTCGGCTGTAGCGTGTCTGTCAGTCAGTCAGTAACGCAAGGATTTTATATATTAAGATATTGTTGTCCCATTGCAAAAGTTATGTATATTTTTAATCTGCTTCTCCATTATTCCCCAATCATTTCTCTGTTTCATGAAGTATGTTTGAATTTATAGACAACATTTTTAAATATTGCTGACTTACTGGTGACAAAATATAAAAAAAACGGTCACTTTGTTGTTTTGTACATTTTCTATAGGCTGCTGTATACCTTATAAACAACTTATTCAGCATTAATAATTTGTAAAACCTTGTACTAATCTGCAATCATCAATGTATGAACTTCAAAGAAAATGTTACACATAACAAAAATATAAAAAGGTGATTTATTCATTTTCATAACAAACTAAGTACATAATAAATATAAATATAAATGACATAAATAACATGTGAATATTATAAATTGACTAAACATTTGTATTAAACAAGACTTTGCCCACAGCTCTACCCATGTAAATTATAAACATAAACCTATTGATAAAAAGTTAAAAACCATGTACAAATATCTATTTAATTTATTTTTGAATTATTTGCATTCATGCAGACATGTGACTTAATTTTATAATATTATGTATAGGTATTGGAACTGACACCAAGTTAGTAACTTTTAAAATGTACACATGGGCTAAAGATGCTACTGACACACAGAATGTGATTCAGGTCATTCGGTTTGGAAATGAAGACACCAATCAGATAGAAGAAGTACCTTCTGCATAGCTGTATAGATTTTACATACATATACTCACGCTTTTTCCCGTCAGGGTAGGCAGAAACAACAGAACGCCACTTGCTCCTATCCTTACAAACCTCACGCGCTTTCACTACACTCATTACTCTTTTCATTGTGTGTCTCTTTTCATTCTTGCCGGTTTTGTATGGATTTTGTTGAAAGTATAACAGTTTGAGCACCACTACTGTGTGGCATTGAACAATAACAATATCATCATCATCAGCCCTGTCAATAAACTGTCCTACTGCTGGGCACTGGTCTCTTCTCACAATGACAAGGGTTAGGCCATAGTCCTCCATGCTGGCATTATATTATAGAATTTAAATCAGCTAAAATATCCTTAACAGTGAATAAGTAACTATATCTTTCTTACAAAAGCTAAGAATTACTTAAATACATATTATTATATCTATTGCTAAAGTAGAAATCCCAGAACAGATTAATCATCCAAGTGATTTATTTTATTGCTATACATCAAACTATTTTAAGTAAGCATATGGCATTAAAAAATTCTTTAGTGCCAAATTCCAATAATGGGTTGCCTCAAAATTCATATTTTGGGAAACTCTGGTCAACCCAGTAAACCCATTAAGGACGCGTTTACAAAATTAGTAGGTACAAAATCGCGTCACTACAGCGACACGGCGGCAACAGTACGTACTACGTACGGTAATTTGCGGAAATGTAGTTCAACTAAATAACTTTGAGACTTAGAATTTTTTGTGATATGTATCTATGTGTTATAGGCCTGGCTGTGCAAATTACGTACAAATAAGTTTCTTATTTTTATATACCTAAATGGACATTATTACTTTATTTTTTCCATTATGTTGATTCAGGATATATTTCGGTATTTAGATATTATTTTGTTTCTTGCGTTGAAATCTGGTAAGATTATGTGGACTGATGGTATACCATCCCATTCAAGTGTTGCGGCTGGAACTCATAAAAGAGTAGACCTAGTTATGCCAGGTTGGGGCTCATTTTATTTGTTTTATTGAGACCCTACCACTGGTACTAGTGAAGTAACCTTCCAAGGTTATTCGATGAGTCTTACTGGTACTCTTATGTGAGTAGAGCTAGGCATGCCGAGTTTGGGCTCATTTTGTTTGTACATAAAAGACCCTACCACTGGAACTTATGAAGTAACCTTCCAGGGTTATTCAATGACTCTTGCTGGTTCTTATATGTGAGTAGAGCTAGGCATGCCGAGTTTGGGCTCATTTTGTTTGTACATAAGAGACCCTACCACTGGAACTTATGAAGTAACCTTCCAGGGTGATTCAATGACTCTTGCTGGTACTCATGTGTGAGTAGAGCTAGGCATGCCGAGTTTGGGCTTATTTTGTTTGTACATAAGAGATCCTACCACTGGAACTTATGAGGTAACCTTCCAGGGTTATTCAATGACTCTTACTGGTACTCATATGTGAGTAGAGCTCGGCATGCCGAGTTTGGGCTCATTTTGTTTGTACATGAGAGACCCTACCACTGAAACTTATGAAGTAACCTTCCAGGGTTATTCGATGACTATTGCTGGTTCTTATATGTGAGTAGAGCTCGGCATGCCGAGTTTGGGCTCATTTTGTTTGTACATAAGAGACCCCAACCACTGAAACTTATGAAGTAACCTTCCAGGGTTATTCGATGACTCTTGCTGGTACTTTAGGCATGCCGAGTTTGGGCTCATTTTGTTTGTACATAAGAGACCCTACCACTGGAACTTATGAAGTAACCTTCCAGGGTTATTCAATGACTCTTGCTGGTACTCATGTGTGAGTAGAGCTAGGCATTCCGAGTTTGGGCTCATTTTTTTTGTACATAAAGAGACCCTACCACTGGAACTTATGAGGTAACCTTCCAGGGTTATTCAATGACTCTTGCTGGTACTCATGTGTGAGTAGAGCTAGGCATGCCGAGTTTGGGCTCATTTTGTTTGTACATAAGAGACCCTACCACTGGAACTTATGAAGTAACCTTCCAGGGTTATTCGATCACTCTTGCTGGTACTCATATGTGAGTAGAGCTAGGCATACCGAGTTTGGGCTCATTTTGTATGAACATCAAAGACCCTACCACTGGAAGATACCTTGCTCTACTCACATATGAGTACCACTAAGAGTCTTCGAATAAACCTGAAAAACCTGAAAGGTTACTTCATAAGTGCCAGTGGTAGGGTCTCTTATGTTCAATCAAAATGAACCCAAACTCGGCATGCCTAGCTCTACTCACATATGAGTACCAGCAAGAGTCATCGAATAACCCTGGAAGGTTACTTCATAAGTTCCAGTGGTAGGGTCACTTATGTACAAACAAAATGAACCCAAACTCGGCATGCCTAGCTCTACTGACATATGAGTACCAGTAAGAGTCATTGAATAACCCTGGAAGGTTACATTATAAAATGCAGTGGTAAGGTCTCTTATGTACAAACAAAATGAGCCCAAACTCGGTATGCCTACCTCTACTCACACATGAGTACCAGCAAGAGTCATTGAATGACCATGGAAGGTTACTTCATAAGTTCCAGTGGTAGGGTCTCTTATGTACAAACAAAATGAGCCCAAACTCGGTATGCCTAGCTCTACTCACACATGAGTACCAGCAAGAGTCATTGAATGACCATGGAAGGTTACTTCATAAGTTCCAGTGGTAGGGTCTCTTATGTACAAACAAAATGAGCCCAAACTCGGCATGCCTAGCTCTACTCACACATGAGTACCAGCAAGAGTCATTGAATAACCCTGGAAGGTTACTTCATAAGTTCCAGTGGTAGGGTCTCTTATGTACAAACAAAATGAGCCCAAACTCGGCATGCCTAGCTCTACTCACATATGAGTACCAGCAAGAGTCATCGAATAACCCTGGAAGGTTACTTCATAAGTTCCAGTGGTAGGGTCACTTATGTACAAACAAAATGAACCCAAACTCGGCATGCCTATTTCTACTGACATATGAGTACCAGTAAGAGTCATTGAATAACCCTGGAAGGTTACATCATAAAATGCAGTGGTAGGGTCTCTTATGTACAAACAAAATGAGCCCAAACTCGGTATGCCTAGCTCTACTCACACATGAGTACCAGCAAGAGTCATTGAATGACCATGGAAGGTTACTTCATAAGTTCCAATGGTAGGGTCTCTTATGTACAAACAAAATGAGCCCAAACTCGGCATGCCTAGCTCTACTCACACATGAGTACCAGCAAGAGTCATTGAATAACCCTGAAAGGTTACCTCATAAGTTCCAGTGGTAGGGTCTCTTATGAACAAACAAAATGAGCCCAAACTCGGCATGCCTAGCTCTACTCACACTTGAGTACCAGCAAGAGTCATTGAATAACCCTGGAAGGTTACTTCATAAGTTCCAGTGGTAGGGTCTCTTATGTACAAACAAAATGAGCCCAAACTCGGCATGCCTAGCTCTACTCACACATGAGTACCAGCAAGAGTCATTGAATAACCCTGGAAGGTTACTTCATAAAATGCAGTGGTAGGGTCTCTTATGTACAAACAAAATGAGCCCAAACTCGGCATGCCTAGCTCTACTCACACATGAGTACCAGCAAGAGTCATTGAATAACCCTGGAAGGTTACTTCATAAGTTCCAGTGGTAGGGTCTCTTATGTACAAACAAAATGAGCCCAAACTCGGCATGCCTAGCTCTACTCACATATGAGTACCAGCAAGAGTCATCGAATAACCCTGGAAGGTTACTTCATAAGTTCCAGTGGTAGGGTCACTTATGAACAAACAAAATGAACCCAAACTCGGCATGCCTATTTCTACTGACATATGAGTACCAGTAAGAGTCATTGAATAACCCTGGAAGGTTACATCATAAAATGCAGTGGTAGGGTCTCTTATGTACAAACAAAATGAGCCCAAACTCGGTATGCCTAGCTCTACTCACACATGAGTACCAGCAAGAGTCATTGAATGACCATGGAAGGTTACTTCATAAGTTCCAATGGTAGGGTCTCTTATGTACAAACAAAATGAGCCCAAACTCGGCATGCCTAGCTCTACTCACACATGAGTACCAGCAAGAGTCATTGAATAACCCTGGAAGGTTACTTCATAAGTTCCAGTGGTAGGGTCACTTATGTACAAACAAAATGAACCCAAACTCGGCATGCCTATTTCTACTGACATATGAGTACCAGTAAGAGTCATTGAATAACCCTGGAAGGTTACATCATAAAATGCAGTGGTAGGGTCTCTTATGTACAAACAAAATGAGCCCAAACTCGGTATGCCTAGCTCTACTCACACATGAGTACCAGCAAGAGTCATTGAATAACCCTGGAAGGTTACTTCATAAGTTCCAGTGGTAGCGTCTCTTATGTACAAACAAAATGAGCCCAAACTCGGCATGCCTAACTCTACTCACATATGAGTACCAGCAAGAGTCATCGAATAACCCTGGAAGGTTACTTCATAAGTTCCAGTGGTAGGGTCACTTATGTACAAACAAAATGAACCCAAACTCGGCATGCCTAGCTGTACTGACATATGAGTACCAGTAAGAGTCATTGAATAACCCTGGAAGGTTACTTCATAAAATGCAGTGGTAGGGTCTCTTATGTACAAACAAAATGAGCCCAAACTCGGCATGCCTAGCTCTACTCACACATGAGTACCAGCAAGAGTCATTGAATGACCATGGAAGGTTACTTCATAAGTTCCAGTGGTAGGGTCTCTTATGTACAAACAAAATGAGCCCAAACTCGGCATGCCTAGCTCTACTCACATATGAGTACCAGCGAGAGTCATCGAATAACCCTGGAAGGTTACTTCATAAGTTCCAGTGGTAGGGTCACTTATGTACAAACAAAATGAACCCACTCGGCATGCCTATTTCTACTGACATATGAGTACCAGCAAGAGTCATTGAATGACCATGGAAGGTTACTTCATAAGTTCCAGTGGTAGGGTCTCTTATCTACAAACAAAATGAGCCCAAACTCGGCATGCCTAGCTCTACTCACACATGAGTACCAGCAAGAGTCATTGAATAACCCTGGAAGGTTACTTCATAAAATGCAGTGGTAGGGTCTCTTATGTACAAACAAAATGGGCCCAAACTCGGCATGCCTAGCTCTACTCACACATGAGTACCAGCAAGAGTCATTGAATAACCCTGGAAGGTTACTTCATAAGTTCCAGTGGTAGGGTCACTTATGTACAAACAAAATGAACCCAAACTCGGCATGCCTAGCTGTACTGACATATGAGTACCAGTAAGAGTCATTGAATAACCCTGGAAGGTTACTTCATAAAATGCAGTGGTAGGGTCTCTTATGTACAAACAAAATGAGCCCAAACTCGGCATGCCTAGCTCTACTCACACATGAGTACCAGCAAGAGTCATTGAATGACCATGGAAGGTTACTTCATAAGTTCCAGTGGTAGGGTCTCTTATGTACAAACAAAATGAGCCCAAACTCGGCATGCCTAGCTCTACTCACATATGAGTACCAGCGAGAGTCATCGAATAACCCTGGAAGGTTACTTCATAAGTTCCAGTGGTAGGGTCACTTATGTACAAACAAAATGAACCCAAACTCGGCATGCCTATTTCTACTGACATATGAGTACCAGTAAGAGTCATTGAATAACCCTGGAAGGTTACTTCATAAAATGCAGTGGTAGGGTCTCTTATGTACAAACAAAATGAGCCCAAACTCAGCATGAGTAGCTTTACTCACACATGAGTACCAGCAAGAGTCATTGAATAACCCTGGAAAGTTACTTCATAAGTTCTAGTGGTAGCGTCTCTTATGTACAAACAAAATGAGCCCAAACTCGGCATGCCTAACTCTACTCACATATGAGTACCAGCAAGAGTCATCGAATAACCCTGGAAGGTTACTTCATAAGTTCCAGTGGTAGGGTCACTTATGTACAAACAAAATGAACCCAAACTCGGCATGCCTAGCTGTACTGACATATGAGTACCAGTAAGAGTCATTGAATAACCCTGGAAGGTTACTTCATAAAATGCAGTGGTAGGGTCTCTTATGTACAAACAAAATGAGCCCAAACTCGGCATGCCTAGCTCTACTCACACATGAGTACCAGCAAGAGTCATTGAATAACCCTGGAAGGTTACTTCATAAGTTCCAGTGGTAGGGTCTCTTATGTACAAACAAAATAAGCCCAAACTCGGCATGCCTAGCTCTACTCACATATGAGTACCAGCACGACTCATCGAATAACCTTGGAAGGTTACTTCACTAGTACCAGTGATAGGGTCTCACCAAAACAAATAAAATGAGCCCCAACCTGGCCTAACTAGGTCTACTCTTTTATGAGTTCCAGTCGCAATACTTGAACGGGATGGTATACCATCAGTCCAGATAATCTTACCAGATTTCAACGCAAGAAACAAAATAATATCTAAATACCGAAATATATCCTGACTCAACATAACGGAGAAAATAAAGTAATAATGTCCATTTATACAAAAGAAATTTACTTGTACGTAATTCGCACAGAATACGAGAAGTATCAAATTGATTTTAGCGAATATTTTGTATTCGTATATTGCTTTTTTCGTCTTCGGGCTGCAGCGACAAGCGACATAGAGTCCACTCCCGACGGCGCTCAAGCGCAGACTGAGATCTCATTGCAGAATTTGGATATATAAATCAAGAAAGTGGCTAAATAAAACGAACCTTATTGCCACACATTAAGACACACGTATGCGAGCAAAATAGAAGAAAAATGTAAGATGATTTTTTGCTTTTTTTGAGTCAATTTACAATATTTTGAAAAAAAATAATCAAATTGTTTTTTAGTTGACTATATTTACTACCCTATTCTATCTTTGAAAATCTAAATAAATGTAAAAATAGAGAGAAAATTGTACCCAAAAATAGCAGTATATGCCTATTTTTGATTTAAGAGGCCGTTTCGAATCGATTTTACATTAATATTAATTAAATATTTTTTATTTATTTTCAAATTGATTTATAGATAAAAAAGTAATCAATTTTTCGTAATCATTAGTTTTATTAGTTATTATCTAAAATTGTCGTAAAATGTACCGGAAATATGTGGTTTTTTGATACAAGCGTAAACGCGTCCTTAAAATAAATCAGAGATCTACCTGCCTAATAAAGAGATAAGCCATTGTTGTCTTTTTACTGAGTAGGTCCTTCTATTGAGAGCCTTATTCGTACCTTACGCGATATCGGATCCGTCGCGTGCGCCCATATTTCTGTTTAATAAATTAATTAAATGCGAAAAATTATGTTGTCAAGTAGAAATGAAAAAGGTAAAATTACGTTTTAATGTGTTACAATTCCATCATAATTGGTATTCTTTCCAAATAAGTAGCTACGAGTTATTCTCACGACTGTATTCATTCAGTAAATTATTACCTAACTGAGTGGTACACACGTAATACCGGTTGCCACGGCGGGGAACCGTTTCATAACATTCATTGACAAAAAACTCGATAGATCTCTATGGCAGATTTGAAAACAACGCAGTTGAATTACGAAATCATATCGAGTTAGGTATAGATATTAAACTGCATAATACATAAATGACTTTTATAGCAACAATTTTCTAGTTATTATAGATGATTGTTGGGTCCATTGTACATTATGATTTGTTTGTACCATTTGAATTGCGTGTCTTCCAATATTGGTCAAATATAAGCACACGGATTTCCAACAACGCACCCATACGATTATTGGTAATGGTAACCAATAGACGCATGGTGCGCCCTCATTAATCTTAGCCTAGTCGTAGCAGTTTTTAATGTGGGTTACATCACACACAATGAGTCACACACAAAAAGTGAGAATAACTATCGGCTAATTGTAACTTGTTTCAAAGGCATCGAAAAGCCGTCCTATTATAACAGCTCTCTTAACAAACTGTCCCTCTGCTGAGGACTACTCCCTTCACACTATGGAAAGGGATAGGCCATAGTCGGAAGGTACTCATCTTAATAAGATAATAATAATAAGTAAATGAATTTTGGTGATTCTTTGTTGAATAAAATAATCATAATAATATAATTTGGACGGAGTAGTAGTTAATAGTATGACGTACATAAACGACGAATCATCGAAGTGTTTTAGTTTTTAATGTGTGAGGGGCGTAGCTGGTAAGAAGCAAGCCGGAGGTCGCGAGTCGAGGCATCCGCTCCTCCAAACGTGGGAGAGGAAGTCGACTACTTATTGTGCTCCTCAATGCGAGACGATAGATTATAATCACCGCACAGTCTCGAATGCGCTTGTTTGTACCGCCTCTACGTTATTTTCTGGACTGTTAAATGAGTACAATCACAACTATAAGTAGATATTATTTGGGCAATTTATTGCCATGTAATTTATTAAAGAATGAAACTAAAATGACCTGAATGAAATGCGTAGTTCCTGTATGAGAAAGAAACGAGCAGCGTCGATTTGAGACTCGCACTTGGATTTTCATAGATCATAATAACGTTAAGCTTTATAGACAGTTCCAATAGCTTATAAGCGATGACAAGTTAAGTTCATAGCAATGCGTACAAGAAAAGCAAGACAATTTAATGTGTTCATTTCCACATTCGTAGTATCAACGGTTAAATTAGCACAACTAAAATAATCATAATTTGTGACATATACTATAAAACTGGATGATCAAAGCGGGCCGGATGCGCAGAGCTACTGCTTCGGTCTTCGTCCGACGGACGGAAGAGCGCCGCAATTTTATTAATAAGTTCCCGTTTCATTGACGTCCTGTCAGTTTCAACCATGTGCTTGTAAACTATAGTATAATATAAATAAATACCGCGCACATACGTACTATCCACAAATAAATTGCTACTACGTACTCCAGAGAGCAAATCAAAAGTTCCATAAAAAATATGTATAATTCACACAAGATTATCTACGTCCATCCTTCTTGCAATATTTTGCACTTGTAGCAGATAATTATGACATTGATATGACCCATTTCGAAATATAACATCTATCTAAATATATCAATATATATATATATATATATATATATCAATTATTCAAATTGCTCGACAGCATTTTCGATTTGCTTAAAGTCAATTTATTATAGCGGCTATGTTTAAAGTTAATCTCGATTTATCACACCTTTGATTATTTTGAAGAACTGCCCATGACCAGAAGCTAACTTATGAAATGGAATAAATTAATTAAACTCCATTGATCTACTATATTCGACAGTGAATTGGCCATGTGAAGTATCCGAGTACAGTGCTGGTCGATCGTAAAATTAATGGCACGTGCTTGCGAACAACAGGATGTTGTAAGCTCTGCTTTGAATGTAAACTCATCGGGATTTAACATTTATAATCGTGGAGGAAATCGTGTGCATCTGGCTGGAGTGGGACACCGCGCCGTGCGCGAATATTATATAGCTAATAGAGGAAAACGAAATGGGAAAGGGAAGCGGGATATCATAAAAGTGGATCGCGGTGGAATTAAACCCACCGCGGGCAAACAATTATTATGTTTGATTTATGTAGCCGTTGTCCGTGTGGTGACGGATTAAGAATACGGATTGTCACCACCCCATATCATCCCATGGGTGTCGTAAAAGCCGACAGAGGGAGCATATTATGCAGAGAACAGCACTGTAAGAGAAGGAAAACTTGATACAAACCCTATACCAACCCGTTTGGCCAGCGTGGTATAGTAGGCCAATTCCTCCTTTCAAAGGAGAGGCTTAGTCCAGCAGTGGACTGTTAAAGGCTGATGATGATGATGATGTAGCAGTTATCAGCTCGTCGTAAAGTCTTTTGTGGCAGCAAATCCTGTTAGGACGTGATAGCGAGCGAGCGACATAAATGAATAGACTATCATTGATAAATGTAAAGCGCGAAACACTGAATGGAGCAGTGTGTATAAACAAGTATCTACATTCGGAGGCGTAACATTGGCATTGACAGTTTTTATGTGGTGATGTAATGTCCAATCCGTGGATTACTATTTTGTGCTGCGTATTGTATTCTGATTTTATTTATGTCTCGTTTCGGTACAGTGACTCGGAATAAAAAAATGGGTAACTTGTTACGCCGTAAAAGCACGTAAAGGTCACCAAATTGTTAGTGCTGGCATGCATTTGAAAACAATTTATGGTTTATAATAGTTATCGGAGCACAAGTGAACATTGTTGTGGATGCGAGGTCGGGGTGCATGCGATGTGTCTCTGGTGCGTTGATACGATTATCAGGCTCGTTATCTAGCGGGCACCGCGGCACCGGGCAGGCGGCGCGCGGCGCCAGCGCCACATTCGTTTATCGGCTTGAAATCGAGCCGACTATCAATTAACCTAACATCATTCATTTCACTGTTAATTACACAAACAGGAAATTTTAAATGCCCTCATTTAATTCTATTCATATTATATTATACCTACTTAAACGTTTAGATATACGTAAGTATGTACAGTATATTATTTATTTACTTATATGGCATCCTTGATGTCCATTTGAGCAAAATATTAAAATACTGGAGGACGCCAGCAGCTACGCCTGCATTTTTTAAATTTACCCGTTTTGGCCGATCCCGTGGGAATTTCGGGCAATCCCTTCTTAGTGCACCCCTACGGTCCCCAAGGAACATATATGCCAAATTTCAGCTGCCTGCGCCCAACAGTTTCGGCTGTAGCGTGTCTGTCAGTCAGTCAGTAACGCAAGGATTTTATACATATATATACTATTAAGATATAAGATAAGATGATAAATAGAATATTAATCAATAAAATAAAAAATATTCCATTACTGACTGACTGACAGACAACGCACAGCCACAAGTAGTTTTGGCTGCTTCGCGCAAACAGAGTAAATTGCAGAAGAGGTTACCTAAAATACCCACTGGATCGGACAAAACCAGTTAAACAAGAAAAAAAAAAATACCTAAGTAGGTCTGTACACATTTCTTAACAAGCTTACGAACTTATTTGCTAATATCCACTGTTAGATTTGCAATTGGTGCATCCTTCGATTCCAAAAATTGCATACATACATACATATACTCACGCCTTTTTCCCGTCGGGGTAGGCAGAGACAGCGGAACGCCAATTGCTTCTATCCATTACTCTTTTCATTCATGCTCGCCGGTTCCGGGTGCTTCGGACCTTGCCGTTTTTCAGAACGTCACCAATTTGGTCAACGAATGTCCTACGAGGTCGGCTATTTGCTGCAACTCATTCGCCGAGGACGCAAGAATGACTTGGTCATCGGCGTACATTATTATTAATCTTGCGGCTTTTATGTGTAAAATATAATAAAAAGTGAGTAGAACCGGCCTCTTGAAACTCATTATGGTAGCCCAAGGCGAAAGAGACATATGTATTGGCCGTCGGATTAGTCATGCTATAAAATAATCGAAAATGAAGGAATCGTTGTGCCGCGTAAATGTTTCACTTCGAGAAAAATAGAAGGAAATACGCGGATCAGACTGCCAACCCTCGTTCCTACGAAGTTCCACTAGAGAAGTTTGGCAAGAAGAAGGCGATTAAAAATGCAACAGTCCCTAGATCAGATACATTGAAGGGATCTTGCAGGCATTATTGAACATGACGATGAGCGTTTCTGTTGCTGCAAAATGAACATCAGTTTGTTTAACTTTGGTCAGCACATAAGTGCAGAGACTTTTGCTTAGGCAGTGACTAAATATGATGCACGTGCGATTCGTAGTCCAGTTGTCCACATTCTGTCGGTCGGTACATAGGTACGTCGCGTTGTGTTTATCTCTGAAGATGATCATATCATTGAAGTTTGCATCATCGAGGTAAGCTACTAAGTATTTGATGAAATGATTACCAGTGTCATGGGTTTACACATTACGTTTTATGCCTCCTCCGGTTTCTTCCATGCCTTTTGATCCTGCATATTCTTCAAACATTAGGAATAAAATGTAGAAATCAAAGTTCTTGATATTAAGTTTCTCTAGGCCTAAAATTTGTCTAATAGGTACGTTATTTAAATATTGAATAGTGTAGTATAAATAATAATTAATGTTTTCGTTCAGGTAGTTGTATCATTTTTGTTTAATATACCTACAATTATTTTAAGACGAACGAGAACAGCGATCACAATAATTACAATTTGTAATTATGACATAGTGCAGTATACGAGGGTCAAACTGAAAGTTCTTAGAACTGGCCACTTATAAACAATATAATAAAAAAATATTCTAAAATTTGAAAATAGAACTCTTTGCCAATATTACTGAGTATATATTTCATTCATTTGTCATTTGTTTTACGATTTGGCGGCAAATTGAAAATTGTCTGTGTCACGTCAACATGAATTTAACACGAGAAAATTTTCGTGCAATGATTTTTTATGACTTTCGATGTCATTTAAGTCAACAAGAAAGTTATGATAGACTACGATTGGCCTTTCACGATGAAGCCCCATCTCGTGCGACTGTTTACAACTGGTTTAATGAGTTTAAACGTGGTCGCACTAATCTCACTGATGATGTACGTGAGGGACGGCCTTCTACGGCGACGACTGAAAATAACATCTGTGTTGTGCGGCGTATGATAGAGACTGACAAAAGAGTGACCTATCAGCAGATTCGGACAAGCTTAGGCATCGGTATGAGTCAAGTGCACAAAATCCTCCACGAACATTTAGCGGTCAGGAAGCTTTGCGCCCGGTGGATACCTCATAATTTGACTAAGGCTCAAAAACTCCATCGTGTGGATTGGTGCCGTAAAATGATTGAAAGATTTAACGGAGGTGACTCAAATGCTGTGTTCGACATACTAACAGGTGACGAAAGCTGGATTTACTGTTATGATCCTGAAACCAAAAGACAATCTGCTCAGTGGGTGTTTCCTTTCGAGGAGTTGCCAACTAAAGTGAAGAGAGATCGAAGCGCGGGAAAAAAAATGGTGGCCTCGTTCTTTGGAAGGATAGGTCATTTCGCAACAATTGTGTTAGAGGATCAAAAAACAGTTTCTGCAGAATGGTACACTACCAATTGTTTGCCACTTGTCTTGGAAAAAGTTCGAGAGAAACGACCTCGCAGTAGGATCCTCCTTCACCACGACAACGCCTCGTCGCACACCGCCAAGCGAACGATCGACTATTTGGCGACATCAAACGTTGAATTACTGGGTCACCCGCCGTATAGCCCCGACCTCGCGCCTTGTGATTTTTATTTATTTCCAAAAATTAAAGAAAAACTTAAAGGAAAGCGGTTTATGAATGCTGAAGAAGCGGTGGCTGCGTAGCGCGATGCCATTGAAGAGACCCCTAAGGACGAGTGGGCAAAGTGCTTTTCCCAGTGGTTCCATCGCATGCAGCGGTGTATTGACGTCAATGGACAATATTTTGAAAAGATATAATAAAACTAATAACTGGCTAATGTAATCAGTTTTTGATTTTCTAAGAACTTTCAGTTTGACCCTCGTATAAGAAAATATAACTAAAAAAAGTTCAAGCTCAGTTTCACCAATCTGCAAAGTAAATCATTCTAAGCAAGTACGACTCGAATTCTATTTTGGACATTCCACCTTGAAATTTAAAACATCCATCCCGTCGTTTCTAGGAATCTGAATCAAAATCTGTTCAGTGACGTCAATTTGTTAAATTCCGGGAATCTAGCCGAGCGCTCTTATTTATTTATTACTTACTCTTTTATTTCTTCATTGTTTTTGTTACATCAACATCTATATTTAAATCACTTTATTAAAAGGAACAGGTAAAGTAATACTATAAGTTGTAGTTAAGTGTTGTTCTAAATGCTTGCCTTAAGTCATTCACTTCGCCCAGCATCCTGATGACCATCAACATGATTTAATCGAGCCATCTTTAAGAGCAGTCAATAAAGGCCGATGTGCAATCATATATAAGTCGCCCACCAACCTTACTAAATTGGTTCAAATTGTCCCAACAGGCTTGATTAAAGTCTATTTAAAGATGTGAGATATTATCAATGCTTTCGTTTCTATCTACACTATATTTTTCGAAACGAAAACGCAGAGGTTTCTCATTGCGATAGTGGTCTTAGATACGAGATGTAGGGAAGTACGTGCCACCCACCTAACTCCATATTTTAGAAGTGGTTGACGTAATAACGCTTGCTTCGGTCGATCCTATTACGAATACAATATTTGGTAATGTTCGCAACATTACCAAATAATTATATTTCAAAGAAGGCGATTGTTGTTACAAATAAACGATACATTTTGAAGAAAAGCAGTTGTGTTCCAATTTCCAACGCGTTGATGATGAGTTTTGAAGATGGCCAATAGTCGGTCTGTGTTATATTACTAATGATGTATTAGGCCGTTTAAATCGCACAAGGTTGTTGATAAACGTGGCTGGAAGGACGCGGGACGGGCCAAGGCCTCCCCGTCCGCACCTGCCTCCCACGCGGCTCCACAAGCCTCCCCGCGTGCCTCGTCCGCCGTTACTCCTGCCTCATATGTGATGCCTATATTTTCTTCGTTATGTTTTCTACTGTAGAGCTACTGCGCTTTTTTCAAGGTCCTCCGATATAAGTGCCTTTAGTCGAAGCTTGTACAATATTAATTCACTCAAATTACATTAAACTTACATCTTAGGGTGACTGTTTGTTGCATGGCTATTCGGTGGGTGGTTAGAGTGGGTGCTGAATGTCTGCGAAACGATCACGTTTGTATTGTGTGGGCGTAACAGGCTGAAGGATTGGGTTCACGCGGCTGGAGGCGAATTTTATGGAGTCCTTGCTACCGAGGACGCGCGTGGAAAATGTGCGGGGTATGGGGGGAGGGACAATACAGACGGGGAGGGGGTACGGCGGGTTCATTGAGTGCGGCGGATGAATGGGCTGCGATGAGTCATCGGATCGATGTCGGGCCACCCGCCGGCTCCGCGCGCCCGCCTCACACCAGCGCCGCCGCGCGGCTGCGTGCTGCTAGCCTGCCTGCTAGCTAGCCTTGCAGCATACCGCTACCGCTAATAACCACATTAGTTTTCCTATCTGATTACCCAATGTTGCCATGGTTACGGCGATACCATGTAATCTCATATTATCTGCTTAAAGTACTTCAGTACACAGTTAGCTAACAATGTTATTGTAGGTATATACAATATATAAGCATAAGCAGTAGGGGAAAACTAGTAACAATACGGGTACTAGATAAAAATAAGTCTGTGCAGCGTCAGACAGAACATTATTAATGGCTTGGGTACGAGAAAACCTTTAAACTCTGAACGCATGGTTAGCCATTGTTAGTTTCACTTTATTAGTAAAGTAAGTGGCCGTGTGTCCGTTGAGCATCTGGAGCTAATACGTAGATTATGGAGGCTGATAGTAAAAGTTATCATCACATTGGTGTTCAGCCAGAATTCTTTTTTAAAAGGTCGGCAACGCACTTGTCTTCCTTCAGGCATCTCAGGTGACTATGGGCAGCGATGATGATGATGACTTACCAGATGGCCCGCTTGCTCGTTTGTCTTACTATAAAAAACTAAATCGTCCCATTGCTAGATCCTCACATGGCTTGCGAGTCCATCCTACTCAGAGGTTTGTTTTCTTTTCATGTGAATTAGTCCCCATCTCAAACTTGCCCAATGTCAGTTTTATAACAAGGTCTACACTGCAACCTCAATGCCATCCGAATTTGATGAGAAGGTTAAGCTGTAACTATTTTTCATGGAGACGCAAACGACTGAAACTATTTGTATGATAGTTATTGGCAAACTAGAGCACCCCTGTACAGCCTGCACCAGCTTAGCAGCGTTCTTACCAGTCGACTAACATCGCGAACTTTATTTTTCATAAGCGCCGCGTATCTGGAGAGTTGGAGACTAGTAGAAGATCCCGCGACAAATTAGTGCACTCATCGAGTTTTCGCTAAAAACCGAATCTTAATATATAAAATCCTTGCGTTACAGACTGACTGACAGACACGCTGCAGCCGAAACTATTGGGCGCAGAAAGCTGAAATTTGGCATGTATGTTCCTTGGGGACCGTAGGGGTGCACTAAGAAGGGATTTCCCGAAATTCCCACGGGATCGGCCAAAACGGGAAAATTAAAAAAAATGCAGGCGTAGCTGCTGGCGTCCTCTAGTTTTTATTTAAATTTATGATTAGTAGAATATATAGGTACCTATAGTCCCCATAGTCTTGCCATAAATATTGTAACAAAGAAAAAAAAAATTAATTGCAAATAACATGCATTTATTACTTTTACAGTGTGTTAGTTTAATACATCAATATAAAACTATTTAAAATGTAAAAAGCTTATTCGAAGTGCTCTCCATTGGCTGCAATACAGTCCTTTAAACGTTGAGGCCAGTTATCAATAGAAGCACTCTTTCCATGGGAAAATTCTTCACTGCCAATCGTATGGATTGTTTTAGGGACTCCAAATTATGGCGTTTAGAGCAAGCCGTACTCTCTAAAACTGACCATAAATCATAATCCAGCGGATTAAGATCGGCACTAGACGACCGCCAGTCTTCAGCTCTGATGAAGGCCAAAACGTTCGCTTCCAACCTGTGTGGACCGAGCTTTATGACCCGGTGCCGAGTCTTGCTGGAAGGACCATACTTGGTTATTGAACATGGTGTTATTAAGGGGCTTAACTACCTTCTCAAGAAAGATAATGATACACTTGTGCCGATGTTTTGATACCTTTCTGACAAAAAAATGGCTCAGTCACTCCTTCATTGCTAACACCCCACCAAACCATCACTGAAGTCGGATGATGCCCACGTTGCACTCTGTCGACTAATCGGGAAGCTGCCTTAGAGCTTTGAGCATGAATACGGTCATTTTGTTTGTTAAAATATTGCTCAATTGTATTTTTTTTTTATCCGTAAACAATATTTTTTTGTGACCTCCCTTTGCGTACTGCTTCAGTAGTTGTTTCGATTTTACCACCCTATTCTTTTTGAAATTATATGAGTTAAGAAATTACCAGTGCGTCTCTTATAGGCTGCAAGTCGCAAGTCATCTTTTAAAATACGCGACATGGTTCTAGGTGCTATCTTCATCTCCCGAGATAAAATCTTTTGCTTACGGACAGGATTTCTTCGAATTCTTTCCCTTACTGCTTTGACCACCTTTTTCGTACAAACACTACGTGGACGGCCAGGTCTTTTACTGTCCCTAACAGAGGAGGTCTCATTGTACCTACTAAGGGCCGGTACACAAACATTTGACTAATACCAAGTGTATGGAGAGTTTTACTTTTTTGACATGACGCGGACGTAAAAATCTGAATTAATTACTTAAGTAGATTTAGAACGAATAGATACAGTTTGCTGTACAGCTATGACATAAATTAGAGAGTTAAAGTAAATAGTCACATCTGCGGGAATATGTTTGTAATTTTGCACACAAACTTCTTCCAAAGTACTTTGATTACCTTCTTAAGATGTGCTTATCAAAATTACGCCGTGGAAGGTAAACCCGGCGTTAAAATGATCGAACAGGTCCAGCCACCATAATGAACATGGCAATAATTAATAACAAAGTGAATAGACGTGGATATATTAATCAGTTTAATTCTAGGTCGTAATTGTCGTTTTTTTTGGTAAATTGGCATTTAGACTTGCACTGCACTGACAGTGTTCGTTAGCTGGCCACAAACTTGTTTAACTGTGACAGAGGTGACGTTACATCGTACGACTGAATATCGAACAGGCGTCAATAATAATAGTGGTCGGTCGTGGGCGCTGGATATAGCTCTTATAGGAATGTGTTGGACATAATGGGAGCGACATTAGCATCACAATCGTGGGCATGAGCTGCGGCGACAGGAAGCGCTCAACGCGCCGGAAACGCTGCGTTATCGCTGCTCTGACGCACCTGTCGATAAAAAACAACACCCTATTAGAAATTATAGCTGTACATTTCTTTTATGAAATTGTATTTAATATTTTGTACGCAACTTGGAATTACGCGTTTACGCCCACGGAGTGACCCCTCCGCTCGCTCCAGCGGGAGTTTTAGGACGTAATGCGTAGGCGGAACGTCAACAACTTGATTTCGCCAAAACGTGTAAGTTCTGTTGACATTTTAATATAAACAAGATACGCCCTTTACATGTAGTAAAATGATCTGTTGTCTTATTGGATACCTACGATTATATTAATTTTATACACAATACCAAACGTCTGTGACATTCAACGGAGTTTAAGGTTGCTTAATGGCAATGCTGACTGGAAAAGGTTAAGCGTCGTGAACCGTATTCTGATGTAGTTCACTTTATTCTGAAGTTCGTTGCGGGCAGACGTCAGGCGTCCATCAACGTGAATGAAAGAATATCAATGAGGCAGAACAATGAATGAACGATACGGACTCGAAGCTGAATTAACGTCTACACCTACACTAATTTGCACCAGCAGTTATCGCGCAGCCTGTAATTGCTGTACTAACAATCACTCTTGTTAGTGACGGAATGTTACATTGAACATATACGCTACCATGTTTTTTTGCTACGTAGTATAAAACTTCCATGACTCACAAGCTGATTCAAAACGTTCCAATAAACTATGAAGATATATCAACAACTCACTAAACATCGGAGTTTGATCATTGAATAAAACTTATTTCGTGTTAGCAATCAATGGTTCTGGTGGTTTCAGCATAATAAAGAGCTGTCTGTAACATTTCTTATTTACTTTATGTTGGCAATTTTCCGAAATTAGTAGTTACTGACGTAGATAATTATTATTTAATTACAACATAATTGCGATGGCATACAAACACCATGTTTACGTTAAGAACAATTTGATAGTAAGTAATGATGGTAATTTTCCAACAGGTGATTTCGCGGAGTTCCGTCGAGCCTACCCCGAGTGGTGCAGCGAGGCGGGTGCCCAGCATGTGCCACATGCACACCTACCGCTAATGGGATTACGGTCAGTATTCACACACGTGTCAACAATACTCACATAAACCTATAATAAATATTATCGTACTTTGTAATTTCAATTGTGTGAAAATGTTGCCAATTCTCCTCGGTTTCTAAACATCTTTTTCCGCGTCAATAGCGTTTACTTTGCACAACGGTCAGTTTCAACACAAACAGTGCAATATTTAGCTGAACCAAAATATCCATTTAATGCGACGGTTTTAGACTCCTATGTTTTTAATTGAGGCCCGCCGCTGGGACTTCAATGACGACGGAGATAACTACAGCGCAGTAATGGACTTTACATGTTTTGCTCAGGTATACGTCAAGAGGGATACTGGTCCCTATGGGTTGCCGCGAAATGATTATCATATAAAATTTATGTTATGTTCTGCTTCATAAGGAGGCACTGCGAGAACTTAATGGCCCACGTACATGTTGCTTTAGCTGTTTATAGAGCAGTGGCTACGTCAGCCCACCCGACGACATAATTATTGTAGGAGTTATTATACTTGTGTTTTAAATGGCTTGGAGAAAAATATAAATTCTCAATGTTAAAAGAACGCGTAGGTTCAAATCAAAGTAACCTTTCATATTAATTATTTGTAGATAATCCCACACTATTTTCGTTAACCTAATATAACTCTTATTTGTCAGTGGCGCGATATAATATATAAGTATCGAAAATAATAATTATTAATATGTTCGATACTAACAAATTTTATTTCTTCACTAACTTTTTGTTTTTATTATCAATTTGTTGTCGCTGTATATTTGTCGGGTCCGGATGCTAAAGTAAGTAATGATTATTGTCAATATCTATTAACAGTAGTTGTAATTAAAGAGGTAAATAAAACTATTAGCATTATGGAGCGATGAAGGTATCTTAGCATTAATTAGATATGTTTGAACTCATAATTGAGAGAACGAGGAAACTCATGCGTGGGAACCAGATTTCTTGCCGTGAGACGTTTTCCACTCCGACTCGTTCGACGGAAAAACGAGCGTCGTCGACCAACCGATTCCGGCGCGACTGGATACATGCACGGACTTTCTCAATATAAGCGTGATGAGCGCAGCCGACGCTCGCTTGGGAACCAATTAATTGTACACTTGATCATGCCGTACCTGATGTGCGCATTCATTACTTAATGTATCTGGCCTTTAACGATATCGGACATTATTAGCGAATACGGTTATAGCCATATTATAATACCAAGCTAGCAAGGCTGGCGCGGGCGTGGAAATTTATTTACGTAGAAATGTATAAACTAAGTAGAGATAAGAGCTACACATACATGACATACTCCAGCGATAAGGTTACTACAATAATAATGTTATAGATTAGCCACTGTACTATGTTTTGAACTATAGATACGAGATAGCATGTGTTTAATGACGTAACACCTGAATTTTGTGGAATGCGTAGGCCGCTAATGCTAGCTGATCGAATAATAAAAGCGAATTCTCGGTATCGGCGCAGCGCGGCGGTGACGACGGCAGAGGATGTTAGTCACGAGAGTAAACACAGGTTCCTTCCTAAACCGACACTCGGTCTTTGTTACTCAGCGTACCGATGCATGATAATGTACGTAAATAGCTATTACACGTCGCCGTAACTGATTGAGTTTTGCACGTGTGCGCACACACCAATGTCAAATATTCCATTCATGTGAGCGTGCGATTAGCTGCGCCCGACGCCTATCTGACAGCGCGATTTACGTGTTGTGACACTTCGCTCGATGATTTGCTGTACTCTACGTGCAGCCTGCTTCACTTGAGCTGTTATACAAAATGGATCGTTCGACTTTGTTCAGCAAAAAATTGCGCCACACTGACGCGTTGCAGTCGATTGAATAAAAAGAGTTGGTTAATAAACTCATTGATCATTTTGTTCGTTGCGCGGCGTCGGCAGCGGTGGCATGGGGCATCGTATGCTGCGCTGCTGTAGTAAGTGTGCAGTCACACAGTTACTAAACAGTAAACACGTAATTGGCAGATTGCATTGTGCCCGGTGAAACCGAGCATTGCGCTCAATGGAGTGCGCTCCATTCATGCAGCGAGCGCGCATGCGGTAATCGCGCCGTTCACTCAAGTTTTTCCATGCGCAAATCGCAGTCGGCTGTAGGTATTCGGTATATTATTATGATGTTAATGAACCGCCGCCGTTGAATGGCGACTTGCGGTGCGTGAGCGTGACATCATCAACTACATCATATTTACTTTATCGACAAAAAGATTAGGTAGGTAGGTACTTACTTCCTTTGATTTCATATCGTTTATGGTGAACGCACACTTATCCGAGCCGAACGCGTCGAACGCGTCGAAGGAAACGAATTTTAGAATTCTCTATATGAAATCTCATGAAACCTCGCACACTTGTCCGCGTCGAATCGTCCGAATCTGGAAGCACCTCAGAAATCCTCGAAGAATTCGAATGATGTCATCAGATTCGGCGCGGTTAGTGCGGTCGATTCGTCCGATGCGCTCGCATTTTATCAGTTAGGTATGACAGAGCAACGCACGAGTACTATATCCGCATTGTTTGTTCATCTTCCATTAATAAAGCACTGATAAATAAAAACCTCGTCAAGATCCATCACAATTCACATGCAATAACAGTGCGACAGGCGTAAAGGAAATGGAAACCATTTGTTCGATGCGCTCGATTCTTTCGGCGCGGTCGATTCTTGCTAATGTGCGAGGCCTCCTTGACTTCGATTCGTTCGACGCGTTCGGCTCGGATAGGTGTGCGTCCACCTTTAAGCCGTGTTTCGTACTTTATTAAATTTTATCTTTGCACAAACATAGGCAAAGTTGGTGAAATTCCATCCATAGCTACCGACCCCTATAAATACAAATGACGTAAAAGCAGTAGAGTGTATATTTAAAGTACAGCGAATTGTTTTCCTTCAACAGTGATTTGCAAGCATCCGTTTCTCATAGCGTGGGTTGTTTAAACTGGCGCTACCTTCGCAATATAATGCCTAACCGAACTATAAATAGGTAGGAACATTCAAATTAATGGTGTAAATGTAAGGACGCCTACGCTCGCGAGGTACCACCGACGCCGCCGCCGCGTGCCTCGGGCCATCTTCTATACCTATACGCAAGAATAAGCCCTTGCGCGATATATCTGCTATTTAACTATTAAACAGTCTATTTTCGGGCTTACCAAAGGTTATATTAACATCGTATAGGTACGTATTTTGTTCCGCAAAACGGTTTTGTATGGCTAACAACATTATTTAATCCACCCACGTTATGCTATCTTAAAAATAATCATAAGAAAGTTGATACATAGACTCACGCCTATTTCCCGGAGGGGTAGGCAGAGACTACGGAACGCAACGATCCTGACATACGAAAGAAAGTTGATGGTTTTCCCAAATACAATATTTATTTATTATCAATGATCACCAGCAAAACAATGGTGTTATCGCCAGGGCCTGAAACTTTATTAAGTCATCCAAAGTTTGAACTTGGTCAAAATGTACATTAATAATATTATAATTATTAAAAGATAAAAGGATTACAGGAGCCAATTATTGCTGGGCAATTATTGACGCCACAATAGCGTCAAGAAACTGTATTTGTGCTGATGGGACTTCATGCACACATTGTACGGTACATTTTAGTGTACCTATTTGACGCTTGAGCTAATTATCCTCGTCATCGTCCTAGCGTTATCCCATCCTTTTACCTTGGAACTCGGGATCCGCTTTCTAGTCTTAGCAAACAACTTAGCAAGCAACTTGCCTATGCATACCCTAATGCACAGGTTCCTACACATTTAAGACAACGGAAAACTCAAGAAGCTCATTTTGTTTTGTGGAACCCCTCACTAATCAAGACGTTCAGGGCCACAAATTAAATTAATCTAACAATTCTCACTAACGTGATTTTGCGGTCGTGATATCACAGTTTTGACGCGGTTTTCGTGGATTACGTGAAACTGAGTAAAGGACCCGCTCCTGTAAGGTTTACATTCACATTTTACGTCCGCCCCCGTACGTTCGCTTTTACATTAACCTTTCAAAGTCTGCATGTGTTGTGATGAACAGTGTATTGTTTCGTAACGCGTATAATGGATGGATAGATCCTGGTGGCAGGCGGCAGGTTACCGGTGCCGTGACGTCAGCCACTTTGACGTCAACACGGTCCTCGCTCCGCGTGAGTTCATTCACGAATTAATCCGTACACGGTCATGGCCGATGACGGATACATTTATTAATAAAAATTTTACGAATTCATTAATTTTGTTAGTCAATACAATTTTTAGGAATTCCAAGGATTTACTTTTCTTTAGAATTAATTACTTAGTAGACTTTTCTATTGGGTGTGTCAATCTCGGATATGACTGAGTCATGTCATAATATCTCAAGAATAAATAAACAACTCTACATTGGCGTACTAACGTTATACAATAAATGACCATTAATTTATGTATTCTACATTACAATAATATGTAAATTTGTTATAAAATATTCATCTTATAATACCAACAAGAGGAAATAAATTAAGGCGACCGTGATAATCAGGGGCCCAATTCTGCTATTTTAGATGACATCGACATCATATTTTGAATGGAATGAGATTATATTTTGAATTGACTCAAAATCGGTATTCTGCTACACAATGTCATTCTATTCTAATTTCGATATATTCAATTTAATGTCAAATATCCTGGACATGAGAAGGTATTGCCATTAATGAAATAATTAACTTTATTGCTGGTAATTTGATGTTACAGCGTTGCCTATGATTTGTTTTTTATGTGATATTAAGCAAGTACGCTCTCACATTTTATTTCAATTTAACAGTTCCTTACGATCTGGTAGATGTTTCGGGAAATCTCTTCTTAGTCAGGGACCGTAAGGGTGCAGCATACGGTCCTCGAGGAACGTACATGGGCCATTATTTTTTTCTAGGGCCCATAATCGGTCTCTCAAGAACAGAGCCTATTACTTTAGAAAAAACTATGATTACTGAAATAAAATCGCTATTGGTAGAAACGTAATAATTATATCCCTCTAAAAATACTTAAAATATTTAAAAAAATGTTATAATTTGACGTAAATGACGGTAACTCAGTGGCTTTTCTCGGTAACGCAGTCGTATATCATACAAAATCTGGCTGTCCCAGCAAGCAACTCGCTTCAAATACATTGACATTACACTATAAATCTTCACGGCACTATAAAATTAAAATATCTACGGAAGTTAAGGTAAGTATAAACTTTAATAGCAGGCTTTTAAGTTTATATTTTCTTTAACTGTGTATTATTTAAGAAATATTTCTTGTCTTGTCCCTGTTGAATTAAGAAAACGTAAGTACTCTGTGTTACCAAGCAAAAGTGAGTCTTAAATTTGGCTTTTGTCGTGCATTTTCGACTAAGTTCGTTTGATTTAATGTGAATTGCTGGCGTGGTGAAGCGGGTGTTCGTGGTTTTGACGCTGGCTGCGTCAGTCGAGCTCAAGTCGTCCAGCGAGGCGCGTGTGTTTATTGTGCGTCCGCTGAGTTACCGACGACAAACGGTGAGTTTTTTTAGATATTTGATTATTTTTTATTGTGTTTTGTAATAGAATAAGTAAATATTTGCATGCACTCAAAAATGATCAGGTATTTATTATAATATGATCCAAATGTTAGAATACACGTTATTTTTACAACTGCGTTACCACTATACTGCGTTACCACGAGAAGTAACGCAGTTGTAGGTGCAGTAACGCAGTTGCAAAGTAAACAGTTTTCTAAGTGTATTTATCTGTTTTACAGTTCATTTAATTAATTATTGGGTTATTTTGTTACAGTATATTATTGTCAATATAATGGCGTTAACACCGGCAGAGAAACAACGGCAATATAGGGAAAAATTGAAACAGAACCCTGTAAAAAATGCTGAGGCTAAAAGAAAACATCTTCAGAGATATCATGCTACTAAAAAAACGTAAAGGATATTGCCCACAATATTGGTTATGTCCGTTAATACTTAAATTTCGTTCATGGTTTCTAAGCCGTCTCTTTTTGGAATTACATCAAAGGGAATTTCTAAATCATGGCTTCCTTTAGGCGGGCCAACGGGGCTGGTAGAAACTGGAATTGGCTGATATGATTGAGGTGAAAAGCAAGCGCAAATGCCCCTTTGGCAGAAGCAACTAAGATCACGATATTGCAATAAGCCAGGAGTGTCTGAGAAAACTTGATGGACCTGAATTGTACCGTGGAGAGGAATTACACCATGGGGAACAGCATGCTCTACCTTTTGAATGTCGTCGTTATTGATGTTATACAACTGAGTCTTGCAAGAGTCTTTTAAAGTGTGAAAGAAAGTATCCGCGTCAGGAATGTCTAAGCCAATGATAAATGTAGTGATTTTAGTGAAATTTATAATGGAAAATATTTTGTAAAAATCCAGCATAATCATTTTGGTGGATCGCCCCAGCAAATTACTTTGCATATAGGTGTTGTGTATATTAAACCACAGGAAGCAGACAAGGCACAAGTTACTTCTTTTTGCTGTGTTTCACCGAATAATTCTCATAATCCTGCATCCATTTGGGCACACCTCCATCCAGTTATCAGCACATTAAAGGTTAATCATCCACATATAAAAACAATTCATGTCTTTTCCGACGGTCCAGCTACACAATACAGACAAAAGGTAAATTTTTATTTGATCTGTTCGAAAACCTTTGAAAATTATGGCTTTGATCGCATAACTTGGAACTTTTTGAAGCTGGCCATGGTAAGGGTGCGGCTGATGGGATCAGTGGCTATCTAAAACGCACAGCTGACCAAAAAGTAGCTACTGGCTTAGACACTCCTGACGCGGAAACTTTCTTTAACACTTTGAAAGACTCTTGAAAGATTCAGTTCTATTACATCAGTAACGACGACATTCAAAAGGTAGAGCAGGCTGTTCCCCATGGTGTAATTCCTCTCCACGGTACAATTCAGGTCCATCAAGTTTTCTCAAGCACTCCTGGCTTATTGCAATATCGTGATCTTAGTTGCTTCTGCCAAAGGGGCATTTGCGCTTGCTTTTCACCTCAAACATATTAGTCAATTCCAATTTCTAACAGCCCCGTTAGCCCGCCTAAAGGAAGCCATGATTTAGAAATTCCCTTTGATGTAATTCCAAAAAGAGACGGCTTAGAAACTATGAACGAAATTGAAGTATTAACGGACATATCTAATATTGTGGGCAACCCTAAGAAATCTTATTACGAATCGGATTATTCTCCAATTTCGAGTTCAGATGATGAACTTCTTTCACAGCTTAAAATACAACAAGAAGCTTCAGTATCTAATACATACGAAAAAAACTTGATTGAAAAAGCAAATGTGCATCCGTCTAAAATATTTTCCGGTGTTTACATTATTGTTAAAGTTTCTTCAGACAAAGACAAATCGTACTTTTATCAGGGTGTTGCCCAAAGCAATGTCGACGACGAAGGAGATATTAAAGTTGTTGTATGTTTTTAAAAGCAGTTGACGATTTGGCGAAAATGTTCAAGCCTGTTGACATGGATGTTTCGTACGAACCATTTGATAACATTGTCGAGATAGTTCCTAACCCTAATATAATTAAGAAGAGTAAACGTGTATAGTACGAATTTGATGTGCCATTAAATATATTTGAGAAATAAGGCTGACAAAGATTTTATGTTTAAAAATGTTAATTTGAGAGGATTTTGTTTTGTTTTTGTTTTTAAGAAGTTTTATTTTATTTCAAATACTGTATTAATTTTTTACAGCGTTTCTATAGGTAAAAGCGAAAAAAAGCACCAAGGGCCGTGATATGATTACCACTGCGTTACTTATACAACTACTGCGTTACTTTCCTGTCCCCCTTTTTCTGAATATGTTAAAAGCTGTAAAGCTTAAATATAATTTTGAATCAGCACAAATTTAATATTTTTTGTTTATCTACCATATTTCAACCTATACTATAAAGATTGAACTTCATGTGCTATTATTAAGGCATTTTTTGAGAAATTACTGTAGCTTAATTTAAAATAACGTAACGCAGTGGTAAATTTGATTAGAAAATAAGATATTAGACTGAGATGATTGTGATTTTACATTATAAGATTATTGTAATTCTTGTCTAAGTTTATGTCTGACAGGATTTTAAAATTGAGGTAAAAGTTCCTACAATAAAACTGATTATTCTGAGTAAGTAACACAGTTGTTGTTTTTCTACTCCTTTCCTAGTATTAATATCAAACAAAACAATAAATAGTAAAGAAACATCGCTGCTAATGCCTGTACTGTTTACTTTAAATATTGCTAAAACAAAATTAACCTAAAAAATAAAAAAGGAACTCATTTGTTTTAAAATTATTTTTACGACATAGTCAGTCAATTTGGGCCCTGGAAAAAATAATGGCCCACATGCCAATTTTTAGCATCTTGTGCCCAGTAGATACGGCTGTGCATTGCTGTTAGTCAGGGAATTGTGAATGAATTTTATATATACAGATGATACTACCTAGCAGTGCAATATGGCAGTCTATAATACTAACCAGTGCCATTTTAGTAAATGAATTTATTCGTTGGATTGTGAGAAATTTTTTGATATTTGACATAATCAATAATGTTACGTACGATTTGAAATCGAACATTTAAAATATGGGTGTTTTGAATATGTGTATTTACAGTTTGACGTTTGTCTTTGTACAAAAATATATTTAGCAGAATACCGTTTATGTATTGTTCAACTCAATATATTCGCAATATCATTTCAATGTCTCTTAATTTAGGAGAATACCATTATGACGTAAATATGACACTGACATCATATCGAAACTGCATTTTGAACAAATATAATTGGCAGAATTGGGCCCCTGATATACATGGCCCGCAATACTAACAAGTTTATAAACAAAACCGCAAACTGTGGTTAAGAGGAAAAATCAATCGATACCGTGAACAGATTATGTTTATAAACATGTTTCACACCCGGCGGTTTTAGAATTAAGTGATGCTCTATGCGAAAAGAACCTGCTAACCCAAAATAGAATGTTGGTAATTTACTCGAGTTCACATGTTGTGTAGGTGCTAGAGTGGCCTACGACCAGTACGACCTCGACACACTTGCTAAAATACAATACCAAACAGACGTCCACACACCACGCTCATATACATAAACATACATACGAAGTGGCAACGCATAACTTATTTTAGGTCATCATAAGTATCATAACACAAACGGCGATCCGTTCTGTCCGGGCGGACGACTCGGCTCGTTAAAACTGCTGCCAGGATGGGAACTAGCGAGGCGGCCATTAAAAAACCGTCCCTTGCAGGCGGTCATTGGCAGCGGGTGGGTCGAGCCGCATTCCTGTGCGCCAGCGCACCGCACGCACTCGTACGCCCACACGCACCGGCTCTCCAGCGCGCACTGTTACCCGACCGACTGGCATCGTCTCGCGCGCTGCCCGCTGCCGCGCTTTTCACCCGTCTTCACGATTCGGACGGGTCGCGCGTCGCGCGCCTTCGAGGAGGCACCGGCCGCCCATACATATCGGAGTCGTTCATTAATAACACGACCTACCGTGTCACGGCTTCCGGCGTCCGCCCCGCACACGCTGCCGCCATTCAAATACGAATTGTATTCGCATGAAGCCGACGCCGTCACTTATACAATGCGCTACTACAAGTAGCTACTATGCGAGCATTTAAATGAGCTGCTCGAGCTCATTGTTTTAGCCGACATTCTCCGCGGTCCCAGTGGCTGCTACACCTCAATATCGGGATTACGCTGCTCTCGTATTCCACTTTCGTAATGAACAAGGATCGGCTCACCCACACATACATAGATGTAGGTAAAAATCCGTGTAAGTTGTATAGTTAACATTATGAGTGGGGACGGTATTGCGTCGTTTGCGTGGGCGCGTCGAGCTCCCCTGAATGGACGTGTCGGATGGTCGTCGCCTACACGTCGCCCACGCGTCAAGCCGCACGCGGCACTACCTACTATGAACCCACTAACGGCTAGTACACAGTACCCACTGCCCACCGTCACTGTCGTTTGTTGTCAATTATCTCGATGACCAATCACGCGACGTTGATCCAATTTGGATCATGCGCCTGGCTGACGCACGGTTATCATTTAAGTTAATTGATTTCATTGTTTTTGAGGCAGACGTACATACAATTATATGAAGTTTATAATTACATATACCAATTGAATTTTTAAATGGACAAGTCTTCTCTGTGCCTACAGCCTTAACACATAACAGCCGTTTAGATTGCAGTGTACTTGGCACATTCAATTAAGGTATACTTGAATCGGACGTACAACATGTCTTACTGTGCGGTCTGTAGGTACCAACACTACCAGCACTGAGAAATTAAACCACTTGATCTAATTAAGTATGTAATAAGTTTACAGATGGTTATCAGACTGTTATGAACTTCCATAACATGTAAAGTGACTGTCCAGTGTCTAATACATCATTAAGATAGTATTCTTGGTAACATGTAACTTGAGATGACGTCCAGTGTAAGATGAAAGTGATACACAGATAGACCGTAATACTTTTTTGTGTTGATAACCTGCTCTGCGTTTAAAAGAAACTGCATGGATTATCTTTATTAAGAAATTAATAACTACATACGTGAGACCTGAAATGGCACATGCACTTGATAATACCATAACATCTTCCATCCTGACGTCTCAGGCAGCCATAACGTAGTGGAGATGCCAATTATACACCGCTATGCAGAGAGTATCCACGGCCCACTCCACTGACTTTTCGTAGCTTTGTGCGTATTAAATTGTTAATTATCGCTTGCCATGTCCCTCGGAGAGCACATTATGCATTATGTTTGACATGGAGAAGTCAGCTTCTTAATAAACTGACACTAGTCCTAACCACGGTATAACGATATCCCTTTGGGCTGCGGCGGTCAAGGTCAGACCCTGGCTGCAACATTGATAACGCCAAGACGATGATAACTTGGTAGTTTTTATAATAATGGGTAGTAGGTATACCTCGTTGAAAGAGATTGACTAAACGAAACGTGTCAAAACTGCAAAGGAGAAAACGATGACTCCGGATTGTCATAAGTCATAAAGGCGAAGATGATTCAAATCCCCTCAAAAATCTCACGAAAGATTTGTTATACGCTCTCTGCGCCGTGGGCTACCTATCTATCTGTCGATCTCAGCCGGCTCTTAAATTAAGCAGGTAAAACTATATTGCATGCTAATGTTTATTGCAAGTCGATGAAAATGTTCCCTGTAAAAACATTTTTCATTAGCTTAGATTACTATAGTTTAGTAAATTGCATTTTATACACCTTTCAACTAGTGTTGACTGTCGAGACTACGTTCCAATGTAAAATCCTTTTATTCCTGACATTAGGTTTAGTGATACAATAAGACAATAATATTTGTAGCTAAAGTAGCAGATATTTGCTTATTAAAACTTAAATTTCGCAAAGTGGTCCAACCAAATCATAGTTGCGACATTTAAATATTTCAGGACGATTTTAGCTACAGATATGACTGTCAACCAATCCCATTCTGCATCCAGAATCTGACCAAAATAATATAGGACTCTAAAGACTACACTATACGCTTCTTTACAGCCTTTCGCAATTAACTGCAGGATTTAAGCTTGTCATCATTTGCTTTACAGTAGCACTATGAGTCAATGAGGATTTGGATACTATACATAAATGCTGGTCAGACGAGTTATATATGTTTGCATGTCGAGTTTCCTCTTATTTTCTGCGGATAAACAGTAAAACAGCTGATGACTGATTAATTTTTTGTCTCACTGATGGTCAGAGCGTAACATTTATTCTTCTTTTCTTTTCGTGTGTGGCCAACTCTGGTGTCGGAGTTTTCAGGCCGCCTTAAGGCCTCCGACATGGCCTAACGATCCTTGTTACATCTATTATATAAATTAAACTAATTTGCCAGGTAGGTAGTTAGTTTATTGATAGGAGACGTCGGGAAGAACAGGATTTGCGACTATAATGTATCACGATAATGATATGCGTATAACTTAGCCGTTCCACGCGGTCATTGGGTTCAGCTAGGAATGAATAATTTGTAACTGCCTTTACTTAAAAGATGAACTGTTTTGAGTTCAAGTTACTTTAAATGTTTTGATGCCGATTTTGCACTGACTTTTATACGTATCCCAAGGTTTGTCTCAATGACACCTGCATGTAGTTAGCGCGATGAATAAAATCACTTTTTTTACTGTCTAGAAGAGTCTGAAATCATAACATGTGAAGTGCCATCATCAAGCGTGCTAATCTGAACTATGGTTTTGGCAATAAAATTGTTGCTCCTTGAAGGAGTTAGGAGCTAAGATCGCAGCGTAGCTGTAGGTGTGAAGTTATGCACAGTTTGGTGTATGGCGCGCGGGCGTCGGCTGCATTTACCTAATTTGATTGCTTTCAAAACAGTCAACTGAATGGCGGCGGGACGATTCAGAGGGCGAATTTGGAAAATTGTCGCGTGGGAGGAGACGCGCTGGAGCCGCGGGGTTTAGGCGCGCGGTGCGGAGGGCGGGGGGAGGAGGGGTGAGCACGAGAGTAAGGACGCGGCGTGGGCGGCCATTGAGCCGCGGGGGCAGGTGAATGGTGCACCCCCGGAGCCTCCTCCCCCATTGAGCAGCGCGATCGATCGCGGCCCGCGCCACCGCACCACTCCGCCCGCCGCCCACCACCCGCCGAGCCGCGCGGCCGGGCGCTCCTCACGCACCGCCTGTAGGCATGGGCGTTTTCGGCTTTTTACGCATACCGATAAAAATCCGATTTCAGAATTTGAAATCGATTTCAAAAACCGAATTTAGAAATCGATTTCAGTAGCGGATGTTGGAGCGTAACGTACGACAAACGTAAACAATCAAAATCTTTTTGTATTTTAGGCAGGAGACCAATCAAGTCAAATAAAACTCTCCAAACATAAATTCCTAATAACTATTTGCAATTTTCAAAATAAATATGAAATAGTTGCTTTTAAATAATAATAATAATTATATAATAATATTATCGCCTCGATATTTAGTTTTATTTTTTCTATTCGATCTGCAATTCATAAAACCGCCAAAATCCAAAACGATTCGCTTGCTTGGCGACAATTCGCTTCATCTCTTTCGCTCTTTCAACGGATCACTAAGAAAGAAAAGGAAATGAAATTCGCTCTCTCTCATTCTAACTAATTAGTTGTTCGGTAGTGTGAAAGAGAACGAATGAATATGAAAACTATCGAAAACGTAAGCTTTAGATTGCGCTTGCACCGTTTGGTTCGGATTTGTGTAGTTCGCGTTATCGTGGTATTGTCTTGCGTTTTCTAAAATCGGTTTTTCACATTGGAATATCGATACGATACGATTTCTGACTGCAATCGGATTTCAGATTCGTTTTGATATATCGGTCTCATTCCTAACCGCCCGGCGCTCCGCGTCGATGCGCCACAGTGTTGTAACAATATTATAGCACTGTATCAACTGCTGAAGGTCGATATCACAACCCTATACTATATGACTCGCACTTATCTTATATACCTACTTGCTAATCACCTAAATTTTTAATTAATTTCGTAGAACATTACTAATATATTATTCTCGAATTATTCATTTCAATTCTACGTAAGATCTTTTTATATGATAAAAATAGATAATAATCATGATAAAAATAGTCGAATTTGTTTAATAATGTTGAGCCTAATTTTAGCGTTATTGCGTAGGACGGGGCAACTCCCGTTCGGCTCATGGGTCATGACGTGTGATATCTTTTTATAGCTGTTAACCTGTAATAACTTTATTTTTACTGGAGGTCTATACGTGCGAAATAGGTCTAGCCGTGGCCGCTTAGCGCTACTTAGATGCCTTGCCACATGAATATGGATTCTATTGATGATGAAATAACTGCTAGTTATTACTTGCAGACATTTTTTGTCAGCTACTTGTGTATAATGCACAATTACGCCACAACCCAGTTAGTTCAGAGTTGTTACAACGGCTAAGTTTTTGCATGCAAGTATTTTGCATCACAGCGTCACAAACATGCTATACTTCAATATTTTCCGAACTCTCATTTATTAATTTTGTTTGTTGAACGGTGTAGCTCTTTTGTAGATTCTTACGTGCATGTGCGGTTATTACCATGAAATAGATGAATGTTGTTGAAAGGTGTATTTATATGGTATGTGTCGGTGTTACAGGTCGCTGCGCATCTCGGGTTCGGGCTGCGAGGAGGCGCTGTCGTCGGGCTCGTCGTCAGAGTGCGAGGACGCGCACGCGCTCGCGCCGCAGGAGTTCCCCATCGAGATCCTGCCCAACCTGTACCTCGGCAACTCCACCAACAGCGAGGACTGCGACGCGCTCGCCAGGCACAACATCAAGGTACACAACCACACGCCGACACCATACAAACAATCAATTAGCCTGTCGCATTTAACTGCCGGACATAGGCCTCTCCTAACAGGCGCCACTGTATACGGTCCTACGCTTTTCTCACCCAGTCCGTCCCAGCGAGCTTTCTCAGGTCATCGGTCCATCTAGCGGGGTCGCCTTACCTTACGACCAATCATTAATAACTCCGCAAGTCCGCAAACGTAAATTTTTCAAAACAAGGCAATTGACAGTTCTTACAAATGTGACCAGGGTCAAAAAATAATTTTATTATCAAGATACCAAATGTTACAAACTGACATTCTCGTTTATCATAGACAATATATCAATTTCAGTAGTAGTAACAGTCGTCTTGGAAGAATACTCTCTCCCTCTAAGAATAGAGAAAATGGAAGCCCTGTAAAGACGGTATTGACTATAAGTAAACTCCATCTAACTGATAGCCCCTACAGATGCAGATTATTCGAATTGGATAGTCGAGATATTATGGATACTTAGTAATTTATTTAATGGACCAATTGAATGGTTGTTGACGAAATGCTGCCGCTCTACCGCTGCTTTGGTATCATACTGCGCACAGGCACTTATTATGAATTTCCATACAAAAGTACTCTACGCAAAATTGTACGGCAATAATGACCATAGTCGTACCATAGTAAATTGCCGACACCAGCACACCTTGTGGGCCGATGCCCATAAGGTGAGTGGGATTACTAGTTCACAATAAGAATCGCAAACAAAAATGCGAGGTATAAAGACTTAGGATACGATTATAAAAATAATTCGGGTAAGCTGTTGACATCGTCCTTATTCTTTTTTTCCATTATATACTGTGTTCATTAACGAAGCTTTATAATTTCTATATCAATAGTACCACTGCAATTTTTAACATGAATGTTCATGTGTTTCAATTTTTTTCACCGCTTTTCGCCTAAGTATGACTTAAGAGAGAGAGACTGTAAACGACAAATGATTTTCGGATCTTATCTTTTACATTATGGACATGTTTTTCGTATTATTGGTATAAGTACATTTTCCAAATATCAGCTTATTGTTGTCTCTTTTAACATAAGAAAGTAGAAAAATAAAGTTGTCTTATGTGTTTCCAGTATGTGCTGAACGTTACCCCAGACTTGCCTAACACATTCGAAGCGGAGGGCTGCGGGATCAACTATTTGAAGATTCCCATCGCCGACCACTGGAGTCAAAACCTCGCCGTGCATTTTCCACAGGCTATCAGATTTATTGGTAACAATCATTAACTTCAAATGTTATATTATATCAACCGTATTGAATGTCTCTCAGTCAGAATCAGTTCCCCTTTTTAATCCGCATAAGTATGAAAGCATGAAGCATCAAGCAAAGTCAGGTCAGAATACAGTTACATAAACGGTAGCTATGCGCCCTCCCAACTGATAGAAATATGTGTACAATTGTGAAGTGACGTCATGCCCTCGGCGTCCCTTTTATTACAGCATAAGAAACGCGTCGGTAGGCTATGAGTAAGTCAGGGGATTTCACATTCCATCGAAGCTGACTGATACGACCAGTTTAATTTGACCGCAAAACGGAAGCACCGTTTTCCTGTATGACTAGTTATAGTTATATTTTGTAATGTGAGTCGCCTTTGACCTCTGTGTCAATTTCTAATAACTTACAAGGAAGATGATGTGAACATGTATGTTCCTATTAAGAAGTTAACACGTTCATTGCCAAGCCAAAATGCTGAACATACATAAATGGCCAAATTAAAAAAATCGTTGAATATGGTTTTTATTGTGCCAGTAATGCTTTTATATAAGGAATCTACCATTAAATAATATATTTAAAGTTCATAAATATAATAATTGTATATTTTTATCACGCGAAGACGTGTGATCGGCCATGCGGGCATTTATTATTATACATATTGCCCACATAGCCGGTAACGCGAATTCGCGTAATTTGTATTTCCAAGGCAAAATAGACTTTTATTAGTAAACAAAACATTTAATATGCATTTTGTAATAAACTTTTATTAGAGATCAAAATCACTTCTTATTATAATGTAGAAACATGTAACTTATAGGTAACTCATTGTTACTTATAGACTAAGAAAAAAAATTACACTTTGCCAAAGTGTAATTCTTTTTTCTTAGTCTAGTAGTAAAATCACCTACCAAAGTGACTTTGGTAGGTGTTTTTACTTATTAGTAGAAAAACCAGCAAACTTGTGCAGGTCAAAAAAACAATCAATACAAAACGGGGGGAATCAGGGCATTGCTTACATTCAGGGCCGAGCCGTCCCTATGTGCAATGTGCGCCGCGCACACAGGCGCCAGGGTGATAGGGGCGCCACGGGCCAGGACATGCGTTAATTATTAACATTATTTTCGAAAAAGGACGACAAAAAGGCGCTTCATCGATTTGGCACACAGGCGTTGGATTGGGTCGTTGCGGCCCTGCTTACATTCCATAGTAGTATTTACCCTTTTCTTATTCGAATAACTATTTCGACACAAAGTCGGTGGCGACAATGGAGTCTGATCACTGGAGGCATCGAGACGTTGTTCAGACGCAGTCTCCACGTTTTCCTCCTCCTCCTCGTCTCCTGCAGATTCTAAACTTGCATCATCTTCGTCGGCTATGTAGTCTAAATCATTTATATCACTCCCCGCATAAACAACTTCGTCTGAGTCCCGTAAAAATTCTTCCATTTGCGTACGTTTTAGTCGTTTTCTCACCACAACTCGCGATGTACTAGACTCTGATGACCTTTTTGTCGGTTTCGGATTATTACTCATTATAAATACGAAGTTTTGATGTAAACAAAATGAAAATAGCCGAGAAAAAACAAAAACACTCCTACCCCACGTTGCTGCACAGAGCAAACTAGTGCGCGGCTGGCTGCACGCGAAATAAAAAATTCAAGATGGCTACCCGCAGTCCACGCCCACAAATAGATAGGTAATTACCTTCCCTCGGTGCCAAAACAAATACCAGAAACCAATACGCTGCGACCGCTATTTTGTGGCTCATATACACCACTATTTTTTATTTAGTACAAAAACTTTAAGGACATTAGCGAAGACATTATCATATTATATGTGACGTAAGAATTTCATAATATCTATAAATAGCAAAGTTATAATCATTTGTTTTTTGTAGACAATCTCACCTAAATCATAGACATATTATTTTACAATCCATTCACTACTTCATTGATAGTACTTACTTTCCGTCCTACTCATACGCATTCTTTCCGTCGCACTTATGTAGGTAGCCTTAGACAATAAAATGAAACAAAATAATAAGTGTAGGTAGTTACTTTTTAATTTTCTAAATTCTACCCTCTCCTTCATACTTCATCCGGGCTTAGGACCGGCAAATTTACAAGTAATTAAATACGGAGGTATGTAATTAGAAAGCAAACAAATATCAAAATAAAAGAAGGTATTCTGTAATAAAAGAAAAGAGTAATTTTGGCGTATTTATGAAGTTAGAATCATCTGCTATTTACAAATATTATTTCATCATCATCATGTCAGCCTAGAGACGTCCACTGCTAGTCATAGGCCTCCCCCAAGGTTCTCCACACAGACCGATTTTGAGCCGCACGCATCAAATTATTATTTACTTAAGTAGGTATTATTTACTAAACTTACAAGTATTTCCATTGTCCTTCGAAATGTCCACCACCATTGTCAATACAAAGACGGGCACGTTTTATTAACCCTTTCTATACGGGGCTTCAAAAGCAATGTCATCGCTCAATTCGGGGGTTTTTTCGCGCGCGAGCGTAATATGCTATGTTTTCATTTGGCAGTATCTCTTCAAATATAATACCTAGACACTTGAAATTTTGTACACTTGTTTATTATTTCAATCATCTTTGAAGTATATTAGTTTTATTCAAATTCCTTTACTAATTTCCACATTATAGCCATAAATTGAGGGTAAGAAGTTATCACTGTTTTTGTCCAATCAACACTTAATTTTAAGAGAATTTACATTTAAAATCACGACAAAAATATTTTCTAACACATTTGTCAACAAAAACACTGAATTTAGCCAAAAATATTCAATAAAAACTTAGTTTTAAAACAATCAAGGTTCCGTTATAACTTTTGGCGCATACTAGTGATGTGCATGTATCGATACAGCGGTCGATGAATCCGCGTTGTGACGTGGTTGATTTCATAAATGCCTAGTATAGGGATAAAGAACAATGTATTTTATCTTTAAGCATATTTTAAATACGTAATCTTTACGTAAAAAATATTTGTAAAATAGCTAAAATATATCGAATTATCCTAAGAAACCTACAATACTCATATAAAAACTGCGACGATAATTTCTACACAACACTAAATGCCGCCATTAGAGTTTAAACTTTTTGACATGTCATAATACGGGTGGCACCAATAGTTGCCAGTGAAAACAGGGGAATTTTTGATTTTAATTTATTTGCATGCCATCTATGGAAATATATTTATACTTTTTTAAGTAAAAGACTGTTTTATCGACCTCATATACTGACCTTTAACTCAAGGGAAAAAGGTATAGTTTTGAAAATACAACGGCTTAAAGGAGGCCCTTTCTCAAATCAACAATAGTCGCCACCCGTATTCAGAGATGACATCGCTAAATCAACTATAGACGTCACCCGTACACAAAGGGTTAAATAGTTTTTAACGAGAGAAGTACGCTTCTGTCTTTTCACTTCGTTAAAAGCGTCCAATATGCGCTGTTTTAATTGTTCGACAATAACCGGCCATGGTAGGAAGTCCATGGGTACACAGCTGCACTCGCGATTCCTCCACTCAAAAAGTACACACGAAGCATAGCTACATACTCTAGGCATGAGACCGATATATCAAAACGAATCTGAAATCCGATTGCAGACAGAAATCGTGTCGTATCGATATTCCAATGTGAAAAAAAAAACGATTTTACAAAACGTAAACAATACCACGATAACGCAAACTACACAAATCCGAGCCAAACGGTGCAAGCGCAACCAAACTACAAAGTAAATCTAAAGCTTACGTTACCGATAGTTTTCATATTCATTCGTTCTCTTTCACACTACCAAACGACTAGTTAGTTAGAATGAAAGAGAGCTAATTTCATTTCCTTTTCTTTCTAACTTAGTGATCCGTTGAAAGAGCGAAAGAGATGAAGCGAATTGCGCTTTGCGACGAGCGAATCGTTTTGGATTTTGGCGGTTTTATGAATTGCAGATTTCGATTGTTTACGTTTTTCGTACGCTACGCTCCAACTATTGAAAACGATTTCTAAAATCGATTTATGAAATCGATTTCAAAATCTGAAATCTAATTTTTATCGGTTCGCGTAAAAATCCGAAAACGCCCATGCAATACTCCAGTGATGTGAACTGATAAGCCATCGCGTCAGGCAAACGTAAACAATCAATTAACTGTTGCGGCGAAAAAATGGATGCGCTCACTTCCGCTAGCAATTTAGCACTGTTTGTCGCATCGGGGCGCGGCGCGGGCGCAGAGGGACAGGGGGGAATTTATCAATGGTGCAGTTTACTACTATTACTACTCGCATAGTACGCGGGTCGGTCATAGTCTTAGTTATACATTTACCAATTATTACGTATTTTTGTGGACAGTTTTAAGACAGTTTTGGGACTAAGTGTTTTTATTTTTTACCTACACAAATATGATCAGTTAAAGATACTTAGACCCCGTTATATTTTTTGTACTAATTAAAAAATAGTGGTGTATAATTGAGAGGCACCTCGGGCAATCAAGCGACGTCGCGTGAACAGCAACAGCGTAATAGGCCGCTTCACGCGTCGTCGCGTGACGTGGCAATGAACGCGTTAAGAGCCAAAAAGTTTGACCTCCGGTGTGTGTATGATGGGGTCAGAAGGCTTAGGCTCGATGTATGCATGTAACATGTAACGTGCACGTGTAAAGTGTTGCGTGTGTGTGTGTGCAGAGGAGGCGATGTCGGCGCGGTGCGGCGTGCTGGTGCACTGCGTGGCGGGCGTGTCGCGCTCGGTGACGGTGACGCTGGCCTACCTCATGCAGCGGCACCGCCTGTGCCTGCGCGACGCCTTCGAGCTGGTGCGCAGCCGCAAGACGGACATCGCGCCCAACTTCCACTTCATGCGGCAGCTGCACTCGTTCGAGCGCGACCTGGGGCTGCACGAGCACAGCGCCAGTCTGAGTAAGGTCCGCACCGCACCGCGCCCCCCACCCCGCGCGCCCCCCCCACAGCGCCGCTACAGCCCGCTTGTCCCGCAGGTGCTGCAGGCGCTGGGCGTGCGTGAGGCCGGCGGCGCCGCCAGCGACGCGGGCTGCGGCTGCGCGCCGCCCCCCGGCGTGTCGCCCGACTCGGGCATCGAGTTCGACCGCTGGAGCGCGGCGCGCGACACGCCGCAATGACAGTTCTTCACACCGCCCGCGCCCGCGCCGCCCCCCGACGCCTGATGACGCCCCCCCCACCCCCCGGCCAGCTCCGCCCCCGCTCCACCCCTGCGAACTGTCCCGCGCGCCTGCGGTTTTATCCGTTAGCCGTAAGTGAGTCGTGTTAGTGTATAGATAAACATACTTTATACATATTCGTTAAGTCAATTTTGTAAGTTTGACGTATATGTGGGTGTCCGACTTGAGATGCATTCCCGTTGTAACTTCGTATGTCATAGCTTCCGTTACGCTGTGCGTTAGAGTCGGCGGGAGGCGCGGTCGCCGCCGCCACCGTCGCCGTCGCCGCTGTGACGATCCAAAAGCATACTTGTACAAGGTATTATTTGTTAAGATTGGATTTATGATTGTTCTATTCATATTTTTACATAAAATTAAGCCCATTGTTTCTAAGAAAATTGTAACGACACGGGACTTCTAATAATTCTTCCATTGTTGTTGATATATGTATATTATATTTGTATGAGAATGAGTGTGCGAACGTGCGTGTGATATTATGATATAGTCGTAACTACTGATCGTATAAATATTATATTTACAATACAAAGAGCACTCGCTGTTGCCGCCGCTGTGACAAGCGCGGGGCCATTCACACTTACTGAACGATACAAACTTGAAACAATATTTTTTACGATAAAATATAGAGTTAATGAACTATTTCTATTTATTTTTCTATTGGTTTACTACAATCTGTGTTAGAATCAATCTGTGTTAAACTCGGCAGAGAGTGGCAAAGTTATATATTTTAGTGGTCAGTAACAGTTAGTGTGGAATCTATTTAATATAAACTCACACCCTACTACGTAACAGTTGGACGATGTAAGCTCTTGATATGACTATTTTTATATGAATTATAATACACAATGTATGTACTGTAGCTAGATAGTGCATATTGAATATGCCATAACGATCCTGGGCTATTTAAATCCCGAACTTATTTACAAACGCTTTTAGCACTATTTAATAATCTCGTTTATTACTAATAGGGAAACATTTTATAGAAGTTAAAATGTAATGACGGTACAAACGATCAGCAGGAGATAACACATTGAACAACGAAAGTATTGAAATCAAATGCTGTGTAGTGGCGCCACTAGTGGACAACACATGTAGCTTTGTATCGTATAGCAACTATAAGCATATTGTAATTATTATGTAAACTGTCATCCACAAGTTTAGTATGATTTTCACACTACTAGTTTTGATCCTAATGATATAAATTCATACCTACAAACAAGTCTACGTGTCTCGACTGAATACCGCTTGAGTTCAAAACTAGTGGTGGAAACTAGAACAACATAGAAATAGATTAATCCTTTACTTTGTTATGTTATGAATAAATACTACAGATAAAAGCTTTTATCATAGTATTGAAATTTATTATAGGGAAGTAATTGTTCTACTAAGCAGTATTTTTAAAATCACAGCCATTATAAAGCTTGACACAAGACTTTATGTATATATAACTGGGCTCTAGTTCGAGTTTTATACTCGATTGTCACGGTGACCAGTTAATAGTCGACGAGAGGAATCTCCATGCAGTTTTTAAAAGCGAATAGTTGCGGTCAGAAGTGATCGCCAGGAGGAGCATTTAGAAAATACATGGAAATTGTCCCTGTCGACATGTCACAAATCACCGGGACAATCGAGTGCAAACCTCGGACTGGACCCCATGAAGCATGCATGTGCAGTGGACTCGATGAGAAGTGAGTCGTGGTGGGCAGCAGTAGCGCACGAGTGAGTTGTAAGCGGGTTCGGGGTTTAGCCGCGCCACACATGTACCGCCTCGCACTTGGGCAAACACACTAAATACGTGATATTGTATAATTATACTATATTAAATTTCCATTGGCATTTATCGTTTACTGACTTGAACCATGATCATATATTTTCCTATATGTTGCGTAGTTACATGAGTTTTAACATTTAGTATGTAAATAAATGGCAAGCTTTAATATTAAGTATGTTAATTATGATTATGAGAACGTAGAAAATTGTTACAATGTAAATTTGTTATAGATTAAGACTTAATTGAGATTCTGCTTCCTTAACATTGAATGCCAATTTATTATGTAGGTTTGGGACGCGAAACCAAATTAGCGCACGTTCTATTATTTTCTTTTTGTAATTGTAATATATTGAATCTATTATTTTTGTAGACTCGAGATCTTCCACGTTAAAGTAAAGTTATTAGCAAAGTACGATCACTACAAGTTTTAGCCAAGTTGTAATTATAAGTCACAAACTAGTGAAGTGGAAGACTATGCCAAAGTTCACTCTCATTTGAAATTACGTCACAGACAATGTATCCACCGTTACGAACTAAACATATTGTACTTTAGTTGAATGACAACACTATTAAGTTGTTTGGTACAAACCGCCTTTACATTCTGAATGTTTCTAATTGCACTATATATTGTAAAGTTTTATATTTCTAGTTATAACGTAATATTATATTTGTAGTGCACAAACTAACGTCCGGCCCGCGTCGTGTGACGTGTCACGTGCCGGTCCGCTCCAGGTGGCAATAAACATATGATGTACATATATAGTATTGCAACCTTTCTGTTATGATATAACACACATGTTAACTGATGATGTTGATAATGTTTTAGAAATCTTTTAGTGCTTTTTCCTAAAGGTACCTAAAGCCATGTGGCACACGTAATATTAACCTCAAAACAAATATAAACACTGTTAATCTATTATCACATACTTTTATTTATATCCTTATTTTTCTTTTTAGCTGCTATATTTATAATAATAATAAAAAAAAAAAAAAAAAAAAAAACGTCAACAAGACAACCTGAATTTTCTCTTAGTCCATTTAATTTGTATTTTATTTCATAATTCAGAGTCAATATATTATATTTCCGACTACAAGAACTTCTTTTTATAATAAATATCATAATAAATTACAGAAACCATAAAATACATTAAGAAAATAATTACCAAAAATATTGTGAAGATGACATCTAATGTCAAAAGAAAACCATACAAAATAAATATAAACAACAGATGTAAACACATAATGTAAACAAATAAACATATAAAATGATGAGAAAATGTTGACGAGAGCAGCTGCTGCACGCCTGAGATCCCCGGACTTGTCGCTCAGCTCCGCCTCGCAGCCGCCGGCACCTGCACCAGCGTCGTCGGCGAGTGTTGAGGCGTCGAGCTCGTCGAGCGACGAGTATTTCTCTCCGCCGACGTCGCCACCACCTGTACGTCGGCGAGGGAGAGGCCGGCCACCGACACGCTTGGGACCCCGAGACCCACCGGTCTCGAACAGGGCCCCCGCTACCGGTGGTGATGTGCACCGCATGAGATGGACTAGTTCAATGAATGAAAACGTCATGCGGGCATATTTTGTGGCCACAGAGGGAGGAACTAACCTCAGTGCGTACCGTGATCGAATGCTGCCTTTGTTTCAGGCGCTTGAGCCAGCTGTCAACGTGTCAACACAACGGCTATCGGATCAAGTGCGGGCCATCCAACGGTGTCGCCTGTTGGATGATACCGTGCTTGAGAGACTTCGCTCTGACGTGCAGAGAAGTCTCCCCATCACTTTTTCGGCGCAGACTGACCCAGTGGTTGCGCAGCAACAACTGTTAAATCCGGCTGCTGAAGAGGTAGATGACGAGACTTCTCATGTAAGTACCCAGTACAACGATCAGTTAAGGAGTGCTTTGGAATGTGCTATTGCGGAATACCGATCCATGGATCCAAATGTTCGGCCTCGTTTGCCTCGTTTGCCCATGCATAAGAAAAACATAGCGCTGGTGAGTGCCCTAGATGCATTACTATCAATTTATTTTGAGGATAGTGAAAATCTCAGCGACACACACTCAATCCTGTATTGTGCGGCGGTTGCGGCGTGTCGAGTAGCGGGGGTTAAATTTCATGTAAATAACACCGCTATTCGACAGACCGCTGCTGTGCCAGGTTGGCAACGCAGGATTGAGCGTCGTATCGCTGAGACTAGGGCACTCATTGGCAAGCTCACTTGTTTTAGGATGGGCAATACCCGACCGAGAGTGATGCGCTTTGTAACTCGAGCCTTTGCGGGAACTAATATCAGTTCCCAAGATTATTTATCTCGGGTTACAGAGCGCATCGACACCCTAAAGCAAAAACTTTATGCATGGGCAAACCGTATAAGGCGATACAAAAAAAGAGTGGATCGGTATTGCCTGAATCGCACATTCCAGAGAGACGAGAGGTGGGTGTACAGAAGATGGGAGCGACCTGAGTCCACGGCCGGTGACGTTGATGGGGGTCGACCGGATGATGATGCTACTAATACATTTTGGCGCAGCATCTGGTCGACGCCTGTCAGCCACACTGAGAGTGATTGGATTGGGACTGTTGAGCGAGTATGCGAACAAATACCAACAATGGAGCCAATATCAATAACAGGTGATGATATAGCCAGTGCAGTCCGTTCGTTACCAAACTGGAAATCAGCGGGACCGGACGGGCTGCACAATTTTTGGCTCAAATGGCTCCGTAGTTCGCATACTTGCTTAGCATCTCAATTCCAGTCATCACTGGAATCGGGATCGCTACCAGATTTTCTAACATCCGGCGTCACTCACCTACTCCATAAGTCTGGTAGTGCCACGGACCCCAAGAATTACAGGCCGATAACCTGTTTGCCAACGATGTATAAACTCCTTACATCCATTTTGAGAACGAAATTGTCGAAACATGTAACTGATAATTCAATTTTATCTGTCTCTCAAAATGGATGTAAGAGTGGGGCCCGTGGCACTAAAGAACTCCTGCTGATAGACATGGCCATTAGCCAACAGGTGCGCCGTAACCGAAAGAATCTATCGACATGCTGGATAGATTACAAGAAGGCCTACGACTCCGTGCCACATACATGGCTTTTGAGGGTGCTGGAGTTGTATAAAGTAGATGCAACTCTATGCACCTTTTTAAGATCATGTATGGGGCAATGGAGGACCGTACTGTGCTATCCAGGGTGTCGATCGAGTTTGGGTTGCGGTGCTCCAATAAGGATCGAGCGAGGTATATTCCAGGGCGATAGTTTGAGTCCATTGTGGTTTTGTCTGGCCCTGAACCCCCTAAGTACCTTGTTAGAGGCTTCAGGGCTAGGCTATCGGTTAAGGAGAGGAGGTCATGTTACATCTCACCTCCTTTTCATGGATGACCTGAAATTATTTGCCCCCAACAATTTCCAACTGACAGCATTACTTAAGGTAACCGAAGCCTTTAGTAATTCTATCAGGATGGAATTTGGTGTGGATAAATGTGCGGTCATGCATGTGAAGAGAGGCAGGATTATGGAATCTGCAGGGATACAACTCTCAGATTCCATACAACTTAGACCTCTCTCCTTAACCGAGACCTACAAATACCTGGGTATGTCGCAGTCTTTGAATATTGCTGAGACTGACATGAAACAGACGTTGCAGGCTCGTTTCTTTGGCCGCCTGAAAAAGGTACTTAACAGTCTTTTATCAGGTGGCAACAAGGTGCGGGCCTGCAACGGGTGGGCCATGCCAGTCCTAATGTATTCCTTCGGCATACTCAGGTGGACCCAGACTGAACTAAATGCCCTGGATAGAAAAGTCCGGTCAATGCTGACTGCATCTCGCATGCATCATCCACGCTCATCAGTAATGAGGCTGTACATCCCGCGGAAATGTGGGGGTCGAGGCTTTCTATGTGCTAAGACCCTTCACAACCGCGAGGTGTGCAACCTCAGAGAATATTTTCTGCAGATGAGTGTGGATGTGCATCGTGATGTAGTCGCTGTTGATACCGGACTTACCCCGCTCGCTCTGGCAAAAGAGAACTGGCACAAACCTGCAGTACTCAGTACTGATGACCGAAGAGAAATATGGAAGGGCAAGGAGCCGCATGGACGGTTCTATGGAGCTTTACATGACCCAGACGTCAATTTTAAAGCTTCCATAGCCTGGTTACGTTTCGGTGATCTCTTCGGAGAAACCGAAGGTTTTGTCTTTGCAATTATGGACGAAGTTGTCATGACAAACAACTACCGAAACAAGGAGCAAGTATACATGGAGGGAGCATTTCAAAATGAGTAGAAAACGTATATGCATCTCTTTTCTCTTTAATTACAAAACTGCATATGTTCGAGTATGATAGCCATAGAGCTTTTATACAGCCTTCAATGACATATGCCAAGAAAAATGTTATGTCATGTCGATGTTCGTCCAGCTGGAGTGAAAGCCGTGTCGAAATAAATTGCAATTTTATTTGCTACAAAATATTTTAATTGTAGATATGACCACTTCAAAACATTAAAAAATGACCATAGTTTGTAATGCCGTCGGATGTAAAAGCCAAATGGGACTATTGACCGAAAATGGTCAAAAAATATCTTACCACCGGTAAGTCATAATAAGTAAAATTGTAGATATCTGCCGTAATAATTCTACAATGATATTTGTAAAGCTTATACTTAAAGATAAAGATAATGACCACCGTTGACACATATTTTTATTCCAATAGTCACAATGAAATAAATATAATAGAAATATTTCGATAAAAAATATGAGGATAGTGTTGTAATACAATTGTCAGTTAGAAAACCAGTTTCTGAAAAATTATAATTTGAATAATTGGTTATTAATTGTGATTTTTTGTAGATTTCCAAAGAATGAAGGTTTGAAACTAAATCGGGTCCGAAATATGAGAAAGGGAGACTGACAACAGTCTAATTCTTCTAAACTTTGTTCGCTTGATTTTGTGTCTGCTTGTTATCAAGAAGGATTTCAAAGAAAAGTTTTGCATTCTTATGCTGTGCCTACTATTTTTACTAACCAGATATCTAATACTGAGGTTTGTACTTCTACTTTATTATTATTAACTTATATTTTTATCAATCAATATACAACCTGTAACAAGTTTAAATGCACATCTTGAAAGTACTTTGTTCAGAATCGGCAACTGAATCCATTTCCGTCATTTTTAATATTGTTTATTTTTAGTCTTAAAATAATTAAAATAACGTAAATTGTAGTCACTCATTTTTTTTTAAATTGAACTATTCGAAAATAAACCTTAAATCAAAGCAGAATGGCTTATTTTTAAATGCATTTGTTAAATGGTTCCACGTTGACTTACACAAACGCACACATTAATACAACACAATAGACGGCAAAAGACAATAGCACACAATTGACCACCAAAATGTCTATCATCTATCTTTCACTAACGTAGGTAATAAACAACGGGAAAGAGCGAGACGTAATGTCTCGCTCGCGCTGGTGCATGACAAGCGCAGCGGGCGATGCGCTTAGACATGTTATGACAAGTACAACCGGGAATATCTATCTGATTCTATCAGTGAGTGCTGTGAAAACCTTTTTAAAAGTTCACTTGTTTACAAAATGTGTAATGGTGTATAATTTAATCATTCAACAACAAAGTGAAAAGTTCAACATCATCTTGATGTTGACTTGTCACCCCTGGACTTTCTCATTGTGGAGAAATATTAAATCACCAGTTTATTGTGACGAGAGAAAAAGTGCCGAGTAGTTAATTAATTAAGATACTAGCGGCTTTTGAAACAGTGAAAAGATGTGATTTGTGAGGCAATTGTGAAGTGCTACGTGGACGAAAGAAATGTGATTTAAGCCTGTAAGTTATTTTATTATTCTATTATTGTAAGTATTTAGATTCACAAGGCAACTTTAAACACGCCGTTCTTGTTTATTTCTCTCATTGACATTCTTTTATTTTATCTGATTAAGTTAAGATAGTCACAATAGTCACCTACGATGTTAAGAAACAATAGATTGTGCATATTATTAACAAACAATAAATGATTCGACTGTCCACTCCATAGCTTAAAAGTGTGATGGAAAGAAATACTCATAATATCTTTGGTAATATCAACAGTGGCCGACAAATTGTTCAAACATCATTTTTGTAAACCCCACTCTATCAGAGTGTGGTTTACAGACTGAATTTCATACATTTTGTTATATCGTATCGTGTTTCGTTCCCATCAGATCGCTGTTGTTTGTTTACCATAGCAACCGTTTTGTTTGTGTGCGTGCGCAGATTTAGAGTGACCACGATTTTCACTTTTAATTGAGTTAATACTTTCTTTAAAAAACATTATTTACGCAAATAAAAAGAATATTTCAATGCATGGGTGTCTGAGGATGTGCGTTATTTCCATTACACGTTGTATACCAACATTGCAACTGTTAAAAAATGCTATAGTAATCATATATACATATATGTAGATATATCATAAACAGATTTGTGTTGTAATTTTCATAAATGTCCGAAATAACGAAACCTTATTTTTAGAAGCGATAATAAAGCTTCAAGAGTGAACATGGCTTGCACTTCTGGAACTCAGGATGAAAATATTGTTAGTATTTACTGTTTCCGCCCATGTACATCCCATTTTGGTAATACATATAGTATCAGACCTGCCGGGCAGTTATCGTGTGCATTACTTTGTGGTATAAATAAATGATTTTGACAATTTAGACCTTTTTTTCAATTAAGTACTTTCCTAAATACTGTAAAAAGAGAGGTATTAATAAGATATGATCAATCATATCTTATTATTACCTCTCTTTTTACAGTATTTGTTTCTTTGTTGGCACCTAAGTACTAAATAATATACTACTGGTATATTACTTAATCAAATGCTTATCTTGTCTCTACATACCGAATTATATACCAATACCAATAAAATATTAATTCATGAGTACATCACTATTGACAGTCATTTATTTTTTTGAAAAAATTGCGACTTGAGTATTTCAAGGGGTAATAAATACAATACATCTGTCTCGGTTACACATGAAATTTTATACAAGTAAAAAGAAATAACGATAGGTTTCTTGTTTATGCTTAAAGCTATCACTCCATGTATACTTGCTCCTTGTACCGAAAGTATATACTGAGGGATGGTACGGTTGACATATGTCGGGCGTGTCACCGGCCAGGTGAATCTCTCAGGCATATAGTATCCGGTTGTTCGAGTCTTGCCAATGGTCAGTATTTGCACAGACACAACCAAGTGGCCAGGATAATCCATCAGCAACTAGCCCTTAAATATGATCTCATTGGTTCTGAGGTACCGTACTACAGATATGTGCCCGACCCAGTTCTCGAAAATGGTCGTGCATTGTTGTACTGGGACCGGTCTATCATTACAGACAGGACTATTGTAGCCAATAAGCCTGATATTGTAGTGATAGACCGAGCAGAGCGACTCGCAATGATAATCGATATCACCATACCGCATGACGGCAATCTCGTGAAAGCAGAAAAAGAAAAAGAGATTAAATATTTGGACCTAGCTCACGAGATTGTTGACATGTGGGATGTAGATTCGGCGATCATTGTACCGATAGTCGTGTCGGTGAATGGTTTAATCGCCAAGAGCCTCGACCAACACCTAAAGAGGCTCACACTAGGCAGCTGGATCAAGTCTTTGATTCAGAAGGCAGTCCTTCTCGACACGGCGCGCATCGTGAGGAAGTTCTTGTCTCTGAGGCCCTAACCACCGGTGGCTTGGTCCCTGTACCCGACACTGGTGGGTCTCCGTGGTCCCTTTTATATTTCTAAAGGATTTTTTTTATTTCAAATGAAATATACTTTATTAATATAAAAGAAACTATGAGTAAGATAATAAATGGAGTGAATAATAATAATAATATTCTACCACATTCACACAACACCATCTAGTCCCAAACTAAGCAGAAGCTTGTACTATGGGTACTAGATAATGGATAAACATACATATATACTTTTTTTTTGTAAATACATACATATTATACATAGAAACACCCAGACCAAGAGAAACATCCATGTTCATGCACACAAATGTTTGACTTGAGCGGGAATCGAACCCGCAACCTTCGGCGTAGCAGGCGATTGCGGGCTAGCGATTTGATTTGATCTGTATTGGATTGACACATGTGCCTTTCAAAGAATGGCATTCGTTTTTTTTTTAGTTATTTTCTCTTGTGTATCTCTCTCTTCTAAAATATTTGTGCCCATGTGGAAAAACCATCTAGATAAACATTATGTTATAAACATTGTCGATATTTTTGTAAAATTATGTTTACATGATAAACATTAGCTAAATTACCGGATTCAAAGGCATTTTCTGAATAAACTGCAGTGAGGCTTGATCTTTTCTCATCTCTCTGCGGTAACAAAAACTAACGATTTGAGGTTTTGTATAGAGCCACGCTGTTTGCATTATCGAAAGGTTCACACAATGTCCCAGGTCGAATGTTTGGGCATAATCCTAGCTGCCACAGCAATCATGGCACGTGAGGTAAGGGACCGATTCATTAGGATCCTCTCAGACAATATGGCTGTCCTCTCAGCCCTCAAAAGCCATACTATCACCTCGGGATTCTTGAACGCCATCAAAAACTAACAACATAGGTAGGTAAATACAATAATACTGCACTGGATCAAGGACCGCAGTGGCTCTGAGGAGAGGGAATGACGCAGCCGACGAACTCGCCAGAAGAGGGGCCACTTTTGTAGTCGAGGGTGGGACTCGAACCCGTAATCCCCCTCCCCTCTGGATTTATCACAACCTGGTAAGACAATGAACCAGGACCCAGCACAACCATTCCTGGATTAGTATTTAAGCAGGCAGGCCAAAGAGGCCCCGCAAAAAACGGTGAGATAGCTAAACAAGTCTTGCGGCTGTCCAACAAGTGTGGGCAGTCACGGCCGCCATTACAGGACACGGATCCTTCAACATGCACTTATTTACCATAGATGTCACCGACAACCCACTGTGCAGAGCCTGTATGGCAGCTGACGAGACGGCAGCTCACCTGCTTTTCGACTGTCCTGAAGTTCACAGTACAGACAGCAGTACCTGGCCAGACACAGCACCTTAAGAGAAACAGTGGGCAACCGGCAACATCAAGAGTCTACTGGCCTTCCTCGAAGAGATAAATATTGTGCTCGAGTAACAACAGTTATTCTCACTCTTACGCAAAATACACGCCAGGACGTGGAGTTGCGGAAACAGTCCGTGCTACCATATACCATACCAAGGTTCACACAAAAATGTGAAATACTAATTAAGGAACGAAGGCGTTTAAGAAAACTAAAACGTAATCGATCCTCAAGTATCTTCTCTTCAAGTATCTTCTCGTCATAAACCCGTTCTCAATAGTCCCAATACCTATCGATGGATTTGGATGACATACGCTCCACATAAAAAGTCAAAAACAATTACATCTCTCGTACACATGGGGAATGGTCGTTAGTAGCAAAAATCTGAAGTAGGTAATTCCTAGAAATATCCTTGTCTAATGTCGCATTTGCAGCGACTATTTTCCACTGTATTTTCCGTACTTGCGTGCAAGCTGTTAAAAACGACGAACAACGGACGAACAAACTTTATACATAAACCGTAAACTCGTAAACCGTTACGAGTAGATACCAATTTACACTACGGCCGACGAATCATGGCGGGTCTGAAGCTAGCCTTTGCGAATTAACGCGCATGTATACTCGTGTAGAAAACTGTTATTGCCAGACTTTATATAATGTTCTGGCCTGGTCCCAATTTATTTGGGGTCGGCGCAGTATGTCCTTCGCTTCCATACTTCTCTGTCACCAGTCATCCGATCGTTTATCCCTTTCATCCCTTTCTCTTTCATATCCATCCTCACACAGTCCATCCATCTTTTCCTTGGCCGCCCTCTCCCTTTTCGTCCTTCTACGAGCATATTCATCACTTTCTTACCTACATACATCTCATCTCTTCGCATAACATGTCCATACCAGGCTAATCGACTCCCTTTTACCTTTTCATCAATGGGCGCCACTTTCATACTACCTCTAATGTACCTAATCATTCCTAATTCTGTCCATTCTTGTCACTCCACACATCTGTCGTAACTTTCTCATCTCAGCAACATGCAATCGTTTCTCATCAATCTTTGTAGTCTAACACTCAGCTCCATACAGTACGACAGGCCTTATAACCGCCTTATACATGCGGCCTTTTAACTTCACAGGCATTTTGTGATCGCATATTGTGCCTGAGATCTGTCGCCATTTCATCCATCCTGCGTTAATTCGTTGCCTAACATCCCGATCAATTTCGCCGTCATCTTGCAGGAGTGAACCTAGGTAGCGAAAATCGGAGCATACTGGTAGAGGTATACCGCCGAGTGTAACCAGTATAGGACTGGAGAGACCGCCAAAGTCACAGAACATAATAATATACTCTGTCTTGGTTCTGCTTATTCTTATTATATAATTTATATACAAGTAATATTATTTTGTGATGATGGACCTCACCTGACAATAGTGGCAGTTATTTTAACCGGAACATACACAATTCAATTTTCACTTTTACGCATTATCTAAATTTTTACACTTTCTATACACTACTCAGTCAAGAATGTACCTACCGGTAAAAGATCAATAATCCACAAACTGTTTGTTATTCATCCAAATTTATTTTATCACCTTCAAAGTATGCTCCTTCAGAAACGATACACTTACTAATAATCCAATCATCAAAACATTTTTTAATCGCTTTTCCGGAATTGAGTTCAGTTCTCGCCGCAAATTCTCTTTTATGTCTTCTACTGATTGAAAACGGGTGCCACGAAGTGGTAATTTGAGTTTAGGAAAAAGAAAGAGGTCAGCTTGAGCCATATCTGGGGAATATGGACATGGAGGTTGCTCGATGGTATTTGTTGAGTGTTTGGTCGCTTTGTTTACAATGATGGTCTTGTGCGAAGGCGCATTATCGTGATGCAAAATTCTTTTGGGACTAGCCGAGCGGCAACATGTTTCATACCCAAATGGTTAGTTAAAATGGTACGGATCGACTCGTGAGATACAGAAAGTTCGGCGGCTATCTCTCTCAAAGTTGAATGAACAATCGGAAACAAAAGACACATACCTAAATCATAGATTATTTACTAAATAGTTACCTGAATGCTGCAGTATATATTTGTTTTAATTGCATTGACAAACATAGATGGAATGGATTGGATGGATGGAGTGGTAGACACATTTTTTGAGCCGCAATTAAGAATGCGCGCGTGTTGTATTCCAAATAAGTAGGTATTTGGAACATAGCACGCATGGTATGCACCCATGGATAAGTATTCATGGGTGCATAGGACCTCTATAGATCATTATCTAAAGATATATATTTTTATAAATTTGCATAATGATACAAGTTTTATGACTAAAGTTGTAGAGAATTTAATTTGCAACAAAAATCTTTACCAGACAATCAAGAAAAACTATCTGCATCTGCACTCTTTCCAAGATGGCGGCCGAGGGTCAAGAGGTACGTCCTCATAAATTTGAATCAAGCTTTACAATAGCCCTTCCTATACATCTGTAAAATAAAATTGCATCGTCTTATAAAAGCAACCCCAAATGTAACTTTTCAATTGTACCTACTATAAATACTTTTGTCATCGTCTGTGCTCAAGACAGAGATAGTAACACGAAAATTCAGGAAAAGAAAAGATTGCCTCGGAAATGTGTCTTATATAATTTACTTCACACATTTCCAGGCGATTTTGGGAATTACATACATTTCCTAGGAATTGTATTCAATGACGGATTACCTACATTTCTACTGTATCGTGTAAAACTGCTAAAGGGAATGCTCCTTAACTACAATCGTTACCCTGAAACTGATTTCTGCGTAGACGGGCTTTAGACTAGGATAATCAAGCTCCGAACACTCTCCTGTAGAGAACGGGTTTGAGGCTGGAGAAATTACGGGAGTCGTTTTATAGACTTACAGCAGCGTACGACACTATCAATATTGACATATTCTGGGAGGTGGGATAGGTATTCATATATCATTGGTGACACCAAATTCCTTCGTGTTCTTAGTTCTGCAGAATTTTCAGAGTCCATATGTTGTCAGATACGAGTAGATCGCGCGACCAAAGGAAAATAACAGGTTACCACAAGGCAGTGTACTAGCGCCCAACCTCTCCAAAAAGCACTAGCGACCCACGACCTCAGAAGACATCACGATTTGACGCTCGCAACTCGAAAAAAGACATTTAAGCAGGCAGGGGTAAATCCATCAACCGAGTTACGGGTTTACTTGGCAATAATTCACACACAAAGCAGTGTAACTTGACTCGCAAATATGAGTCGAAACGGGCACTGACCTGTACAAATGCTGCAGGCCTCTACGCAGTCCCTCCAGTAGAATAATGAGAAGCTACTTGAAGAGCTGCGCGACGAATATAGGGTTAGACCACTAGATCCTCCGGTTCTGCAGGTGGCGTGACAGGCTGGGAGCTCGACTAGGAACGCGATAGCTTCGAGGTGTGCGCGACGATCTGGGGTTGGGTTAGTCTTAACAAAAACAACCTTGAAATGGGGAGGTGCGCCTCCAGTTTTATGGCTCATAGGTCCGGCCTACATGTACCGACCTGGTTTGGCATGCGAATCATGCGATATGATTTCGCCGATTTATGAGATTAATCGATGCGATGCGATGTTATGTTATTTTTGCTAATCTACAAACAATTGAGGGAAGGTTAAATTTTATTCGATTATGATTTATGTACAGGTTGTATGGTAATTCACCCTATTCCTTGAAGGTTATATTTGAGGTCATTTGCAACATATTGACCTCGTCATCTAGGCGTCAAATATTAACGGTTTCTGAGTTTTTTTAGCCTATACTGTCTCATTGTTGGGCAAAGGTCTTCCCTACACTTCTCCAAAGTTCCCTCTCTCCAGCCATTGCCGTCCCAGTTTCTGAGAAGGCATCCAGCTCATATCGCCAACGCTTCCTGGGTCTAGAACGGGCAAGATAAAACATATCTTAAAAACTGCGGTCTAAGTCGTTCAAACCAATTTTCGTTGTCAGTTTTCTACGGGATCTATATCAACCAATCTCTTATTATAAAATTAGGGGTTCGAAAGATTTTCGTATGAAAGACCATCACCCACCCAAAGTTGTATTCTCAGGGCCGGCCTTACCCATCCAGGCGCCCCGGGCGAGTCACTCATTTGGCGCCCCCTTGCCCAGTTTAAATCTTCCTTCCCTCCTCAACCTCTCTATCTTTTGAAATAAGAGAGTGAAAAATCGAAAAAAGATAATTATGCTTATTGATCGTAATGAAACCTTACAACGACCTTAACCTTTGTTTTGTACCTAAGGGACGTAGTAAGACTAGTAAGTAGTCGTTTATATATTGCACACACAAAAACTATGGAAAACAAAGTTATTTTTGGTGGCGAACCTTACCCGGGCCCAGAGGCTGCAGATCTCAGTCACGTTGTCACTGAGGGCGGGCGGGCTTAATTGACGAGAAATCCTACGTCACCCTGAGAAAGTTGCCTTCCTTGCCTGAAGTAGAATAGGTAGCCTAATGCACGGGTTATGGTATCCTCTTCATCTTTAAGACTTCTGATTTAGCCAGAGCACGTAACCATATAATCCCCAACTATAATAACTAAATTTGGAGGCTCTCGACCAGCCGTTAACTGTACATACAGTGGCGTAGCGTGGGTTTCTGCCGCCCGGGGCCGTCCTGCAATTCGCCGCCCCCTTTTTACCCCAATGTTTCTGCAAGAGTATAACGTTTTCGGGTTTTGGTATGTTTGTATGATTATCAGTATGCCCTTTAGTTTGGCTTTACACGCTGAACCGCTTAAAGATTAAAAAAGAAATGTTGTCATTTGATTCGTCTCACTTGCTCGAATATCATAGAGCTTACGGTATAATAATTTTACGGCAAAACGTGGCAGCTCTCAGCGGTGTTAATGGGTCGCGCACGGCAGCGACCGTTTCTCTGCTGAAATATAATATGTATAGCTTAGTCTAAGCCTAGACGGCTTAAAGGATTTTAATAAGTTAAATGTCGATGAATTTCCGTCATCACTAGATGCTTTGTTGTTTTTAAGAGCCGACCACACTTCACTCTGTTCGACATTCGGGACGGCTTCGGTGTAGTGGTATGTCAGTAGGGCACTGTGGTCGTCGGTCTGCCCGCGAGGTAAACAAGTGTCGATAAAACCTTTCAACGTCTTCAAGAATCTAGAACTAGTCTCTAGTTCACGATGCGGCCATCCGCGATTGTAGTGTCGTTTGATTGTGTCGCCTCAACTGCAGAGTGAAGACTTATGATCCCCGGGGTTTTCTCGATCGCAGCCTCGATGGCCCGAGTGTTAATGAGTCGTAGGTCTCGTTGCGTAAAATTTCGTAACTATTTGTCGTTTTACGGCCTATCCTTCCGGCGAAGACAGCCGACAGGATGCCATCTCGCGTCTTTTCCTCATCAGTTCGAGAGTCTCGGCTGGCAGTTTAGACTACTTGTTTTTTTCTCTATGCAGAGCAGATCTTTCGCGACGAATCTCCTAATACCATGACCACTGTGGCCGTCCTCTGCTTGATGCTGTCGGTGGGAGGAGCAATGTTAGGCTCAGTTCACACCGAAGTGGCAGCGGCCGGAAGCGAAGCGAAGAGCAGTTTCAGTTTCATATAATTTTAGTCTTTATCACCATGACTATAATACATAGAATCACTTGACAAACTTGAAAACGTCGTGCGCACGACCGCTCTGGCGGGCGCGAGCGGCCGCGAGCATGCGCTGGAAGGCGCGGGCAGCCGCGAGCATGCGCGGGAAGGCGCGGGCAGCCGCGAGCATGCGCGGGAAGGCGCGGGCAGCTGCGAGCATGCGCGGGAAGGCGCGGGCGGCCGCAGGCAAACGCGGGAGGGCGCGGGCGGCCGTGTACCCAAGAATTTATTTTCCTTGTTAATCTTATCCACGTTTCCTCTTCTTCGCCTTCAATTATACGTTTATGTAGAATATGAACTGCGCATAGGAATAGCGTAAGCCTGAGCCGTGACGTGAGTTGCGCGCGGCCGCGAGCAGTCGCGGGCGGGCGCGAGCAGGCGCGCGCGGCCGCGAGCAGTCGCTTGCAGGCGCGAGCAGTCGCGAGCAGCCGCAAGCCTTCTCTTCGATGCCGGCCGCTGCGCGTCGCTTCCAGCCGCTGCCATTTCGGTGTGAACTGAGCCTTAGTCTGAGAGAAGGCTTCATTGACTGCGCCCTTTCAGTTCTGAGGTTTATATTAAGAGAGCATCGTACTCGTCGGTGATCGCTTCAGGTGTTTATCGTATTGATCGCCGTCGCCGTAATATGTGGCTTTGGTCCGTCTTGATATAGTCTTTCACCTTGCTTGTCACATTATCGCGGTTTGGCCACCACTGGCGTCTTGGCGTCCACTGCCTGTGAGGCTTCTTCTTACAAAAGAAGTTCATTAAGAAAAGGCCCTCTGCTACGAGGTAGATAGTTAACTATCATTCGGCCATATGATTATCATGCCCACGCCGCGCTGTGGCCTCCGATTATCGTTTCGCCGCGTTCTTGTACTTCCTCTTTCGCGTTGAAGTACTGAGCTTTGGTCTTACTAGGTATTGCCTTAACATTGTCCTGGTACATGGCCTCAGCCATCTCGTAAGGGTGAGTTGAGTTGCGCGCATATACTTGAATCATCACCTTTAGACCGCCCCTATTGGTGAGTTTAAGTACGAGGTACGCTACCCGGGTCGACACACTACCGACTTCGACAAACTGTTCCTCCTGAGCAGGAAACTGACGCCACCCCAAAAGTAGGTCGCCTTCTCGATGGTAGCAAAAGTCACCTGACTCTAGAGTTACCATGTCCTCCCCCTGTCATTGGACTTCTGATAACCGCAGTATGTGCCACGTTATGTGACATAATTCTACCTTGAGCTCGGCGAAGTGTTCTTTTGCCGTAGATTATGTTCGTTATAAGACGCAAGGTATACTGTATAATTGATTTTGGTAGCCTGCCGTAGCCCGATACAGAACACATGCCCCGCCATACCCGCCACCACGTCCTTGGCCGGGAATAACGAAGTTGCCGGGAATTGGGGCTGTTGCATCCAAAAATTAGCAGAAGGCGTTTGTAGAATGTAAATTAATCGGCTCTGATTTTAAAGCAAATGTCATAAACTAGAGGACGCCAGCAACTACGCCTGCATTTTTTTTTAATTTACCCGTTTTGGCCGTTCCCGTGGGAATTTCGGAAAATCCCTTCTTAGTGCACCCCTACGGTCCCCAAGGAACATACATGCCAAATATCAGCTTTCTGCGCCCAATAGTTTCGGCTGTAGCGTGTCTGTCAGTCAGTCAGTAACGCAAGGATTTTATATTGGAGTCAAAGTTCAAAAAGCGTATAGTTAAATTGCAGGTGTGACTATTGCTTTAGGAGACCTGTACCTGCTTTCTTCCCTATTCAACTATAAAGATTATGTTGTATTATTTTATCTGGCACGCGTCGCCCCTATTGCCCTGGCGCCTGTGTGCGCCAGTTGCACCATGGCAATAGGGGCGGCACACGTCGCACACAGGGGCGGCACGGCCCTGATATATGGATTTATTAATTACTCATAACAGGCTCGCAGATCACCGACGACACAAGCAAGTCTTCACGTAATGAAAATCATGATGATTTTGTTTTCGATTGTTGTTCTTTCTACTGCGCCCGCGCCGCCGCCCGATTCTACTGGGATCGTGTCAGTGCGCGCGCCAAGTATTTAAAAAGGTTTTTTTTTTCGCGGCCTCTTTTGCCGCCCCCTTAAATGTGCCGCCCGGGGACATGCATTTTTGTCAAATGTATAGTTTAGCAATAATTTAAACACTTATGCACTCAACTCGTTGCCCAAATTTGTGTCACTGAAGGGTTTTAGGAATTTAGTCATTATTTGACATTGTTGCAGTTGTGTTACTGTGTTAAGGACGCGTTTACAAAATTAGTAGGTACAAAATCGCGTCACTACAGCGACACGGCGGCAACAGTACGTACTACGTACGGTAACTTGCGGAAATGTAGTTCAACTAAATAACTTTGAGACTTAGAATTTTTTGTGATATGTATCTATGTGTTATAGGCCTGGCTGTGCGTATTACGTACAAATAAGTTTCTTATTTTTATATACCTAAATGGACATTATTACTTTATTTTTTCCATTATGTTGATTCAGGATATATTTCGGTATTTAGATATTATTTTGTTTCTTGCGTTGAATTCTGGTAAGATTATGTGGACTGATGGAAGTGAGTCTAGCTCTACAAAATGAGCCCAAACTCGGCATGCCTAGCTCTACTCACACATGAGTACTAGCAAGAGTCATTGAATAACCCTGGAAGGTTACTTCATAAGTTCCAGTGGTAGGGTCTCTTATGTACAAACAAAAATGAGCCCAAACTCGGCATGCCTAGCTCTACTCACATATGAGTACCAGCAAGATTCATCTAATAACCCTGGAAGGTTACTTCATAAGTTTTAGTGGTAGGGTCTCTCATGTACAATCAAAATGAGCCCAAACTCGGCATGCCTTGCTTTACGCACATATGAGTACCAGCAAGAGTCATCGAATAACCCTGGAAGGTTACTTCATAAGTTCCAGTGGTAGGGTCTCTTATGTACAAACAAAATGAGCCCAAACTCGGCATGCCTAGCTCTACTCACATATAAGAACCAGCAATAGTCATCGAATAACCCTGGAAGGTTACTTCATAAGTTGCAGTGGTTGGGTCTCTTATGTACAAACAAAATGAGCCCAAACTCGGCATGCCTAGCTCTACTCACATATGAGTACCAGCAAGAGTCATCGAATAACCCTGGAAGGTTAATTCATAAGTTCCAGTGGTAGGGTCTCTTATGTACAAACAAAATGAGCCCAAACTCGGCATGCCTAGCTCTACTCACACATGAGTACCAGCAAGAGTCATTGAATAACCCTGGAAGGTTACTTCATAAGTTCCAGTGGTAGGATCTCTTATGTACAAACAAAATGAGCCCAAACTCGGCATGCCTAGCTCTACTCACATATGAGTACCAGCAAGAGTCATCGAATAACCCTGGAAGGTTACTTCATAAGTTCCAGTGGTAGGGTCTCTTATGTACAAACAAAATGAGCCCAAACTCGGCATGCCTAGCTCTACTCACATATGAGTACCAGCAAGAGTCATCGAATAACCCTGGAAGGTTACTTCATAAGTTCCAGTGGTATGGTCACTTATGTACAAACAAAATGAACCCAAACTCGGCATACCTAGCTGTACTGACATATGAGTACCAGTAAGAGTCATTGAATAAACCTGGAAGGTTACTTCATAAAATGCAGTGGTAGGGTCTCTTATGTTCAAACAAAATGAGCCCAAACTCGGCATGCCTAGCTCTACTCACACATGAGTACCAGCAAGAGTCATTGAATAACCCTGGAAGGTTACTTCATAAGTTCCAGTTGTAGGATCTCTTATGTACAAACAAGATGAGCCCAAACTCGGCATGCCTAGCTGTACTGACATATGAGTACCAGTAAGAGTCATTGAATAAACCTGGAAGGTTACTTCATAAAATGCAGTGGTAGGGTCTCTTATGTTCAAACAAAATGAGCCCAAACTCGGCATGCCTAGCTCTATTCACACATGAGTACCAGCAAGAGTCATTGAATAACCCTGGAAGGTTACTTCATAAGTTCCAGTTGTAGGATCTCTTATGTACAAACAAGATGAGCCCAAACTCGGCATGCCTAGCTCTACTCACATATGAGTACCAGCAAGAGTCATCGAATAACCCTGGAAGGTTACTTCATAAGTTCCAGTGGTAGGGTCTCTTATGTACAAACAAAATGAGCCCAAACTCGGCATGCCTAGCTCTACTCACATATGAGTATCAGTAAGAGTCATCGAATAACCCTGGAAGGTTACTTCATAAGTTCCAGTGGTAGGGTCTCTTATGTACAAACAAAATGAGCCCAAACTCGGCATGCGTAGCTTTACTCACATATGAGTACCAGCAAGACTCATCGAATAACCTTGGAAGATTACTTCACTAGTACCAGTGGCAGGGTCTCACCAAAACAAGTAAAATGAGCCCCAACCTGGCATAACTAGGTCTACTCTTTTATGAGTTCCAGTCGCAACACTTGAACGGGATGGTATACCATCAGTCCAGATAATCTTACCAGATCTCAACGCAAGAAACAAAATAATATCTAAATACCGAAATATATCCTGACTCAACATAACGGAGAAAATAAAGTAATAATGTCCATTTATACAAAAGAAATTTACTTGTACGTAATTCGCACAGAATACGAGAAGTATCAAATTGATTTTAGCGAATATTTTGTATTCGTATATTGCTTTTTTCGTCTTCGGGCTGCAGCGACAAGCGACATAGAGTCCACTCCCGACGGCGCTCAAGCGCAGACTGAGACCGTATATATATTGTAGTCTTTGGACTGAGATCTCATTGCAGAATTTGGATATATAAATCAAGAAAGTGGCTAAATAAAACGAACCTTATTGCCACATATTAAGACACACGTATGCGAGCAAAATAGAAGAAAAATGTAAGATGATTTTTTGCTTTTTTTGAGTCAATTTACAATATTTTGAAAAAAAAAATCTAATTGTTTTTGAGTTGACTATATTTACTACCCTATTCTATCTTTGAAAATCTAAATAAATGTAAAAATAGAGAGAAAATTGTACCCAAAAATAGCAGTATATGCCTATTTTTGATTTAAGAGGCCGTTTCGAATCGATTTTACATTAATATTAATTAAATATTTTTTATTTATTTTCAAATTGATTTATAGATAAAAAAGTAATCAATTTATCGTAATCATTAGTTTTATTAGTTATTATCTAAAATTGTCGTAAAATGTACCGGAAATATGTGGTTTTTTGATACAAGCGTAAACGCGTCCTTAACATTTTCTTTTCTTTCTGCCATAGTGTGCGAACATTGATCAGTTTGATTTTGTAGTGTGTTGTTATTGTTTGCGACTCTAAAAAATGGTACTGAATGCAAGTAGAACAGCTAGGGCAGTGGCTTTAGCTGATGCTGGGTACAGCCATTGTCGCACCGCTCGTACTCTCGGTGTACCTCAAACTACGGTACGGGATGCCATCTGGCGATTTCGAGAGACAGTCTTATACACCCGCAGGCTAGGTCCAGGCCGATATCGATGCACTTCAGCTCGAGATGACCGCTTTGTGGTCAGCAGCGTGTTGAGAAATCGCTTTTGTACCGCAACTGAAGCTCATACACGTCTTTTTGAGATCAGAAATGTCAGTGTTAGTGAACATACGATTAGAAGAAGACTGGCAGAAAGAAATCTGAGGGCTCTTCATCCAGCTTGCGCCCCAGAACTGCTCCCACAACATCGTAGAGCTAAACTTGCCTTTGCGCGAGAATATGCTGACTGGTCTGTGCAAGACTGGAAGGTCGTACTGTTTTCAAACGAAAGCAGATTAGGCTTAAGAGGTCCACATGGACGTCAACGTGTATACAGACGCCAAAATGAAAGGTTTGCTTCGTGCGCTATAACCGAAACAGTGGGTTACCAAGGGGGGTCCATAATGGTTTGGGGATGTATCTCTTACGAGGCTCGTACTGACCTTGTTGTATTCGATAGAAGCAGTTTGAATGCTCAAAGATACGTGGAAGAGGTTCTTCAAGACTATGTGATACCTTTCGCCCCATTCATTGGTGACAACTTTAGATTAATGCATGATAATGCACGTTGACACGTTGCCATACCGCAAGATCCGTCACTCAATACCTTAATGAGGCTGGTTATCAAGTTTTACCGTGGCCGTCCCGGAGTCCTGATCTTAATCCAATAGGTAGAGTACATTTGGGACAAGTACCAGCTCTTACGTCTCTAGGAGAGCTAAAAGCGGTTGTGGTAGAGGAGTGGCACGATCTCCCCCTATCAGATATCCAAGATATCATGGATGGATTGCCAAACCGGCTCCAAGAAGTCATTGGTCGTACAGTCAGTCAGGGGTGGTAACACCCATTATTTAATTTTAATTTATGTTTTGTTTCACTCCACTATTTCAAAATTAAAATCTTTAAATTTTTAATGATTATATTCTCACATTAACCATTTTTGGTAAGAATCTTTTAATTTATGTAATTTAATCTTTGAAAAAAATACAAGGTGGGCGGTCAAATGTGCCGGTGAGTGTAGTTAACACATTATATCAAAAATTGTCTGCTACTTTCATTTATTTAAAAATATACCTGTTTGCCAAGGAGATGAATTGTTTAATTCTTTAATTATCCATGATCAACCTCGCGCCTGTTGGGTTTTTTTTTTATTAAACGTAGTGTGTGGTCAATGTCAAGTAACACTCCACGAAACGTATCTATATCAACTAATTCATAGCATTTGGATCTTATATTCTAAGGAACTTAAAATTTTTATTTTTATCTAAACTCATTGTTTTTAATATATTTGCTGTTAAAACAAATATTACAAACCAGCAAACATTAATTTTTGGGCCCAATATCAAACTCATTTGAGTGTTTCTTTGAAGCCCAGAACTTAACAAGACAAAGGGTCGCCTGCGGCGCCCCTGGAGATCTGCGCCCTGGACGCCGTGAAAACCGTCTAAACTCTTGTGGCATCAATCCAGCGAATAAGGAGGAGATTGCTTCACAGACGTCAACTTGGCGCTCTTTAAATTCTTATCCATTTAGAGAGCCCCTTTTAATTTTCTTAAAAAATAGCTTAATTTATCCTTATGTTTGTAGATTGGGCAATTATGTATGTCATGGCCTTAGAATGTTTGCAATTAAATTCTCATGCGAATTGGATGACTCCGTGTCAATCCATCAAGATGATTTTGTTATATTTTCGGTGAGGTGAGATTTTTGCGACAAATAAAACAAAGGATTTAATTTTTATTTATTTATTTTTCAAAAGAAAGGAAGTACAATAGCTACCGTTAATAACAAGTATAATTAGTTTGCATAATAATAATCATTCGAATTATGGTCTTAAATATTAATAATGATATCTATGTTGACGTTTTCAAGCGTAATTAATAGTAATTATATACAGTACTGCTATTAAAATAATAAAAACTCCTTTCTAAAATTAATCTCAATCTTTCGCTAATTGACTATCGTTGGGTGAATACTGGGAACCTACATCATTTAAGTCCCAGGAACTAATCTAACTCTACCCTCACGTAGGCCTCCTATCTCGCGACACGTCGAAAGGGTTGTAACGTGTCGATGAATAAACATTTACATATACAAACAGGTGTACAAAAACCTTAAGGATTCCACTAGCTACATTATGTACAGTAATTGGTGCTATGAAACGATACCGACAATAATATAATGACAGAACTATAAGCTGCAACACAAGTCCGCGCGGAGTGGAATCACGTCACGTCGGGCTCACTCACTGAACTCACTCGCGACTCGACCGCCAATCCATGCGGGTTTGCCACAATGGAACATTTGGCACAAACACGTGCTTAACTATATTATATACTTTATAAATTGTATTAACAATAAAGTCTTCACAATATCTTATTGCTTTTGTTAAAATTCAAATTGAAATAACAGGTAAATTTTTGAAACAATATCGTAAAGATAACAGCCGCTATAGCGGTACACACATAATACATGTTCATAGGAATGCTTTATAACATACATATAAAATAGAAAAAGAAACTTACGTTCTTTGGAATGTAACGAAGTTTTGAATTTAGCTTTAGTGAATGAAGACGGACGCGGGTGATGAGTTGCGCCCGTCTACATGCATGTATGTGATGGATATGTAACATTACTTCTAAGGTACACACAAAGGCACACCCGACGTCGATTCTATATTGGTCCTCCCTGAGAATAAAATATTTTATCATAATATAAAGGGCAAAAATGCATTTTATATAATATACAAATACAATGGCACAATATTTTCGACTCTTCATTCACATATTGGATGTGCCGCTGACAATACAACCAATACCGAAAATATGAATAAATATTATGATCATTATATAATAAATCCCTACGTAATTGGATTTGGTAGGTCGTAATGTATAATTAGAATAATGATAATATCATTGCACTAGCTGCTAAAGCGACATCAATGTAAACATTATTCAAAATTTCATAACCATAAAAATATTTATTTGGAAAAAAATCTCGCTTATTCTATGTTTGACATACAAAATTGGTGCTATATTTCGTCACAAGGCAATGCGTGGACCTCAATCACGACAATTATAACCACCCTCGCTCGGTAGGAATTACATTTTATTCTATAATAATATAATTTGTTTCTACATTTGAATGTATAAGTGTAAGTCAGTGGAAGCAAAAATAATGTTATTTACACCATGGCGAGTTATTTTTTGTATTGTTGTTAGGTACCAGTGTAAACCGTGTCCAGACTAGCATGTGTTATGGTTTAGCTGCCCGTAAGCTGCCCAGTTGTGACAATATATTAAATAATTATACATTATTTTTGCTTTCACCCTACAGTAAATATAGTGGAATATAAATATGTTAATATAATACTGTAATACAAAATGTAACGTTTCGCTACAAGTTTGTTATATTACTATAAAATCATTTAAAGAGTTTTTATCTCGATTACGTACAGGGTATGTACAAGAGAAACTACGAATATTTGTATTACAAGTACTAATTAATGCACTGCATCTATGTCTCGCTGCGCGCGCGATATTTTAACCTGCAAGTAAAATTTACAAATTATCGTCAAGCACGAGGTAATTTTGAATGTGACAAATGAATGAGATGCAACAAACACAGATGGAGCTAGAAGCGTGTGAACAGTCACGCCCGGGTTAGTAGTGTGTGAGCCTAGTGCCTGTTAGTCACCTTATCCTTGGGCGTGGAGGCCTCGCCGGACTCGAGCGCGAACATCTTCATCTTCTCCTTGAACGACAGTTGCTCGGGCACGGGCGCGCTCGGCGCGCGGGCTTGTTGTTCTGCCAGGCGACGCGCTCGAGGATCCCTGTGCAAACACGATTGAAAATTTATCTTATTTTGTTAAAATTGAATCTAGCGTACTACTAGCATTGTGTGCCTAAGGCATCTGCGTTAAACGTCATGCGGTATCTGCGTCAAACGTCAACCAGAGGGCACGTGAGATGAAAGTACAGTCCATTCACAGTTATTTTACCTCTGACAAATGTCGGTGTTTGTTTGCTTTATGTTGGTATGGTACTCTGTGATGACAGGTATGTTACCAGTGCATAACATTTTACCCAATTTTAGTGGAAACTAGAATGTCCATCTGTAACCACCATGAGTATGTAATGTGTCTTATCTATACTTATAGACATTTTTTGAATGCAGAGAAAATCCTTATTTAAATACGTCTATCGCGTTTTTTGTATTAAATAGGTTTTTATGATAAGGAAAGTACCTAATTGTAGTCTATATGATTTTTGCAGACAGACTTAAAAATGCCAAAATTTGAGGCAAGAGTGACTGAACGAGGGATTCGCGATGCAGATAGAATGTATTAGGCTATACAAAGTGTAAGAAAAGAAGTTTTCGCTCAGAGAAACAACTGACAGGAATCCGAGGTTCCGAGAATCTTTTTAGGATCAGATAAAAGCTATGACAGGTACAGTCACGAGCATAAATATATTGCTATGGGCAGATTAGCAAAAATATCTGTCCCAAGAATGAGTTCAATAATATCTGTCTGCACGTACGCAACAAAAATATCTGATATTATCAGGCAGCATAATAAAGTGGCATCAAAATGATGTGATGACAATGTCGAAGCATAAATATCTGATGTGACAGGTGGCAAAATGTTATGATGCCTTGTGGAGAGGAAATATATGTAACGTTTTCTATTTGTGTAATTTGCATTGATTTCGCCCTAAAAGCATAATTATGTGACACCAACTAGGTGGCAATAATATCTGACATACAATTTTTAAACGATTAAATATTTGTATAGCGCCGGTAAAATGGACGAATTTTTTTTATTGAATAGTATTATGTATTTTGCCGGGCAAAGAATATGAACAAAAACACGTTATAAATATTAAATCAAAAAAAAAATCAATAAATAAATAAATATTTTTTATTTTTATTTGCCTAATCAACTTAATAAAATAATGATTTTAAGAAAGTATATATGTCACCGGCGAATGACAAGAACCGCAAATTTATTTCCTAAGAAATGTATAAACTTTCATAGGATTCTAAACGAGAGATAAATTGTATTATTTTACGCCCACATTTTCGCAAATGGCTTAACTTACGAATTCACGCGTAAAATAATAAGTAAACAATTACCAAACGCCATGTGCGCTCTGATTGGTTGAATAAGTCACGTGTTTTTTTCCTTCCTCTCCACCGCCATTGTTCGCCACATTAACAAATAAACTGGAACTTTAGCGATGTTTATGAGCCTCAGTTAAGGGAACCATGCTTCGTAAGGCTCCTATTTTTCTGTTTAGGGTCACAAGAAAACCTAAGATAACCTATTAAGTTGAATTGATGCCGACCTTCATTATCACCGACCGACCTATCAGAGAGCAGTATGTTATTTGCCGTATTTTAAATAAGCGTAAAATTAATGCAAAATTTATGTGATTGGTTGAACCGTTTAGAATCTTACGAATGGATATCCGTTTGCTTATAAATTTACCACGAGACGTCGCAAATTGATAAATTTACGAAAATATGGGCGTAAAATAATACAATTTATTTCCCGTTTAGAATTTCCTAGTAAATTTATAAAGTTATCTTCCGGTGACATCTAATTATACATAATGAATTAAAATCGAGTAAATCCACCATTTGCATCATTACGTCCTGTAGCCTCTGTTGCATTGTAGAACTATATTAGCACACAATTGCGAGCCTCGGAGTGACTCCCGAATGTCAAAGGTGGGACAACGTAGAAAAGCATGAGTTCCAGCCAGAATTGGATCCTATTGTTGAAACATTGAACTCCACAGATTCTCAATGGGATTCAAATCAGGGCTCTCTGAAGGGAAATTTATGAACTTTAAGGCCACTCTTTGAATATTAACTTTTAAACCACTCACGAGTTATTCGAGAGCAATGAATGGAATATGTGCATCGAATAGTATCCATGTATGTCTTCATACATGGATACTGTTCGATAACTCATCGTCAATCCAATGAAATCCAAATAAATAAGTAAGGTCGGATATAGTACTATAAAAACAATGGGGGATCGGACTGTATTAAAAATAAATTGCAAAGTATCATTTATCAAAAAAAAAGTCCGTGTGGTGACGGATTAAGAATACGAAATATCACCACCCCATATTATCCCATGGGTGTCGTAAGAGCCGACAGAGGGAGCATATTATGCAGAGAACAACACTGCAAGAGAAGGAAAACTAGATACAAACCCTTTACCAACCCGTTTGGCCAGCGTGGTATAGTAGGCTCTGCTGGACTAGGCCTCCTTTCAAAGGAGAGGCCTAGTCCAGCAGTGGACTATAAAAGGCTGATGTGATGATGATTTATCAAAAATATTGTCTCAAATCATCATTATCTTGCCCTGGTCCCAATTTATTTGGGGTCGGCGCAGTATGTCCTTCGCTTCCATACTTCTCTGTCACCAGTTATCCGATCGTTTACCCCTTTCTCTTTCATATCCATCCTCACACAGTCCATCCATCTCTTCCTTGGCCGTCCTCTCCCTTTTCGTCCTTCTACATACATATCCATCACTTTTTTACCTACATACATCTCATCTCTCCGCATAACATGTCCATACCAGGCCAATCGACTCCCTTTCACCTTTTCAGCTATGGGCGCCACTTTCATACTACGTCTAACGTAATCATTCCTAATTCTGTCCATTCTTGTCACTCCACACATCCATCGTAACACAAAAATATTGTCTCAAATCACCACTATAAATTTTTAAATTTTAATTTTGCTCTTACAGCAAATTTCATCTAACCATAAAAAAGTACAGCAGTTGATAAAATACAAAACTAGCGTTTCGACAGGTGACAAAAAGTTACTGATTTGACTAGGCAGTCCGACACCCTTCCTAAACTATTACTCGGCAGCCGTAGATAGAATAGATCTACTCACTACAATGAATAAATAATTTAATTCAGTCGTGATATTGGACATGTCTAGACATAAATATAGTATAAAACGACAGCCTATATTAAAACAATGTAAAATAACATTTATTTATTAATTATTTCGTATGAATTTTAAATTAAATTGAAGATAAAATAATGTCAAATATTATTGCCACTTAGCTGATGTCACATATTTATGCTTTTAGGGCGGAATCAATGCAAATTACAGAAATAGAAAACGATACATATATTTGCTCTCCACGAGGGGTCAGAACATTTTGCCACCTGTAACGTCACATATTTCTGCTTTTGCATTTTCATCACATCATTTTGATGCCACTTTATTATGCTGCCTGATAATATCAGATATTTTCGCTGCATACGTGCAGACAGATATTATTGAAATCGTTCTTGGAACAGATATTTTTGCTCATCTGCCCATAGTAATATATTTATGCTCGTGACTGTACCTATGTGAAATAGGACAAGAGGCAAACAACATTGTCAATTTAGCTGAAGAAGCTTTTCAATCTATCACTGCAGAAGACTGGCATGTGGCAAAAACAATGCGAACATGTGCGCCACATTGAAGACAAGCTTCGTGAAACAAATGGGTCTATGGATGCTGCGATGGACAGGTTCATAATAGAATTAAATTCTGAGTCTGATACAGAATATGACAGCAGTTACGAATCATCATAACATTGGCAGTTCACATGGATCATTCTTATAGACTCACGCCTGTTTCCATGCAGGGGTAGGCAGAGGCGAAATTTGGGTGTAATATTACACCTCTGCCTACCCCTTCGGGGATACAGGCGTGAGTCTATAAATAAAAAATAAATAAATAAAACTTATCTTCATAGGAAATTAGTTATTTCGTAAGAAAATAAATGTACATGCATATAGCCATGCCGATATCAAGAGGTTTTGTTACAAACATTACTTCCAAATATTTAATACGACCGCTTAGGCAATAAAAAAATAAGTACATTTTTAGCAATATTGTATATTTAAAATGGGAGTATTATATACCAAATATAGCAACACAACGCCCAGGTTGGCCAATCTAACAGCTAGAGGTAAAATAACTGTGAACGGACTATACATTCATTTGACGTCTGTCGCGACCGCCACGTGCACACGATCTCAGTGTACCACGCATGATGAGGAAGACGACTTTGCATTGTGTGGATCCGGTTTTAGAGATTAAAGAAGATTGGAACCCGTCAGTGTTTTTGTGATGTGGGTGTAGCTGGGTAAGTGTTGGTGCGATCGGGTCTAAGTGTTAGAGTTTGATTGTGGTGATTGTTTAGTAGTGGTGCGGGGTAGGAGTAGGTGTATGACGTACCGGTACACCTCCTGCGCGCCGATGACGCCGGGCGTGTGCGTGAGGCCGGCGGGCGCGTGCGTGGGCGTCGGAGGCGACGCGGGGCCCGCCAGCATGCTCTCCGCCTCCTCGATGAAACGCTGTTCAACAACAACAACCAGCACTTAAGTTTTTTTTCTTTAATATATTTGTACCAATAGTGCTAATAGGTAAATATTTTTTAATTATAATAGGTCAGACATTTAATCATGTCAATTTTATAAATTAAATTAGGGTCATAAAACTTTGTTAATTTTAATACGGTTCGCGCGATGTGCGGGTGTTTTAATGTATGATGATACAGTTATGCATAGTGCGACAAGAGCTCTTCGCGAATGCCGCGCGACCATAGTTCAAGCGACAAATTCGCAGTATTTTCGATAGATTGGATGGATACAGTATAATGAGTAGGTTGTGCAGGGCAGTGTAGGCGCGAGTAGTGTGTAGAGTGTAGAGTGTAGAGTGAGTGACTAACGTCGGGGTCCTCCCGGTGGTGGTGCGGATGTGGCGGCGGCTCGAGGGGTGGCGGCTCGTGCAGCGGCGGCGGCGAGGAGGAGGGCGGCGCGGGAGGTGCTGCTCGCTCGTGGAACGACACGCGCTTGTCCCGCAGCGTGCTCACCGGCGACCTGACACAACACACACACCTATTAGCACTTGTTGTTCTACATGGAGCGAATCACACGAGCCTAGTAGTAGCCGCTTTTTGTAAACTACCTACTAATATTCAGCTACATCAGGTTAAATCGAGAAGAAATCTCGGTACTGTCGGGAAAAGGCTAGGCAGATGATGATTGTTGGGTTTAAATTTGTTTTGTAGTAAATTATACTGGTTAATATGTAGAAAGAGTTCGATGGAATATCGGTACTCCTTGGAGCTGCCAAGATCATGCAGCAGTCGCTCTGTGGAAAAGCTGATATTCAGTTATAATCGGTTGTACTTGTAGGGCAGCGATAGCCTAGTGGAGATTCCAACAGACTGAGGATATGGGGTTCGAATTCTCGGCACACTCTAATGACATTTCGAAATTATGTGCGTAATGAATTGTTAATTATCGCTTATCCCGTGCCTCGGAGAGCACATTAAACCGTCGGTCCCGGCTGTCATGAAGATCTTTGATAGTCGCTACGACGAGTCAGCACCCTCAAATAAACTGACAGTCGTGATAGGGCGTTGGCACCTCTAAATAAACTGACATTAATCTAAAATCTAAACCATGAAATATCGCTATCCCTTCGAGTTGCAGAGGTCATACAGGCAGTCGTTCCGTGGAAAATCTAATATCCAGCCAAATCCGTTTAGAGTAGTAATAAGCGGACCCCAGTTTGATACTGGAATAACGCTAGAACGCTGATGATATAGAAAAAGTTTAGATAATGATAAAATCTTAATATATAAAATCCTTGCGTTACTGACTAACTGACAGCCGAAACTATTGGGCGCAGGAAGCTGAAATTTGGCATGTATGTTCCCAAAATTCCCACGGAATCGGCAAAAGCGGGTAAATTAAAAAAAATGCAGGCGTAGCTGCTGGCGTCCTCTAGTATAAAATAAGAGTGTAGGTACTGACTGCGGAGTGGGCGCGGGCGCGTGTGTGGGCGCGTGCGCGGGCGCAGGAGCGAGGTGCGCGTGCGCATGCTGCAAGTCGAGCGGCGCGCGCGGGGGCGACAGCGTGCGCGCGCGCTCCGCCATCACCGCGAACGATGACCCTCGCGCGGGGGGCGGCGGCGCGCCGCCACCACTGAGCGAGCCCGCGCTCACCGACATGGCGCCCAGGCTCGCGCTCACCTCCGACACGCCCCTCTCCTCGTACGTCATCTGCTGATCAACAACAATCCTTAGTATACCGCGTGCTCCCGATAAAAAGAATACGCTCTAACTCGTGGCGAATCATAGCACAGACCTGACGGTACCTATATTTTCCTTTTATTTTAATAATCCATATACATTTTTGTGCCAGCAAGTAAAAAGAAAGAATCAGATACTATTAAATCCCTAACAGTGTATGAAAACAATTCAATTGTTGCTGTTGCCTGCAACACTGGTACTTTTGCAACCCTATACGAGTGAACGCCATCACACGTACTCGAAGAATTCAAGATCGCTTTTATTAATTTCAAAGCACCGAAATCTAAAGTTTGTGTCCGTTCTCTGTTACCGTTTCCGTGGAGTATCCGTTGGTGATCTCAGTCCTGGTGTTAGTCTTGAGAATGGACTTGGGCGGGTGCGGCTGCGCAGGCGGCGCGGCGTGTGTCGCGGGGAGTGCGGGGGAGGCGGGCGGCGGCGACGCGGCGCTCACCACTGACGCCGCCGAGTCGTCCACGCCCTCCTCCGTGTCTTCCGAGCCTTCAGCCGCGTTGCTCTCCTCCTGGACAATATTACGATGTTTCACTGATTCAAGACGATGTCACTATAGAGTGTAGGTTGGCTTATATCTGGAGAATTTCCGCAACTAGCCGACGAATATCACATCTCCGTGCGAATTTCAGAAAATTCCTTCTCAGGCCTCCCTCACATTGAGCGACAGCGTTCCTCGAGCGTACGCCCGGCGTGCGCTCGGCGTTCACTCTGTAGTACAAAGTGTACGTCGGGCGCACGTCGAACGGACGCCGAGCGTACGCTCGAAGAACGCCCGTGACCAATGTGAGGGAGGCCTTAGTGCTCCATAAGGGATATACATGACAAATTACAGCTTTTGAGCTTAGTATTTTCGACTGTACATTATCTGTCAGACAGACAGTAATGCTTAAATTATATATTCATTCAACATTAAAACAAATAGCTGCGCTGCAGGGCAGCACTCCGAACACATTTTATCAAAACTTGGTGTACATGTTCCACTTTGTCACATAAGGAACAGTTCTGAGAGTTGGACACCCTCATACAAAACAAACGCATACAAAGAGTTCCGATCTATTACAATATCCATTTCCTTTGTCTGATGGGTTCCTTGAGGTGCTTACTGACAAACAGACAGTCATAAGATACCGTTGGACCATTCAATTGTGTAACCTTTAAGAGCGTATACGCCTCGAGCGGCGGCTCGAGTTTAGGTTTTTATAGTACCGCGGTCGCCCGCGCACCGCGCATGCGAGACACGGCGCACTGTGACGGTATCGGGTGGAATAATAATCTTGATCCTTCTTGCCATACATGAACAGTATTCGTCTATGTAATACTTCGATTATGATAATAATATGATAGTATTCAAATTCATTAATTTCAATGCACATGCATTTAAAGGTATGAAATAAATCTAGATATTATTTTATTTAGTAGGATGATGTTTCTCAGGATAACAACGACTATTTATAATAATTTGGCGCAGTTTTATTATTGATAGAAATAATTTATAATTGTCATCTACATAATTGTCACATTTCAAATATACATTTATGATTAATGTATATAATACTAGCTGTTTCCCGCTGTTTGAGGGAACTTCTTCGCATACCCGGTTAATTTATAACCAAAGTTACTCCTACTGTCCGTGTGGTGACGGATTAAGAATACGGATTATCACCACCCCATATCATCCCATGGGTGTCGTAAGAGCCGACAGAGGGAGCATATTATGCAGAGAACAGCACTGTAAGAGAAGGAAAACTTGATACAAACCCTATACCGACCCGTTTGGCCAGCGTGGTATAGTAGGCCAATTCCTCCTTTCAAAGGAGAGGCCTAGTCCAGCAGTGGACTGTTAAAGGCTGATGATGATGATGATACTCATTGGTACATCAGCTATCCGCCAGTGAAAATCCCGTCAAAATCGGTCCACCCTCAGCCTTTCTAGAGATTAGCGAGAACAAACAGACAAAAATAAAAAAAAATGTCATTTCGGTCTATGTACCGTGTATACATCCATATGCATTTAGTAAAATGCTGTTATTTTAATATTACAAACAGACACTCCAATTTTATTTATGTTTCTAGATTGATTTCACCATTCCGTTGGTTCTGGCGCAATTTCGGTCTCAATTTCCTTGAAACAAATAATGAAAAGTTATTTTGACTAAAAAGGGATTTAAATGGGGTTGATTAAGTACAATTTCTTGGAGCGATCGAATCAGCTGCTGATAACCCAGACTCAGAAAAAGAAGAACTTGAAAAAATAAAATACCGTCATAACAGCAGATTACATAAGTATAGAAAATATTCGATTTCAAAACCATTATGGTCATTATCTCTACATGATAAATGTATGGAAAATGATGCATTTATTTTTTATATATAAAATCCTTTCGTTACTGACTGACTGACAGACACGCTACAGCCGAAACTATTGGGCGCAGGAAGCCTAAATTTGGCATGTATGTTCCTTGGGGACCTTAGGGGTGCACTAAGAAGGGATTTCCCGAAATTCCCACGGGATCGGCCAAAACGGGTAAATTAAAAAAAATGCAGGCGTAGCCGCTGGCGTCCTCTAGTTTTTTAGTTAAGAGTTACGGTAGTAAAGGTGTTGAGCTATGGCTGACTTATGTGGCTCGTTATTTTTGACTGCCCTGATGTGTTCCTTTATCCGGCAAGCTCAAAACCTTTTAGACTCGGGTACCGACCACTGCACTATGGTTCGTCTAGAACAAGCTAGCTAGACAAAATTATTTTATTTGATTTTTATGTCTAGATGCGGTTAATAAGCAAAGATATAAGGTTTTTGGTACTTTTTTCAAGGCAGTTTGTCATTTGAGCTGGTATCATGAAAAAAAAAACATTTATCGGGCATATGTGTATAATATATTTTTTGAACATTTTATAAAGTGATTTATCCCTCGACGTCGCTATAAAATCTAATAACAGATGCATAAAATATCTAAGAACTAAATCTATTACTCATTATCATCACTATCATCAGATGAATCATCCATTGAATAGTCATGATCGTGAGGGGCAGAACTATGAAAAGTAGAAATCATATTAACATTTTGTTCCTTACAGCTAGGTGGGACAATTAAATCTAATACTTCAGTTGGAAGCGTACCTATTTTCTTCCGAGGAACTTCTCGTAAACCGTTTATTACAGGGTCAGATGTTATCAATAACATATTAAGTAAATCTCTATTCGTAGCCTCCCGTGATCGCTTTCGTGTGTTGTGCTCACGAAATCTTCTGCAGTCCTTATTCCGAGCTTCCTGTGCTTCCTCGGAAAGCTGGCCTATAGGTAGAAGGGACGATCTAATTACTTCGCCACTGTGCAAAAGTATTTTGTGGACAGTAGCGGGCATGTAATACCATGAATAGAGATTTACATAAAGTTGTCTAGTTTCTTGAGCTAAGTTAACGAATTTTTCAATATTTATATCATATCCCGATGATAAAGTGCGAAGTAGTATGCCAAATTTTTGTATTAGTGAAACATCTAACCCTGTAATATCGGCACTAGCCTCGGGATTTCCAAAAAATCTTCGCGCGGTGTTCCCGTCATTAGTGTTACCGAACCCTGGTTTTGGTTTGTCTACAATCAAGCCCATTTCGCTTTTAAATCGTTTTTTAATGTCATCTGAACGTTGTTTCACACTAGCTTTGTCTTCGGCTGTTCTTAACTGCCATTTTTTTATATTTAGTCGATAGCTAATGTGAAGCAAGCATTCAAAGCACCTTATCCAAGCGTGCAACGTAGACAAACCAAAACCAAGATTATCTTTGTCCGCAGCAAACTCTTTTGACAGATCATTCATCATTGTTGGAGTTGCCCCACAAATAAAACATTTTTGTGAGGAAGAAGTTTCGGTCAGAGCATTGCAAACTTTTCCGTCAATCATTGTTAAAAGCATAACATGTGTGACAGATACTTCGGTCTCCATCACCTTGCAGGTTGTCGGCAATAAAGCGTTTATCTCTTCTAAAACCTTATTGGTTTCCGAAATCGTAAAATCTTTCGTTTCCTTAGAAAAGATAAACTTTATTGGCCGACAATACATTGTAGAACAGGGCCGAGGATTCTGCCACACAATATTACCACTTTCATCTTTCAATTGAAGAGGAACGAAAGAAAATACAAATAAAAACTCGTCACTATCGTCACAATTAGTGAATTTTTGTTTGTACATACTATGACCGGAACTTCCATCACAACCCCATTTACTGATTAATGTGAATGACGTGCAAGGTAACAGACTATGAACAACTTCTTGTTGTGCTGAAACTAAACGTTCGGCAGTCTTATCAAGAATTGCCTGAACTTTGATTTCAGCATGCGTTTCATTGACTGTAATTTGTTCACCTGACGGGTAGCCTTTCTAACACTGTACATTGACGGAAACACCTTATGTCCAGCTTTAATACTCCACTTCCGAGTCTGCTTATAGCTATGGCTACTTGATTTACTATCAACGTAGTACGCTAAAGCTTCCTCACTTGTTAAACTCCTGGGGGCACTTTCTTCACTCGTGGTCTTGGTTATTGAAGGATCACTAGTCACATCTTTAATTTGACGTGCTACACTTCTCTGACCCGAGATTCGAGCTGACACTTCAGCGGCGTAAATTAATTCACTAGCACTTCTGGACTGTAATAGATCGTCTACACGTCGTCTCTTCGTTTTGAGACTAGAATGTTCAAAATCTTTAGTAGGTCTTCCGGGTCCCGGTTCTCCAGATGTAGTTGGCAGAGATAAATAAATGGACACATCGAAAGATATGTCAAGACCCTCCAGCCACCTCGAATACTTTTGTAGGAATCGCTCTCGATTTCTTCCACAGCTGCTCCACTTTTCAGCAAATTTCGTTGAATATCTTGAGATTAGTACTTTAATATCTCGCAGAGACTGCTCCGTAACACCATCAAAATTATATCTCAAAGATATAAACCGAAAGAGCTCCTCATTCCGCGTTTCCTTCGGGTGTTTCAGCCATTCTTCGAAAAAATCCATTCTTGAGACGGTAAAAACTGTTGAAAGAAAAAAATAAATAAAAATTAGTTGTGCAAATATATCGCAATGAATTTTTTTACGTATAACTACTAGACACTTATGAGAATCGTATATGATAGGTTCTACGGTGGGGACAAGTGGGGACATGTTATTATTTGACCGATGAATTTGAAAAAATGAGTAAAAAAGTGGGTGAAAATTCAAACATTTCATTTTATAAGACTAAAGAATGAAGTTCCCATGTTGAAAATGAAATAAAATATAACTACTTACCCTTACGTATACAATCCATCACAAAAACACTTTCACAAATTTCTTTTAGTGACATAAACAATGCTATCAAATATGATGTAAAAATGCAAATGAATGCCCTTTAAATAGTCAACATCTTATAAACATACCTTAATGACGCTCTTAATGAGGGTAGTATTGATAATTAATAGGTGTAATCCTCAATGTATAGGGGTAATGAGTTCGTAATAGTAATTAACTTCCAGGAATTTAAGAGTTGTTTTTGTCTAGCTAGCTTGTTCTAGACGAACCATAGTGCACTGGATTGAGTTACACAACCCTCAGGTGCTTTTGTCAGAACGACACTACATACCTCGAATGGTTAGGGAGGCTATTGAAATTAAAAAGTTTAATAATTTCAATAGAGAGGGTGGGTTTCAACTGTGGAGTATCTGGCATGCAGTGGTGCGTCTATGTAAAACCCGTGAAACGAAAAAACTCAAACCGCGAGCTGACGTAGTGAGTGTAGTATGCCGTGATCGGGTACAGTGCGATAGTGAAAACAGTGGCAGTGGTGTTGTACGCAAAAACGAGAAAGAAAGCGGGTAGACCGTTATACTTGCTCGTAACATCCATCCACCCGCAATACCCTCAGTACATCCGTGAACATGGCGCTTGCAACAGTGCCGAAATATCGGTTACTCCAAACAAAGGTACGTGGAATATATCCCGAAAGACAATTTAAATCTAGCATTTAATTTTTCTTACCTATATCAATTAATTAGCGGACGCCCGCGACTTCGTCGGCCTCATTCAGTGATCCCGCGGGAATATCGGGATAAAAAGTAGCCTATGACCTTCTCCATAAATGTGGCTACCACACACAAAAAGATTTTTTTAAAATCGGTTCAGTAGTTTCAGAGATAATGAGTATGGATATATACATAGATAACATTTGATTTTTTTAGTGTCCTGTAGCTCACATTAATGCGACTAATGCCATAGTAAATTAGATCCATAGATGAATATACTCTGCTATATTTTTGTTTGTTTCCGCCATGTGTGTGGTTTCCATACTAAGGTGCCAAACTGCCAATTTACCTTTCAATTGATAAAATTTCTAATAAAACAATGGTTGAAAATCAATCCAAAATCAACTGACTGAATATCTTGTTATTAAACTCCTGTTTACGGACTTTTTATGCTGTTTATGTTTAGTTTTGTAATGATTCCTTTTAAACTGACAGATCTTGAATTGATAATTCATTACTAACTAACCCGTGGTCCATCTGCGTGACTACGGTTCATGTAAAACAGCCGAAACGTCGCTTTACTTCATCAATTTATCATCACAAAACTAAATTAAATAAATATAAGTGTCGTTATTACTAATAGAACTTAGCGAAGTGGCAGGTGGAGGTGTGCCAAAAGGTTGATCGACCAGATTATTTTTTGAGGAATCAGAAGTACATGTTCCCACTGATGCATGCATCTTCTATAAAATATAATACAATTTTGAAAGAATCGCAAAGTAGAACGTATATGAAGGGAAAAACAAATTTATTAAGTATAAAATTACTTGATTTTGCAGAATTGCATCTGTGTTATCTAGTGCCTTTGTGTTAGCTGCATTAGAGAGTACCTTTCTGTAATTCAATAATTTGATGTAAGATATAACACTGTTACAAAATTTCTAAAAGATTGATTCTAACAAAAATATAAACATATTTTACGACTTTTTAGCCTCTCTTGCCCTTTTCAAATTATTTTCCGCAATGTTTTTCTTTTCATTTAACGTTCCCATAGGGATGTGCCCAGGGTTTTGTCCTTTACCCATATTTCCTGTAATCTGAAAATAATACATAACTACGTCTTAGGTACCTATATACATGTGCGTGTAAAGTCTAATTGTAAAGAACCATAATCCATACAAATATTATTTAATGACGGGAATCAAATCAAAGATATATGTATGACTTAGCAGTCTGGTAATACTAATCGTTAGACTAAACCAACAGGTCAGTCAAGTTACATAATAATAACATGAACAGTTACATGAGTAAAAAAAATCTTACGGATCAAAAAGGTTCGGCCGTGCTATAAACGTAGTGAAATATTATGTTTACGTAATATGGCGTGCGCGGCGACGAGCGATACGTCCACCCCTTGAGAGCGCTTGGCGCGGAGTGGCTGAGACGGCGTTGCGTTTCAAGATTTATAGGTCACTTTAAAAAAATCATATAAATTCCAAATCAAATGTTTAGATTCCAATTTTTTTTATATGATGTAATATGCAACTGAAACTTTAGATATGTGTTTGTATTTATATGATTATCACAGTGGTTTATTAGAACTAATAGCAGGATTGAGCGCCAAAATTGAGCTATAACTCTGTTTTGAACGACGGTTTTCTTTAAAAAATTGAATGAAAGTACACAATTTTGTTAATACATATTCAGGAACGTCTTATGATTATATAGACTGCATTTACAGGATTCAAAAACAACTTGCCTTTTTTGCACAATCCAGCAATGAATCTACCTTGATCTACAGATTTTACGAAAACGTGCAATTTAAATTCGTCTGTTTTCAAATATTTATTATGAAAGGTCATATATTTTTCTAATACACTTTCTAAGTTATAGAATGAACTTTCAGATTTTCAAGTTGTTATTATTCAGAGTTATTTATCTTCACCGTAATCTTACAATGAAAATCCATGAAATCGGCGCGGCCGGAATAAACGCTCTTAAAACATACACACAATCAAAGTATTGTATAAATGTTGTCATTTAATTGTGACAAACCTGATCATGCTGAGTAGCGCGCAGTTCAAAATCTCTCTCGAGTTGTAACGCACGGAGTTGTTGGTTCTGGACCGGCGTTCGTGACGCACCTAGTGACATTAGTTGGGCTATCGCTGCATCCCTGGAAGTTATTATACATGCTGATTATAGCTATTTCTCCAATAACACATAATTAAATTCACTTACAATTACTGTAAATCTAGTTGTCAATGAAATATCATATAAATAACAATTAATACTGGTATCCGGATCTGCTAAGTAGCGCTCGTAGCGTGAATTCACTTGACATTCGGAACAGATCGGTAAAGTTAAGCACGGCATAGGTCACCACATAATATATACGCCACCGTGCTTCGGACGGCACGTACAGCCATCGGTCCCGGTTCCTGTCTTAGGACGATAGTCCTTAGGTTAAGTTGGAGGGCGTTGGAAAACTTCGATAAAAGAGTTGGATACATACTTGCACAAAAAAACAATTAATGAATGAGTTGATTTTGGTTATAATCTGAAGGTTTGAATCAACTAAGCTGAAGGTAGGTGGTGTAACCCTTTCCTTATAATGAGGAGAGGCTTGTGTTGAGTAGTGGAACAGATTGTGGTGCGAGTTACCTGCGCGCGCGCGCGGCGGCTCGCCTGGCCTCGGCCTGTCGCTCGCGCTCCTCCCGCTGCCACGGGTTGTGCGGCGCGCCGCGCCCCGCGCCCCCCGCACCGCCCGCGCCCGCGCCCGCACCCCCCGCCGGGTACACGGACACGGCCGGCGGTTCCAGCGCACTCGCCACGTACCGCTCTGCAACATAAAACATCAACTGAGCGTTACACTTTAACTTATACAGTTCAATTTAGTCCACTACAATAACATAGCAGGGAAATTTCGCTTTCGTTATGTGGTCAACATTACGAAATTTACCATCCATCAATTGCTAGCATTATTAATGTAAACTAACGAATAGAAATACTTGTACGTCTTTGGCTCACGAAATCACCTCACAGCTCTGACTTTTGACATTATGTCTGCATTACAAATGTTAATTATCGCTCGCTCAATAATAATAAATATATTTTTATTTCTCTAATAAGGTACAAAGATTACAAACACAAAGTGATTACAACAAAATAACCAAATAGCTGTTTCTTAGTGAGAGCTGGAGTCCGAACTAGGTTCAAGACCTGAATTACGAATCTCCAGGCAGTACTATACATTTATCACACTTTTGGTAAAACACAATTTAGTAAAATAATATTTAGTAAATTATATTTCTTGGTACCTGTATAAAATGTTAAAGTTATTATTGTATTAAGATTGTGGGTGTGTATGAATGAAATGTATGTATGTGTGTGTAAGAGACGTGGATCGCGCAAAGGCGGTACTGGGCGACTGCGAGCATATGTGTATGTTTGGGTGTATGGTGTAAGTTGCTAGAGAAAGCGTTTGCGCAATGGAGTCCATACTGAGTTTATTTTATTTTATTCATAATTTTTTTTCTTTTTTGATTTTCCTTTTTATTTTATTCTATTGTTTGAATAAAATTTTCCATCTCATCATAACTCAAATTAAAAAGCCAATTTGTTACAATTTTATAACATTCTTGACTATTAAGCGGATATGTATAAAATACCTTATTAATTTTATTATAAAGAAAGCTTTCCAAAAACTAAAAACTACGTTGCGCAAGACTTGTGGCGACTGAAGTAGGAGCATAAATTGCATGCTTACGTCTAACACTGACATATCTATTGGAGTTGTAGAATGTTTGTGCATGGGTAACAGAGATAACAGTGCGAATGCCACATCTTTTATAAAGATCGGCAGTGGGGAACCCGTAAGATAACTTCCAACCTACTTTCAGTAAAGCTCTCTGCGCTCGTCCTAATTTTTGAAGATGGGTCTTGGTGGATCCTCCCCAGACTACTATACACTACTCAGTTAAAGATTGGCAGAGGGCAAGGTATACAAGTCTCAGCACTCTCTCATCCGCAACGTGTCGAAGCTTAGAGAAGATGTACATCATCTTTCTTAGCCTAGAAGTGAGTGTGGCAACATGTGTATGATATGAGAGAGTGCTATCGATTTGAACACCAAGATATTTGACACAGTTTGTACTGGAGAGTGATGGGCAGTTACAGGTAGTGTTGGATAGTGGAAAGCAAGAATGAGCAGTTAATTTATAAGGTGACGGCCGACATTCGCTTATGTCTGATAATAAGAATGTCATGTAGCTTGTTTTCTCAACATATAAGGTTAGTATGTTTTGAGACAACCAAGTTTTGACCGTGTTAAAACCCAACTTGACGAAATTAAAAACTGTTTACCAGGAGGAACCGTGAAATAACAGAGCAGTATCATCGGCGTATGCAAAAATCGCACCATGAGATAGCTGCAGGCGACAAAGGTCGTTTAAATAAATATTAAACAATGTTGGACCGATTATGCTGCCTTGCGGAACACCATATGTTACAGGCAGTTCATCACTTGTCCAATCACCAATTTTAAGGTACTGACGTCTGCCAGTAAGATAGCTCTTAAATAGGGAAAGCTGTCTACCTCTTATGCCGATATGCTCCAACTTATCTATAAGTATAGGGACGGAGACCGTGTCGAACGCCTTTGCGAGATCCAGGAATATCCCTATGATCTTTTGCTTCTGGTCTAGCTTGGCTACGATATCACTGGTTAAATCGAGCACTGCCTTACTGGTGGATAATATATAGCAATAGACTAGCCGCCTATTGCATTGGGACCAAAACAACTGACGAAGTGTGGGTGTGTAATACACCTCTGCCGTCCCCTTCGGGAATAAAACCGTCAAGTTATACGTCACTTACCATCGTCGGGTTGTATCGTGCTGGCGGAAGGTTGCTGAGGTTGCGGGTAGGATTGTTCGTCTGATTCCATGTCCGTTCTTCTCGCGCCCTACGATACAATATTACACAATTATAATGTTTGTACGTCCAGACATTAAGTAGCGTGCACACTGTTCTATAGGAAACGCTTTAAGATCCGTACAGTGTATATAAAAAGAGGAACAGCTGTTATGAGACGAACATATGCATTATCACTTCTCGCAGTCTATTTCCAACTGTGCACTGCAGTCCTGAGCTGGGAATGGGCCCCTCCTAATTTGCATCACGATATACATAATAAGCTGGCTAGATAGGTTGGTATAAGATGTGATGTTCGTCTCGGCCCAAAGATACTATTTGCCCAAAGATGCTTTGCCTAAAATAGGATTGTGACATTAGAATATGTGTATACATAAAAGAATTTAGAGACTAAGGAGTCATTTATATGCTGAGACTGACCTGAGGTTTCGGGGCGACAGGCGGTTGCGATCGCTGCGGTGAAGGCGGGCCAGGTGGTAGCCACTCGTATCTGTTATATTATCAAACCATATAATTATAGCCATTGTTTTCTAATGTCCATTGTTCTCAAAACTCAGATATATTTTTGTGGTAGCAAAACAATCCGGATATCTAACAGAAGAGTACTTCACGTTTTATGCAAAGTCGTCGCATCGACGTCCCCATCTAAATTTATTACTTTCCTGTTAGTTCCTCTACAGACTAAGGCTTATTTTCATCGCCTCTGGATAGGCCTTATCTGCCAGATAGATTAAAAATTAGAACGAAATTTCTATATATTGTCTGTCCAATAAATTTAACAGATATTTATCCGACGGCGGTAAAACCGGCCCTAAGTGTCTAAACACTATGCCGAATGCACGCGACCGAAGTTCGGCATGATTACGCCTGCAATGCTATTTAAATTACTGACACATTAAACGACATTATACCGAAATTACGTTGCGTTATAGCGTACAGTTGACTTCGGTCGGGCGTAAGTTTAGCGGCAACTTTTTTGATAGTAGAGCACAAGCGTGGTTCGTAGCGCGAGCGTAAGTTCGGCACTTATGGTGTTTCATATCAGCCGCATACATCGGAACAACGACGTTACAAGTAAAAAGAAGTAAATACGTTATAGGCGTACCAAAAGCAGGACGCTAAACATAAGCCAGTTGGCAAGTCTGACATATGAGTGTGTGACGTTGCGAGCCGGCGTCATAGTGAAACTGACACATCTTGTCAACCGAAATTATAATAAAATATGGAGTTATCGATGTGTGCGTTAGTGTACCGTTTCTACGGATTGATTACTATGTAGGTAACGTATCTACGACTTTTCTAATATCATTGCATCGGAACGTAAAATCAGCCGCGCAACTTTGGTCGCATATAGACACATGTAGTGTGTTTAGACACTGTTTTTAAATATAGTTGGATGTTTGCCTACCTTTGTGGGGGTACGTGTTGATTGTGATATATTTGCTGCGCCTGCTGTTGTTGCAGTTGCTGTTGCTGTTGCTGATGTTGTTGCTGCTGCTGCTGTTGTTGTTGTTGCAGATGCTGTTGTTGCTGGTGTTGTTGTAGGTGCTGCTGCTGTTGTTGTTGCGCGTTTTGTTGCGGATGTTGCGGCGGGTGCATGTGTTGCAGCATGGGCGGCGTTGCGTGGTGAGCGCCATGTTGCAGTTGCGGCGATTGCTGTTGGTAGTGCATGGGTTGTCCTTGATGCATGTGGAGGGGCGGTTGGCCTGGGAAAGAATAAACCATCAATACTGTAATATTAAACGCCTTTACATTTATGTATGTTGTGTTACTCTGTAAACTATATTTATGTGTTCTATGTTCTTTTCATAGTGAGAAATAGCTCGTGCCCAGTAGTGGGACAGTTTATATACAGGGCTGATGATGTTAAAGATTATAATAAATTAGAGGATGCCCGCAGCTATGCAGGCAAATAATTTCAATTTATTTATTTCTGCCCGATCCTTTCTTAGTGCGCCCCTACGAATCCCAAGGATCATGCATGCCAAACTTCAGCTTCTTGCGCCCAATAGTTTTGGCTGTGGCTTCTCTGTCAGCCAATCATTAACGCAAGAGTATTTATTATAATTACATACAGGGTGTAAAAAGATCCTTAACGAAAACTGAAATCCGATGTTGTACCAATCACTACGAACATTTTTTACTTCGGCACCATACCTGGGAAATTACTGGTTCAGGAGATATTGAGGCTCAAAGTTAGTATGGAATTTTTCTAATTAGGTACAAAATCGATGCATTTACCCCTCCAATATGTTATTTAGGACCCCATAGATAAGTGGGTATTTCGAGCATTGCACGCGCGCGCTTTTAATTGCAGTTTAAAAATGAGAAAACTTAAAAAAAGAATCGTTTCCCAGGTATTATTTTTGGTTAGTATGACTCGGCATGATGTCCACAACGAGTAGACTTCGGCGTGGTGATGGGTCTTGTGACAGCCTGTATATACAGATGTACGTAGCTCACCCATCATGTGTTGGTGGTTGTGTATCGCTTGGTGCGGGTGTGGGTGCGCATGCGTGGCGAGCGGCGACTGCTTGTGGTGCTGGTAGGCGTGCTGGCGCCGCGACACCTCCTCCGACATCTCCGCTAGCTTCGCCGCGCGCGCACTCATCGCGCTCGATTGCTGACAATACAAATAATAACGTAAAGAGTTATTTTGATGTAATATGTAACAGAAAAGAAAACATTTTGATCTATTTTTTAAAATAAAAGACTTCACGGTTGGTGTAGTGGTTTAGGCGGCCGCCTCGCCGCTTGACACTGCGCCGAGTGTCGTGGATTCGATTCCCACACGAGACAACACTTTGTGTGATCCATAAATTGTTGTTTCTATTTTGGGTGTACTTTGCGTCCGTTAGTTGTATTTTTGTATAGTCCCCCGCGACACAGGAATCATTCTTAGTACGAGCGTTGTCTTTTGAAAATAATTATGATCATACTTCATCAGTATAACTAATTGAGATAACATAACTACTAGAGTAATAAACTCCTACAATTGACGTTCGAAATAGCGTGGCAACCAGCCGAGATAAACGACGTAGGTTTGAAACCAATATGGACCTTAAAATAAACCTATATTCACATCGATATATAATACTACCAGATATCGTGTCTGCGCCAAAAAACCGTCTCGGCAAATAACGGCTCGCTTGACAGCGCGATCGTATATTGTGTTTAGTTGGTTTGAAACAAAGCCAACGTCAATACGTTTCACATTGCCGCAGTGCCTAATAAAAAGTTGCAAAAACAATGCCCGAAAATGCAATTTAACGGATGGAGTATCTTACTTTCGGTAAGTAAATAAAAAATAAGTTATATTTTAAGCTTAGAATTACCAAATTATATCATATTTTGAACGAAATTAATGATTTAATCTGCCATAAAAAATTTTGACGCACGTCACAAAATCTTGACATGCCACAGATAACAGTGATAAATAACACATAAACAAACCAGAACAGTAGATGCATGGAGTCGATTTTTTTTGTAATATTTTTTTAATAATTTGCTACCGGAACATCGAAATTGGTTGTTTAAAATTAGTTAAGGCTATTTGAATTGTTTTTTTTTACCACTTACGACACCATCTGGTCCCAAACTAAGCATAAGCTGGTACTGTGTATACTAGACATTGGATAGACATATATAGCTACTTCTTTTTTTAAATACCTGCATATTATGCATAGAGACACCCAAACCAAGACGAATATTCATGTTCAAGCACACAAATATTTGACTTGAGCGAGAATCGAACCCGCGACCGGCGGCGTAGCAGTGGCTTACACTCCCGCGGCGCCAACCGGTCGACTAAACTAACTAGTAAACTTTTACGTTCATTAATATTATAAATTATTTTAGTGTTCTGCGCGAGTCCATATACGTCTTAGCCCATACCATGTAGTAAAATTCGAATTCTAAATTCGAAAAAATAAGAAAATAACGAAAATGACGTATTTTGTCACGACTGGTCGTAAGTATTAGATAACATTTTTATGATTTGTGACTTTATTACTCGGTGTCATGGTTGTAATTTGGTTGAACTTAAAACTGTTTTAAATCATTTGTCTCTGTTTGGTAGGAATACGGTCGCGGACAGATTTTAGCTAAGATTTTGTACGTGACCCGTCATCTTGTCCTAGTAGTATTATATATGATGTAGGTATATTCATCTTTTTTACATATTCCAAAATGACGTTCCAAAACGTAAATTTGAATGAGACAACAACTGAACGTCAATCGTGAAATGCGGTGTTCTCCAGTTGTAAAAATGTTTTCCCCGAAAACATAACGGAAAAAAGAAGGACCCATACATACATTGCTAAATAAATGAACCCTAAAAATATAACACACCTTTTTTGAGCAGTCGTGTAAAAATTGGTACTGAATTGTGTAGGAATACAAAGGAACAAAGCAAATGTTCTGAATATAAATATTTTAAGGCATTTTGTTGTTGATTGTATCTCGTCGATTTCTCTTAAAAATAAAGTAATTAAATCAATAAGAAAAAAAGGGAACAAAAAAATATTAAAATAATAATTTACTGCTTCGTATTATAAGAGAAAAGAAAAGTCTGAGTAGGAAACAAGGAATGAGTCCTATAATTCCGGTACCAAATGACAACGCTCATTAAGTTACGAAACTCCCGTAAAAATGGGAAATTCAAAATTTTATTTATTGACAACATCGTGAAGTTCAATGATTTTTTGCGATTTTTATAGTAATTTACATCAAAATGTCGTGATAAACAATGAACATAAGCGTGAAATAAAATATCTTGCCTCTTTATCAACGTAATTTGCGATATTGCACTGCGTATCTACCCTTTTTACGATCATTGTCTTTTCTTGACGACAAATTTGACACTTAATGAAAATGTGATAGTACTTAGTCCACGAACTTATAACACATGGCAACAAATCTACGCGCTCTTTGCTAATCCAGTTGTTAAATACAGATCAATGGTATAACTTGACTTGTAGCCGTGTGTACATAGATGATGTATGCGTGTGTGTGTGTGTGTACCTGGTGGTTGTGCGGCGAGTCGGGCGGGTCGGCGTGCGCGGCGCCGGCGGCCGCGAAGTGCGCCGACTGCGGCCGGTTGCTGCCCGTCGAACTGCGCAGCGATGACCATCTACACATACCAGACATATCACATCAGATGCTCAATTCTCTTATATCATACTAGAGGACGCCAGCAACTACGCCTGCAATTTTTTTAAATTTACCCATTTTGGCCGTTCCCGTGGGAATTTCGGGAAATCCCTTCTTAGTGCACCCCTACGGTCCCCAAGGAACATACATGTCAAATTTCAGCTTCCTACGCCCAATAGTTTCGGCTGTAGCGTGTCTGTCAGTCAGTCAGTAACGCAAGGATTTTATATATTAAGATGACATTGAAACTGTATTTTGAACGAAATGAGATTAGATTTTGATTTGACTCAGAATCGGTATTCTGCTAATTTAATTATACTATCGTCTAATTTGACTTATATTGTTTGACGTTGACACATAATTTCACAATTTGTTCAATTTAGGCTGATTTCAGAGCGACGCGCGCGGCACGCACCGTCGGCCAGCGCGTCTCAACAGCGCGTTTGGCGCGCGGGTGACTGTTGCACGAGTTCGCGTTTCTCATTGCAATGTATGCGCGCTTCGGCAGCGCGGCCGGCGCGCGCGTCTCACACGCGGCGCGGCCGAACTGTGTGACTATGAAACGCTACTACTAATCTAGTGTAATTGTAAGCGCGCGCATGTGGCCGGCGCCGGTCAAACGCGTGACTCTGAAACCAGCCTCATTGTAAGCGCGCGCGTGTGGCCGGCGCCGGTCAAACGCGTGACTCTGAAACCAGCCTCATTGTAAACGCGCGCATGTGGCCGGCGCCGGTCAAACGCGTGACTCTGAAACCAGCCTTATGATCTAATCACTCTATCATTCAAATAACAGTTAATTTAGGAGAATACCATTTGTGACATAAGTACGACGCTGTCTTTTAAATTGAAACTGAATTTTGAATAAAGATCTACTGAAGTATCACTATGCATTTGGACAAGTTTCATATAGTAATATCTCAGTCTGTGGGTCTAGTTCGACTTGGATCGAGTTGCGAGTCGTTTATCGACACGAACAATATTCATAGTAACGATCAGCTGAGACCGACCGTCGAGTATACATTGCTTACTAGCCTGTTTTGAATATATTTTAAATTATAATATTATTTTACGGATTAAACGCCTTCAGAGCATTATTAAAAAATAATACACCCTAGTGTCAAAGCGTTCTCTGTAAATGCCGTCATGCCGCCATCAGTAGACAACTAAGACACAGGGTAGTGACACTTTAGGATTTAGGGATCTTTTCGGATAAAAAGAAACATGTCTGATAATTCCTGCAGCTACAAATAGTTCCAAAGGAGAACACACATAACTACATCTGGCACATTTTGTGCTGGCTGGCCTGAAATTGTTCAGAACAGTACTTCACACTTCCCGACCCTCCCGTTACCAAAAAGTTCGTAAAACGTGCCTTGCACAGCCGCTAGTGACTAACGTCAAATTGGCCAACACAGAATGCTTGAATTTTGAGTGCACAGATGGCATAGTGTTTTGAGTGGGTGTCTCGTCGAGGGCACTGCATCGAGTGTTGTGGGTTCGGTTCCCATACGGTGCTGGTGTTACCTGTCTTGTAACGCGTGCTGCTGCGACTGGACCGTGGACAGGTTCTGGTAGAAGCCGTCGTGCTGCGGCGCCGACAGGTTGTGGCTGCTCCGAGACTTGCTTGGCCAAGCGCCCGGAGAACCACTCGCTACCGTCGTGTTCACCGCCGCACTGATGGGTTACAGTTAATTTGGATACGAACATAAAGTAATTATATTGTATTTTGTATATGACAGGGTTGATCAAGAAAGTACAATCTTTTCAGAATAAAATGGCGTGTGCGTATGTATACACCGCTATTTTTTAATTAGTACAAAAACTTTAAGGACAGATTAGCGAAGATATTATTATCATATATGTGACGTAAGAATTTCATAATATCAATAAAGAGTAAAGTTATTATCATTTGTTTATTGTAGAAAATCTCATTTAAATCATAGTCATATTTTACAATCCATTCACTAATTCATTGATAATATTCCATCCTGCTCATTCGCATTCTCTCTGTCGCACTTATGATGTAGGTAGCAATAGAAAATAAAATGAAGAAAAATAATAAATGTAGGTAGTTATTTTTTAATTTTGTTAGTTCTACCCTCTTCTTCATACTTCATTCGGGCGTAGGACCCGTAAAATTTATCGTTTAACAAGTAATTAAATACGGAGGTATGTAATTAGAAAGCAAACAAATATCAAAATAAAAGATGGTGTTCTGGACAATTTATCAATGGTATGATAGTACACTGGTCGGTCATAGTATTAGTATTGCATTTACCAATTATCACGTATTTTTGTGGACAGTTTTGAGACAGTTTTGGGACTTAGTGTTTTTATTTTTCAACTACATAATTATGATCAGTTAAAGATAATTAGTGCCCTGTTAAATTTTTTGTACTAATTAAAAAATAGCGGTGTATATGTATGTAGTGTAGTATTGACCTGGTGGGCGGCGGGTGCTGGTGGTTGTGCGGCGCGACCTGGTGCAGCGCCGGCGTGCTCTTGCTGGACTTGACGGGCTCGGCCGCCAGCCGCGACGGCAGGTCGCGCTCTGACGCGCGCCGCACCGCGCCCGTGCCCGCTGCCGCGCCCGCTCCCGCGCCCGCTCCCGCTCCCGCGCCCGCTATAACACAACAACAGAATGCAGTCGCTCCGTCTACCAACTTGTCCGCTAACCAAATACATCTAACAGCCAACTAAATAAGGTAGTTTAAAGCACTGTAAAAATAATGGATCTGTAAATAACAATTAACATTATATAGCAATTCCTGTATACATTTTAACTACCTTATTCTACAAAATAAAATCATGTAAACGACGGAGACGAAATTAATAAAACGAGTGCGAGTGAATAAAAGGTCGAAATAAAAACATTATCGGTCGACGACATTATATAAACTCGACTACACCATGCACCTACGAAACAAAGATTACGTTGTGGAGTAACGGTAACGAACAAAGTGTGCGTCCGGCTATAACACACCTATTGTCATGCGTGTGTGGGAGCCTTACACGGTGTGTCGGCGCTGACGTCGGGGCAGCTGCGCGCCAGCTCCGCCGCGCCCGACATCTGCAGCGACGACGTCGACGGGATCATCGCCACCACCCGCGGCAGCCGCTCGTCCGATACTCTCTCTAGACTCTCACTCCTCGCGAGCGACTCTCTACTCTTACCCTGTTCAGAGCTCATACTAGACTGGTTCGATTTTAACTTTATGTTATCGAGCGTTATCCGTCGAGGCTTTTTGTCAATTATTTCGTTGAACACGTACCCATTAGATATATTATCCGTGTGCTCCTCTGACGGTAAATTCGGTATTTCAAATTCGTTACCGTGAGCCAGAGTATCCTCGCTACCCCGTGATCCATATTTAGACCAGTCCTCTAGCTGTATCAGAATGCTTTTTACTTCGTCGTCGGACATTTTTCTACCATTGGTATCGCTTGTCTCCGTTTTATTATATTCAAATTGTATATCTGCCAAACTGGTACTGACGGGGAGTGTCTCTGTCATTTTCATAATTTTATCATCGCGATCTTTAACACAGAGATTCGGACTGGATTGGCAATTGCGTTTATAATTCTTTACGCAATATTTGAGATTTATGTCGTTGAAGTGTTTCGTTAATGCCTTGACTTTACCAAAAGCAGGTCTGTACTCGTCCGGAGATTTCCACGACTTCCGGTCAACACTATCTAATATTTGTTTAGCACCAGGATCTGCGGACGTTTGTACTTTAATCAGCTCCGCATCAAATTTATCATTATTCGTTTGATCAAAAGAATCTGATGTTGAATAAGTGGACGGAATTTCAGTATCCTCTGATTTACCGGAAAACGATGTTGACATACTAAATAATGCTCGTTTGAGGCGGCATTGGATATTACCTATTGTGTCACAGTCTTTTTTGATATCTAAGTTAAATTCAAGCTTTTTGTTACTAGGTGTGACTCTGAATTCGGTTGGCTCGCTATAGATGGGCGAAGACGGGGTCTGACAAACAGCATCAACAGTGTCGGGTTTACGATCAGATTCCGACTGGTCTAGGGACAAAGAGGGTAATATCCTACGTATTTTTGGCGTCGCAACTTTATCAGGTGGGCCTTCGTTTTCGAATATCAGTGGTTCAGAGTTGGGTTCATCGATGAAGGGAATCTGCTGAGCCTCGGGCTGAGGAGTGCGGCAACACTCACACGCACTCACGCACTCGTCGACGCCAGTGCACCGCCGCCTGTAAAACTCATTCTCTCTCGAGCGCGAGTTGAACAAATCGAGTGTTAGTTTAGTGTCAATTGGCTTCATTTCCGGTGGTAAATAGATCGGTTCGCCGTTATCACTAGACTGATCGTAGTTGGCGGGTGGCTCAGGGACCGGCGGCGGTTCTTCTTGCGGTGACTCCGTATGAGCGACGCAGTCACTTACATCATCACTGGTGGGATGCAGCTCGTCGAAGTCCTCGCAAGTAAATGTAAACACGGGTATAGGCCGGGGTGGCATCGCGTCGCACTTGAGTTCTATGGGACAGCCCGGCGTTTCGGGCGACAAGTCATCCTGCAGTTGGTTGTTCTCTCTATCCAAAGTAACTATCAATCTTGGAATAGAACCGTGGTAATGTGGCTGCCAATCTTCACTCTCGTCTGTACTAGACTCTGTCGACTCATCTCTCAAAATTTGACATCGGTTGTGACACGGCCGGCGACTATATCCTGAAAATTATACTTACGTGAACCTCCAATCAGCGTTATACAACGTATTTGCTAACAACCAAGCTAAAAACAAACTGAAAAAAAAAATATAGTCAACGTAAAAATCCAGCCAAATATAAGATGCACAGCTATAAGCTAAAATTTGAACAGACTGACACGGACAAAAAAAAACGCAAATAAAGAGTAACGAACCGAAGGACCGTCGTCGAAGCTGAGTTGAAAGAAAAGAAGCGGCAGTAATCGAGAGATGTTACCGAGCGTGTGGGTGTCGGGAATAAAAGGCGTATGTGTTCGGCGAGGTGTAATATTGCCAAGACATAATTGCCTGCGGTGGCGAGCTCGGTAAGCGGCGAGGTCGGTTTGAGCAGCGCGGGGTGCGGGTTGGTGAACGTGCCGGAGTTGCGCCGCGACCGGTCCTCGTACTGCACCTCCTCGTCTGTCGCCGCCGCCGCCAACACCAGACGTCAACCGTACCATCAAACATGGAATATTAATGAGGTGATTCAGTCAACTAAACCCACTGTGGCACGTGTTACTCTCGCTGATGACCCATGATTCAAGGTGATCAACTCTGTTGATAAAAATACAAGGTGACTAAACTAGATGAATCTAATTAGTATCACCTTCAGGGGTCTGTCTGGCTGTCCGGGAGATGGTCCAAGGTCATGAAATGCTCGAGGTAAGATATAAGTGAACTGTACCTTGTCGTTGGTTGTACGCGGGTTGGTGCAGGAGCGTCGCGAGCCCGTGGAGCATAGCGCCTTGTTTCGCCACTTCTAGAGTCACCGTAGGTCCTGTTCGGACTAGGTATTCTGCAGCCTACAATGATTTAAAGCTATGTAAATATATATTATTTTTGATTTTCTATACCAATATAAACTAAAATTATAACATTTTATAAGCCCTACACTTAAATTACCTGAATTGATTGAACTTACGGCACGTATACCAAGTACCAAATATTAATTATCAAAATTAATAAACAAAAATAAGTAATTCATATTCCGTTTTTTTTTTCACTTTATTCTAAGGGACTTTGAGCAGTGCTTGATTATTTCAGTATTTATACACCACTGTTTTTTAATTAGTACAAAAAAATTACGGGGCACTAACTATCTTTAACTGATCATATATAAGTAGTTAAAAAATAAAAACACTAAGTCCCAAAACTGTCCACAAAAATACGTAATAATTGGTAAATGCACAACTAAGACTATAACCGACCCGCGTACTTATAAAGTAAGTACGTACTATTATGAGTAGTAGCAGTAGTAAACTACTCCATTGATAAATTCCCCCTGTCTCTCTGCGCCCGCGCCGCACCCCGATGCGACAAACAGTGCAAAATTGCAAGCGGAACTGAGCGCATCCATTTTTTCGCTGCAACAGTTAATTGTTTGTCTACGTTTGCCCGACGCGATGGCTTATCACTTCACATCACGAGAGTATGTAACTATGTTTCGTGCGTACTTTTTGAGGGGAGGAATCGCGAGTGCAGCTGTGAGTGTGTACCCATGGACATCTTTTTGTGAGTGTGCAAAAGTGAGCCGGTTAGTGTCGAACAATTAAAACAGTGCATATTGGACGCTTTTGACGAAGTGAAAAGTCAGAAGCGTACTTCTCTCGTTAAAAAACAACTAAATAAAACGTGCCCGTCTGTGTATTGACAATGGTGGTGGACATTTCGAAGGACAATGGAAATACTTGTAAGTTTAGTAAATAATACCTACTTAAGTAAATAATAATTTGATGCGAGCGGCTCAAAATCGGTCTGTGTGGAGAACCTTGAGGGAGGCCTATGTCCAGCAGTGGACGTCTCGGGCTGACATGATGATGATAAAATAATATTTGTAAATAGCAGATGATTCTAACTTCATAAACACGCCAAATTTCTCTTTTCTTTTATTACAGAATACCTTTTTTTATTTTGATATTTGTTTGCTTTCTAATTACATTCGTATTTAATTACTTGTAAAACGGTAAATTTTGCCGGTCCTAAGCCCGGATGAAGTATGAAGGAGAGGGTAGAATTTAGAAAATTAAAAAGCAACTACCTACACTTATTATTTTGCTTCATTTTATTGGCTAAGGCTACCTACATCATAAGTGCGACGGAAAGTGCATGCGTATGAGTAGGACGGAAATAAGTACTATCAATGAAGTAGTGAATGGATTGTAAAATGATTAAGATGAGATTTTCTACAAAAACAAATGATTATAACTTTGCTATTTATGGATATTATGAAATTCTTTCGTCACATATATGATAATAATGTATTTGCTAATATGTCCTTAAAGTTTTTGTACTAATAAAAATATAGTGGTGTATGGTCACGTACCTTTTCTTGAGTAATGCCTACGAGTGACTGTCCGTCGACGGATAGGAGTTGGTCTCCGGCCGCGAGTCGTCCGTCCGCAGCCGCCGCGCCGCCAGGCACCACAGATTTGATGTAAATTCCTAATTTTGTTTGTCCAGCACCCTGAATACAAGAGAACATTATTTACATTAATACTTCAACCGACAGCCAATTTTATAGTTTATTTAGTACGGCACATTAGGCGGTAGCACACGTACCTATTATGTCACACAAAGTCTTGTCGCATGTTTTGTACACGCTCCACAAGCTCAGCGTGTGCGGCACCGTGTGTGACTCGGGCCTTACGGCGCCGCACAGGTACACGCTCCACACGCGGTGCACGTGTGGCTGTGCGCCAGGCGGCACGGCACCGTGTGTGACTCGGGCTAAGCTTACCTTGGCGGCGACGATGCTGAGCCCCATGCCGTTGGAGTTCTTGTGCAGCTGTATGATCTGCAGGCGCGGGTCGGGCGCGGGCGCGGCGCCGCACAGGTACACGCTCCACACGCGGCGCGCGTGTGGCTGTGCGCCAGGCGGCACGGCACCGTGTGTGACTCGGGCTAAGCTTACCTTGGCGGCGACGATGCTGAGCCCCATGCCGTTGGAGTTCTTGTGCAGCTGTATGATCTGCAGGCGCGGGTCGGGCGCGGGCGCGGCGCCGCACAGGTACACGCTCCACACGCGGCGCGCGTGTGGCTGTGCGCCAGGCGGCACGGCACCGTGTGTGACTCGGGCTAAGCTTACCTTGGCGGCGACGATGCTGAGCCCCATGCCGTTGGAGTTCTTGTGCAGCTGTATGATCTGCAGGCGCGGGTCGGGCGCGCGGCGCGCGGCGGCGGGCGCGGGCGCGGCGCCGCACAGGTACACGCTCCACACGCCCAGCGCGTGTGGCTGGTGTGCTAGGCGGCATAGTCCACCACGTTGCAGTGGCGCCACGAACTCCGCCAACCCCGGCGGTACGCCGCACACCACCTCCGCACTGAACCCGTCGCTTGGTATTAGCAGCCCCGCCCCTAGCCACTCGCCCTCTTCTAGTCGAATCTGTTGGAGAATTTAGTACGTTTTTAATTCCTATCACCCAGCCAGCTAAACTCAACACTGAGTGTATTTTACACGCTTAGTGAATTTCACATTTGCGACTGTTTAATCATGTGTCTACTCAACGCCGTCAGCTAGCATCTTACCTCTCTGCCGTCAGCTCGGTACAGTTCATCGGTGTGAGTGCGCACGTACGCGACGCCCGCCTCCACCACGTCGGGCGGCGCTAGGGGAGCTAGCAAGGCCCGCGCTTGCACCGAGTTCAGTTTGAAACACGCTTTCAACGCAGCACGTACTTCGTCCTCCGTACGGTATTCGCCTTGAATTAGTCGAGCTGGAAACGGCCATAAATATAATTCAAATCTGTTAAAGTATAAAAATCAATCAATCGCGGGCAAAATGTTTGAAAGTATCACATGACACATCAAGACATACACCGCTATTTTTTAATTAGTACAAAAAATTTAACAGGGCACTAAGTATCTTTAACTGATCATAATTATGTAGTTGAAAAATAAAAACACTAAGTCCCAAAACTGTCTCAAAACTGTCCACAAAAATACGTGATAATTGGTAAATGCAATACTAATACTATGACCGACCCGTGTACTATCATACCATTGATAAATTAGCCCGTCCCCCGCCCCGCCCCTCTGCGCCTGCGCCACGCCCCGACGATGCGACAGACAGTACTAAATTACTAGTGAAAGTCAGCGTATCTAATTTCGTTGCAAAACTTAATTGTTTGTCTACGTTTGCCCGACGCGATGGCCTATCATATCAGTTCATATCACGGGAGTATGTAGCTATGCTTCGTGCGTACTTTTTGAGTGGAAAAATCGCGAGTGCAGCTGTGTACCCATGGACATCGTATTGTGAGTGTACAAAAGTGACCGGGTCAGTGTCAAACAATTAAAACAGTGCATATTGGATGCTTTTGACAACGGTGGTGGACATTTCGAAGGACAATGGAAATACTTGTAAGTTTAGTAAATAATACGTACTTAAGTAAATAATAATTTGATGCAGGCGCCACAAAATCGGTCTGTGTTCTCCACACACCTTGAGGAAGGCCTATGTCCAACAGTGGACGTCTCTAGGCTGACATGATGATGATAAAATAATTTGTTAATAGCAGATGATTCTAACTTCATAAATACGCCAAAATTACTCTTTTCTTTTAGTCCAGAACACCATCTTTTATTTTGATATTTGTTTGCATTCTAATTACATACCTCCGTATTTAATTACTTGTTAAACGATAAATGTTACCGGTCCTACGCCCGAATGAAGCATGAAGGAGAGGGTAGAACTAACAAAATTAAAAAATAACTACCTACATTTATTATTTTTCTTCATTTTATTTTCTATTGCTACCTACATCATAAATGCGACAGGAGAATGCGAATGAGCAGGATGGAATATTATCAATGAGTTAGTGAATGGATTGTAAAATATGACTATGATTTAAGTGAGATTTTCTACAATAAACAAATGATAATAACTTTGCTTTTTATTGATAATATGAAATTCTTACGTCACATATATGATAATAATATCTTCGCTAATCTGTCCTTAAAGTTTTTGTACTAATTAAAAAATAGCGGTGTATAATAGCTTAATCGTATTAGAATATGTGGCTTGTCTGACTGTGCACCCCGGGATTCAAATCGAACCCGTACTTCCTGAGATAAGCACGTAGTACAAGCAAATTCTTCAACTTAATAATAATTGGTAGTGGTGCACTCACCAGCTTGGTTCATCCGCGCGAAGTGGCACTCGGCAGCGAGCTCGAGCCCCTGTCGCTCGGCCCACGCCGCCAGCACCTTGAGCCGCGCCGACAGCGCTGCGCCCCACCGAGCGCTCACCATGCCGGGCTCCGTCACCAGCTGACACCAAACATTTTACCGTTCATATAAATCATACGAGGCACTGTAGTCATCATCATCAGATTTGTTTATAATCTACGCCATTGCTAAGCATATACCTCGTCGCATAATGAGAATCATCCTTATATAATAGAAGATTGCAATTGAATCCTAGCTCGACCACTTCAACACCTATTTAATTTGTGTTTGAGGGAACATTGGTATCCAGACGGGTGGAAATTGGCCAGGGTTATTCCAGTTCCTTAAGGTGCTATGGTCTCGGATATTAGTGAATATAGGCCTGTAGCGGTACTGTCGGCACTTGCGAAGTTGAGTCAGCATTGTGTACTACGACACAGAATAGATAGTACTTACGTACAGAAGCATCATTTCGCAAACCAATTTAAAGAAATTGCGACTCTTGCTACAAAGCAACAAAGTGCAATTGAGCTCGCATAAGCACTCAGTGCCTACCGCGATATTCACCTGACCGTACCCGCTCTTTTCTAACACATAAAATCCATGTTTTAAAAGATAACAACAGCAGTGTATTAATTATCCGAAAAGAACTGGATTTAAACAAGATTGTTTAATGTATTTCATATTATCATTTTCCTCTCTATCAAATTTTATAACCTGTATTCATTATTTAATTTATGTATTTCAAACAACAGGTTGTTTTTGTCTACATAAAAGGTTTAGCATCTGCGCCGTGTGCAAATTACCATCAACGAATTTTCGCTGCTGCGCAAATCTACGATATGTAGCCTCCATTAATGCTTGCGTCTCGCTCACACTCGCGCGTCGTACATCGCTTGGCATCTCATTTTGCTGCAAAAATGCTCGTAATTCTAGTTCGCTTGGCGAGTGCTGTCCGAGTAACTTATTAATCCTTTACCCGCTTTTTGCTTATAAAAATATAAAAACAATGTTTTTTCACAGATTCAATTATTACTCCGATCAATTAATGTTTATATTCTATGGTGTATTTTGCCGTGTGACTGTGACTGTGTCTAATATATATTTTGTTGGATATTGTGTAAGTGTTAAATATGTTATCAATGACTAATATTAATAAACGTAGCCTTAGTATATTTTATCAGAATGTACGCGGGCTAAGAACAGAAACTGATACGTTTTATCGCCAAATGTCTCTAAGCTCACACGATATTATTGTCTTAACAGAGACATGGTTAACTGACGGTGTTTTGGATTCCGAGTTGTTTGACGACCGTTATATTGTTTGGCGCCGCGATCGCGATTATTTAATAACTGGTCAATCACGGGGTGGTGGTGTCATAATAGCAACTCGTAAGGAATTGCCCGTAATTTCTCAACCTGTTTTTCATTCTACAGCTGAGGACCTCTGGGTGACCATACGGTTTAAAGGCTCGAACTCACGTAAGTCAATTCATTTACATCTTTGTGTTGTCTATCTCTGTAAACAAAACTGCGGTTTATCTTTTTCATCGCAGTTGCATAATTTTCTTAGTAGACTGAGTCAGACGGTAATTAACGACACCTCTAGTACATTTCTTGTGGTCGGAGACTTTAATTTGAGTGGAATTAATTGGATTACCTCGTCTAATATTTCGCTTGCGCCGTGTAACCCTACTACAGCCGATGAATACTCGCTGGTTGACGAATTGCATACGTTAGATTTAAAACAATATAATGGTGTAACCAACCAACATGGTAGAATTTTGGATTTAGTTATTTCCAATGAAGTCGTTAAGGTAAGCGAATGTTTAGAGACCTTGGTCCCGATTGACCCCTATCATCCGGGTTTATTGATCGATGTAGAATTTGTTAATTTACCCCCATTAAAACAAAAGCCGCGATTGCGGTACTTGTATGACAAGGGTGACTTTGATTCAATTAATATGGAGATTGATGGGATTGATTGGGAACGTGAATTCAAAAACCGCACTATTGATGAATCCGTTGACTTTTTTAACACGACTATGTCTAGTTTACACCTTAAGCATATACCCCAAAAACCCATACGCAATCAATCTTATCCACCATGGTATAGTTCATCCCTTATAAGATTGATAAAGGAAAAATATAAATATTTTAGAAGAACTAAAACATATGGCAACTTATCTGATGTGAATACATACAAGTTACTTCGGGCTAAAGTTAAAGCTTTAGAGTCAACTTGCTATAAAAACTTTTTGAATCTTACCGAGAGTTCGATAAAAATGAACCCAAAATTCTTCAGGACGTTTGTGAAGACTCGGAACAACATAAATGCGATTCCTAGCTCATTTAGACACAATGACTCGATTATAATAACAGGAGAGGACATATGCGAGGCTTTTTCATCCTATTTCTATTCTACCTTTCTTAACCCCAGTAATTTTTCTTCTACAGATTGTACCTCTTCTTTCTACTCACTTGGAACCCGTTTCTGACATTTCTAATGTGACCGTTAGCGTTGACGAAGTGAGAAAATTGCTTTGTAAACTTGACACAACGAAAGGAGCTGGTCCCGATGATATATCAGCCAAATTTTTAATGAAGTCTGCTTCCTCTATAGCTAGACCTATTTCTATTTTATTTAAAAAATCATTGTCCTTGGGCACCGTTCCTAAAATCTGGAAGTCAGCCTTTATCACCCCAGTTCATAAAAAGGGACCTAAAACGGAAATTTCCAACTACCGCCCTATATCTAAACTTTGCTTAATTGCTAAGATATTTGAAAGAATTATCTATGACCAGGTTTATTTCGCTCTTAGTAAATCATTCAGCCCCTTTTAACATGGTTTTTTGAGAGGCCGATCCACTGTCTCGAACCTGATCCTACTTAATGATTATATTACAGATGCTATGGACAAAGGTAGTTTGGTTGAAGTTATTTATACTGATTACAGTAGGGCATTTGATGGTGTCAGTCACAGCCTACTAATTTCGAAGCTTAGCAACGTAGGGGTGCATCGTGACTTGCTCAGATGGTTCTCTTCTTATATTGAAAACCGATCGCAAGCTACAGTGCTTAATAATTACATATCTAGTTGGGTTACTGTTCCTAGCGGTGTACCCCAAGGCTCGCTGCTTGGTCCGCTTCTGTTTGTAGTGTATGTATGTGAACGACATAGATTCATGCTTTAAATCATCTCAGTTGTTGTGTTTTGCAGATGATATGAAAATGTATTCCACTGTAGCTTGAGGATTATTATTTACAGTAAATATATACAAGTGATATAGAAGGTGTAACAGTTGCAGCACCTTACAAAATGTAAATTATGTGTAGGTATTATGCAAAACCTGGCGATGAAAAAGAGTGACCGTGAGTTTTATTGCTCATGGTTCAACCAACAAAAAATCAAATTTTCAAGTTGCTCTCGTAAAATAAATAAATCCAAGTTGCTTTCGACGCGTCGTTAGTTGACTGTCACCGCTCGCGCAAACGGCGCAAAGCTTGCTAATAACGTGAATTTTAATAGGGAACAACAAAAATGTCTCATCACAAGTCTGGTGCAAAGTATTGCTCATTTAACGGATGTGTGTCGAAAGCAACTTGAAAATTTTATTTTATTTAGTTTACGAGAGCAACTTGAAAATTTTATTTTTTCTTTGTTGAGATATCCCAACGATTATGGTGTCAAATTAAAGATCTAATTAAAAAACCATTTTATCTGTTTGAATCATGTAAATTGGTCCACGCGTTTAGGAAATAACTAATAATTAGTATAGTGAACATGTTAACGACCAGAATTTTTGTGGTTTTTGTTCTACGAACTCAAATAGTGGGATTGGATACTTATAGGATAATTATTTATTATTAGGTACGTGGTCAAGGTAGATAGACGATTAATAAATATTATAGTAGCAGCGGCAAGTCGACAACCCGAGCGCGACGCGGCGGACGCGGGCTTGGAAGCCGCGCGAAAGTGTAGGCACTTATCGCTGTAGGTACGGCCGAGTGAAGGAGGCCTGACTACGATTTATGGACAGGTGAAAGGACAACTTAGTGATGAACATGGGTAGTAGAGACTCAAACCTGATGTGCTTTATGAATTATGCATGTCCAGTATTAGATTCTGAACCGGGTGCTCAGCTCGATGTAGCATTTTTTGATTATCGGAAGGCTTTTGACATGGTGGACAATTATGTTTTGTTAACAAAGTTTGCGAAGATAGGTTTTACTCCGGACTTACTTAATTTTTTGCTAGTTACTTCAGGAATCGGCTGCAATTTGTAGAGTATGCTGGTTGTTATTCTAGACCGTATCGCACTTTAACAGGGGTGAGTCAGGGTAGTAACTTAGGACCCTCAGAGTTCATTATTATGATTAATGACCTCCCAGAAGTGACCGAAGATGTGGATTGCCTTCTCTTTGCTGACGACCTAAAGCTGTTCCTCAAAATTAACAACACGACGGACCATAAACGGCTGCAGCTAAATATAGATCATGTGGCAAATGGGGGTTTAATAGGCTTGTGTCCACTAAGAATAAGTCGGTTTGATTGTAATATCTATAGATTCATTATGATTTTAAGATGTCAATAAAGTTTATTATTTATTATAAAAAGGTAAGATTAATGTTATTTTTAGGATTCTAAAACTAAAAATAATGTATTTATTCCTGTGACAGTGAACACCAATCAGAGAGCATTACGTCAAACAGTACGTCCGCCATTCATGTTGTTGACGTTTTAGTAGTAAATACAAGTAAAACGTGAACCTTTCTACCTGTCAAATATATACAAGAATATAACAAAATAAAAGTGGATACATCAGACCAGACTTCATTCACGGATTGTTATGTTTTGAACTTTATAATATCACTCAAACACCATGATGGTTTACAGCGTTTTCGTGTCAAATTCAAAAAGGTTTACTTGATACTTACTGAGATACTTGATACTTTTTCAAAAAGGTTTTTAAAAACCCGTAATTAGTAATGTTGCTGATCGATTTTTGAAGAAAAATACAGGTATTTCAGTTTAACATCTCATAAGGAACGAATCAATCGCTAATTACATTTTGGGACACAAGCCTATTAATAAACTACATTTTAACGCATCGAAGTGTAATGTTGAATCATTCATTCGCGCTTTAGGGCCAATGCATTTCGAGTATCAGATTGAGGGTCAAACTATACCACGTGTAGAATCAGTGAGAGATCTCCGAGTTCTATTTACCAAGGAATTAATGTTTCGTACTCACATACAGCAAATCTGTGTAAAGTCTTTTAAAAACCTAGGCTTTATCATTCGAGAAACTCGAGACTTTAATAACACATCAGCGGTAAAGTCTTTATACAGTGCGCTAGTTAGAAGTAGGTTGGAAACGAGTGCTATCATCTGGAATCCCTATGAAACTAAATATAGTCGCATGGTGCAGGAATAAGTTTACCAGTTACCTGTATATGAAACAATATGGAGTTTACCCTCATTAGTCTTATTACTCTTTGATGTATCCTACTGTTTTTGTGATAGGAATGGTGGGGTACAATAAGTTGGAAGCTAGGAGAGACTTGGCACTAGCCAAATACATGTTTTTAGTGTTTCGTGGGGAACTAAATAACCCTCAAATATTAGAGACAATTAAATTAGTGGTTCCTAATACGAGGCTGCGGCAGGCGCCGCGAGGAAAATTGTTCGATGTCCCAGTGGCTCACACTAACTTGTTCAAATACTCACCAGTCGGGCGCGCACTTAACGTCTCTCAGCGTATCGATATATTTAATTGTACATTGGCGGAATTCATAAGAGTAATATTAATGTATTTGTCACTTATGTAGCTACATTGTCGTATTGGGTAGATACATGTAAAGGCATTTGTATGTTGATATAAATAAATAAATCATGACCTAATCCTTCTTCGGATACGATCATAGTTCGCTGACCAAGATACTTTACTATTTACTTTAACATTATTCCGATAGTATCCCTAGACTTGATCATTATAATGAGAAAAAGCCACCAACTAAGAGGTTTCCACTATATGAAGAATAGCGTTGTATATAGTACTTACTTTATTGAAACAGACAGCGTTGATATAGTGGAAGAGGTGCGAGAACAGCTGTATGGTGAGCGCGGCGTTGACCCGGCAGCGGCGCAGCAGCACGATGGCGGCCGCCAGCGCCTGCAGGGTGGGCGCCGTGGCCTCCGTCGCGTCGCCCACCGCCGCGCTCGTCAGCGTCGTATATGGTACTTACTTTATTGAAACAGACAGCGTTGATATAGTGGAAGAGGTGCGAGAACAGCTGTATGGTGAGCGCGGCGTTGACCCGGCAGCGGCGCAGCAGCACGATGGCGGCCGCCAGCGCCTGCAGGGTGGGCGCCGTGGCCTCCGTCGCGTCGCCCACCGCCGCGCTCGTCAGCGTCGTATATGGTACTTACTTTATTGAAACAGACAGCGTTGATATAGTGGAAGAGGTGCGAGAACAGCTGTATGGTGAGCGCGGCGTTGACCCGGCAGCGGCGCAGCAGCACGATGGCGGCCGCCAGCGCCTGCAGGGTGGGCGCCGTGGCCTCCGTCGCGTCGCCCACCGCCGCGCTCGTCAGCGTCGTATATGGTACTTACTTTATTGAAACAGACAGCGTTGATATAGTGGAAGAGGTGCGAGAACAGCTGTATGGTGAGCGCGGCGTTGACCCGGCAGCGGCGCAGCAGCACGATGGCGGCCGCCAGCGCCTGCAGGGTGGGCGCCGTGGCCTCCGTCGCGTCGCCCACCGCCGCGCTCGTCAGCGTCGTATATGGTACTTACTTTATTGAAACAGACAGCGTTGATATAGTGGAAGAGGTGCGAGAACAGCTGTATGGTGAGCGCGGCGTTGACCCGGCAGCGGCGCAGCAGCACGATGGCGGCCGCCAGCGCCTGCAGGGTGGGCGCCGTGGCCTCCGTCGCGTCGCCCACCGCCGCGCTCGTCAGCGTCGTATATGGTACTTACTTTATTGAAACAGACAGCGTTGATATAGTGGAAGAGGTGCGAGAACAGCTGTATGGTGAGCGCGGCGTTGACCCGGCAGCGGCGCAGCAGCACGATGGCGGCCGCCAGCGCCTGCAGGGTGGGCGCCGTGGCCTCCGTCGCGTCGCCCACCGCCGCGCTCGTCAGCGTCGTATATGGTACTTACTTTATTGAAACAGACAGCGTTGATATAGTGGAAGAGGTGCGAGAACAGCTGTATGGTGAGCGCGGCGTTGACCCGGCAGCGGCGCAGCAGCACGATGGCGGCCGCCAGCGCCTGCAGGGTGGGCGCCGTGGCCTCCGTCGCGTCGCCCACCGCCGCGCTCGTCAGCGTCGTATATGGTACTTACTTTATTGAAACAGACAGCGTTGATATAGTGGAAGAGGTGCGAGAACAGCTGTATGGTGAGCGCGGCGTTGACCCGGCAGCGGCGCAGCAGCACGATGGCGGCCGCCAGCGCCTGCAGGGTGGGCGCCGTGGCCTCCGTCGCGTCGCCCACCGCCGCGCTCGTCAGCGTCGTATATGGTACTTACTTTATTGAAACAGACAGCGTTGATATAGTGGAAGAGGTGCGAGAACAGCTGTATGGTGAGCGCGGCGTTGACCCGGCAGCGGCGCAGCAGCACGATGGCGGCCGCCAGCGCCTGCAGGGTGGGCGCCGTGGCCTCCGTCGCGTCGCCCACCGCCGCGCTCGTCAGCGTCGTATATGGTACTTACTTTATTGAAACAGACAGCGTTGATATAGTGGAAGAGGTGCGAGAACAGCTGTATGGTGAGCGCGGCGTTGACCCGGCAGCGGCGCAGCAGCACGATGGCGGCCGCCAGCGCCTGCAGGGTGGGCGCCGTGGCCTCCGTCGCGTCGCCCACCGCCGCGCTCGTCAGCGTCGTATATGGTACTTACTTTATTGAAACAGACAGCGTTGATATAGTGGAAGAGGTGCGAGAACAGCTGTATGGTGAGCGCGGCGTTGACCCGGCAGCGGCGCAGCAGCACGATGGCGGCCGCCAGCGCCTGCAGGGTGGGCGCCGTGGCCTCCGTCGCGTCGCCCACCGCCGCGCTCGTCAGCGTCGTATATGGTACTTACTTTATTGAAACAGACAGCGTTGATATAGTGGAAGAGGTGCGAGAACAGCTGTATGGTGAGCGCGGCGTTGACCCGGCAGCGGCGCAGCAGCACGATGGCGGCCGCCAGCGCCTGCAGGGTGGGCGCCGTGGCCTCCGTCGCGTCGCCCACCGCCGCGCTCGTCAGCGTCGTATATGGTACTTACTTTATTGAAACAGACAGCGTTGATATAGTGGAAGAGGTGCGAGAACAGCTGTATGGTGAGCGCGGCGTTGACCCGGCAGCGGCGCAGCAGCACGATGGCGGCCGCCAGCGCCTGCAGGGTGGGCGCCGTGGCCTCCGTCGCGTCGCCCACCGCCGCGCTCGTCAGCGTCGTATATGGTACTTACTTTATTGAAACAGACAGCGTTGATATAGTGGAAGAGGTGCGAGAACAGCTGTATGGTGAGCGCGGCGTTGACCCGGCAGCGGCGCAGCAGCACGATGGCGGCCGCCAGCGCCTGCAGGGTGGGCGCCGTGGCCTCCGTCGCGTCGCCCACCGCCGCGCTCGTCAGCGTCGTATATGGTACTTACTTTATTGAAACAGACAGCGTTGATATAGTGGAAGAGGTGCGAGAACAGCTGTATGGTGAGCGCGGCGTTGACCCGGCAGCGGCGCAGCAGCACGATGGCGGCCGCCAGCGCCTGCAGGGTGGGCGCCGTGGCCTCCGTCGCGTCGCCCACCGCCGCGCTCGTCAGCGTCGTATATGGTACTTACTTTATTGAAACAGACAGCGTTGATATAGTGGAAGAGGTGCGAGAACAGCTGTATGGTGAGCGCGGCGTTGACCCGGCAGCGGCGCAGCAGCACGATGGCGGCCGCCAGCGCCTGCAGGGTGGGCGCCGTGGCCTCCGTCGCGTCGCCCACCGCCGCGCTCGTCAGCGTCGTATATGGTACTTACTTTATTGAAACAGACAGCGTTGATATAGTGGAAGAGGTGCGAGAACAGCTGTATGGTGAGCGCGGCGTTGACCCGGCAGCGGTGCAGCAGCACGATGGCGGCCGCCAGCGCCTGCAGGGTGGGCGCCGTGGCCTCCGTCGCGTCGCCCACCGCCGCGCTCGTCAGCGTCGTATATGGTACTTACTTTATTGAAACAGACAGCGTTGATATAGTGGAAGAGGTGCGAGAACAGCTGTATGGTGAGCGCGGCGTTGACCCGGCAGCGGCGCAGCAGCACGATGGCGGCCGCCAGCGCCTGCAGGGTGGGCGCCGTGGCCTCCGTCGCGTCGCCCACCGCCGCGCTCGTCAGCGTCGTATATGGTACTTACTTTATTGAAACAGACAGCGTTGATATAGTGGAAGAGGTGCGAGAACAGCTGTATGGTGAGCGCGGCGTTGACCCGGCAGCGGCGCAGCAGCACGATGGCGGCCGCCAGCGCCTGCAGGGTGGGCGCCGTGGCCTCCGTCGCGTCGCCCACCGCCGCGCTCGTCAGCGTCGTATATGGTACTTACTTTATTGAAACAGACAGCGTTGATATAGTGGAAGAGGTGCGAGAACAGCTGTATGGTGAGCGCGGCGTTGACCCGGCAGCGGCGCAGCAGCACGATGGCGGCCGCCAGCGCCTGCAGGGTGGGCGCCGTGGCCTCCGTCGCGTCGCCCACCGCCGCGCTCGTCAGCGTCGTATATGGTACTTACTTTATTGAAACAGACAGCGTTGATATAGTGGAAGAGGTGCGAGAACAGCTGTATGGTGAGCGCGGCGTTGACCCGGCAGCGGCGCAGCAGCACGATGGCGGCCGCCAGCGCCTGCAGGGTGGGCGCCGTGGCCTCCGTCGCGTCGCCCACCGCCGCGCTCGTCAGCGTCGTATATGGTACTTACTTTATTGAAACAGACAGCGTTGATATAGTGGAAGAGGTGCGAGAACAGCTGTATGGTGAGCGCGGCGTTGACCCGGCAGCGGCGCAGCAGCACGATGGCGGCCGCCAGCGCCTGCAGGGTGGGCGCCGTGGCCTCCGTCGCGTCGCCCACCGCCGCGCTCGTCAGCGTCGTATATGGTACTTACTTTATTGAAACAGACAGCGTTGATATAGTGGAAGAGGTGCGAGAACAGCTGTATGGTGAGCGCGGCGTTGACCCGGCAGCGGCGCAGCAGCACGATGGCGGCCGCCAGCGCCTGCAGGGTGGGCGCCGTGGCCTCCGTCGCGTCGCCCACCGCCGCGCTCGTCAGCGTCGTATATGGTACTTACTTTATTGAAACAGACAGCGTTGATATAGTGGAAGAGGTGCGAGAACAGCTGTATGGTGAGCGCGGCGTTGACCCGGCAGCGGCGCAGCAGCACGATGGCGGCCGCCAGCGCCTGCAGGGTGGGCGCCGTGGCCTCCGTCGCGTCGCCCACCGCCGCGCTCGTCAGCGTCGTATATGGTACTTACTTTATTGAAACAGACAGCGTTGATATAGTGGAAGAGGTGCGAGAACAGCTGTATGGTGAGCGCGGCGTTGACCCGGCAGCGGCGCAGCAGCACGATGGCGGCCGCCAGCGCCTGCAGGGTGGGCGCCGTGGCCTCCGTCGCGTCGCGCACCGCCGCGCTCGTCAGCGTCGTATATGGTACTTACTTTATTGAAACAGACAGCGTTGATATAGTGGAAGAGGTGCGAGAACAGCTGTATGGTGAGCGCGGCGTTGACCCGGCAGCGGCGCAGCAGCACGATGGCGGCCGCCAGCGCCTGCAGGGTGGGCGCCGTGGCCTCCGTCGCGTCGCCCACCGCCGCGCTCGTCAGCGTCGTATATGGTACTTACTTTATTGAAACAGACAGCGTTGATATAGTGGAAGAGGTGCGAGAACAGCTGTATGGTGAGCGCGGCGTTGACCCGGCAGCGGCGCAGCAGCACGATGGCGGCCGCCAGCGCCTGCAGGGTGGGCGCCGTGGCCTCCGTCGCGTCGCCCACCGCCGCGCTCGTCAGCGTCGTATATGGTACTTACTTTATTGAAACAGACAGCGTTGATATAGTGGAAGAGGTGCGAGAACAGCTGTATGGTGAGCGCGGCGTTGACCCGGCAGCGGCGCAGCAGCACGATGGCGGCCGCCAGCGCCTGCAGGGTGGGCGCCGTGGCCTCCGTCGCGTCGCCCACCGCCGCGCTCGTCAGCGTCGTATATGGTACTTACTTTATTGAAACAGACAGCGTTGATATAGTGGAAGAGGTGCGAGAACAGCTGTATGGTGAGCGCGGCGTTGACCCGGCAGCGGCGCAGCAGCACGATGGCGGCCGCCAGCGCCTGCAGGGTGGGCGCCGTGGCCTCCGTCGCGTCGCCCACCGCCGCGCTCGTCAGCGTCGTATATGGTACTTACTTTATTGAAACAGACAGCGTTGATATAGTGGAAGAGGTGCGAGAACAGCTGTATGGTGAGCGCGGCGTTGACCCGGCAGCGGCGCAGCAGCACGATGGCGGCCGCCAGCGCCTGCAGGGTGGGCGCCGTGGCCTCCGTCGCGTCGCCCACCGCCGCGCTCGTCAGCGTCGTATATGGTACTTACTTTATTGAAACAGACAGCGTTGATATAGTGGAAGAGGTGCGAGAACAGCTGTATGGTGAGCGCGGCGTTGACCCGGCAGCGGCGCAGCAGCACGATGGCGGCCGCCAGCGCCTGCAGGGTGGGCGCCGTGGCCTCCGTCGCGTCGCCCACCGCCGCGCTCGTCAGCGTGGCCAGCCCGCGGGACAGCTCCTCTTGGAAACACGATACTAGGTTGCTAGAAATGAGTAAAAAAAAAGCAATTATTTCCAACTAGACGCCGCCAGCGGCTTCGCCAATTATACGTGTGCGTCAATTATACGTATAAACCTTCCTCTTGAGTAATTGTATCTATTAAAAAAACCGCATGAAAATCCGTTGCGTAGTTTTTAAGATTTAAGCATACATAAGGACAGACGGACAGAAGACTTTGTTTAAGATGGCGTGGGATCCCCCGTGGGATCTCCACCGTGTCGTGGTGAGGAGGCTCAATAACCGTGGTTAGGTCACTCATAGTGAAGCTAAGCGAAATCCCGGGAGTGGACGCTCCGCGTGGGCTTGACGGAGGCCTGCGCAGGATGCGTACAATGCTGCGAGTGCGAGGGACAGTTCTTCTGTCCCTCGCACTCGGGTGCGGAAGGGAAGAGAGGCGTGTCGGTGTTGCGTTACCGCACGCCCTATCTCCCGCGACCAAATGGGGGCCCACCATTGTTGCGTCGCGGTGGGGCCGCAGAGGAAGAGGAGACGCGGTGTTGCGTTGCCGTCCTCCCTATCCTCTGCGGCCGCTGGGTGTTTTGGCGGCGGAGCCCAACACCTTCATCCGCCGCCAAGAGGGTTTTGTTCGGGGCCCGCCTGACCATCTGGCGGGCCAATACCCGTCGGGGGTAGCGAGGAATGCTGGCGATGCCCGACCCTTCGACGCACGGGTACATCAGGAACACGGGTTGGTTTTTAGTCATTAAGAGTCTGACAGTCCCCTTCGCGCTTCCCCCTGGGCGGAGGGAATCCATGAGGGTTTTCCAACCCGACACCAAAAAAACTTTTTTTTATACTATGTAGTGAAGAAATACAACCTTATAAAAGATTGGACGGTTTTGTCAAATTGTAAGTATTACTTTATAGGAAGTATACACATCAGATATAATATTTCTGCTGGTTTAGCTCGATATAACAGTATACTTAAACAACCTTACAAAATATTGTACAGTTTTGTCAAATTGTAAAAAAGGAACAATGACTCTGTAGGAACTACACATATCAGATATACATACTTAATATTATACTTCTTTCTAATTTAGCTCGATATAACTGTAAACTTAATCAGTTTCGCAGAGATAGAAATAAAGGCAAGTACAAGACATAATGATATGCAAGGAATTATACCAGCATACAGTTGACCTCAAGATTGGCGAACAGCCATGTGACATTGAACACTGTTGTGGCATGTAGTTCATTCTTTAGCGTCCGAGTTACGGCACTGCAATCTACACTAAATAGTGCGCCTACTTTGCAGTGCCAAGTAGACGGTTACTGCGGCTTTATTAGTAAACTGTTCATTACCACGATTTGGGTAAATGCCAATAATGGCATAAATGTCCGAACGTAACGCTTAATAAAGCAAGCGTTTGTAATAAAGCAAGATGAACAGACATCAGCTAAAGAGAAGTGTGAACAAAGCTGTGAATACTTGGCAAATAATCTGGTAATAAACCATAGAGTGAAGTGCACTGCCAACGTTCTGGAGGAGGTCAAGCAAATATTATTTTGTTTCGCCAGCTCTGGATGGTCATTATCATCTAGTTGGGTCCCAAAATAAAACAACATTAAGCAATGTAATTTTATCTGCCAAGTTATTTAAACGCTACTTAATAAAGTGAGGTGAAATTGGTTCCTAGAATTATAAACAGCATTTTGTCATAGCTAAAATTACAAATAATTTAATATTACGATAATATGTAAATAGAAAATTGCAACTCGCCAGAGGAACCGCAAGTTCTAACTAAACTCTCTTGTTATTTAGCTTAGTGACGCTTCGTTATCGTAAAACGTACAATGACAAATAATTTAATATTTTGACGAGAGGCATATATGTTTTGTGTCAACGTACCTGAAAGCGTTCTGTACAGTAATAGAGAGTAGGTCTTGAGCTTGAGTAGAGAATGAAGATATGTGTCGGTCGTATTTGAGGAAATGTAACAGTTCGCTAGCGTTCGTCATCCAGAAAGCCTGTGCCGCTGAGTCTGTACACCTTTCCTGTAAAAATATATGAAGAAATAATAAACAAACGTACAGTCTGAGATTGCTTCTCCTAAACTATCGGATTCTGCTTAAATATCGGATGGCATTAGACCTAGGGTCGAGGGCGACTATAGTTATGCACAAATTCAAAATTTTGTTTTTAGAACTACTTCAAAGAAGATCGAATTGATCGAAAATCGAAATCGAAAATCAATGCAAAGAAAATAGTTCGTTACTTTATTCAAAATTCATTTGATTGGGACTGGTTGTTTTTAATTACATCGCCTTATTGCCATCCAAATGGTAATAATATTATGTAGCTAGGTTGTTAAAAAAGTTACGACCCCGTTTAGTACAATCCAACGACAGTATGCAAATCTCACAAATACAAGCGAAGTATTACGAACAGCAGCGGCGGGCGGTAGCGACAGCGTTTTCGATGTCCGTGGCGAGTTCTAGGCTGTCACTACATCGGCCGCGGCGGAGTAGAGCGCGACTTGTACATCGAAATCGCTTACGCTGTCGCCACTGCTGTTGTTTGTGAACGGGCCCTAAAGGTATAAAACTGTAAAGTATGTAAGTAAGTAGTGACCTGCACGGTGGCATGTATGAGCGTGGCGACGTGATGTAGGAAGGCCGTGAGTTTCTGCGCACGTTCTGTCGGCGTCAGCTCCGGCCGGTAGTGGGTTGATGCTCGATACCTGCGCAATATAAGTATATTAATGGTCGATTTCAATATTCGATGTATCGATGGATTTCGAGATTCAAGAAACATATTTGACAAAGCTCCAATCCATGGATAGATCGGATAATGAATAAAGCAGTTATAGAACCTAATATTCTATTCACTGAAATTCATTTCTAATATCGCTATCGTTTGGTTACCATAGTTAGTTTAGCCATATCGATGGTTAATAGGTAATATAAGCGACAATTTTACCGAAAATTACTTTTAAATGCCATCCTACTAAAAAAAAAACGCTTTTTCGAATGCGCTAACTCCCATGGCTCTACGATGACTTTTTCGTCACTTATGCCCTAGTAAAAAACTGTGTTTTAGAAGTATCACTTTGGTATAACCAACAGAGTTTTAGGCCTTTATTGCCATACAGGTGCTTATACCCCTGTAAAGATGGCATCCTTTTTGGTTTATTGTCGGTAATATACATTTACTTCTTATTGGCTTAGCGATTTCAGGCGGTACCGCCTCTTTACCATTAGCATCTGTTTTGTGAGGTTGAATTTATGTCTTTTTACCTTTGTCATCAAAAATATTAAGCGTCGGTTATACCTTACTACTGTTTATAAGTTTACAATGCAGTTGTTGCTTATACGCAATTACTAAAATCTAATTTGCTACTGAAATGTCGTTTATTCCCTACTACTAGTTAGGTACTATTATAATACAACTCTGTCGCTTACGCTGTATTATATGTATGCAATTCCTTAAGTCTTACTTTAAAGGAGAACCACGTTGATTGTTATTATTATTATTTTAAAGTCATGACATTGAATGCACGTTACCATTTGTCCAGATAATACTGCGCGTCAACTATGTGTTGGATGTTCTCGTTTTCATCTCGATAGATAAAGCTTGATCTGTGGAAGTGCCACGTTACCTTTTTTTTACCCACATACATTGTCGCTAATCTCAATATCCTTACGATGTTTTGCTAAGCAGTGTATCTTATGCTCCATTACCTTTCGGCATATTGAGGCGAATCGTCACTTATCCTCCTTTACCCATTTTAGTTATTCTACAGACATGTGACTTATGCCCTATTACCTTTTGGTATGAGGAGATCAAATGTAGCTAAGTCTTCTATTCTCTTTGTTTTTTTCTGTTTATGTAATTTATGCCGAATTACCGCATGTTGCAAATAATGTCAATTGATCTAAGCGACATAAAATCAAATAAATCAATGTCTAATCAAATAAATAAAAGTGCCAATGAATACTATATTTTTTCTTAATTCCAGCGGTGTTGCCATTTTCTCGATATGAAAATAAATAAAAAAGGTATGTCAATTTTTCTTCAATTTCTAACTTTAAATTGGTTTCCTGGACAATTTAGTTTTTGTTGCTTATACCCTATTCCTTTCAACCGTCGATATGTTCGTTCTTTGTCAACCACGTGACATACCGAAGCGAAGGCCAATGCCAGTAACATAAATATTTGCACTTAGCGAACAGCGATTTCGTAGATCGAATATCACTTGTCTAGGACTTGCCTTGTCTTTTGCTGGGTACACTAGAAAGCGAATTAGTTCTCTTAAGGCGAAAGTCTTGAATGCAACTAGGATAACGCTAGGGCAATGATGATGATTCGTTATCATCAAAAATGATTCTAAAGTCCTTAAGCTACATCGTTCAAAATGACATCAATATCGCTTCAGTGATCGATTTATTCACAACAAAAGCACGTACAGACTGGCAATATGTATTTGTAAACGAAAACTGATTCAGTACATTAACTCTCAGGGTTTTATATGGATTATTGGATACTGATGGAATAAATTGGCAGATGATTGTAATTTATATGTTTGGAATACCAGCTATCTTAAAGTCTGAAAGGATTAACTGAAATTGAGAAAATCTCTGTACATATATTTGAAATATACCTAACATATATTTCAGTACAATATTCCAAATGGAATATCGCTATCCCTTCGGGTTGCGGAGGTCAGACAGGCAGTCGCTCCGTGGAAAAGCTAATATTCAGCCAAATCCGGTTAGACTGGTAAGCGGAAGCGGACCCCAGGTTGAAACTGGGATAACGCTAGGAGGATGGTGATTCCAAATGTAATCATACAGGGACATGGGTCGGTAATAGTTGTAACGCAATAACTAAAGGCCTCAGGATCACGCGTAGAGAGAATATCCGTGAAACCCTAAACATAACAAGAATGTTTCCTGCGAGGATATCCCGGCGCTACGGGTAATCCATGTCACGAGGGTTTACGACTCTGTTCGTGTAGTCGTAATGATCAAGTCATAAAATTGAGACAACGCATAACAATCCTAGTAGTCGAGGGTGCTAACATTTTTTTAAAACATCTCTTTCAGTTTTATATTTAACTCATGGTACGATACAAACATGGTATGTTTTTAGGGATTTGGATTCAATTTGGCACAGAGTAACTTTGAAGCTGAGGAAGTCATTATGGTCGGTTTTATCTTTCTCTGAAATGATCTAAGTTACTAACTATAAATCGTATTCGATTTTGGCACGTGCTGAAGCCACGTTTTTTATGTTTCCCATAAAGTTTACTTTGATCACAAGTCGATGACTCTACTGAGCAGTACAAAGTAAGATTAATGAGCAGTACAAAGTAAAATCAATGACCACACAAAGGGCCATTTTCACTGCTGTCTGGTAAGCTACCGTTAAATGAGTTCTTATTTTGCATTTATTAAGTAGATAAACGGCCAGTTTCTGAATTGAGAATTTCGCGTTGAGACCAATTTTAACACTAATTATCTCATACTTAATCAATTTTCTGTTTCACAAAAACTAGTTGTCCACATTTTGAGTATTTGTGCTTGTAAAATTTCAAATTTGACATAACATATGATCAACTTCATCTCAACTCTATATTCGCGTTTCTGAAAACATTTGACATTTGTCAAACCTTACTTAGCACTGATAAATTAAGAAAAAATTAATTATACAGCTTTGGCCTTTTAACCCGTGATCACGAGTAATATGACGGCCAGTATGTCAAATTGTCCACACAACGGTTGTCAAGCAGCGGGTACATCATACTGACGTCTACACAACAAGAAGGTCGTCAAACAGAATTTATAGAAAAAAGGTTCAAAGACTATTAAATGTTTGGAACTACGATTAAAATTCTCGTCATTTCAGTTCAGGAACAAATAGAAGGGATAGAAAATTAATCAAAATTTCGCCTTTAGGGCAACAACTTTAAAAACTCATTTTAATTTTATTTTTAATAAATTTATGTCATCGTTTAGCTTTGCACTGGTCTGATTTGATCATTTATTGATACGATCTGGTGATCAGTATCGGAAAGTGTTGGAGTAAATGAACCTCCACCAGCTTTTATGAATTTTTCGGTTTCTCATCTTTAATGTTATTGGAAGATCTCTTCTTCACCTTTTCCATTATAAATATAATAAAAGATTTCCGTGTTAAATCTATCCAAATAATTTCGCTGTAGCCTCCATGGAGGTATAATTCTATATACCTTCATGGTGGCCGCCATGGAGCTATATAGAATTATACCTCAAATATACCTGGCTACAAATATTTTGTATTAAAAAAACAAACTGACTTTGACATAACATACACGTTCCGGTTTCACTATTCCGAATTGAAAAAAAAAGCAACAAACTGTTCATTAAAGATTAAATAATCATTGAAATAATTTTAAATACAACTTTATTTCGACTCTTTATTTGTTTCCGCATAAAAATAATTAACTGACAAGTGTGCTTCTTTGTAAAATGTTAATTAATACGAATTTATGGTTCGTACCGGTTTTTTTACTTGTATTGGACAGTACTAGTGTTGTTCGGTTTGAGTTATTCATGATTTGAAGAAAACTCAGTTGAAAGTGCTTTGAAAAAATCTCACTCTAACCTGTGAAACAGAAAAAACTTAAGTTGACTTCAACTAGTTGAAAAAAATTCAACTGATTAACGGCCGGTTTCTGAATTGAGAATTTCAGCTTTCATCAGTTGAAAATTTCTGAACTAGTTGAAGTTAACTTAAGTTTTTTCTGTTTCACAGGTCAGAGCGATATTTTTTCAAAGCACTTTCAACTGAGTTTCCTTCAAATCATGAATAACTTAAACCGAACAACACTAGTACGTTCCGATACAAGTAAAAAAACTGGTACTAACCATAAATTCGTATTAATTAACATTTTACAAAGAAGCACACTTGTCAGTTAATTATTTTTATATGGAAACAAATAAAAAGTCGAAATAAAGTTGTATTTAAAATTATTTCAACGATTATTTTATTTTAATGAACAGTTCGTTGAATTTGTTCAATTCGGTATCTTAGTGAAAACGGAACGTGTATGTTATGTCAAAGTCAGTTTGTTTTATTTTTAATACAAAATATTTGTGGCCAGGTATATTTGAGGTATAATTCTATATACCTCCATGGTGGCCACCATGGAGGTATATAGAATTATACCTCCATGGAGGCCACAGCGTAATTGTTTGGATTGATTTAACACGGAAATCTCTTATTTATATTTTCTATCCCTTCGATTTGTTCCTAATAATGTTGTAATCTATTTGTTCCAAATATTGAATAGTCTTTGAACCTTTTTTCTATAAATTCTGTTTAACGACCTTCTTGTTGTGTAGACGTCAGTATGACGTAACCGCTGCTTGGCAACGGTAGTGTGGACAGTTTGACATACTGGCTGTCATATTACTCGTGATCACGGGTTAAAAGACCAAAGTTGTATAATTATTTTTTTCTCAATTTATCAATGCTAAGTGAGGTTTGACAAATGTCAAATGTTTTCAGAAACGCGAATATAGAGTTGATATGGAGTTGATCATGAGTTGATCATATTTTGTGTCAAATTTTTGATTTTACAAGCACAAATATTCAAAATGTGTCAAAACGATTTTTTGTGAAACAGAAAATTGAATAAGTAGTATATAATTAGTGTTTAAATTGTTCTCAACGCGAAATTCTCAATTCAGAAACCGGCCGTAAAACTGAAATTCTCAATTCAGAAACTGGCCGTGTGCCTATTCAGATGTGATGAAACGGTGAAACCACACCTTATTATCGTAAAATCAGGATTATTGCCGAACGTATCTTTAGGTCGCTTTACTTTGATCGAAAGAAGTCCGTGCGACAAAAGAATCGAATGTACAAACAACGAGTAGAAACAATGTTCGTAGATATAGGTGAACATTGTGAACACATATATTGGTTTGGAACGTGAATCGAAATCAGTCGGCGTATTCCGGCGAGTGGCGTTTGTATCGCTCATTCAATTGAAACTGGATCGGAAACACTACAAGAAACTTTGGGGAAATGTCGATATTGCAGATCGTCGGAGCCTGTGTTAGATAAGTACTAGGTACGTTCGCGCACCAGATTGCACTCCGTATTTTACTTTGCCTGTTATGTTGCGGCTGTTCAGAGCAGTTATATCTCCTATATATTTTTACTAACAAAAGATCCGCGGAAAAGAATTTAAGGTTACTCATTCAGCGGACGGTCCGTCCGTCCCCATTGGGACGAATTGACGTAGGGCAGTCTTATAATTTTGACATCTATGTAATAACTTTTATTCAGTGAATCTTATATTGAATTCTTACGTTATTTTAAATAAATGCTATAAACGTATTAAGTTAGCAAAAATAAAACTTCCACTTTAATTATTCAAAACTTCATATGCATAATACATACTAAACATTTGTTTCTATGTATAATATGTATGTATTTACAAAAAAAATGTATATAAGTATGTTTATCCATTATCTAGTACCCATAGCACAAGCTCTGCTTAGTTTGGGACTAGATGGTGATGTGTGTATGTGGTAGAATATTATATTATTATTATTATATTATTTGTACCTACATATTACTGTGATAGAAGTCTGCTCCAGTAAGAAATAAAAAAGGTTAATTAACACGCACTTCAGCTATAAACTACGAATAACTAGAAATCTGCAAGTCATTTAATACTAGCATTTACCCGCGGTTTCTTCTGCATGAGATCGGATAACAGCACAATATGTATTAATGCCCATGTGTGATTCTGCTATATAAGTAATTACTGCAAAGTACATATTATCAAATCTGTTAAGTACAAACACCGACACATCCATAAAAAAGAAAGAATACTATCCCGTTTAGGGACACTTTTCCATTTACACTTACACTGACCTTGTTTTACATGTGTGGATCGGACTCGTCATGTATATTTTATTCTATGTAAGTCTAAGGGGCAAAACGGCTGTGTCCCGAGGGCCTTTTAGTACTCCTATCCATCGGGCATCGACAATACGATTCGTCCCGGATGAGTAATGAACACGGATCTCTTGGGATATTAGTATTGACGAGAATCAACTAAACCTACTGCGCCGAACGAGGTAACAGGGCTTTCCTTTTATTTAAATTGCAACGAATACATTATGGGATGCGAAAGATAAATTTTACGTATTAATAGCTGCCTGTTTTCCATAAGCTTGTATGTTATAAATTATATGAAATGTATAATAATATCTCCTTTCCGCATTCTAGCTAGTCACGTATTAAGTTCTAAATATATAAGAATTGTGAAATGTATTCAATGTTGAATCTCTCATATTTTCTTATTTGTTATAATATACTATGGTCACAAAGTTTCTATACGAGGGTCAAACTGAAAGTTCTTAGAACTGGCCACTTATAAACAATATAATAAAAAAAATATTCTAAAATTTGAAAATAGAACTCTTTGCCAATATTGCTGAGTATATATTTCATTCATTTGTCATTTGTTTTACGATTTGGCGGCAAATTGAAAATTGTCTGTGTCACGTCAACATGAATTTAACACGAGAAAATTTTCGTGCAATGATTTTTTATGACTTTCGATGTCATTTAAGTCAACAAGAAAGTTATGATAGACTACGATTGGCCTTTCACGATGAAGCCCCATCTCGTGCGACTGTTTACAACTGGTTTAATGAGTTTAAACGTGGTCGCACTAATCTCACTGATGATGTACGTGAGGGACGGCCTTCTACGGCGACGACTGAAAATAACATCTGTGTTGTGCGGCGTATGATAGAGACTGACAAAAGAGTGACCTATCAGCAGATTCGGACAAGCTTAGGCATCGGTATGAGTCAAGTGCACAAAATCCTCCACGAACATTTAGCGGTCAGGAAGCTTTGCGCCCGGTGGATACCTCATAATTTGACTAAGGCTCAAAAACTCCATCGTGTGGATTGGTGCCGTAAAATGATTGAAAGATTTAACGGAGGTGACTCAAATGCTGTGTTCGACATACTAACAGGTGACGAAAGCTGGATTTACTGTTATGATCCTGAAACCAAAAGACAATCTGCTCAGTGGGTGTTTACTTTCGAGGAGTTGCCAACTAAAGTGAAGAGAGATCGAAGTGCGGGAAAAAAAATGGTGGCCTCGTTCTTTGGAAGGATAGGTCATTTCGCAACAATTGTGTTAGAGGATCAAAAAACAGTTTCTGCAGAATGGTACACTACCAATTGTTTGCCACTTGTCTTGGAAAAAGTTCGAGAGAAACGACCTCGCAGTAGGATCCTCCTTCACCACGACAACGCCTCGTCGCACACCGCCAAGCGAACGATCGACTATTTGGCGACATCAAACGTTGAATTACTGGGTCACCCGCCGTATAGCCCCGACCTCGCGCCTTGTGATTTTTATTTATTTCCAAAAATTAAAGAAAAACTTAAAGGAAAGCGGTTTATGAATGCTGAAGAAGCGGTGGCTGCGTATCGCGATGCCATTGAAGAGACCCCTAAGGACGAGTGGGCAAAGTGCTTTTCCCAGTGGTTCCATCGCATGCAGCGGTGTATTGACGTCAATGGACAATATTTTGAAAAGATATAATAAAACTAATAACTGGCTAATGTAATCAGTTTTTGATTTTCTAAGAACTTTCAGTTTGACCCTCGTATTACTTACCTAGCGCATAAGTACAGCGTGTATACGGGTGCTAATTTAAAGGCGGGCGCGTGAGGGTCGAGCCTGGTGATGACGGCCGCGAGGAACTGTGCCTGCCCGGCCTCGGGGAACTCCAGCACGGCCGGCAGAATCGCTTCTTGACACGGCCGGGACCCGCTGCCCACTACACTGCTCATCCTGATCACAACACAACCAACATTCAAAACTAAATAATTACATCAACAAAATGTTAGAAATCAAGCTTCATAAGATAAACAAATCGAATTAATATTAATAAACAATCCATCGAAGAAAATATAACTGAACGAGCTCAATTCATACTCGTTCGAATTTCAATAAACATAAACTTCGCCGCTCTGGAAACTTCTGAAAGGATTAGAATTCGTCCGTCATAATTTAACATCAAAGTAAAATTATGTAAGTAGTCACTTTAGAAGGTAAGGTTAAGATACGAATATTTTATGAATGCCGGGTGCGTTTTGTATAAGTAAATGAATAATTCGTGGTATTAATGACATTGCAAAGGAATACCTGTTCTCGTGTCCTGAGCCGCCGCTCTTGGCGCTGCAGATGCTCTTTGTCTCAACGTTGCCGTCAAGATCGAACGTGGTCTCATAATTGTCTTTGTACTGTGAGTTGGCGGTGCGGTTCACGCTAGCGCTCTGATCTTGATCGTTGTACACGGAACTCGAGTGTTCGTCTTTGACGTAATCGTCTTTGGAGTCGGTCAGGTGTTGTGACATGATGAGCGACTCGTTGTCGAGTTTGAGTGTGTTGTTGTTGTAGGGAGGCATGGTGTCGTTGGCGTCTCTGTAGTAGGTGTCGTGCGACACGGGACTCATGGTCCGCTGGTACTCAGTGTCGTTGGTGCTGTTTGCGTTGTTGTCGAGCGCATCAGGCTGGTGCGACGACATGGACGTCGGCGACATGGCGCCGCTGTTCTCGCCGGCGGAGTTCGGCGATCTAACGTAAGGGTAACGTACACAAGCGGATATTCGTGAGCCAGTGACAGAAAACATGCAAAAGAAAACAAACAATGATACATGAAACAACATAAAGTATACAGCTTTGAAAGTGATTAGGTAAGCGACGGGACTGACCGTGTACGAGTATACCTACTCCAAAACAATTAGTTAAAAATTAAAAGTAATAACAAAATGTTGCACTGTGCGATGAGTTGTTGGTAAACTATCGATCATACAAATAAATGTTGGGACAATCTACACAGAAATTAACTATAGGTAATTACAACAACGAGCGAGTGTGTGCTGTGTGTCCTCACCTGTCGTATATGGAGCCGGAGCCGAAGTGTTGCGACTGGGCGAGGTTCCTGTTAATGAGGTTCTCTTGCTGCGGGTCCACGAAGCGGAAAGTCGACACTCGCCCGAATTTAAGTAGGCAGCCGTGCTACGGGAAAATATCAGCCATTAATTGGAGTACAAATCGTAATTAAGAGCCCTTGAGCTCGCTGAGCTCTGATGTTAATGTTTACAGATTTTATAATAATATTCATAGAACGTTTTTGTGAGTTGATCTGTTAAGCTCTTTGTTAAGCTTTGACCTCTTTTTACATTTCAATCACTTATGGAGCACTCTGTCTGTAAGCAACCCCGTTACTTACTTGAAAAATCTAATAATATTATAGAAAGTTCAAAGACTATAAAAACCCGAATATTATTTTAGCAAAAATAAGCTCCTGTGTTATCGTTGGCGAGTCACACAGGTATGTGAAAAATGCCATTAGTCGTTGTGAGTGTGTACCGATGAAACATACGTGGGTGGCTTGATGAATATATTAGAAGTTAGCTTCGATTGTAACCCATTTATAAAAACTGAGGGCAACACTACGACCTTGAGCTACAAGTTTAATACGTGCCTGGACTGTGTTACGGCGTCTGTATCGACGTTGTAATAGCAAATAATTCACATTTAGCTTTACACAATATAATATATTCTAACGAAAATAATCCAGACGAATACTTTCGAGGAAATAAGTTTATTTTTATTTGCAATTTAGCAAATCCTGAAAACAAACAGCTTATTTTGTGTGGCGCACAGTAGTTCATCCATGTGTTAATAATTATATCTGTTTCTCAGAATATCGCACCTATGTATAATCCAGTTCTAAGTGTCTTGTCATCTTGTTACCTACTAATTGAAAATAACGCCATCTATCAGTGAATGGGAGAACTAGATGAGATTAGATGTATCGGTTGTTTAAAGCTGTTTCATCTATCCTCTAATAGATGGCGTTGGTGTAAATAGAACAATTACACAAATCTAGAAATACGTTACACGTTACCAGAAATTTCGTGAGTCGTCTCGAAAAGGCTAGTTATGTGTTCCGGCCGGTATAAATACCGCGTAAACGCGCGACACAGATATAGTTACAATTGAATATCGGAGCGATAATCATCAAGCGAAGGAAGTAAGTCGGAAGTGTTTAGTGGTGTTTCTAGTGGTGTAAATAGTGAGTTTTATTAGTGTTGAAAAATTAAGTGTGTGTATCTAGTGTTATTGTGTTAGTGAATAAAGTGCAGTTTTTCTTGCATAGTGTATATAATTTATCACCGAACCCCAGCTCATAACAATATAATCGAATGGAATAATCAAAGGTTTACAAAATAGTAAACTAATTAAGAAGATCTAATAATTGTTAGAGTTCTGCCACATATATAAAAAAGCTACCAATCTCAAAAAGAAACTAGCGAACAGCAAATTGACGTCCGGCATGTAAAAAAAAAGTTTTATTGTATTATAATAACATTTCATTGTATTAATCGTCAATTTAACGGCATAGCTGCGTAGAGTTTTAAATACTTTTTAAGCGAATAACTAACCGCTAAAAAGTACACCCAACTAAGTTTTAACGAGTCTTGAAATCGACGCTTTGTTATAACGTTTTTCAAAGTGTCATTTAGTTATGATTAATAATTTACTGTTTACTAGACGTCGCCCGCGTCAATTATACATATAGACCTTCCTCTTGAATCATTCTATCTATTTAAAAAACCGCATTAAAATCTGTTGCGTAGTTTTTAAGATTTAAGCATACATAGGGACAGACAGACAGAAGATAGCCTTTGTTTTATACTATGTAGTGAAGCGGAAACTAATATTTTTTTTCATTTACTTAATTTGAGGGTCAGAACTATACCTAATTATCAGCTTCGAGCTTTTCCAGTGCCGACTTTCTAAACATTACTGCGGCTACAGTATTGTCACACAGGTCATTCACATTTAATATTTAGTGCGGCTTATTTTTGGTGCCGAGCACTTTATAGCAGGCTAACTAGAAATCAATAGATATTAATAATGCCATTACGCTTCGCAAGCCTATTGATTAAATAGTAAATGCAATTAAATTGTACCTTCAACTGGAGTGTCCGTAAGAGGTAGGCCGGGCACTTTACGTAGCCTTTTTTCGTTTATTCTATTGGCCCCAAGATTTATTACATTACGGTACAAAGTAATTCGTGTTTTACACCGAAATCGAATAGTCGAACGTGTATCGAAATCGAATAGACCTGCTATGGTTAAAATGTTTAGATCTAAAGGTCGACAGAATATAAATTCAGTGCTTAAAACATCTCTCCGTTATTGATTTACTAAATAAAACACACCTGCAATTATTTTCGTTAATAAATATCAATGAGATCGCCACTGACTTCATATGCCAGAACTGATTAAGTTTTAACGTACGAGGGGAGTTCAATGTATTCTCGGTATAGGTATGAAGGAAAAGGCGGAAAATTCTGAATAAATTTTATTTTTCTATATACTCCCCTAACATCTCAATACATTTATTTGTTCGTGAAAGTAACTTTTCAATTCCCTCTGAAAAATATTTTCTTCATGGCCCGAAAAATGTTCGTTTATTGCTCCCTTCAACTCTTCATCGTCCGAAAAATGCTTTCCACGAAGGTCTTTTTTTAAGATTAGGGAATAGATAATAATCACTAGGGGCCAGGTCCGGACTGTAGGGTGGATGATTGATTTCTTCAAATCCGTACTCCCACACAGCAGCCTGGGCAAGGCGCGCCTTGTGAACCGGCGCGTTGTCGTGAAGCAGCAACACACCTGCGGTTAATTTTCCACGTTTTTTTCTTTAATTGCCTCCTTTAAATTACGCAGGGTGGTTGCGTATGATGCAGCAGTAATACTTTGACCTTTTTTGTGTACTCGATTAGCAAGATTCCCTTAGAATCCCAAAACACCGTGGCCATGAGCTTTCCTGCGGACGGAGTGACTTTGAACTTCTTCGGTGGGTCTGATCCTTTTTTGTGCCACTGCATAGACTCTTGCTTGCTCTCAGGGTCATAGTGATGAACCCACGTTTCGTCACCAGTAACAATCCGATCGAAAATACTTTGCGGATTTTCACCACAGAGGTCCAAAAACTCCTTACAACAGTCAACTCGCACTTGTTTCTGTAGCGCGGTGAGCATTCGCGGCACCCATCTTGCACTGACCTTTGACAAATTCAGGCGCTCATGAAGGATTGTGTAAATGGTACCCACGGATAGCTTAGTCATTTCTGCTAATGTTTTCACTCTTACACGGGCATCTTCAAGTACAAGTTTTTCGACTAATTTGACGATTTCTTCAGTAGCGGCACAAATTGGCCCACCAGCGCGGGGGTCGTCTTCAATGCTCTCTCTACCCCGTTTGAATTCACTTGACCACTTCTGAATTGTAGATAATGAAGGCGCAGAATCTTGGTAAACAGCCACCATTTCTTCATGGATAATTTTTTGAGTTTTTCCTTGTTTTGTGAGGAATTTTATCACTGCACGATGCTCGATTTTTTTCATCATTGTCGAATCAGTCATCGTAGTTGTTTTTTCGCAATGATATCTTGAATACTAATGGTGGCAATTAAATGAAATTTTGTATTTGTACCCTCAAAGAGTGTCATTAACTAATGAGATAATTATATTACCCTTATCATTAGTATATCACCTCGATACCGAGAATACATTGAACTCCCCTCGTATAGGTAATTGTTTTAAGTTACAACCAGATGATTTTCCAGAATTCACATTACATTTAAAAAGAAGTCAGGTTGTGGAAAAGAATACTCTAGAAGTCTAGACGATCTAGACATGTTTCCCAACCTAGTAGTAGTGAAGTAATTCCATTCCAGAATTACCGTAGAAACTGTGTTCGCTAATGAAAGTAATGAAACCAGCCACATTAACGTCACAACGTGAACACTCACACACAAGTTTTCTCTACATTAAGCAGCTCAAACAATGTGTTCGTTTGTGTATTATGAAGCGCAGCTGACGCAAACGTAAAAATATATTTAAGTAGCAGAAAAGCGGCTTCAGCTTTCTAAGACAACATTCGAGTGAAATGTCATACTACGGAAACGGACGTCTTTATGTTAAGTGCACAATAAAAGGCGATATAACGAATCCATGAAATAGAAAGCTTTTATTCCATATAACTTGAATATACAGACAAAGAGCACTTGGTCTAAAATTTCGCCTAAGTACGTTTTCGGACTTTAAGGTATTGTCCGCAGTGCAGAGTAATCCCTGTAACGCTACACATTTACAAACATACAATTTACGGACAGAAAGTATCCCCTGAGATACTATATTTATTTTTGGATCACACTTTATTTTATATACTCATAGAATTATACGGAACAAGGTATAAGCATAATACAGTAAATATGTTAGAAGGACGTGTGGCTCATATATGAGAAAGTCTAAAATACTTCTACAAAAATAAACTAGTTTATTTTTGTTTCTTGATATAATATAATTAGTACACATCAGCCTTGTTGCTGAACTGTGTCACTGCTGGTCACTGACCTCAACCTAACCATGAAAAAAAGTTACTACATAATAATTATTATATATTTTTGAACTTCTTTGGCTGTCACGTCAATATACACGAGTCAATATAAATCGTTCAGCTAAGCCTCTGCACAGCTTCATACTAAACTTTTCACTTAACCATCGGCACAGAGTGATAGCTGTAACAACATATTGTATGCCTCGTCAACACTGCTTGTAAGTATACCATATTCATCATTAATAGCGTCTATCCGTTGCAGTATCAGGGGACGTAGGCTTCCTTCACTAGATAATATACTCATCATATGTCCTTAACTAAGCACTACAGCTAAACTCTACTTTTACTAGATTTAAGTTACTTTCAATATAAATAATGCAGTTGAAATAAGGCATGAAAATACCGGTATTTTTAATAGCCTAAGTAGTTTATACGCTAAGAAACTGTGTGTACACTGTACAGTTTGGCGTTTCTATAGTTTGTTTAAAAGTGTTTTTCCTTTCTTTTTTCTTTTCAAATTAAAAAAGGAATGTTATTAGTTGAATGGATAGTTTCAGTGCTGTCTGATAATTAGGGTTCCGTACCTCACAAGGTAAAAAAAGGAACCCTTATAAGATCACTTTCTTGTCCGTCTGTCAGTCTGTCTGTCTGTCCGTGTGTCACCACCGATTTTCTCAGGAACTGGACCTAGCAAATTGAAATTTATACCAGATACTGAGGTCTATGGTTCCTATTAGGTGTATAAAAATCAGGGTCCTGGGTCAACCCAATAAAAAGATGTGGTCAACATTCGATTTTTGCGAAAACCAGTACCAAAATTAACCTTAATTTTCAACTTTTTTTTTTAATTTTCGGAATTTTTCCTTTACTTGTGCTGTAAGACCTTGGTTTTAACCAAAATTGACAATTCCAGGACAACCGTAGGTACCCTATAGGTTTTGGGTCGAAAAGCTATATGGTAGTTCCCGTTGAACTAGAATCACGAAATTTGGCCAAAAGCAGGGTCTTATAGCACAAATAAAGGAAAAATTACAAAATATTGAAAAAGTGGAAAATTTAAGAGTGTCCCCATACATACATAGTGGACTCCATTTAAGATAGTCCTCTAAGTTGCATGGGCGCTCATACATTTAGAGGACTAGCGTAATTAGCACCAACCTCAAATAAGGTAAAATGCGTACGGAACCCTCGGTGCGCGGGTCAGACTCGCACTTGCCCGAATTTTTTCATATAAAATTACTTCGTCAGATAACTCTTCCAGATTTCGTGTCCATTTCGAATTCATCTGAAAGATACGGCCTATCCAAAGGCGAACTGAATTGGGCCTAAATATCGACTCTGTAAATGCATGTTCAGTAAACGGCAACAGTCGTGAGTAAAATTCGAAATGTTTTCAAACAATTCTGATCTCTGTTGTGCTGCATTAAATGACAGCTGTCAATTGCGCCCGCGACTCGCACCGGCCGGTGTATGTCTATTTCGAGCCTATCTCGTGCATATTCAATAGGTGTAGGTAGAGTAGTGTGGTTACCTGTAATCGTTGCGAGTGCATGATCCTGCGTCCGTTGACGTAGACGTGCGCGTCCGCGTGCAGCGGCGTGACGGAGTAGCCGCCGCCCTCTGCCGGCGCCACCACGCAGTGTCGCGGCTGGATCGACGGACCGTACAGCTGCAGGGTTGTGCCGTTGCCTGAACCCACCTACACCAACAATATTACATTCAATATAGCTTTATTTTCAAACAAACTTTCTTCCCCTAATTTACCCTCAAGGAAGTAGATTAAAATTGCTCTTTTTCGTGGCAATCCACTTCCAAAAACATGCAGCTTTTTTGTGTATCCTCTTTCAAATTGGATCCCTGAGTTGCAAAAATATTATGTTCTTAGCAGAACTTATAGAACATGCTTTTTATAATACAGCCGGATTTGCCCACCAAAATCTAGGAAGTTACGAGGAAATCACCAACATAAATATTTTTCAGGAAAGTTACACGACCATGACGATGCTCAAAAATATTTGACAAAACTTTTATAAGAAGCTAGCAAATATACTATATTTTATTCTTTATTATATAGTCTGTACATTTTGTTTCCGACCCGTTTGTTTACCAGCTAGTGTCTGACCGGTTATCGGTTTAAATCGAGGCAGACATGCAAAACGAACATCAGACTTTTGCTGTCTCTCGTTACTTGTCTGCAAGCGTCGACATGTTTTCAACTAGTCATTCTAGAAAACCATTAACTGTTTTGTTGCTACCACTAATGTTATTTTTTATAAAAGAAGAGAAATCTTGTGTGTTGGAAATACGTAGGTCCAAAGCAAATCATCGCTATAATAGTCCGCAAGACATGGACTTTTCAAAGCGAGAGTCATTAATGGGCACAATACACTTCCCCTTAACATACATAAATTATTCAAAGTTTGAACGAGCGCACACTTTGAAGCGACAATGTATAAATTCATAAAACTCTGTGCTGAAACGTCGCGTTAACAACATAATTTAATTGTCCTCGAGGTGAAAACTGTGCTTTGGAAGTACAGCTAACTGCTTTGAATGTAAAAAGTTTATTTTTATTTTAAAGAATATGAAATTTTGTTTGTAAGAAGAAGTTTTCTCTCGAAAATTAGCTTTTTATACTACCCATGTGGGTGTCGTATGTAGTATTAGCGCATCTGGTCTGATTTAAAATTTATAAATAAATGTCCAAAAAGTTTTCTGTCCTGTGACACCCACGCTTCGCAATTTATATTTAGGGTTTGCCGACCAAAATCCGCACGAAGAGATACGACTAAATCTATACCAATATTATAAAGCCGAAGAGTTTGGTTTATTTGTTTGGTTGAACGCCCTTATCTCAGGAACTACTGGACCAACTTGAATAATTATTTTTGTGTTGGGTACCTCATTTATCAAGGAAGTGTACCAGCTGTATAACACCAATCTATGAGTACGCGGGTGCAGACAAGTAGCCCTAAATAACGCGAGTGTAACTGCGGGCTCAGCTAGTAAAGGAATAAAATGTGGGTAGTAACATCTTGCTTGCACACACCGAGCGACATGCAATCAGGAATACTTGCACCTTTACGTCGATCTTCAGTAAGATTATGGTATTGTTACGAATTGAAAATAACGCCATCTATCAGTGAATGGGAGAACTACATGAGATTAGATGTATCAGTTGTTTAAGGCTGTTTCATCTATCCTCTAATAGATGGCGTAGGTGTAAATAGAACATTTACGCAATTCTAGAAACACCTTACATGTTTCCAGAAATATCGTGAGTCGTCTCGAAAAGCCTAGTGATGTTATCCGGCCAGTATAAATAGAGCGAGAGCGCGCGAGTCAGGACAGTAACAATTGAATACGGAAAGCGATCAACATCAAGCGAAGGGAAATAAGTCGGAAGTGTTTAGTGTTATTGTGTTAGTGAATAAAGTGCAGTTTTTCTGGCATAGTGTATATAATTTATCACGAACCCCAGCTCGTAACAAATTGGTGTCAGAAGAAAGGGATAAATTATGCCGGTTATGCCGAAGGAAGAAACTGACGGAGTGCGTACCAGGAACCAGCGCCAGCAAGACCTGGACCAGAGACGCTTCGGAGACGTTCCTTCTCCATCGTCTGGTGGATTAGGCGACTCCGCGGCTGCAGTGGAGCCTGCAAGCGCACACTCCATGGCGGTGCCCGACATCGCGGCTCTGATGGCGTTCATGCAGGAGCAGGCCCGCCGTCAAGAGGAGCACGCGCGCCGCATGGAAGAACAGCGACAGCGCGACAAGGAGGAGCAGGCTCGCCGTCAAGAGGAGCAGGACCGCCGTCAAGAGGAGCAGGCTCGCCATCAAGAGGAGCACGCGCGCCGCCTAGAGGAACAGCTGCAGCGCGACAAGGAAGAGCAGGCTCGCCGTCAAGAGGAGCAGGACCGCCGTCAAGAGGAGCAGGCTCGCCGTCAAGAGGAGCACGCGCGCCGCCTAGACGAACAGCTGCAGCGCGACAAGGAGGAGCACGCCCGCCGTCTGGAGGAACAGCTGGTGCTCATGAAAGAGCTCAGCGCCACAGTGGGGAAGGACTTGAAGGCGGTCAAGGAGGAACTTCAGCAGCACGAGGCCCGTATCAGCGACGTAGAGATGCTCGTGCACGACAAGCTTGAGACTCGCGTCGCCTCTATAGAGAAGCGTGTACATGACCACCACGAGACCTGTGTTGCTGAAGTGGAGAAGAAATTGCGTGGGCTCGAAGTAACACCAGCGGCTGTAGCGCCCTCACCTCGTGGATTTAAGGTTCCACCATTTGATGGCTCGTCATCATGGTCTGCATACAAGATCCAGTTCGAGGCTGTGATGCGATCGAATGGGTGGACCAAAGAACAGGCCTTAACCGGCCTAACCTTGGGCCTTCGCGACCGGGCCTTGACAGTGTTGGAGGCACTCGGGCAAGACGTCACCTACGAAAAGCTCCTGGAGGCGCTGGAGGCGAGATACGGTGATGCGCACCTTGAACACGTTTATCGTGCTCAGCTGAAGGACAGGACACAACGCACCGGAGAAACTCTGCAGCAGTGGGCTCTAGAGGTGGAAAACCTGGTCAGGAAGGCATACCAGTCGTCGCCTGCGCTTATTGACGGGAACCTCGTACAGGCGTTTACGGATGGGATCCGGGACCTGGAGGTAAGAGCAGCAGTGAGGCTTGGGCACTTCAAGGACCTCAAGGACGCTCTAGCCCACGCTCTGGAGGTGGAAGCAGTGCGACGCGACGATCGAGGTCACCGCATCAGGGAAGTTGTGTCGTCACCTCGGTGCTACAACTGCGGAGAAAGAGGCCATATTCGCTTGAGCTGCCCAAAGCGTAGGCAGCCTGGTGACACCCTGTCTCCACAAAAGGGGTCGCCTGATGTGCCTGCCAGGCAGCGAGAGCAGGGAAACGAGTAGAAGCCAGGACTGCGGGGCGGGTGCTGGCTGGTAATGGAAGAGCCCCAAGTATCTCGATCTCGCAATCATGCGACGGGAACAGCCTGATTATCGAAGGCGAAATTAACAGAACACCATGCAAGCTGACATTGGACACGGGTGCTTCTCGGACAGTCGTCGGTTTCCATCTGGCAAGACGGGTTCTTCGGGGCTGCTTCAGGAACAATGAATGTGTGAATCTGAGAACAGCTACCGGTCAGCATATAACCGTCCGAGGTGAAATGGAGGTGGATCTGAAGCTAGGCAACAAAATTTACCGTCACAAGGTCATCGTGGCCGATATAGTGGACGACTGCATCTTGGGCCTAGACTTCATGCGGAAGTATCGCTGCGAGATCGATGTTAACCAGGGAGTCTTGAAGTGTGGCTCGGAAGAAGTCTTCATGGAAGGTGCAACTTCAGGAAAAGTGTACTGCCTGAAGAATGTCATTCTTCACCCGCGGTCGGAAACGGTTGTACCAGTTTGTCTACCAGGGAATTCTGGTCGAGGGAACCGCTGCGTACTAATCGAAGGCCTAGAGAAAGAGGCCTCGTGGAAGATTGCACGAACGTTGGTAAGGGGTACCAAAGTTTCATCAGTACGCGCACTGAATGCAAGTGACAAGGAAGTGTCGCTCAAGAAAGGGACGGAATTGGGCACCTATGAAGGAGCGGCTTGGATGCGTAGATGTCAAGAGCAACCTACCAGCGCCAAGGTTCAGGGTGCACGATTCGACGTGTCTTCACTTTTGGAGGACTGCCAAAGTACCCTGTCAGAAGAAGAGAAGACCAAGGCTAAGAAGATGTTAAACCGGTTCGCCGATATTTTCTCGACCAGTGATGCCGACATAGGGAAGACAGCACTAGTCCAGCACAAAATAAACACGGGAAGTGAAGCACCGATTCGCCAGCGACCAAGACGTGTGCCAGTGGCACGGGAACGTGAAGTGGAAGCTATGATCGACGGTATGGTGAAAGAAGGCGTAATCGAGCCTTCGTCCAGCCCGTGGTGCTCTCCGGTGGTGTTAGTTAAGAAGAAGGATGGCAGCATGCGCTTCTGTGTAGACTACCGCCGATTAAATGACATCACGAAGAAGGACAGCTACCCACTGCCAAGGATCGATGACACTCTGGATACGCTGACGGGGATGAAGTGGTTTTCTACATTAGATCTAAAAAGTGGCTACTGGCAGGTAGAAATAGATCCTCGAGACAAAGAGAAGACTCCACAGGCAAAGGATTGTGGCAATTTAACGTCATGCCCTTTGGATTGTGCAACGCTCCGGCTACTTTTGAGAGACTGATGGAGCGAGTGCTTATGGGACTGATTGGAGACGCCTGCCTGGTCTACTTGGATGACATCATCATCGTGGGGCGCACCTTCCAGGATCACCTTCGAAACTTGGAGCAAGTGCTATCAAAGATACGAGGAGCTAATTTGAAGCTGAGTCCGAAGAAATGCGCGTTATTCAGACGGCAAGTGAACTTTCTAGGACATGTGGTCTCGGAGAACGGTATTCACACTGACCCGGATAAGATCATTGCCGTGAAGGAATGGCCAGTTCCAGAGAACAAAACGCAGGTCAGAGCATTCCTCGGATTATGCTCCTACTATCGACGGTTTGTGAAGAACTTTGCTGACATTGCTCGACCTCTTCATAAGCTCACCGAAGACAGAGTGCAGTTCTGTTGGAATGAGAGCTGTGACGTTGCATTCCAGAAGCTTAAGGAACATCTGTGTACTGCACCTATTCTAGGCTACCCTGACAATGAGCATGGATTTATAGTTGACACAGATGCCAGCAACACCGGAATTGGCGGCGTGCTGTCACAGAAGAAGGGTGATCAAGAAGTTGTTATAGCATACTTGCAAGACCTTATCCAAACCCGAAAGAAACTACTGCGTCACCAGGCGGGAACTCTTGGCTGTAGTAAAGACGTTGCAGCATTTCAACAAATACTTGTTGGGCCGTAAATTCCACCTGCGAACCGACCATGCAGCGCTGAAATGGCTACTTCAATTTAAGGACCCAGAAGGACAAGTAGCTAGATGGATTGAACTACTGCAAGAGTTTGATTTTGTAATACAACATCGCAGCGGCAAGTCCCATGGTAACGCAGATGCCCTATCGCGTAGGCCGTGTCCCGACCAGTGCAAGCACTGTACCCGACAGGAAGCAAAGCAGGCAGCATTAGTGAGGATGTTGAAGACAGATCTGAGCGACGAATGGAAAGAAGCTTTGCAGAGTGCTCAGCAAGACGACAAGGACATACAGCCGATTCTCGAATGGAAGAAATCAGACGCTCCTAGGCCCAAATGGAGTGATATCGCAGCAATGAGCCCTATCACCAAGAGTTATTGGGCACAGTGGGAAAGCTTGGTCGTCCAGGATGGAGTTCTGTGCCGCAAATGGGAAAACGCTCGCGGTAACCAGTGCCATTTGCAAATGGTAGTGCCCAAAACTAAGGTGCCGAAAGTCTTGCAGCTCTATCACAATGGTGTTTCGGGAGGTCACATGGGAGTTAAGAAGACCCTTACTAAGATCCGGGAGCGGTTTTATTGGCTCCACTGTCGGGATGACGTCGAGGATTGGTGCCGCAAATGCACAAGTTGTGCGGCTGTCAAGGGGCCACATACTCGAAGCAGAGGTGCATTAAAGGTGTACAATGTGGGAGCCCCATGGGAGCGCATAGCCTTGGATGTCGCTGGGCCGTTTCCCGAGAGCCAGGATGGAAACAAATACTCCTTGGTTGTGATGGATTACTTCACGAAGTGGCCTGAAGTGTTTGCAATCCCAAATCAAGAAGCTACCACAGTGGCCGATAAGCTGGTGCATGAAGTCTTTTGTCGGTTCGGGGTGCCCTTGGAAATCAGCAGCGATCAAGGCCGGAACTTTGAATCTGAGGTATTCAAGGAGACTTGTCGCGTAATGGGTGCGCATAAAACCAGGACCACGGCTTATCATCCGCAATCAGATGGCATGGTTGAACGGTTTAACCAATCACTGGAAAGGTACCTGGCGAAGGTCGTGGAGAGCAAACAAAGAGATTGGGACAAGCACATCCAACCATTTCTCCTGTCATATCGCAGTGCGGTCCACGAAACTACAGGAATAACACCAGCTTTTGCCAATTTCGGTAGAGAACTCCGTTTACCTGCAGACCTTATCACCGGTATTCCACCAGAATCTCCACACAATATAACGGATTACGCAACCGAGCTACGCAACAGGATGAACGACGTATACGAGCACATCAAGGAATCTGGACAACAGATGTCTGAGAAGATGAAGACTCGCTACGACCGGAAGGCAAACAACAAAGGCTTCGATGAGGGATCATTGGTGTGGCTTCATAACCCAGTACGAAGCAAAGGAAAATCGCCTAAGTTACAAGCCAGATGGGACGGGCCATATCGCATAATTACCAGGATGAACGACGTCACCTATCGAATCCAGAAGGGGTCGCGAGGTGCACCGAAGATAGTTCATGTGGACCGGTTGGCTCGTTACTATGGGTCTAACGATGTTCGAGACGAACACGTTTAAGAGGGAGGCCGTGTTACGAATTGAAAATAACGCCATCTATCAGTGAATGGGAGAACTACATGAGATTAGATGTATCAGTTGTTTAAGGCTGTTTCATCTATCCTCTAATAGATGGCGTAGGTGTAAATAGAACATTTACGCAATTCTAGAAACACCTTACACGTTTCCAGAAATATCGTGAGTCGTCTCGAAAAGCCTAGTGATGTTATCCGGCCAGTATAAATAGAGCGAGAGCGCGCGAGTCAGGACAGTAACAATTGAATACGGAAAGCGATCAACATCAAGCGAAGGGAAATAAGTCGGAAGTGTTTAGTGTTGTTCTAGTGGTGTGAATAGTGTGTTTTATTAGTGTTGTGAAAATAAGTGTGTGTATCTAGTGTTATTGTGTTAGTGAATAAAGTGCAGTTTTTCTGGCATAGTGTATATAATTTATCACGAACCCCAGCTCGTAACAGTATCATAAGAAGTAGAATCTGTATGTATAATATAGAACGCCGCAGATCTCGATATAAATAAATGACATCATTTTCTTAATAGGTAGATAACATTTTTGATACTTCAATGTAAATAATATAGAAGCGAGTGGTTCATTCCCTTGTGGCAGATGTGGGTACCTTACCTTTTATAAATTGAGTTTGTCAGAGAATATAAAACATGATGTGCTTGACCCTCACTACGTCACTTTGACAGCTCTCATCGATCGTTAACCATATGACGTTTCCCAAGTGTAAACCACAAAAATTAAAAATTCACTGCTTATTGCCTCGTAAATTGTTTATCCTGTAATTTGTTCTGCAATTTGTTACGGAGAAAAGTGATAGGCTTTACGTAAGGCATTAGCTTTAAGAGTTGAATCATATTTCAGGTTATGGTTGAATTTTGTACAGGTCTAGTCAAACTTTATCCTCGGTTTGAAGCAAGCAAGAGTTTGATTTGATATGAATTTGTTAAGATATTACATATATGGTAGTTAAACATAAATTAAAACAAAGCTTGTAGAGAAATAATCCATCTTGCATTAATATTCAATTGAAACACAAAGTTTAACTCAATATACAAAGGTACTCTGTGGTTTGACTAGCCTCATGACATCTTTATTGTGTCTGTAGCGGTAGCTATCAAGTATTGCTCCTTGGTAGCTATCAAGAGCTATAGTAGAGGCCATCCATCGTATTATGACGGAAACAACGACACGGCGACATCTAACGGACACGACAGAACTAGATCCTGTATCGCGCAATTAAAGTTCTCTCAGATAGCCTGGTCAGAACATCATCCTCACAGTTATTAGTCCACAATTATATGCCACACATGAATACATTACCTCAACGACATCGTTGATTTTAAGGCGGCGTCCATTCTCTAGCGGCGTGGCGTCGGGGGCCATCTCGACAAGCATGGGCTCGTTGCCGGGGCGGCCACCGGCGGCGCCCGCGCCCGCGCCCACCTTCTTCTTGCGCCTGCGAGGCTGCACGTCCGCCGGCCGCCGCCGCACGTGGAACATGATGGAGCCTACGATAATACAACACTGTTATTTCAACTGGACAGCTTTACAGCGAAGTTCGGATAAGCTGGAATCTGAAAACACGGACTACTAAAACTTTCCAATAATATTATGAAAGGTGCCAAGGGGATAGTAGAGCTCATGTGCATCTGTCTACATTTCACCGCAAATAAATCCGAAGAAGTAGCTTGGAAATATGTAATGTACATACTTAATTTTGAACAATGTAAGATATTATAATATACTAGAGGACGCCAGCAGCTACGCCTGCATTATTTTTATTTACCTGTTTTGGCCGATCCCGTGGGTATTTCGGGAAATACCTTCTTAGTGCACCCCTACGGTCCCCAAGAAACATGCATGCCCAATTTCAGCTTCCTGTGCCCAATAGTTTCGGCTGTTGTGTGTCTGTCAGTCAGTCAGCAGTCAGTAACGCAAGGATTTTATATATTAAGATTATTCTAGTTTTGGCTTTTGTCCGATTCGTCAAGTTAGAATCCACAATGAATTCTAATCATGAGGCATTCTAATTTTGAAGTCATAGGTGTTCGCCACACTAAAGTAATACACTTCCATCCCCTTTCGGGGATATACAATCGAGCCGTTATACACAGAAATACTGTATAGTAATCGGTGTATGCGTATTAGTGACAAGGACACAGCCAGCTGTGTAGTCGAGCCCATAAACTAAAATTACTACAGTTTGCTACGGTCCCTTATGTGAACTAATAGTTTTTGCGTCCAATTGTATTGGCACTGGCCTAAAAGTGCGCGTTCACCGTTATACCGAGTCTCGTTTATACAGGCAATAAATTTCATTTGTTATATACTTTTTGTTTGACGCACAAAAAGTACTGGAAAATTACGATACAATTTCGTATTTCGCTCGTGTTTACTGAAAATCAAATTGTAGCGAAAGTTAAACATGTGATTTTGCATATTTAATGTTGCAAAAGTGTGGTTGTAATAAGTCTATTTATGTATTGTATTCGAATTTAGTATGTCTTAGAACGATATGCCTCTTAGAAGACAGTCAATGCATTACATGGTTATTTACATGAACAACTACTTAACTTTTAGATAACTATCTCAAACTTACATAAGTCAACATACATTTATCGATTTAGAAGCAGGAGGTCTATCATTAGATTTTTATTTTATAGAATATATATTTTTATATAGTTATGATGGTTTAAATGACAGTACACAATAAATATGAGACATTTGACATACATGGAGAGATATCGGTAAATATGAAAATGTAATTTGATAATTTTCAAAGAAATTACAGAAGATATTTTAATATACAAGTGATATGATGTTACTAACGTTTAATACACAATAGCGTTATGTTACGCACTGCTCTGAATAAAATTACCATTACTATTTGTCATAAGGGCTTCTAAACGATTAATTTTATAATGACACTGTGTTATTAAAAAGCAAATATGCCTAATGTAGCCTAAAATAGGACAAAAAAATGTAGAATGAAATATGAAATGTTTTATTTGAGGTCATGCCGTACGACTCGTATCGACAATCATGTTTTAATCGCCGAAAGATGACGACGATAAGCTTTACGGCTGTAACTTGTTGGACAAATTAAATGTAATTTCATAACTATGTTAAACACTGGCACTCGCGTAACGGGGGAACTTCGAAACAGTTTTTGTAAATTAGTAATTATGATTAGTTCTGATTACAATACTATTTTTGAAACAAAATTTGTGTATCTAATATGAATTATCCATGTATGTTAACAATATGATCTACCACATGAAAACACAATCGCGTTAAATAATTTATTTAAGGGAACCAGCTTGTGTCACTAAACTCCATTTATTTGTTATTTAGCAACATCTTAATATATAAAATCCTTGCGTTACTGACTGACTGACAGACACGCTACAGCCGAAACTATTGGGCGCAGGAAGCTGAAATTAGGCATGTATGTTCCTTAGGGGCCGTAGGGGTGCACTAAGAAAGGATTTCCCGAAATTCCCACGGGATCGGCCAAAACGGGTAAATTTTAAAAAATGCAGGCGTAGCTGCTGGCGTCCCCTAGTCATATCAAAATTATAAATATTTGCATTCTTATAAAATAAATATTTAATCGATATCCGCTAAATGTCCTAAATATCCTAAAGCATTTTTTATTTAAATTCAAACTTTCTACTACTATTTTACATTTACCGTAAATTATAGTGAGTGTATAAAAGTAGTAATATGCCATTTCCTTCGTCATCAAAGAGCATTAAGTAACTCCCGGCGTCCCCCTTGTACATCAAACACAATTGTTTCCGTGCTCTAGCTCTAGCCCTTTGCTGTGGTTTGCCTATAGTCTATGCGAACGAATATTGGCACGGCACTTGTCGACATGAAGTATATTAGCATTGGTGTATAGAAGCAACTTAGCTCATTTCAAACTTTCAATGTAATATCTCAAACGAGACTCGCGGGCTCACTATTACAAAATAAAATAAATGCGTCCACAACGCTCGTGCAGTTCACAAACGCTGAGTGGAAATGAAAAGAACGGTGCACTTAAGATATTTTGCTAGCTTGACGACTATTATTATAGACGTTACATTGTCCTCTTTCTAAAGCTCACTCTTGAAGCTTCCTTCAAATGAAAAATTAGCTACTATATATTACTTTTCGTATGTTTTTATACGAGAACATTTCTGCTGGTAAATTTTTATTTGAAACATGACACATTATGGCTTCATAAAAATTGGGAATGTGTAAATACAAAGTATATTTATTAAAAGGTGGAAGCAAATTAAACGTAGTCAGGCTTTTCAATCATCATTGTTATACATACTTGTATAAAATAGACATTCGTTTTATTATGCTTCTCGAAATAAAATATTTATTTGGACTATTGTGGCAAGATCATTGTGAATTATTTCAAACGAATAATTTGATATTTCATTGTTAGAAATGTCTATTCTTTTTTTTATATACAATATTAGAAGCAAGTTTATTTTTTCAAGAGTGTTATTTACATACAGTACACATCAGAACATGATTTTAGTTTAAAAGCTAGCACGAAAATGTAAAGTTCAACTTTAAGAGTACATCATAAGTTACACTTGAAGGTACTCACTACGTACGTCAAGATAATAACACACAAAGGAATCGGCACGAAACTAGTAGTCACTCTATTAAAATATTCAGCGAAACTACCCGTTTTCCAATCGATCGAACTGAAGCAAACATAAAGTTCTTTGTGGTTGAGTTCGGTTGCTGAGCATGACAGCACGACATCGACTCCATATTGATATTTGTGACTTACTGTTTCAACCGCTGAAGAATTTAATTAATCTTCAACATGGCAACAGCCCATATCAATAGTTAGTAACTAATATCCCAATTTTATGGGATAAACAGAAATATCCCCATTTTACCAAACATACATTAGCTTAACGAATAAAGAAAATAATTAACGTAACTTGGCAGGGGAGTTAGGGACCCATTATGTGGCGCGCAGGCAAACATAATTAAAACGGCTATGTACAAAAAACTTGTATTTTCGTATATTGTATGAAAGCAAAACCAAGACACAAACTTTTCAGATATGATGTGTGATAGTACGTGAGGAACGTAAGACAGTTGTGTTGATAGCTCGGTCCAAGCACTTACGCCTGTACTGCGGTAATAAAAGCAGACGATAAAATGACTTAACACGATTTAAGGATATTTCAGAAGCGCTACATTTAGTGGCATCGTGTTTAGGTAAGTGCACTCGAAAGCGTGTTAGGTTGTGCGACGTGAAGGGGCACGAGGGAAGAGGGGCGCACCGGTAAGAGAGAGAGACGAGCCCGCCTCTAGTGTCAACATCATTAGTGTCTACATTGTCCCGTCGCTCTACTGAGCTACGAGAGCTGCTACGAGCTACAAATTTTCGTAGGCCGCTGGATAAGATCCTATACTTTTTACAGTTTTAACGGTACGGAAAACCCCGCTGGAGCAGCACATAAAGATCAGACTGATATGAACTATGCTAAAACTTGAATAGGCATGCTGTCGAATGAATCCACTATTGTGAAGTTTTCCTTATAGTAGGTAACAGAACATTTCAAGTGTGCACATGATTAAATATTGATGAAATTCGACCTTGATGATAATATGACATCGTCGGCGTTATTCATTCGCAATAGATATGTCGCAGACACTTACCTGGTTAAAATTGTTTAATTGAACAACACTTCTCCGTCATACCTTTTAATGTTTAGACCAGTGGCTGAATTCGACTACAGTCGAATAAACCTCGGTTAAAGGTTATTTAATTATACCAAGGATCGGTACTTTTGGGTAAATTTATAATAAAAAATATATTTTTTTTTTTGGATAATGGTATATAGACGGTCTAGTACGAGGGGAGTTTAATGTATTCTCGGTATCGAGGTGATATACTAATGATAAGGGTAATTTAATTATCTCATTAGTTAATGACACTCTTTGAGGGTATAAATACAAAATTTCATTTAATTGCCACCATTAGTATTCAAGATATCATTGCGAAAAGACAACTATGATGACTGATTCGATAATGATGAAAAAAATCGAGCATCGTGCAGTGAGAAAATTCCTCACAAAACAAGGAAAAACTCAAAAAATTATCCATGAAGAAATGGTGGCTGTTTACCAAGATTCTGCGCCTTCATTATCTATAATTCAGAAGTGGTCAAGTGAATTCAAACGGGGTAGAGAGAGCATTGAAGACGACCCCCGCGCTGGTGGGCCAATTTGTGCCGCTACTGAAGAAAACGTCAAATTAGTCGAAAAACTTGTACTTGAAGATGCCCGTGTAAGAGTGAAAACATTAGCAGAAATGACTAAGCTATCCGTGGGTACCATTCACACAATCCTTCATGAGCGTCTGAATTTGTCAAAGGTCAGTGCAAGATGGGTGCCGCGAATGCTCACCGCGCTACAGAAACAAGTGCGAGTTGACTGTTGTAAGGAGTTTTTGGACCTCTGTGGTGAAAATCCGCAAAGTATTTTCGATCGGATTGTTACTGGTGATGAAACGTGGGTTCATCACTATGACCCTGAGAGCAAGCAAGAGTCTATGCAGTGGCACAAAAAAGGATCAGACCCGCCGAAGAAGTTCAAAGTCACTCCGTCCACAGGAAAGCTCATGGCCACGGTGTTTTGGGATTCTAAGGGAATCTTGCTAATCGAGTACACAAAAAAAGGTCAAAGTATTACTGCTGCATCATACGCAACCACCCTGCGTAATTGAAAGTAGGCAATTAAAGAAAAAAGACGTGGAAAATTAACCGCAGGTGTGTTGCTGCTTCACGTCAACGCGCCGGTTCACAAGGCGCGACTTGCCCAGGCTGCTGTGCGGGAGTACGGATTTGAAGAAATCAATCATCCACCCTACAGTCCGGCCCTGGCCCCTAGTGATTATTATCTATTCCCTAATCTTAAAAAAGACCTTCGTGGAAAGCATTTTTCGGACGATGAAGAGTTTAAGGGAGCAATAAACGAACATTTTTCGGGCCATGAAGAAAAATATTTTTCAGAGGGAATTGAAAAGTTACTTTCACGAACAAATAAATGTATTGAGATGTTAGGGGAGTATATTGAAAAATAAAATTTATTCAGAATTTTCCGCCTTTTCCTTCATACCTATACCGAGAATACATTGAACTCCCCTCGTATTTTCGTTTTTCGTGTCTCAAGAAACCCAACAAACCTAATGTACCAAATGATTTTAGAAAATCGAAATATACTAGATTATAACTTTATATAGCTTTTCGTATTTAATAACCTATCATCCAGTCGTAATGTTGAACGATTTAAATAATAATTAAACCATAAAATAAGGCTTGTAGCAGAATAGCGTTGTTCATAAGGGGCCTAGGCGTGTGATTAAACAGTTATTTCAACCAGTTTGGTGCGACATAATAAAGCTCGTATCAATCATAATGGGGACACCGTCTTCGTGGTAATGATCGATAGCTAAACAAAGTAACTAAAGTGAGTTTGTGTTTAATCGAGGACTACACGTAATTTGCGAAAGAAGCATGCGAACTTGGCCATTAGTTTTACTCACCAGTCCACGGTACAACGTACAGTTACTTAAAAGTTTTTAGTTCTGAGTGCATATCAGCTCAGAATTATACATTACCACCCACACAAAACTTTGTATTCATTTCATCTAGATGAATTTGTATTGGAATCCGGGTCAACAGTCACAAAATAGGCAAAGTAAGCCTTGTTCGAGCTCAAATATACAATGGAAATGTGCTTTATGAGGTCGTTCGGAATATCATAAACAATGCACTGGGGCTCAGCAGAATGGCAAAATCAATATACAACCGGAGCAATACTAGTCATATTAACTATCGACTCGCTGATCAATTTGTAATGAGTTATTTTGATCAACACTCTATGTGACCCCCGAAACGACACGGCAATTTGTCGACCTCAAAGGGATCAGAAAGGGGATATGTTAATCGCACCTGTGTATCATATTCACTAGGAAAGGTTTCATTATTTCATAATGATACGTTCCCTTTTATTTATTAATCCAAGGCGTACTTTGTCGAGGGTAACAACCTTTTTGCACCTCTGTTTACCAAAGCTAACCAAAACAACATAGCACACAACACGTACGTTGATACACTGCACATGGAAAATGACTTATGTACAATTTTAACACAAAAATACACCAACACGTAAACACTGAACACTCAATAAGTTGATAAATCACCTAATACAATTTCTTTTCGCTCATTTCGTAATCGTGAACTAAACGATCTGCTGAAAAGCATATCTATAGGTATTTTCCTGAGCCATTGCCCGGTCGAATAATAGGTGAGAGTAGCGCGTGGTAAGTTTAAACCGGCCGACGGTCTAATTGTAACTGGACGGTGTGGCACACCACCACTACGTCATAGCGTACCACTGCGGCATCGCGGCACCGAGCCAGCCCAGCGGCCCTCCGCGAGCAACTCCAACCACCACCTCCATCCAGATCATCGTGCATCACACAATAAGGACAACGTTATTGTTTTTCTACGCTTTATGTTAGAGGCCACAGATATCATATTTATTACTCTCTATATTGTATTTAACTAACATAAAAAATACAGAGCCCTTTTACCTATAAACTTCACCAAGATGACAACAAATTTTATTAAAGCCATCGAATTCATTTTTAAGGTACGAAAGCTGTCGAGTCTCCTTAAGCTCCAATAAATTGACGGCACGAAAAGCTCTTAATTATTAATGAATTTAATTAAATTCGGTTATTAAACATTTTGGGCGCGAAATGTAAATTATAATTATTAATCATTATAACAGCTAAAAATTATGTAGGTAACTAAGTGAATGGATTTGAGTACAAGTTTTTAATTATGAATATGCATAGCGTGAAATTGACGTATGACCTATTTATTCGGAAACTAATTAATATAACAAGACAGGTTCAGCATGGCGGTACCGACACGGATCCGACCGTAACACCTCGCAGACGTAAACAGGCGGTATACGGTATAGTATCGGGACCGTACGTATATTGGGCGCGGTTGTGAGGTCGCTACTAAAGCCGCGTCTCCGTCGCGTGCGTGACTTACGAAATTTGTATAATAGCCTCACCTGTTGCTTGTTCTCAAATAATAACAGTCAACAAATCGACACTACGCACTACGATACAATCAACTCCATTTTAATCCTCGTGCCGACCGCGACGCGACGCTTGAATTATTAAAATGTTGACAGCATTGGGTATGCCGACTTGTCATGTGTCTGGGAATAACGATTATGTTTAACAAATCAGTAGGTTATCTGTCTATTATTGATAGCGTTATGAAACATTTTCAATTGTGGTTAGTGCAGTACTTGTATTTGTACACGCCGGCGGGCACTTCCGCTTAGAGATATTGGCAGAATACGGAGCTTGTGCAACCGAGAGCCCAGTACTAAGTAGTAGAGCACTTTGTGTTCGCCTGTACTAGTATAGTATACCGCTCCAATAGATTGGACCGACGACGAAACGCCACTCTACATTACACGCTTAATGATATGGGATGGCCGGGTTCACATAGGAGAAAACTCATTTTCTAAAAGGTCGCATATCTACATATGCGTATATAACACATTATATCCCTTTTCCTTTCAACAGCATAAATGGATCAGAGATTTTGTTTTGTATAATATGCGCTATTCAGGTTGAATGCCTTTATTAGAGTTTGGACACTGGCGCCGGCGATAAAAGATTAATGAGCAATCGCGTGTTGATGTTGTACATGTCATGATGTCAACAGATGGACAATGTGGCTTGCTTTTATGAATGTGTACAAACGATAATATTATTCTGAAAAGAGAAATTATAGAAAATATATCCGCGCAAATTGATAAATTATTAAATACAGAAAAATACTATTTATTATTTTTGAAACATAAGTACGGCGAATTAGAATAATTGTAGGTATATTCAGGTTTAGTCATAAACGTTTGTATGATTGGTGACATGCAAAGCTAAAAAAGGTAATTGCTACAACTAAAGGTTGTGGGTAAATGACTAATGAGTACCTTGGAACTAGACGATACAATACATTTCGTCATCAAAATTATAAAGCCATTTTCTACGAAAACATAATCAGGGTGCGTAAAAACGTATCACAATATAATGTAACCTAACAATGAACTACATGTAAAATGCAATCCAGCAGTGATTAGGGTACAGGGCAGTTTAACCACTTAATACACGCTCCAATATGGCAGTACAAATAACCGTCTCAATTTATTTCGCAGCTCCAGCGCCAAGTTCACATCTTCTAGTTCGTTAGGTAGCCGCTCAAAAGCAGTTATTCGATTTATTTAGTTCACCGATTCGTACATTTCAGTTCTTTCACTGAAAATTATGTATGTGCAAGTAAAACCAGAAAGTGAATTGCAGAAACTAAATAAAATGTATGTTAGTGATTCGCAGGTCGCTAGGGAACAAACTAACTTAGTACAAAGGTAAAGTTGTTCACGTGTTTCTGTAGGAGTGCCAACTTCCGAAGTAGTTGGTTCGTCAACTACAACAAACTATTGTATAGCGGCCCTATACATTTGATACATTCCAAGAAATCTGTCGACGAAATTTAGTAACATATATTTGCGATATAATGGCAGTTATCAGTATTGGAAATTGAATATTCGTCATAAGGTCTATTATGTTTTAAATACTAAACTGATGAAGCTAAAGCTTGAACTTGAGGGCATTCGATGATTATCTCCGGTTTCAAGGATCATGTTAATATCGTCAAGATTTTGCAATATCGATTAATTTTGCCTATTAAAGAGCTTATGTCGCAGGTCCGGAATAGACAACAGACCAATTCCAATACAATACAACTGAGTAAAGTTGTCCCAAGTAAAGAATTTTCACTAGCGTAGTCGCTTTAATAACACTAAAGTCATAATTATGTCTGTATAGCATAAGACTTTAAACGACTACCTACCTATGTCATATCGATTGTCATTACTAGGGAATGCAATCTCGTTACTCTGATCTCGACCTTTTTTAGCGAGATTAATCTCGATCGAAAAAAGGGCGAGATCTTGCGAGATTAACGAGATTGCACTCGAGCATAAAAACGTTTTATTCGAAGCGCGAACTGACACGGACGGAGTTGCAATCTGTCGGTATCGGCATTAATAAAAATAAAATGAATTTATACGAGTCCGGGGGGTCAAAAGGCAAACATTTGCAGTTCGTGGATGTCTGCCGGATTCAATTAAGAACTGCGGTTTCAATTAAGCATAAAAGTCTATTGAAAAATTCGTGAAAAATAATGTTTATCTAATAATACTTACAATACTTAGTTATTATTTTTGTCGTAATTTATTCAAATATTTCGATTATTTACAAAAAAACATAAAAACTGCCAATCTTGCGCTCTCTCGCCAATTTCGAGATCTCGCGAGATTGGCTTCATAAACTCGCGAGATCTCGCTTGAGCCCAAATCTCGCGAGATTTGCATTCCCTAGTCATTACCCCAAATACCAAAGAAAACCGCTTACATTATACTTAGCATAATGATTTTAAAACGCAAATTGTTCAATTCAATCATATCCAGCTATTGTCTTCGATGTTTTTATTCGTTTATTCATTATCGTAATTTAAGTGAGAACAATACATGGTACAAGCTTTGTTGTATTAAGGCATGCGTGTGTATAAGTACAGTGATAACATCGAGCGGAGGTGGGTGCAGCGATATATGACATGTTGGAGCGTCGTCGGCGGCACGCAATGTCGCCATGTCGCGGTCGTGTCGCCTCGACGACGCGCGACGGACCTTGCGTAAACACAACAATGGCGCAGGGGCTGGGCGTGCAGACACATGCTCCGGCCTCCGACACTGCGCTGTGTACCGCCAAACAACAATGCTCTACCAACAATACATCTAACGTTCATTCTACACATATTGTTTGATAACAGTTTGATTTATGAAGCTAACGTTACGTCCATGAGCTGCAATGTATTTTCCAATTTTACAACTTAATATAAACATGAATCGACCCATCAAACATCACTTAGTAGTATTTTATGGACTTTAGACAGCCAGGCGTCATATAGCTACCTACCTGTGCTTGTATTGAAATTGAAAATAATAAATCTAGGGAAAATACCTGGACGGTTTTTCTATTAAGATAACAAAGTATGTTTCAGTAAAATAGAGCGCGTTCTATTTGCTATGCAGCAAGCAGTATTAAACAAAGCTTATTTTCCCCTCAGCAGCTCAAACATGCCGCTTTTGCTGCGAGACAACAGTGAACAAAACGCGATTTTGATTCGAGCGTGTGTAAAAGTAGCTTTTTAAATTTTCAATCTTCAGTGTCACGAATTGACATTGTTCAGCCATAAATTTGAAACATTCGAATTTTACTGTGCTCTGTCTCTTTCACATGCATATAAAAAGTGAGTGAAAAAACAAACCCCTTCGAATTCGAAATTCGATTTTGGAATTCGACCTCAAAGAAAACACCTACGGCAACGCAAAAAAAAAAAGATATTTGTAATAAAGAAATTACTTTTTTTATATGTTATCTTAATATATAAAATCCTTGCGTTACTGACTGACTGACAGACACGCTACAGCCGAAACTATTGAGCGCAGGAAGCTGAAATTTGGCATGTATGTTCCTTGGGGACCGTAGGGGTGCACTAAGAAGGGATTTCCCGAAATTCCCACGGGATTGGCCAAAACGGGTAAATTTAAAAAAAATGCAGGCGTAGCTGCTGGCGTCCTCTAGTTGTTTATATGTTTAATTTATTATTGGATTTTAATAAAAATAAGTCTAATTAATAGTATAAAATTAGTATTTAACCAATACATTTTTATTTAGAATTACAACAATGATACATTTGAAAAATAAACATCAGGGACGCGGTATCAAAACGCGATTTAAAAAATTAGCGGGAATAAAAATTTCGCTGATGCTGATACAGCATAGCGTAACCTGTTAAATTATATTATTATATAAAATAATCTAAAAAGATGAGTGAAACTACCGATGATGACTGTACTTTAACACCAGAAGAGTTAAATCAACAAGTGATTATGCAGAATTCAATCTATTCCTGTTCATTTCTATGTCACCTAAGTAATATGTGTTCTCACTGCTGTGGTGAAAAGTTATGTGTGCTACACGAGAGCAAAGCTTTTTGTATCTTGTGCTGTTAAGTCCCTCACCACGCTCAGGATTCTAACTTTGATTCACTCGCTACGCTCGTGAATCAATCGTAGAATCCTTCGCTTGCTCGGGACTCAAATTCAGCACTCGAAACAAAAAACAACTTTGCTCTCTTGTTGCACAAATAACTATTTTGCGTGGTGAGAGAAATCGTCACGTCTATCTATTATACCCTTGTTTTCCGAATACAAATAATATTATATTTCAGGTATCGTGTTTGGCTGTATATTCGTAGGCAGAGCTTATGCCCAAAATAACCGCAGTAACAGCATGAAATATGCTTTTATAGCGAAGGTGTATCAGTGTGAATACTAAATAGGTAACAGTGTTGTTTGACCAAATGCTGCAATTTCTTTACTTTACAGCAATACCTATTTACGATCATTCGAAAGACCGTAAGAGGTACCTAGTTTCTTTGCATTAAATATGTAAAAAGGAGAGTCGATATAAAAGCAGACAGAGAGCAGGATTATCATAAATTTGAATTGCAACTGTAAACCTTTGATTTTCGAAAACATCAAGTAATGTTTACCTTTGAAGCGAATGTTGCAAAATCAAAATTTGTGCCGAGGCTGGTTGAAAAGCGGTACTTTATGTGTATAGCTAGCCGTTCGGCCGGCGGCGGTGGCGGCGCGGCGCTAAGGTAACATCACATCTTGAACCTTTTTGTAAAAGTATTGCCTTTCCTTGAAACTTTTTTGTGTTGTGATAAATGTGCCGAAGGGAATACCTTTTACGATTAACGGTTCTTTTATTGTTCAACGAGGCATGTTTAACTTTTTTCATTAAGTTATCAAAGGTCAGACAGAGGAAAGGCATAAACAGAATGTCGCGTGGACAGTGCTGATCGAATCTACGTATTGATTGTGGGCACGTGTGCCTGTCGACCTAGTATTAACATGTTTATGTGAAGGTTGGTGACCCCGATACCATCAAGGCTTGTACTCTTTGAGCTGGTTACACAGAACTATACTCTACAAACTATGTACCTAAATAAAGGTACCAATAACCTCCTCAGACCCGAGGATGATTTTGAAAAGTTACAAAATTGAAATTTTGTGAATAGATTTAGTAGGCAACTTTAAAGTAATTTAAGTATTATTTTTATTTTTATTGTATATATATTTTTATATATAACATGTCTCCTCAAGGGGACTCCGGGTCTAGTGATAGCAAAAATTTTAATATATGGAAATAAAATAGCATTAAGTTTTGGCGACATTTATTTATTGTAATAGAAAAATCAACATTAATTTGAGATTGTAGTTCAAGTATGATATTTTAAGAAACAGTTACGGCTATTACAAGTGGAACATTTCACCCTAGCTTTTCTCCTGTTGCAACCGGGTAAACGGCACCTATGGTCATTTCTCTCATCGATGATTGGCATATGCGCTGCCATTGCTGTTCGCAATTGAAGAGGAGGTTGCGGCGTATAGGTTCTCTTGCGGCTGGTAGTAGGTCCATTTGAATCGTCACGCTCTAAAGAGGTTCTTTTACGACTGGTAGATGGGGATGCGTCTATCGATTGATTGTCCTCCAAATGCATTCGTTCGGTACTAGGAGTGAAGTACAGCAATGAGTTTGCTATAGATATCTTAAAATCCAAGTAGTCCATTACATCCTTCGTTGGAAGTTCTAGCATCTGGCATTCTTTTCTATAAATTAACCAACCAGCAGCTGCCGCAAAATCGAAAAAGTGAAAAATCAACCGATTAGTCCATTTCTTAGAACGTGAGGACATTCTATAGAAACTGATGACTATCTAACATATCGACACCTCTCATGTTCTTGTTGTATTGCTCTACAGCAAATGGTCTGTCAATATTCAAATACCTTTTGGTTTTTTTACACCAACGGCGACACTGACCAACTGGCTCTTTAGAGTCAACAGATGAGGATAATATTACTGGCTTATTATCAAACCATTTCAAACATGCAACTAAACCATCATTCCTCACTAATTGATCCGAGGAGCCTCGACCAGCATCTCTTAATTGCTTATCAGTTTTAAAATTAGCGTCTTAGGTATCTTGGCTTTTCGCAGTGTACCAGTTGCCTGCATTTTCTTGACACGTAATTTGTCCAATAAGTTTGTCGAAGTAAAATATCTGTCCGTATATATAATTGAATCTTCAGGTAAAGTATTACAAAGCTTTAACACTACCTTTCCACCAATATCCAGCCCTTCAGCTTCACTCTCTGGAAGAACTGGTGTAAAGAAGAATCTGGTGTAAAAGTATGCTGGTGTTTCCAAAAAAATCGACGTGAAGATAAAGAGGCTGCTGCTGAAGGTTGCAGTTCTTCTTCAGGCTCTTCCGTTTCCGAATCATCGCTTGTCCCATTAGATTCTTGAAGATCAGGCACAAAATCTGGACTGTCATCCAAATCGTCGAACAGTCCATCTGCTTCCGAGATATTATCATCAAATTCTAAAAGTTGCGCAATACTTTTGTCGTCCATTTTCTGAAAATATAAATACATACAATAATTAGCAAAAACATTTGGTAAAAAGTTTAAATATCGATAGAAAATCCGATCTATGAATTATTAGGTACTTGTCAAAATTATACACACGGACACCGGGAGTCCCCTATAAGAGACATTTACTTAACGGGGATGATAACAATACAAAACGAGTATAAAATGAAAAAATAACATATTCACCATATAATCTGTGCCCCAAACATTGCAAATAATAACAAGTTTTATTAAAAAACGCGTCAATCTAATAAAAAAATAATAAGCACTTACCACGGTCAGCTGTTTCTTGCAAAAGTTCAGTTGCAATCGTTGTAAAGTGTCGGATCAAAAAAATAGAGGGTAGTGTAATAAAAAATCAGTTGTTGTGAGAAAATTTAGTCATTCAACTGTAAAGTTATTAGAATTTACTTAGAGTTATTGATGCGGGTCACTAGATAGCATTGAAATTAAAATTGTCCCATTTAGGAGACCTAGGGTCTGAGGAGGTTAAACTAGAAGCTACAACACAGTAGAAGTTCAGTCTTCTAGAGCGCCCCTGGGGCTTAAGGCGCTCCACTATCAAACCCTCTTATATGAACCCGAAAATATCTACTTATATACTGACGATACGACCACGTTCGTCTTTATAAAAAATAATGTATTGTATTGGTATAATATTTCATAGGTAATATTTAATTTGGGAAGAAAATGTTTATAGAGCTTCATAAAAATTAAACTACTGAATTATAAAATCTAGTTCATACGTGCGTACAATACCATAAATAAGTGTATCTGAAACATTTATCGTATAATAGAGATTTAGTTTTCACGTTAGAGGAAAGTTTTATGACATGATTCTTCTGTAAGAGCGCTGAGCCAGACAGTTAACAATGTGTCTGAAGTTCAAAATCTAAGTAGCAATATGACAACGTACAATTTATTAAGTGAGTAATACCTACCCTTAAATACAGCCAAATGGGTTTGAATAGCAGTCAGTTGGTAGCGGAAGCGCCTTAAGAAAACCGTGACGAGCGACGGAACAGGAGGGATTACCCGAGGAGAATAGGCAACATCAATTCGCCTGTCAAAACATCCTCCACTTATATTTAGCAGTCATATCTCTGCATTGTTTCAACTATTATTTTCTCGACGGCACTGTAATAATATTAGCATTAGTCGTGCGTTCGTTTTACTAACACGGGCAGTGTGTTTTATCTAGGCTTTATATACCTAAGTATTACTTCCTTATATATAATTTATGGTAATTTTATCTTTCTATTACGTAATTGCAATGCAATGCTGTAATATGTACCCATGCAAAACACTATATTTGATTCAAAATTATTTATTTCATTTGGGTTAAAAAGAAGCCAGGCAAAATTGACGCTAGTCTTAAGTTGTTAGACTGATCTGATTTTATTTCTTTTACTACAGCTGACTCTACCAAACCACTTGGCAATATAGTCTTTAAATAAAAATAATGAATTAAATGTATTATGTTTTCTCACAGAAATATAGTAAATCGACTGATTGATGACACCGCCACTTGCACTTGGAACTTTCAAAACGCTTCATAGAGCATGTATTGACTTGTAGAACTTGCCGCTTTTTGACTCGGACATTGAATCAGACATCTATTATCGACGTTTACGTAGGCTTTAATTCATACCACAGAAACAAGGATTAACAAACAACTTTTGCTGTTCTTAAGTAAATTTATTGCTTCTTAAATTGCATAAACTTTTTTATTTGATATCCTGCTTATATTTTATTGACATGAACAAGAATTTAAAAATACTTTGTATCCTCGAAACAGTGAGTCACAATTTTCGCCCCATTTGAGGATTGAGTTCATCATACTTGGCACGGCTTAGTATTTTAAATTACAAAATTTAAACCTCAGAAGAGCTGGATCAATATAGAATATCGATATGTTGAAGCTTTCCTCAAATGAAATAGCTCTTACTCCATATAATGCATCATATCATATAGAACATACTCGAGTTTACAACTCTTATGTAAACGGTAGATATACAGGGTTTTCTTCTATTCAGTCAAAAAATGTATTAGAGATGGGTAATATAATTTTACGTACAGTACGGACTAAGATTGGAGCTTAGCGACGTGACTTTTGTTCCAACTATATGTATATTGCTCATTATAAATACTGAAGGGAGACATACATAGATATGATATACTCTATGGTTTATTGCCAGATTATTTGCCAAGTATTCACAGCTTTGTTCACACTTCTCTTCTGGTATCTGTTCATCTTGCTTTATTACAAACAAACGATTCGATGCACATTTTAAGCGTTACGTTCGGCCATTTATGCCATTATTGGCATTTACCCAAATCGTAGTAATGAACAGTTTGCTAATAAAGCCGCAGTAACCGTCTACTTGGCACTGCAAAGTAGGCACACTATTTAGTGTAGATTGCAGTGCCGTAACTCGGAGGCTAAGGGCGGTTTCAGATTAGCGTATTTTTCTGCGCGTATACGGTCGTTTCAGCATACGCGCTTACACGCGCGCTACATAACGCGCTTAAAACAACCGGACTCGCGTAAACGGAAATATTTGAGCGTGTTCGCTAGAAACGGTAGTGATAATTATCTTGTCAGTGTCAACATGGATTCTGGCGGCTCGCGCGTATACGATCTTAGAAGCGCGTCAACGCTCGTACGAGTTGCGCGTGTGCCAAAAGGCGCGCCTATACGCACCTACATGCGCTTCCAAAAACTTTTACAGTGTGTTAGTTTAATACATAAATATAAAACAATTTAAAATATAAAAAGCTTATTCGAAATGGTCTCCAGTGGCTGCAATACAGTCCTTTAAACGTTGAGGCCAGTTATCAATAGAGCACGCACTCTTTTTATGGGAAAATTATTTTCTGCCAATCGTATGGATTGTTTTAGGGACTCCAAATTATCATGGCGTTTAGAGCATGCCTTACTCTCTTAAACTGACCATAAATCATAATCCAGCGGATTAAGATCGGGACTAGACGACGGCCAGTCTTCATCTCTGATAAAGCCCGAAACGTTCGCTTCCAATCAAGACTGCGTGGATCGAGCTTTATGACCCGGTGCAGAGTCTTGCTGGAAGGACCATACTTGGTTATTGAACATGGTGTTGTTAAGGGGCTTAACTACCTTCTCAAGAATGGTATTTTGATACACTTATGTCGATGTTTTGATATCTTTTTCACAAAAATATGGCTCAGTCACTCCTTCATAGCTAACACCCCACCAAACCATCACTGAAGTCGGATAATGCCCACGTTGCACTCTGTCGACTGATTGGGAAGCTTCCTTAGAGCTTTGAGCATAAATACCGTCATTTTGTTTATTAAAATGTTGCTCAATTGAAAAAAAGTTTCATCCGTAAACAAAATTTTTCTGTGACCTCCCTTTACATACCGCTTCAGTAGTTGTTTCGATTTTACCACCCTATTATTTTTTTAATTATCAGTTAGGAAATGACCAGCTTTTAAAATACGCGACATGGTTCTAGGTGCTATCTTCATCTCCCGAGATAAAATCTTTTGCTTACGGACAGGATTTCTTCGAATTCTTTCCCTTACTGCTTTGACCACAATTTTCGTACGAACACTACGTGGACGGACAGGTATTTTTCTGTCACAAACAGAGGAGGTCTCGTTGTACCTATTAATAGCCCGGTACACAAACATTTCACTAATACCAAGTGTATGGACAGTTTTAAAAATTGCTTTTGGCTCCATACCTACTTTGTGTAATGCAATCACAGCGATTCGGTTCTCTTTATCACCCCACTCCATTTTAATATCGCAAATATTGTACAATGTATTGGCGCCAAAACGAGAAAACACAATAAACAATCGTATAAAAATTACAGATTCCAAATTCAAATGTAATATTTTTTATTTTTTATTGCAACAGTATTTATGGCCAGACTAAGTACATATACGGACAGACTGGTAATAATGTACCTATATGATGTAGTTAAGAAATATTTAAAATACTAGCACATATTAGACTATGATACTAGTATGCACATTGTAATAAGGATTTTTATACGAATTAATTAGTACCTACTGTGGTCACCACCAGAATCCATTTTTCCCTTTTTTTAAGTCAAGCAAACTAAATAGATTTCATTACACAGCGATAAGGTTACTATAGCTATGCAAAAAATACCATCATTTTAAATATATAGATTTATGCAAGAAATACATTATAACGGTCAAGTGCGTGTTGGGCTACGCACCAGGTATAGTAACTATGCTAATCATAATATGTTGCTCTTAGGATCGAGGCAGCGATAGCCTAGTGCAGAGACTAACGAACTATTACGCAGAGGGTCTTGGGTTGAAAACCATGGCACGCACCAATTACTTTCGAGCTTAGGTGCGGATATTTTTTTTATTTTTAACTTTCTAAACCATGAAGGAAAACATCGTAAGGAAACCTGCATATCTGAAACTACTCAATGTTTTCGAAACACATGTGAAGTTAGCTAATCCACACTTAGCTATCGTGGTCTTAAGGTCTTAGCTTACATAAACGACTCGCCTCAAACCCAACCAAAAGAAAATCATTCATATATGAGCTTTAAGTATTGCTCTTTAGGTATTCTTTACATTGGCATATACATAAATTAGCAGTCAGCGCGCTGTCCGCCGTCGGACGCCTCGGAAGTCGGTAGTCGACGCCTCGATTACTGCGCGTTGGAATCAAGAGGTCAGCGGTTGATGGTGCCCGCGTTTCCTACACGAAAGCGGCCGTCGCGGCGACAGCTGGGCGACTGCTAGCTGTCGCCGCACTGTGGGCTGAAATCAGCGATTCATAGACATTCAATTTTTTTTTTAAAGTGACCTTTTTTTTCACATGGAATGCTGGAGGAATCTAATTACATGCCTAAAAATATACTCTTTATGAAATGGGTACGTAAACGGAAGTTTGAGAATTTTTTCTTTAAAAATTTGTATGGAGACGACATAAAAAAATACGATAACTCTGCTATCGCACAATTGGCCCTAATTCCCTTCTAGGGGATTAATCCTTGAATTATTTATGATTTTTTGACATACTCGGTATCACGGCCTCAGGTGCGCTTTTTTTTTTTTTAAAAAAATGAGCATTTTTTTTTATATGAGGCAATTTCTTTGGACCAATTTGACTTAACATAATATATATGAATATGACCCGGATATTTGGATCATATTCATATATCTTAAGCCAAAGAAATTGCCTCATATAAAAAAAAATGCTCATTTTTTTAAAAAAAAAAGCGCACCTGAGGCCGTGATACCGAGTATGTCAAAAAATCATAAATAATTCAAGGATTAATCCCCTAGAAGGGAATTAGGGCCAATTGTGCGATAGCAGAGTTATTGTATTTTTTTATGTTGTCTCCATACAAATTTTTAAAGAAAAAATTCTCAAACTTCCGTTTACGTACCCATTTCATAAAGAGTATATTTTTAGGCATGTAATTAGATTCCTCCAGCATTCCATGTGAAAAAAAAGTCACCTTAAAAAAAAATTTGAATGTCTATGAAACGTTGATCTCAGCCCACAGTGCGCCGCAGCGACTGCTGGGTGACCGTTAGCTGTCGTCGCGTGAACTGCGAGCAGTCGCCTCGTTTTGGAGGAGCGGTGTTAGAACAGAGTCCCGTAAGTGGGCTAAGACCTTTAACCCACTTCTACAACCAGCAGCTGATTAGGACCTACTCGTTAATTAGTAATGGCTCATTATAAATTGTGATATTTTTGCTTGTAACCTAATTACGTATACCGCTTTTCAGCCTACGGTATAGTTAGTAGAGGGGGAAGACATATAATGATTGATTCATGCTAACAATATCGCAAACGGATTCATGAATAGGTGTTTTTGGAAACCGGTAATGTTTATGAAGACCTAACGAAAATCCAAACTAGCCATAACTAGGCAATAGCCGAAAGACAGCGCTGTCGCATGTATGCGTAAGCGAATAACAGTTGCTAAATTATATTATACTGTTGTAGTCCTAATAGCGGCTATAGATAGCGAAGAGAAAAATCAACTGCCACATAGAAGAAAGATTTAAATTGTTGGGTATCGGTCGCTAAATGAAGGAAACGGTTGGGAGGAAGGCTACTTATCAACGTGTCGTCATGAGAGGTTTCCGTTCTCGAAAGACGTGTGAAGTCCGCCAACCCGCACTTGGCTACAGTGATGGACTTTGGCGTTATGCTTTTCTTAGTGAGAATTGACTCTTGTCCACAGTGTGACAGTTTATATACAGGGCTGACGATGGTGATATCAGAATGTTGAACAGCTTTGTAGAATCTATGGTTGCCTCGATAGATCATAAATGCACGGCAAAACTGTAAGACTAAGAAGTTGAGTAAATATACATGTTTCGAAAGAATATTGATTACAAGAACCAAAAGATAACATTTCATTACCTCCCTTTATGTCTCTCGAAAGGTTTAAGTAGTGGTTGTATTACAAACATACCGTCAGTTATTTTCACGTGGAATGATTTCGGAGGTGTATCTTTTTTCCCTTTTCATGTTTATTTCGTCCGTATTTAAGCAACATGATCTAATCCCTATAGATATGAACGCCTTTACTAAGCTTTACATTTCTACTAATAGCATATCTAATAGCATTAGTTTTATCTTTTGACCAAGCTATGTCTTTTGCTTCTTAGTGGCAGATAGATCAAACGTTTTATTAACGTCTATACTCAATGAAAACTGATCAACATGATACTGAAAGCTCATTCAATGATGCGTTAAGAAATTCAATTAACTCTTAATACCGTCATAGGTTCAATAAACGCGAAGCCACACAACAGGATTATGAGCTCTACGGCTAATATCCCGGTTTATTTGTACAACTTTGTTCTATATCGATAGACCACAATACTTATTTTGACGTTTTTACTAATATACTAAGCTAAGCGGCAATAGCCCAGTGGTGTACGTAACGGACTGCCGAAACGATAGTCTCGGGTTCGATCCCTAGGTACCCCGGGCACACACCTCTGACTTTTCGAAGTTATGTGTGTATTAAAAATTTTAATTATCGCTCGCTTAATAATGTGCCCGGTAGATGGCAATAGGTTCGCCCCCTATTACATTGGGACCTAAGTGGCGGCGGTTGGCGAAATGTGGGTGTGTCCTCTGCCTACCGCTTCCGGGATAAAAGGCGTGAAGTTATGTTATGTTATACTAAGCTAGAAGTAATTGTAGGTAAGAAAACCCACTATAGTTAATGTAACAACCGATTTATATAATTTGTGTCAAACGATTACATTCTGTCAATCGTCAATTTCAGTCTGTGAGCGAGCTACCAGTAAACCTAATAAAACTTTATCCACCCATCAAATTAAACGTAGGTTTTCATCGTTGAAAATATGAGGCCGGCTGGACGCGATCATTGATTACTCTTACATGACTGGTTATAGCAAAATATTTAAATATTATAGCAGCCCTGCAAAAATAAATAGCCCAAGTTGTACATGATATCACGTCACGTATCCAAAGATGATAATATAAAAAACACACATACACTAAATTGAATTCTTTGATTGTTCAAACGAATAATCGTTTCGACACAGAACTTGATCAACCTTTGTTCCAGTCCAATCATGCGGGATTTGATTTACATTTATAATTTAAATTGAGTTATGATGGTAAATAAACGTATTATAACTACTTACCAAAACTTATTAATACGCTCAAAAAGTTTAATCATCGGATACAAGATCAGTTAGCCTCCTGACAGTATAAAGCCATTCGTGACCCAGAAACTCTACAAAACGTGTAAACAACCCAAGATAATTTAGGTTCCTTCTATAAGATAAAGTTACTTCCCGAAGCGCGCCGCTCCAGTGCCAAACGAGGTTTGAGTACGGATCCAGCTGTGTTTAACCACGTGGAATAAGATATTTTAAAAGCCTGGGCGTAGTGGGTATCATGTACAACGTATCAAGATCATGCGATTGTACGTGCATAGAAAATAACGTTTACTAGCCGCATAAAAATGACTCTATCATCGGTCGCCACGTAAGTACCGCATATCTTTAACTTACGGAACAGTAAATAGATACATCCGTATTTAACCTGCAAGTTTACTTAGTGTGTGTTTCGCTAAAAATATTTTAAATAAATTCTTTTCATCTATTATTAAGATAATAAGCGATAGGCATGTCAAAATATTTCTAAATAATTTTATTAAAACAGAGCGAGGCCGTTATTTTCGACAAACAAATTATCTGAACGATGAGAAATGTTAACTAAATTTCAGCGCTCGAGTGTAGATCTCGCAAATTTATTTACTTGTTGAGATTTAGAAAAGACGAGAGTGGATTTGTAATTAGTCGCTTAACTTGTGAGTTTGTGAATTTCTTAAGTGTACTTTACCGGAGGCTTGCGGTACCTACGCCGGAATTGTAAATTACTCTCGACGAGCTCACAGCTAAGACATTCAACTGCGTCGCCATAACTGCCTTTCACACATATCAAACACAATTTGCGTATCATTCTGGAGATTTAGACAAAATACACATATAGTACAAGAATAAAAATACTTTCAATATCTACGTAAGTAAACAAATTTATTGTAAAAAGCTACGTGGTACCTACCATACATATATATAAGCACATTTTAAATGTATGGATTTGTATCAGATGAATATTAGTATGTGCGCGTGGGATCTATTCGTTAGGTCCCGGGTTCGATTCGTGGGTCGGGCAGTGTTATTGGGTTTTTCTGTCACGAAATTCTCAGTAGCAGCACGGAGTCTGGAAATGTGCCCGGTACGGCAATAGGCTCGCTCCTTATTACGTGGGACTAAAGTATATCTGGCGAAAAGTGGGTGTAAAAATACACCTCTGCCTACCTCTTCGGGGTTATAGACGTGAGACTATGTATGTATGTATGTATGAATATTAGTGTAACTCAGACGCGGGAGTTAGCTATGCTTTTAGGGGGAGATATCTCTCGGGACATCCTAATGTTAAACTTCACTAGAAACAGTTGCCACCTTGAACTTTAATTCATGAAGTCTTGTTTAAGACCTTACGAAGTTAGACGTGAAATTGTAATAGCTTAACTACGCACACATTTGAAGAAAGCTCTCCAGAGTAAAAGTCACTTGCAGAAACAAAAACTTTTGCTTTGACATTTAGAAAAGCTCTTGAATGCCGCCCATTATAATAGATTTACGATAGACAATACATCTAATATTTCAATAACAATACACAGTCTCCAATGTAAAATATCGCAGCATTTCACTTATTGCTTATAAGCTAAATATTACGTGTTTATAATAAGTCGTTTCGTGTGGCTTCAGGTATATGTATAAATATTAGCAGCAGAAATTTTATCTACAATGAACTGGTAAATTTACTTTTAAACTTTGGGACATTAAACAATGTAATTTTATTAATAAAACCAAACCCAAAATATTAAATTGCGAAGACTGTAAGTATGTAATGTATTCCCTTAAATATAACAGATAAATACACTACTGACTGAAATTTAAGTTGTGACCAAATACTTGATATTTTGAAGGTGCCAACAAAATTGTAGCCAACAGCTAAGCCAACAGACACGGCAGGTCTAATGACTCCTGAACCCTTACTAACAAAGTTATACAAACTGTTTGGTTATCTAAACATCATCTAATGTTCTAGTATGCAAAGTGTCTAGGGTAATGGTGTACATTTGCATTACTCTTGCCAGTAAGCAGACGCTGTTGCGCATGTTTTTGTCTCACTACATTATATTATTTAACATTACATTATAAAGCCTCATGATACATATATATCAAAGTGAAATAGCACAGAGTTTGTAAAGAAAAAGCTGCTGTCCGTATTATCAGTGCGAGCCTAAAAAACTGCGGTTTTTAAACAAACTTTCAACATCTAACCCAACCAAACATCCTTGGGCGAAATATAAGTTAAACGCTTCCTTAGTGATGACTACGTTATAGAAAGAACCCACTGCCCACATTTTATATTCTAGCTTAAGTAGCTGTAGACTCTGCGATGATAAGTCACTTAGTATATTATATTGTCATAAATATGTCGCAGGCATATCTTTTAAAACGACATTATACAAACTGCGTAGTCTGTTCACGAGCGATCGCTGATTGATAAGATTTTGGCCAAATTGTGCAGAATAACTAGTGTCGTTTTTAGCCGTGTTCATAATTATCAGGTGTGCAGCTATTACAGCAGAAAATAGTAACAGTAAGATCCGTAAATGTAGAAAGACTTAAACAGACTTTGTAGCTTTAAATACGGCATTCTAATTAGTCTACTCTGTGTTGTTAGAAGTTAGTTTCCTGTTACGTCAATCACCGCCACAGACCGAAACTGGTGAAGCTAAAAATACATTTAAACTTTTCAACATGCGTTTCTGCTGTAGTTCATACTATCATTATAAAGCCATTGTGTCATATCTCAATAAAAATACGTTCGCCGACTTCACACTCCGGAAAAATTGGACGATTACTCATAAATTTTTTAGGCACCTAGTTTATGTTCAGATGACTCTGGGGACACATTTGTACCTACAATAGTCTGCGTCACATAAATTGTTATAAACCATAAAAATGCACGTACGATATTGTGTTAGCTAATAAAGACGACAATAAAGTAGAATACCACGTTAGTGTCTAACTTACACTAACGTGGTGTAACGTCTAATATTGTGTCAACAACCTAAGTAGTGTGTGCACGGGATATTTTATCGCAGGATACACCGAGCGGTAAGTATGCACGCTTGGCAGCGCAGGGTCGACATTCATTACCCGCAAGTTGTTCCCGAGTTAAGTCACGCCATTCGTCGTCAACGCAGTTTCTATTGGGTTAATAGAGCAGGTGACGACTAACAGTCTCCTGCCTTGACATTTAACTTTATAGTATTTAGTGTAAACTAGAAAAATATACTTGAAATTAGGCGATCTACCGCCTACTTAACACCTCCTGACGAAGATATTGAAAACTATACGTGACCTAGTTTAACATAATCTGCCAAAGGTATAATAATGTGCTTTGTATTCTAACCCGTCGAGCAGAAAACATAATCTGTATTATACATAATATCAAAAGGGTAATGTGTAAGGTAAGAAGATTATGTTGAACCACAGAATAATTAATAGTACTAACGTACAGAAGCTTCACTTTTCAAACCAATTTATTGAAATTACGACTCTTGGTACTAAGCAATAAAGTTCAATTCAGCTCGCATAAGCACTCAGTGCCTAATGCGATATTAACCTAACAGTTCCCGTTCTTTTCTAACACATAACGCTGTCGCTGTCTGGCGCGGAGTGGCGCGCTAGGGTTGTCGACTTGGCGCTGCTACTATATTTATTCATCGTCTATATATGGAGCTAGTAGAACAAAAGCACAAAAATTCTGGTCGTTTACATTTTTACTATACAAATTCTTAGTTATTTTCTAAACGCGTGGACCGATTTACATGATTCAAACAGATAAAATGGTTTTTGAACTAAATCTTTAATTTGACACCATATCGTTGAGATATCTCAACAAACAAAAAATCAAATTTTCAAGTTGCTCTCGTAATATAAATAAAATCAAATTTTCAAGTCGCTTTCGACACACAGTTAATTAAGCAATACTTTGCATTACACTTGTGATGATACATTTTTTGTTGTTAAAGGTGTTTAAGTTTATAATTTGAACAGTGTATGAACACGGCGCGTGAGAATACGGAGCGGTCGCACTCGTTGCGTGACGTCTAATGTGAGCGGCGCGCGGCAACCTACTAAATCCAACCACGTCGACGTGGTCGGCCGAGGTACTTGTAAGTTTGTACCTAAAATGCGAAGTGCGCCCGGCCTGGTTGAACTTGAATGTGTGATCGTGTTAAAAGATATCGTCATCCCTTTTTTAATTTAATAGTATTTGGAAACTTGAAATGTATATAGGAGTGTAATAGGTGCACTTGTATATTTAAGGAAATGTGTTGTTAGTATATTTTGCTCGTGTGTGCCATAAATCTATGCGTATTTCAGCTAAAGTAAGTCAGCAATTTTGGGCGCACGTACACGCAATCGTTTATCTTCGCTAACAACTGGCCTCAGGGATTGCTCACAATAAAGAGATAATGTGAAAGGTCAAATGACTCGTAGAAAGAAAGACACACCACTTTACGGCCAGCCCATAAAAAATTGCTCTTTATTGCGACATTCCCCGCGAAATAAAACTGGTTTACCTCGAGACAAAAGAAACGCCTCCGAACTATTAACGGTGACGAAACAAAATAATTTAGAAAGTGCCGAGCTTCCGCCTTACACGGAAACGGCGCTGGTAGTACAAGATAATGACAAAACAAGTTTAAGCAACTTACAGTCGGTCTCTGATATATGTGCTAGACATCGATCGTAGAACTCCTGACAAATTATAAACTCTATTTAACTCTTGCAAAAGTTAAGACTTTCAAGGACGGTATTATGCATATCGATTCCACGAATGAACGGACATCGAACCGCGAAACGAGTTAAAAATACCGGCACCGGCGGCCGGTCGACCGGCATCTGTGGGCACACCGGTCGGACTACTCTGTCGGGCCACATGCGTTTGTTTACTATCTGCTTCGATCGCGTCTGCGGCGCCGGCGGTGGCCGCGGTGCTCCTAGCCGGTGGTCACACCGCTAATTTCGAGCAAAACTTTTGTTCGTGCTAACTTACGGCGGAGGCCCCAATCCATGTCGAAGCGCGCGGAAAGTGAGGCGCGTGGCGCGGCGTCTGCGAAGCGACTGCCGCGTCCTGCGCCCGCACGCTCCCTCTCATGTGTTCCCCATTGTGAGTCGCACCGAGCATTGTCCGCAAGAGGCACCTTCTCGCGCCCACCATGCACCGTGCACCGTACACTGTACACCGCCGACACTCAGCACTCAGACACACCGCAGCCCCGCACACACCGCATACTGACTCTACATGTTTACTTTACACAACCTAATCACTTCATTAACCAGTCAAACCGCATGCAAGCTAATACTTATTCTAAATTGTTATTTAACAAGTTGTACCTAAACAATTACCGACACAATCTAAGCTATAATTAGAAGTACCGAGATAAAATTTAAAACATACATAAAGGTACGTTTGAATAAGAGGCTATCTCTCAGATCTATGAATCAAGGTTTCAGGACTGTCGTAAAAATTGGACGGTGGGCTTATTGATGAAACGCGTTATCGGACATTGCGCGGCCTACTCCCTCATTTCCCGTTGGTGATTCGATTCCATTCTATACAGTTATAGGTTTATATATTAGTCTATTTGTGCGGACGATTGCTAACGCGCTATAGGCTGAAGTAATAGGTACTTGCGTATAATAGGGTGGTTGGTAGCGACAGGAGTATTCATCGAATCAATCGAATGTCACATAAGGTGATAGATTGTTGTGGCGCTAGTATAATGCTTGCTCTACCTATAAAGCCCTGATTACCAACCATAGAAATGTGAAATAAATTTAAAAGGGTTGATCTCGTACTTGTCTACTGCTACCACAGAACATAAGAAATTGGTTCAGGATATCGGAATCGTAAGTGGAGTAGGATACGCATGTCATTTATATGACTGAACGTTCGTATCAATCCATTGCAAAAATGGATTGATGCGAACTTGGTATATGATACGAAATTGGAAAAAGATTACCTACTTGCGCAAATGTAACAATTGATAGAAGTGGATTTCTAATCCTAATGCTTCTGAAGTGTAACAGACCACAAAACATCTTGAAAACTTACTAAGACTTCACTTTGTTTAGAAAGTTCCTTTGTGAATACATTCATCTAGTCTTCTTCTTGTAATCACGTAATAAATAGTACACAGGAGTTAAGTTACTCTCTTGTACCGAATTATACTTCTTATCTCTTTCTTTTGTTCTTCTGTTGTGTGGCCGTAAGAGATCTTATACTATAATATTTTAAATGTGTGCTTATTCAGATGAAAATAACTAAACATAATAGAAGTGAAAACTAACCCAACCCAACACCAATCCAACAATTACAACAGTAAAACTTCGATTAAACTAAACTACTGGATTCGACGAAAAGCAAACATGGAACATACGGGTTGATATAAAGTTATGTTATGCATTTACATATATCATCAAGTTGCTGTACGGCGCAAGGTAGGGTATTGCTTCCCCGACCTACCTCAAACATCCCCAGGCTCTAGACAGCCTTCAGACGTTTATTGCTGCTATGATACCTGTAGTTACTGCCTATGGCATATGATAGTCTTAACTTTAGACAAAGACTTAATATTGTACATAAAACACGAATGCTAATTATAGGAAGACCTTTTAGCAAGAATATCTTTCTTCAAAGAAAGAAAATTTTAAGTTAAGTAACCAGAAACAAAGTTAAATCTCAGATTTACTGCTTAGCTTAATAATAATACCTAACTATAAAATATTTGATTTATTTATAAGTTAATAAAAAATTTTTCATACTGCATGTTGCACTGGCATTTATTGTAAGCTAGAACTAGTAACGTTTATTAAAACAGGCAACAATTACGAGTGCACCTGTCGAACCGTCGTTAATGTCGTGCACAATGTGTCAGTATTCCGCAACAAACGATTGCCTATGATGCTATTGTTTCATGTAGACACACTCATATAAAAACGAGCAAAAATAAATTGACGCACAGACCGACGTCATTTGTATAGGTCTCGTAATAAAACCTAAAATAGTTGGCATCTATAAAAGTTCACACTTGACCTTAAGCTAATTACTAAAGTAAACGCATCGCATGACACTCAATAATACAAAAGGCTTTAAAAACAGTTCATCATAAATTAAGTTACTAGAGCTCCCATATTGACTGCGGCAAACTATCCAACTTTCAAGTATAGTACTCTTTACTGTGAAATGCCAGACCACTTGAAAAGTTGGCTCACATTCAAATTTTGGCATGAATCTGCATGATCATAAAAATATTTAAAACGGGTAAAAGAAATATCGATATATCTAATGCAAAACTTATGCTTGCAAGGAAAAATAATTTGAGGTAACATTATGATAAAAATGAAAAGATAGAATTAAATAAATAGTGTAACGCCGAAATTAGAAGACAAAAATGTGATGTTCAATTTGATCAATGGAATGAAAAAAGTGACATAAACAAACACTATCACTTGTAACACTAACCAGTTCCAATCGTGTCGATAATTTCAATGAATCCATGCGGGATTCATTTTGAAAGCAACTACTAAGGTAGAATTCAATGACTGCAATGCGTTTAATTAATACTTTGCTTATATTATTCTAATTTTTGTTTTGAATCGTAAGATTTCTAACTCATATTCCAGAAGAATAATCATCGATATTTGAGCATAATTATTCAGCTAAATTAAAAATAAAAATACTTTAAACGCGGTTGGATTTACATTTTCTATGAAGTTATTTCTAATGCACTTTTGAAACCTATGCGTTGCGGAATGGCGGCAGCAGATAACTACATTCTAAAGATAGTGAACATGCTGAAAAATACCCAACCTATGGCAGATAATCTAACCACCGCGTCACTGGCATCATTTATACGGAGGTGTATCTAGGAACGAAGGTAAGTTAATTACTTAGCATTCATTACATGCCCTAAGCTTATATCGCCAATTCCTGTATGTCTAAATCACACATGATACGATACAAAGAGAGAGTCATTAACATCCATCCACGTATTCAATTTATGCTCTGACACCATTTTCCGTCTATAAAAGCTGCCTTAAGTCTTCTAAATTAGTCGATCCACGAAATCGACGGTTGCCCAATAGAAATAGTATACCTGTGTAAAAATAGTATAATTGTGATTGATATAATGAAAATATAAAAACTCTTTGATGTCTTCATCCACATGTATTCGAGGCGCTAAGGCGATAGTTAAAAAGTATTATAACATTTTTCTTGTTACGGGTTGTAAGTTAATGCCAAACCAAATTTCATTTAAGTTGATTAAGCGGTTTTATACAAATAGAGAACTAAAGTATTATTTGCAGGGATATTCTACTTGGGATATCTCTCCACACCCATCTGGCCCGTCGCGTTGGTCATAAAAACTGTGATATATTAGTATTAGAGAAGCTTTCCACTCGCGCAATGTGGAATGCATTTTTACTACTGTCCATCCACTATACAACGAACGTTTGTTCCCTCAACGGCTTTAGAACTAATTGCGATGCGGATTACACCGCTGGGGCTTACAAACGTGATCTTATTTATGCCGAACAATACATATAAATGTAATGTACATAAAAGATTAAGCCTCGTATGGATACGCGCGTTTAGGCAGCTTGTCAACTCTATACGATGATTTATATGAAAAAGTATTAACGTGAAAATTAACATTTGAAAGGAAAATAACCGACAACGGTGCTACACATGAACCTTGAAACGCAACGTTTTACTTACATCGTAAATGTTAAAACGCAGTTAAATGTAGTATTGATTTACAAGTTACTACACAATTAAACCTAAGCTTTTTCAAGTGCTTACACTGTATAATATACACACTGTGTAAGAATCGGTATATAATAGGTATTACATAATAATATGCCATTTCTTCTTCGTCATAAAACTTTCGACACTAAGTTACTTATTACGCGTAAAGGGTATTTACATCAGTGCTACGATTCTATTAAGTATTTACCAAAATCGTGACTCTACAATTAATTTACAGTCAGCACTAAATTTTCTACCTACTCTACCGGGTGGTATATAAATACAAATAAAAACACATCATCACATTTATTCTGAGGTAAAGAAAATAAAAATGTATCGTGAAAACAGATAGGCGCCTATCACATACTTAGGTTGAACGAATATACGCGTGAATCACGGTCTAAAGAATGTGTAGCTTTATTAACCAACGAAGAAATATGGATCTCTATATTGCAAGGCCCGTGCGTCTAAGTATCGAATGTTATTTTAGTGGGTGTTGTGAAATGCCTTTGTTTTAAGTAGATGGTAACTTCATATATTTAAATAGCACCTACGCCTATTCAATAAAGTAACATAAGTCGTCGAGTTCTGGGAGCAGTTAGGCAAACATCGCTAAATTAAGATATAAAATGATTTTACATAATCTAGAATATCTCAACACGAATGTGACTGTTTTGATGACTTAGATGCGCAAGCTTAAATGGAATTGGCCTTGTCAATCACGTCTTCACTGGATTTCAGAGCAGGGATGAGTGATATTGGATTTTCTGTATGATATTTCTCTGCGGTAGATCAAAATCTGTCTGCGAACTCTGTGTAAGCCAACAATCCCCTATCTAATAATAATCAGCATTTCGTGTGATATTGTAAGTGTTATATATCATTGGCTAACTCTTTTATAATACGAGTGATGTCATGTTAGTGAAGGTTGAGTTGACGCACACAATATTGCCATTTTAGAGAATACTTATGTTACAAAGATAACAAGCTTTCTTATGTTGGCTTTGTCCTTTTTATTCTATTAAAGCTGTTTTAATTCTTCGTTTAAAATTACTTTTTCGCTGGCACGTAAGCGAGAGCTCAAGTTAAGAGAAGCAAATAGTTCTCATTATGTTTATTTTTGGGAATAAATTGTGTGTATCAGAAAGATTAGAAATCATATAATAATGTGTGCAATGTTTCATAACATATAATTTAAACAAAATACATGTAAAGTTACTCATTTTACTCTTAATCTAAGTATCTATCTTCTATCTATATTAATGAAATGAATCACCGAAATGTTTGTACGCGCATTACTTACAAACGACTACACCAAATTGGATAAATCTTTCTTTTATGTGTTCTTTATTGCAAGGAGCAAGGTTGTATAAAAGAAAAAGAAGAAAATCAAATATTTCCAAAAAATGGCCGTACGAAGTTCGACTGTTCAAAATTAATGAAAGTTTGTGCAGCTAATCTAAAATTCTTTCGTGATTGACTGTCTGACAGACAGACAACGCACAGTCGAAATTATTGAGCGCAGGAAGCTGAAATTTAGCATGAATGTCCCTAGGGGACCGTAGGGTGCATTAAGAAAACATTTCTCGAAATTCCCATGGAATCACTATTGAACGGTTATATGCAGGCAAAGCTGCTGGCATCCTCTAGTCTTAATATATAAAATCCTTGCGTTACTGACTGACTGACAGACACGCTACAGCCGAAACTATTGGGCGCAGGAAGCTGAAATTTGGCATGTGTGTTCCTTGGGGACCGTAGGGGTGCACTAAGAAGGGATTTCCCGAAATTCCCACGGGATAGGCCAAAAGGGGTCAATTTAAAAAAATTGCAGGCGTAGCTGCTGGCGTCCTCTAGTACAATATAAAATTACCATAATATAGTTGTCAAGCCGGCGTTTCGGGGAACAGAGCAAACACAATTTCCCTCGGGAGGAAATAGGAGTCGCATCTAAATATTGCAATAGCAATAATGATTAATGCAAAAATGTACTAGTGTGCCAAATAGCCTATTTCACCCGAAAAATCACTAGGTATAGCCCAGATCTAGTAGAAGAAAAGCATGTCCCTAGACAAATGATTGGTATCGCTTCGCTATACAGAGCGAGACCAATCATTATAGACCAGGGTCGATAATTTTTGAAACGAAAAAAAATTACAGTAGGATGAAACCCATTAGAAAAGGAGGGGAATATGATAAAAGTGGTTTATCTTGAAAAAAGTTAAATGACAAAGTTGTAGCTAATAAAAAGATCTAAAACTTTTGTATTTACAATTTTTTCACATAACCTCAAAATTTGGGTGAGAAATTCAAATAACCAAGTTTTGGTTTTTTATTTTTATCCTTTTCAAAAAAAAAAATTCTACGAAATTTGGTGAAAACTTATCTTATTATATCCCAAGTACACTGTAGTTTATTTGATTTAAAATATTTATTTTTTCGCCTTATTTTAACTTAATTTCAAAAAAGCACCCCTATTTTCAATCGAAATTTCTCACGTCAAAATATCAGCTATTAAAAAAAAATCTGGAGACTGTTCGATAAAATCTCTACTTTCTGATGATGTAAAAAAAATATACATTACTATAGTAAATGTTCTCAGAAAATGCAAAAAATTTAAAAAATCTCAAATTCGAAATATTTTTTTTATTCATTATGTACAATTTTGAGCTATTTATTAAAATTTACACTTTAATTACTCGAAAAACGTAAGATTTCATGTTACATTGATAAACGAAAAAATTGCAAATTAAAATATACTACTATAATTAACAAACGAAGAAGTTAATAAAGTTAATATTTAATAATACATCAACAATATTTTGACAAAGTTGTAGAATCTTCTTTAAATAATATTTCAAGATGCCTATTTATTGCTGTTTTAAGATAATTTATATACCTGAGTGACCTACGGTAAATTTTAGCCCATTGTAAGGTATTTCATAGAGAAGTGGGGACGGACCTAGGAGGGTCTGGGCCTTACTACTTACCTGCTATTTTGTAGCAGCTGTAAAAACCGTTAGCCAGTATTCGACATACAGAGCAGTGTACAACATGACAAAGGCAGAGCTGCACATTTTAAATCGATTTTATGTGAAATCAATAAAACATATAAAATATAATCTATTCACCGCGGTTTAACCAATAATAGCGCGGCGATCTTATCTCTCTCAGATTATCCACGTTTATATGAAGAACAAGACTGCAGGAATGATATCTCCTAAACACAGCCCACGAACAACGCTTAACAGTTTAAAATAACTTGCGAGTACTTCAAAAACATAAATTTCAAAGTACCTATACATATATTTAAACACAATACGATTCAACTGCCTATTACATGATTCTACTAGATATTAAGAGAGCCGGAAACTTAGAGCGCCGCCATAAATAGTGATATTAAAGTCAAAGAAGCAGCTCATGTTGACATTATGCAGTAACCGTCCGTATCGGTATTATCCTCAGTAACTTCCTGCGTTCTGGCACAATAGACACAGCATAAGTATATTGTCGAGAACTGCACAATGATGATTAAACTGTCGCTTTAAAGCTATCATACAAATGAATTTAGTTTAGAGCTGTTCAGAGATCTTTGTGAAAGATTTACATTTAATAGAATGCCTTTCAGTAAGTCGACGATGGCTATTTTAAATCCGACGAATGAAAGTTTTTGCAGGTAATCTAAAATTATTTCGTTACTGACTGACTGAGAGACTGTGCACAGTCGAAGTTATTGAGCGTAGGAAGCTGAAATTTAGCATGAATGTCCCTAGGGGACCGCAAGGTGCATTAAGAAAACATTTCTCGAAATTCCAATGGAATCACTATTGAACGGCTATATGCAGGCAAAGCTGCTGGCATCCTCTAGTACAATATAAAATTAGCATAATATAGTTGTCAATCCGGCGTTTCGGGGAACAGAGCAAACACAATTTCCCTCGGGAGAAAATAGGAGTCGCATCTAAATATTTCAATAGCAATAATAATTAATGCAAATATGTACCATTGTGCCTATTTCACCCGAAAAATCACAAGGTAAAGCCCAGATCTAGTAGAAGAAAAGCATGGCCCTAGACAAATGATTGGTATCGCTTCGTTATACAGAGCGAGACCAATCATTAGTTTAGGAGCATGTCATTCTAAAAGGAAATAAGTTGATGGCACACGCAATGTTTATAAAAATTTTGAATACCGCAAGAAATATCATTTCTTATTTCTAAACCATGGTTTCTATGATCCTTACACTACATTAGATGGAAAAGAGGCTTTCTTTAATTTTTAGGGTTCCGTACCTAAAAGGTAAAAATCGGAACCCTATTACTAAGCCTCCGCTGTCTGTCTGTCTGTCTGTCTGTCTGTCACCGGGCTGTATCTCATAAACCGTGATAGCTAGAAAGCTGAAATTTTCACAAATTATGTATTTTGGTTGCCGCTATAAGAACAAATACTGAAAATAAAAAAAATTAAAATATTAAGGGGGGGTCCCATACAATAAACGTGGTTTTTTTTCGTATTTTTGCTCAAAATTACTAACGGTAACAGGTAGACGCTTAAAATTTTCACGGAATATGTAGTTGTATATTACCTTTAATAAATAAATAATTTAATTAAAAAAGGTAAATAATAAAGGGGGGCTCCCATACAACAAACGTAATTTTTAAGCAATTTGTTACTCGATCTTAATAAACAAGTAGAAACTTAAAAAATATTTAAGTATATATACAACAAACGTGATTTTCTTTTATAGATGATGGTACGGAACCCTTCGTGCGCGAGTCCGACTCGCACTTGCCCAATTTTTTAAGGCTATTCTTTAAAAGGACAATTTGTGATTGGTTTTGTTATGATTGTTATGAATAACAACCTTTTCACAATTTGGAGACTAAGCTTCAGTAGCTTTTAGTGGTCAAATTGATGGTCAAACGTGTCTCATTTGAAATGCGATAAAACACTGAAAAAACATAGAGCTGATGTAATAAATCTTCGCCGTGGTCCGCAAGCGACTTTCTTGAAATAGCAGGCTTATTACATGTCGACAGTTCTTCTGCGCCGCGCGCCGCCATATAAAAGTGTCGTAGTTAATAAATCACCGTAAGTAGGTACATTTCCTGCAGCGGTTAATTTTAGGAAAACCTATCGAGGAATTTAAGGGCAGATATTTTAGATGTTTTACATATTAAGAAAGACATAGCTATCATCATCCTGCATCCTTTTTTAGAAGCTCTGAACTTAAATTATGTGTCGCGTGGGACCGAACCCGATAGCCTTTGCGTGGCAGTCACGCAACTAAACTATCGCTTTCCAATATACCAAAATGTTATTGACTTATTTTTATACACGCCATTTTTCTTTATTCTGTCTGATTCCCGGATCTGTATGAAGATATTACGCACCTTGTGTATATGAAACTCTGGCGGGAAAGCAAGCATCCACAATCAAACTTGAGGCCCGACTATTGGAATTCAGAAACATTTCCGTAATAGGTTTATATTAACAATCCTCGAACACGCAATTCAGTAGTAAAAAAATCACGCCATCAATCAGGGGCTCAGGAAATCGTTTTGGGAAACTCACCAATTTTGTTAACTGGAATAGACTGACGTGACATGTTGACACGATAATGACTTCCTACTGTAATAATTTAATAGTACACAACTTAAAAAAACATTCATATATTAAGTTATTTTTGGGGCGATAAACAGTTTACTGTAAATATCAAATATTTATAGTAAACAAATCGTAATCAGTTAAGTACGCTTTGGAAATAGAAGTGAGATTTTCCATATTTAGTTAATACATCACATTTTCCGACTCTTTTGTGACAATTAAATACGGAAAATGGCTGGCATCGGCTGGACATGAAAGCCAAAAATCGGGCTCTGTGGCGTGCCATTGGAGAGGCCTATATCCAGCAGTGGACTACGGCAGGCTGATGATGATGATGTCGATGAAATACTTTTATCAGTTAGTCAAGCTAAAACAAATTTACGAAAAAAATTAAAGAACTTCTAATCCTATATTTCAGCTGCATTTGTTAGCACATTCAAACGTCTTTTTTCAGTGGAGCCATAACGGTCCAAACGGAAAAGCCCTTCACATCGATTCTCGATTGAATTTTACAGCATGTGGTTCCACTGTTTACTACGTTTTACTGCATTGTTTGAAGAGTTGTAGTTTACGACCGACATATATATACCTACATACGTGTGACACACAAACACGAGGAACCTAGACAGGTACGTATTCAGTAATGCACTACGCAAAGAACATAATATGAACCTCGCAACGTTCGCATAATAAGGAAATGCAAATCGGCTTTACCGCTGGGGACGACACGGCCAACTCAGACAAAACGACAAGGAACGGGACCCGACTTACGATTTCTGCTTATTAAATACTTTAAAATTTATGTTAGTGCGTCAATAGCAAACTATCAAATGTATATTTTCGTGAATATGCATTTTAGTGATTTAAATTTAAAATATAACATGACCTATTAATGAACATACTTTCTACACTTAACACTCAACATCGCGTACTATGGTTGTTATGAGGTGAGTGACGCGAACGTAAGTGTATGTATACCCAGATACCAGATACGCTTGGTTAGTTAGATCATTTGCCGTGTATGGTCCATGGGGAGCGATTTCTGTCAGAAATACATTATTGTTTGGATCTCCGTAGTGAACGTCGTAGCCGTGTGTCATGTCACTCCAATATTACCTAATATACCTATATGTACATACCTATGTACACACGGCGACATGTTAAGCGAGACACTTTGACCTTTATACCGTTCTTATGAAGTAGGAAATAAGAATTAAAATTGTACCGAAACTGTATAACTTGACTTGTCGCACCGCTGTGTACTAGTGTGTACACTGTAACGTAGTTTTTTATATCTTGAAATTGGGTTTAAGTCACATACACATAATATTATGTAGACCAAGATTACTATCGTTGCTGCCGTCATTAATTCACGCCATTATTAATTCAGTAAGTAGGGTATATCATTTTAAACTAAACTCTCAACATGTGATCGCTTTATATGTCAACCAAAGGCTTAACAATTCAAAGGTAAGTTAAGGTTTTGTTTACCAAAACGTAAAACATTAAATTGTCTAGTTATAGATAAAAGGTTGGCGAATGAACATAATAAAGTATAATGTTTATCGAAAATATTGTTGGCATAGTTGTTATAATAGCCACCTATATTCAGACATAATGTGACAGAGAATTTATACGAAAATTATATTTTCACCACAGCAGCTCAAACATGCCGCTTTTGCTGCGAGACAACAGTGAACAAAACGTGATTTTGATTCGAGCGTGAGGCAAAGTAGCTTTTTAATTTTTCAATCTTCAATGCTACGAATTGACATTGTTCAGCCACAAATTTGAAACATTCGAATTTTACTGTGCTCTGTCTCTTTCACATGCATATAAAAAGTGAGTGAAAAAACAAACCCCTTCGAATTCGAAATTCGATTTTGGAATTCGACCTCAAAGAAAACACCTACGGCAACGCAAAAAAAAAAAGAATAAAGAAATTACTTTTTTTTATATGTTATTGTTTACATATTTAATTTATTATTGGATTTTAATAAAAATAAGTCTAGTAGTATAAAATTAGTATTTAACCAATACATTTGTATTTAGAATTACAACAATGATACATTTGAAAAATAAACATCAGGGACGCGGTATTAAAACGCGATTTAAAAAAGTAGCGGGAATAAAAATTTCGCTGATGCTGATACAGTAGGTATAGCGTAACGTGTTAAATTTATATTAATATACAAAATAATCTAAAAAGATGAGTGAAACTAGCGATGATGACTGTACTTTAACACCAAAAGAGAGAGGAGACCTGTAATTGGCTATATGAGACATATTTTAGATACTTATTGAATTTCTATATGCTGTTGGTCTTCCAAAGATTAAATAAATAAATAAATAAACAAGTGATTATGCAGAATTCAATCTATTCCTGTTCATTTCTATGTCTCCTAAGTAATATGTGTTCTCACTGTTGTGGTGAAAAGTTATGTGTGCTACACGAGAGCAAAGTTTTTTGTATCTCGTGCTGTTGAGTCCCTCACCACGCTCAGGATTCTTACTTTGATTCACTCGCTACGCTCGTGAATCAATCATAGAATCCTTCGCTTGCTCGGGACTCAAAATCAGCACTCGAAACAAAAAACAACTTTGCTCTCTTGTTGCACAAATAACTATTGAGAGCTGTCGGATTATGAATGTCATAAAACTGCAATAATCCATTTTAAGCATTCACAAGTTTGATATATAAAGCCACCAACGCAGTCATCGAATATGGAAAAAAATCCTATTCGATGCTATTTATATCCAATAATTATATCGAATTTAACTTATGATTTCTACAAATTTTTAATTCTCGTTTTATGTGTTTAGTTATTAAAAAAAAGGCTAGGAAAGTTACTATACAGTTGCTAATTCATTAAGTATCTATGTTTGGCATAGGGTACAATGCCAGATTGTCTATTTATGTTTTTTTCATCATCAATGTTTGTACGCTCTTTGTCAACATTGTGTTTACTTGAAAATTTACTGGTGTCGGTCCCTTTAACGGCAAAGTAAACTTAGATGCCTGAGAGTTCTCAATCAGCTTCACGATGCTCCATGAAGTCTATCAACTCGATCCTTAGGCAGTATGTTATTATAATACAATGCCTTTTATATTCATAGGTAAAGTTTATTCCCAGATGTGGGACGTTGTATACAGCGGGCTTTCATTACTTTCATGAACATAATATTATTAATCTAACATAAAATCTTTAGCTGAGAATACAGTAAAAAAATATTTTCGTACAAATTTTACCACCTGGCGTTGTTTAAAGAATCTCGTGCAGTTCTTGCGTCTGATGTCAGGCATGTGGGTCGAGTGGCCCTGCATGCGGTGTCATCTCATTTTCACTTTACTACAAAATCTAAACAAGCCTGTTGTTTGCATGCCTAGTATGCTGAACCATTGGCTTTATACAAACCGTCGTTTGTGACTCTATTATACGTACATGAACTTTCTAGCTTAATAGCTTTATGTAGCCTTGACATTATCGATGCATTGAATTTTCTGGGAACCCTGTGAAAATTGCATGGTCTACCTATTAATCTATTCATGACGTTGATTATGATGTACAGCAATCACTGTTGTTGGGGCACATCATGAATACCTTGGTTGATTAGTATAAATTAGCAATAATGCTAGTTCAAATCCTATTCTTATATGGATAGTAAGATTGAATTATACTTAAATTACTTTCCATTATTTCTCTATTTTCACTACGCAGCGAGTGAGCTTTATGTGACCACCTTGGACTGTTGAAGGTGTTAGCAATATAATTAAAGGTAGTCATCAAATAACGTATTTGATTAACGATACATATCAATCGAATATACATATTCGAATCACCTAAGGATTTCAAGTAATAGGAATTTTATCAATGTCTTTGAATGCTTATTGTAAATCACGATATTATAGTTTTATATGTTTAGCGCTATTTTTAGTGCGAGGAAAACGGTAGAATAAAAATCACTCAATAGGTATAATTGAAAGCCACATAGTGTCCTAAAATATTATATCTAAACTAAGGCACTATAATTATCAAATACAATACAAGTAAATTAAAATGTGACGTGAGTGTTACTGAACAGTAACGCGCACGTCACAATAATATACCTAGTTATTAGTTATTACTGAACACAGTCGAGGTCATTAATAACTTATGAGACGTTCAAAGCTAATTGAAATTGTTTCGGTACATAAATAATCACTAATAGCTCGTTGTTTGTTCTAGACGGTTAGGGAATTTTCTCGTCAGTTCGACAATAGTTGAATTTACAAAAACTGACTAGAAGTCGCAGTTGTGGCAATTACAATTGTGGATGGTATTTAAAATAGGTATGTTCTACGGCATACTCAAGAATACCGCAAGCTTTAGATGAAAGTGCTTTTCAACGCTTCGCAAAATTACCTACGTCATTTACCTTGTATCGTCATAGCTTACTGTCAGAATACCGATGCTTGAAAAAGTTACGAACGAACGAACAAGAAAACCTTCGTTGTCGCACCTTAGCCTAAAGACGTGTGGTAGATCCTAAATAGTAGGATATACTGGGCAGTTTTGAAAAGGAAAATAAACTTGTCTTTCGGCTGAAAGGACAGCTACTTTGTGGAGAATGGTGAGAGTAATTGATCTGAATGAAGCGCTGAATTCATTTCAACTACAAACTTTTTTACTACTTACTCTTCCTTTTTTAATATACCTACATTCATGTGTAAATCGTAGTAATAGGCAAAACATTGTATTCCTTAAAATTTTTGTTCAATTAACAAAAGCTTTTAAAACTAAAACTCTGTGCAGTTCGTCAATGTAGAACGCTTTCAGATCGTTCAATAGTATCGTTGAGAACTTTTAACTACGTAGCCTCAAAGTATTTACCTTCCAACGACTCGCGTCGAGCGGTATTTGCGCAATCTATAAACTTTACGAGAACTTCACTGAGATAATGTATTATTTTCCTCCACAAAAATACGAAGCTACGTTTCGTAGAAGAATATACCATTGTTCTGTTGTTTTAATTCATAATAACTTGTTCACTGAAAACAATCACTTAACTTGTATTACGTTCTTGTTTTCTTTTAAACAAAGATGTTGTAGATATAATAATTTTACGAACGGCAGATGAATTATTCTGCGTCCAATGTATTGCGGTCAGGTTAAAAACATTTTTAATTGTTAGTTCCAAATATGAAACTTAAGTACACACTAACAAACGTTTGCTGTGTCGGTGGTCAGAAATGGAGTAAACATAAACACATTACATAACATACCTTCACGCCTTTATCCCCGAAGGGGTAGACAGAGGTGTACAACACACTCATGCAGTTATGTTTTGGTCCCAATGTAATAGGGAGTGAGCCTATCCTTTTCGAATATACTATGACATCCGGACATGCGGAGCCATGAGAAGGTTTCACACTGTAGTTATATCAAGTTGTAAAACTCTTATTTATCCGAAATAGACATGACCGCACGACGTGCACTGACAACATAGAACATAATGCTAACTTACAAACCGAATACATACAACGATATTGTCAACCATACCTAATCCTAACAGTAAAATACTGTTGATGACAACAGGACTGAAGAAACTCATTTAAAGCAAAAACAACTCTTAGTGTCTAAACACACTATGCCGAACTTGCGAAACGCAAGGACCTGGCGAACTTTTTGTACAAATATGAACTTCATTGACAAAGAGGCCAGGTTATAAAGATTCAATATTAGGACAACCACAAGACCCTAAGCTCCATCAAAAGCTAAGGTCGCATACAACATTCAACGTGGTACCTTTACAAGTTCCTTAGATCACACACACAACAAAGAGACCTGATAAAAAGATGTACATCAGGACTGGCATGCAGGACATCATGCCGAAACGTCGGAACACCTTTATTTTCAAATAATTGTGCTACATATCGCACATTATTTGACCCGGTACATAAATATAATTAAAGAAACCTTCTGCTGATAGAAAACCATCGGCTAACAATTAAAAAAAAATGGCAAATGGGAATATCATGCCTCCATGGTGACTGCCTCCATGGTCCAGTGGATAGCGAATGCGACTGCTGATCGGAGGTCCCGTGTTCGATTCCCGGGTCGGGCAAAAGTGTTACTGAGTTTTTCCGAATTCTCAGTAGCAGCACGGAGTCTGGTGATGTGGCATAGGCTCGCCCATTATTACGTGGGACCTAAATATTCATGGACAAATGTGGGTGTAATATTACACCTCTGCCTACCCCTTCGGGGATACAGGCGTGAGCCATTAAAAAAAGAAAAAAGAATATTACGTCAAGTTACTAACTTAACATTACTTCGCTCTCAACACTACGCCAGTAAACAGAAGGGAACCCTGACAACTTATAACTTGCTCATTAATCAATCATAATGTTTGATTGACCCTAATCGTTATTCTTCTTTGACCTTTCATCGAGAACAGTCAGTGTAGTAATAAGTTTCATAAATCGCTTCATAAAATGGGTAAATGAATTAATAGCTTTTCTAGCGTTTTCTTCTTTTTTTCAGTTTTAGTTTTTCTTTGTTGCAGTGATTTACATGTATCAAATTACGTCGTCATATTTACATCATCGATTTATAAGTAAAATCCAAAGATTAGCACCGACTCTCTAAGCTATTCGAAACTTTTAAGCTAAGACCGGCCTCGATTCATAAGAAAATCTAATATTCTGTGAAAATACGATTTAAACATTTTCCCTAACGCAAAAGTACCGAAGTTAATAAAGGCTTGAAAGCCTCGAGGCACATCATAATTGAAATGAGAGTTTCTTTTTAAAAGCGAAAAATGTCTGCAATCATGTTTCATTAAAAATCTCTTTGCCGTATTAGATTTTGTCTGTACTATGTATGGAGTGAAAAATGTTATATAGTCCTTATATAGACTGAGATCAGTATGGTGAAATATAATGTTCAATGCTGAGAAAAAGTTGTAGGTAGGATCTCAGTGCAAGGCAAGAGCGCGTCCCATTGGAGTAAGAGAGCCGTTCAAGCAGCAAATACTAACAAACTGTGGAAGACTTGCAGAGGTCTTGGGGTTCAAATCCACAGAATGCATCGCTGACTTTTCGGAATCATGAGCGTATTAATTTATATACCTACGTATTAAGTAGTGCAATATCGCTTGCCCCTGCCTCGGAGAGCACGTTTAGCCGGCGGTACCGGTTGTTTTATACCTATTACGACTGTGTAATAGGTAGTCGGTACCCCTGAATGAACTGGAACTGGACTAAACCATGGCATATTGCTATTTCTTTGGGCTGCAGAGATCAGACGGCAGTCGGTATGTGGAAAAGCTAATATTCTGTCAAATCTAGTTACACTAGAAAGTGGACACCGAGCGCCATGGTAAAAGTCTTGGCAACTGGGATAACGCTAGAACGATGATGATACCTTCTCGTTAAAGGCATGCGGCATTATGGAGGAATAATGGCTGAGTGGCTAACTGCTAAGGCTGTGGTTGTGGGTTTGATTCTCAAACAGGACAAACCTTTAAATAATGCACCATTGTTTTTATGAATAATTTATCTAATACGTATACAGGGTGTCACAAGACCCATCACCAAGCCGAAGTCTACTCGTTCTGGACATCATGCCAAGTCATACTAAGCAAAAATAAAACTTGGGAAATGATATTTTCTTTTTTCAAATAATCATATTTTTAAGCCGCAATTAAAATTGTGCGCGTACAATTTTCGAAATACTTGCTTATCCATGGGTGCATAGGACATCCATAGAACAGGTTGGCATGGTAAATGCATCGATTTTGTACCTAATTACAAAAATTCCATAGTAACTTCGAGCCTCAATATCTCCTGAACGAGTAATTTCCCAGGTATGGTGCCGAAGTAAAAAATGTTCGTAATGATTGGTATAATATGGGGTTTCAGTTTTCGTTAAGGTTTTTACACCCTGTATATATTTAATTTAAGCGTCTATAAGTAGGTATGTTTATTAGTTACTTGATTACAATGGGATAGGTTCTGCTTAGTTTAAGATCGGCAGATCGTCTGTAAGTTGTCCCAGGATATATAACTTTATTATTATATCTAAACAACGATTCGCACCTAAATTCAGTGAACTTTCAGGCTTGAGATTCTTATCTCTGTTGTCCTCCAAAGTGCTGTACTTACACATTATAACCCCTTTTACTGCCCCTCGTTGGACCCGCACTAATTAAGTCGTAAATCTAAGAGAGATAGTTCTCGTCGCTTGCTCAAAGTTTAAGAGTTTCGTGCAGACAAGCACTGACCATTAACACTAAGATGGATTTCTTTAAATTTGTGTGATTTGTAATCCAACTTGTTTCGTTTTTACAGGTCTTTGATTATATTTGAGTGTAAAATAGAGATGCCACGAAGATTTTGCCGAATAACCAGTATTCGGCCACGGCATCGACCGACGCAAAATACATTTTATACTTACTAGGTAGGTATGAATTTTACAAGTGACAGGACTAGTGCTATTATAATAGCACTAGTCTAATAATAAATAAATTAATCATAAAGATTTTTGTATAAAAATCTTTTTCCTAGATAGGGCGACATACCCGAATGCTGTGTTCGTATTCGTCGCGACATCAAATTATATAATCGTTTAAAGCGTTCGTGGCCTATGTATTAAAATGGAGGTATTCACATACAAGTGGGCACGTTTAGCTGTCGTCCAGGTCTTTTCTGCAATGACGACAGAGATCATTTATGGGAGTAGTTAGGCACGCCTTGCGTTGTTGAAGAACTTGGGGTATCCCCTTACATAAGCTCTTCACCTTCACCACGCAACGCTATGGGTAGGTTCTTTGTCATACAAACATCTCAACTTTTCGACGTAGCGTGATTCGACGTAGCGTGATTCGACGTAGCGTGATGCGACATCGCTGCAGAGCACCCAGAACAATTACGAAGGATTTAAATGGAGTCGTAGCCTATCTTGTAGCCAAAAAAAAGCCATGGCGGCTGATAATAATCATTGCTCTTCTGAACAATCCTTTCGATCAAAGCCTTTTCGTAACCTGGCTTGTTCCAGTAACTGGAAATCGTCGAGGTTTCTATCAAGGCGGTTTGTAAGCGCTTTGGATAACAATTTGTAAATATGGCCCTGTAGTAAGGTGAGTCTATAGTTCTTCAGCAAGGCTTTGTCACTTTCTTTAACAAAACGCCCGCCACGCCTGAGGTCTTAAGTCCTGGTGGATGGCGGCATAAAGTAGCTCGCTTGTTCTTTCAGAACTGGCGTTTCAGAACTGGCGCTTTAAAGAGCTCTGTGGTGATTCCGTCACCCCCTGGAGACTTGTTGTTCTTCAGTTGCTCGAGAGCTACTCTAACCTCGTCTTGATTGACATCAATGATGTCCTCCATGTAACGGCGCATGAGTTGGGCTCAGTGGTCAGCATCGCTTTATGGAATAAGGCATCTGTGATGCATACAATTCTTTGTAGAAACACAATTTCGGCGAGAATCTCGAACATGGACGTTACGGATTTGCTATACGGAGTATTAAGTTTCGTCAGATAGTTTCTAACAACCTGGCGAGCGAAGACTTTGATGTGACGATCCTGTATTGCAGCTGGAATTGCGCGTGTGTTCGAACATGTCAACGGAGGACACGTCGCTCTAGCTTCCAGGTATTCCAATTGAGGTTTTGTCCCATCTGACGAAGACATCTGGGCATAGTAAATTTCCTTTCTTTGCCTCATATGCTCGAGAGCCTCGAGCGAGAGTTTATTCTGTTTGTTTACGCTTATTCCGGAAAGCACTGTATGGACACATCCTGTAGCCTAAGACTACTGTGTCAGATTTCTCGTCAATAAGTGCCAGCAGTTCGAAACGATTTTGAAGCGCCAGTTGGATTTTTCCAGCACCTACTGCTAGCTGTGACGCAGGTCTAAGAGCAGACCTCATCACCCCTTAAGTCTTTATTAAGGATACCCCGAGCAAATCGGTGATCGCAACTGTTATTAAACCTGTTGATCACGGAGATGTCACTCTAAATAGGTATAAGTAATCCTCCTGTCGGTCATGATGAAGTCAATTTCATTCTTTTATTGAAATTAATAGCATAATAGACGAAGATAACATTTAATTAATTATATTATATCTTATTGGAGAGAATTTATGCAGAGAATTACATTGATTAAGACGACAGTGAAAATAATGACGTGTCCACAAAAATTTCAAACGACCAAAGGTTTCGAAAAAGAAGGTAGTTTAGTTGGTGCTCTTACAATTCGCTTAGTTCATTGAGGCGGATGTCAACCGATATAATTTCGTGTTAATTATCGTAATAATACCTTTAATAACAACGGTTTTCTGGTAAAAGTAGAATATAATTAATTGGCACACGTACCGCCATTTAACGGCAAGGACCTGTATATATCAAGGTATATGCTATATCCGCAGTATCATATTATTTTGAAGTAACTTCACCTGTACTTCTTTTAGTCAAAAACTAGTGGCATAGTTGAAAATAAAATAAAACCAAAAATTGCTATTTTTGGTTTGAGTTTGTTACTAAATGGTTTATCAATGTGTCAACAGTCACAAATGCACAAAACTCAAACCCATACATTCGGGATGAACGAAAAGCCGTCAAATTTGGCTTTCATAAAAATTATTCCTTCATTTTATAGATAAGCTTGAATTCTATCTATCTATCTATATCGTCACGCCTGTCTTCCATTGGGGTAGACACAGAATATGGAACGCCACATGCTTCGGTTCAAACATACCTCTTTCACTTCCTCGGCATTCATTAACCTCATCATGCATGCGCGCCGGTTATGGGTAATTTTAATTAGGCCCTTGTTCAGTACGTCACCTATTTGGTCGGCGTACGTCCGCCTAGGGCGTCCCGCCCTACCGACATTTCCATTCATTCTCGCACGATACACTCCTTTCGTACTTTTTCTTTCATCCATCCGATCCAAATGTCCAAACCAAGGCAACATTACTTTTTCAGTCTTTGTCACTACATTTTCTTTTAGACCACATTTTTCTCGTATCACACTGTTACGCACTTTATCTATCAAACTTATTCCGCACATACTCCTCAAAGCTCTCATTTCTACAGCATTAATCCTACTTTCATGCTTCTTCTGCCCATAGCCATGACTCGCTACCATACATCAATGTTGGCGCCAAAACTCCCTGCAGTATAGCAAGGCGAGCATGCCTTGGGATAATACCATTGCTGATGATAGACTGTAAGGCGCCATTCACACTATTTCCTGCTTTCACTCTCCTTTCAATATCTCCCTCACATTTTCCATCTCTCGTAAACAATGACCCTAAATACACAAACTCGTTCACTTGCTCCACTTTTTCATCTTCTATCATTACGTCACATTCAGTTACACTATCGCCCCTCTATGACCATTATATCAATAATAACATTCACTTTCATACCTTTCTTCTTATATGCCTCATTCATCATGGTGAGCATCTGCTGCAAATCCGACGCTGACGATGCAAATAGAACCTGATCGTCAGCGTATAGCAGGGTCTTAAACACTGACTCACCCATTCTTAATCCACATTCAGGCTCTTTCAAATCGGTGAAACAACTGTCCATGAACAGATTAGACAGCCAAGGAGACGCTACACATCCCTGCCTAACACCGCGATCGATGTTAAACCAGTCCATGTAAGCCCCGTGTATTCTGACACAGACACTTGAATCCCTATATAAGGAGTTAAGTTCCTGTATCAGACTGCTGCTCACTCCATACACAGAAAGTGTTGACCAAAGTTCATCCTTCACCACTCGGTCGTAAGCCTTTTCCAGGTCACTAAAGGCGCAGAAAACCTTCCGGTGTTTACTTAAGACTTTCTCTGCAATGCACTTTAAGGAAAAGACTTCATACGTACATCCCATTCCCTTTCTGAATCCCCTTGCACATTTTACTGTCCGTTTCAGAGATCTCTCTTTCAATCAGTATCTTTGCATACAATTTGCCAACAACACTCAGGAGGCTTATACCGCGATAATTTTTGCATTCCTGCTGTGACCCTTTGCCCTTGTACAGTGGCACAATTACGGCTTTGTTCCAGTCACCTGGTACACGTAGTGGAGGCTTGCAGTGACGCCTTCGCCTACCTTGAGCATTTCAGCAGATATCCTGTCATATACCGCAGCTTTACCCGCCTTCATAATTTTTAATGCATATCCTATCTCTTCCATACTTATCCCGCTTTCACAATTATCTTCCTCATTCGCTACTATATTCCTAGTGTCGCTCTTCTCTCGTTCAAAAAAATTCGCAAAATATACCTTCCACTATTCAGAACTTCCCCATGCTCTCTCATAATATTTCCATTTATATCGCTCAACAAACTAACTTTCGAATCTCCTGATTTGCCTCGGGCTGTTCTGACCAAGTTCCAGAATAATTTGATATTAGCCCGAAAATGTTGAGCAAATTTTCTATCAAATTTATACTTGCATTCTTCTTTCTTTCTTCTCACTATCTCTTTTCCTTTATGTTTCAACCTGTCATACTTTCCTTTTACAATCCTTTCATTGTCATTCACACCACCTTGTACTCTTTTGTTGGCTCTTATGGCCAGCAAGTCCATCCCTGCTTTGCGCTTTTCCGCTACCACACGACTTACTTCTTGATTCCACCATTCATTACTAATTTTCTTAACTTTCTTCCTCTTGCTTACGCCACATACTTGAGTGGCTGTCTCAATCACTCCATTCTGAAACTCTTTCCAAAATTCTTCTATTTCACACTCTTCAATTGTCTGAAGCATTTTCGTTTTGGATAATATAATAAAACAATTCCTTCAATTTTCGATACATCACATTTACAAACCAGTATCAATAATTATAAAACTAATCCATTCGATTTATCCCAGGTGGACATGCCTATATGCCTATTACATGAATTAGTATAGTAAGTATGCAATTTACTATAAAAAAATGAGAAACAGATTGAATCTACAACCATTGGCACACAAAACAACCAGACATTAAAAAGTCACACAGCAATCCTGAGTATGACGAAAATAATGTTTAATAAAATAGAAGAAAAAGCATGCGGCACTTACTTCTTGTCATATTCATCAGCGCCAGTGGACACTCATCGTCTTCAAGGATATATTCTGAATTGTCTGTTTTGTCCTCCTACAAACAAAAACGTAATTAATGATCAATAATCACAAAATAGATTCAGTACTGATTTATTACAAGAAAATGCTTCCAATAGTCTAAAGATAGCCTAGCAGTGATACCAACAGACTGACATGCAGGGGGTATAGAGTTCTCACACCCCCGGCGCGCATCATTAACTTATTGGAGTTATGTGCGCGTACGTATTAAATTATCGTTTGCTGCGTGTCCTGTTGAACAAGTTAACCCTTTGCGACGGTCACGCCTGTCAAGATGATAATCTATGATAATCATTTCAGGGAGGTAGTGCTCTTGAATATAATAAAGAAATATCGCTACCCGTTTGGGTTGCGGCGGTCAAACGCCGCGGTCGCACTATGGTACCTAACGCTAATATTCTGAAAGATCTGAGGAACTAGACCTAGACAACGGGCATTGGCATTCGCTCCTCATTTCTAATCATTTGGTTGTCATGGTAAGAAGAGAAATCTGTTCTTCGTCAACAACGTGACATATCGAAGGTTTAGATTTTATATCATCATCAGCCTTTAACAGTCCACTGCTGGGCTAGGCCTCTCTTTTGAAAGGAAGAATTGGCCTACTACACCACGCTGGCCAAACGGGTTGGTATAAGGTTTGTATCAAGTTTTCCTTCTCTTGCAGTGCTGTTCTCTGCATAATATGCTCCCTCGGCTTTGTCGGCTCTTACGACACCCATGGGATGATATGGGGTGGTGACATTCCGTAGTCTTAATCCGTCACCACACGGACAAGATATAGAAGATTAAAGATTTTATATATAAGTATCTTATATATAGGTTCCATACATATTTGCACTTAAATAACAGCGATATCGCTTATCGAATGCCACTTGTCTAGACCGAACTCCAAGGCGATCGTCGAGTGCAATGAATCAATCTAAGAACGTACACTTGAGAGTGAATTCACTGCCAAAACTTCAATCTTTCGAGGGATCATTGGCGATGATAATATATTATACAGATACTGAATAGTTGACAAATCATTTGAATTCAGCATGAACTAGTGTTGTCCTTACCTGTACTATACAAAACTGTGTTGGATCTTGGTACGACATGCCGTATTTGTCCAGCGTCTCTCTCAATACGGTAGCTGCACTATCGTTGACGGATAATAACAAGGTGACGTAGGACACGTCGGGTCGAAGGATTGAGCCGTATATTCTGAGTGTGCCACCTGAAACAATAAACAAATTAAAAGTGACATACATTCAACGACCAAAATTAGGGACGTTTTGACAGAAAGGTCCGAAACGCGGAACCGGCGATCATCTATGAACAAAGTAATTAATGTAGAGGAATTCCATCTGATTCCAAGTGTCTTTCCGTTATGTCTGCCTACCCCGACGAGAAAAAGGCGTGAGTATATGTATGTATGTATGTGGTTGTCCAATATTGATTATGGTTAGAGACGTGGGAAACAGATGCAAGAAACATAACGTTGAAGTGTGGTTATGTGTGAAACACCCTGGCACTGGACGTAAATCTAAGACGTGCCCTCGTCCTAAGTCGTGAAGTTCACGTCTCGTTGACGTTTCAACAAGATCTGAACATACAAGAAAATTCGCTGCAAGTTACGTTCACGGATAGGATATTTGATTACTATCAAAACCGATCAAAAAGAAGATGCATACAATTAAAGAATATAGAAATTGCAATTATTAGATCGCTCTAATGTTAACAAAAAGGTTATTAAATGTTATTAAAGGCAGCGATAGTCTAGTGGAGATACCAACGGACTGCCATGCAGAGGGTATCGGGTTCGAATCCACGGCGCACACCACTGACTATTCGGAGTAATGTGGGTATTGAATTGTTAATTATCGCTTATCCCGTGCCTCGGAGAGCACGTTAAGCCGTCGGTCCCGCCTGTCATGAAGATCTTTGACATTCGTTATAGGGCGTCAGTACCTCTTAAATAAACTACTACTAGACACTAGTCTAAAACTATGGAATATCGCTATCCCTTCGGATTTCGGAGGTCAGACAGGCAGTCGCTCCGTGGAAGAGCTAATACTCCGCCAAATCCAATTAGACTAGAAAGCGGACCCCAGGTTGAGACTGGGATAACGCTAGGAGGATGATGATGAAGAGATCGCTTTAATGTTATCCTTTCATTAGATGCCTTTTCAGCCTTCTGCGTCTTAAGAGCAGGCATTCCGAAATATGTTTTGCGTAAGCTCCGCCTTTTCTCCCCGCTAGCGGCCCCGGGCCGCCACCTCACCCCGCAGCTCGCCGCTGCGCGAGGTGAATGAATGTCTCGCTACGCAAGCTTGGATTGGAGTAGAGACGACTTAATCTATTTAATATTTTTTTGTATTATGAATAGTTATTTATGATATGATAATAAATTGACTAAAATATGCCATAAAAGGCAGAAATATGAATAATTCAATTGATTTGTGCGACATGTTGTAGTTGTAGCATAGTACTATTAATTATTCTGTGGTTGTAGGCAAAGCCATAGGCTGTGAAATCTTGTTTCAGAATGTCTTATTACTAATTTATTTTATTTATATTAATGATATGTTTCTTTTTATACTACTTTCATACATCAACGGACACGAAATAACAAATATGTGGATCACACAGTGTTGTCTCAGGTGGGAATCGAACCTACGACCACGGCGTAATGCCAAGTGCCAAGAAGACCTCTGAAATCACTATGCCATGCGTGCATATTATGACATAAAAAAGAGAAGTTCTTATTTATAATTTACTAATATCTAATTACAACGGGTACGTTACATTGATATTGCAATGTAACTCACTTATTATATTACAATAATCATCGATTATAAAACGGATTGCATTTTTTCTTGGGGTGCGGCTTTGACGTCGTTCCGAAGGTGTCATAGGCGACGGCTATGAAAATCACGCCTTTTTAAGATTAATTAGGGTGTTTATTTTTAAATGTCTTTCAGGATATATACCACGTACCTTTATATGAAGTAACCGATATGTCGGCATTGTTGCAAGCGCCATGTTCACGGATGTACATGATGTACGGATGATGTACGGATGTACACGCTTATACATCTACATTTGATTCCTACCAAACGGAGACGAATGTTTTAAAACAGTTTTAAGTTCAACCTAATTACAACCATGATACCTAGTAATAAAGTCACAAATCGTAAAACTGTATCTTACTGTAACCGTATCTTTTTAATGCATAGACTTAGAACAGATTTTTAGTCTATTGTCCAAGGGACAGAAGAACTGAGTATTTGGTATACATTTCAGTTTATTACCTTTACGCGTTCCTGAGGAAAAAGTAAAAAAACACGGCGATGTAGGTATTTCGAGCTCGCTCTTCCAAATAAATAAAGTAAAAAAATGTTCGTAATGAATGATTGACCAATATAATTATGATTTTAATTTTCGTAAGACAAAGAGACATACATGTAAACATCTTTATATGTATATTTCTTGAGTGCGTGTGTACGTCACTGAACTCCTCCTAAACGACTGGACCGATTTTGATGAAATTTTTTGTGTGTGTTCAAGGGGACTTGAGACTGGTTTACCATCGCAGTGTTAAATCTATATTAATAAACTCGTACGAGTGTCTATTTTTTTAAGCCAAAAAAATATTTCGTTCCCAAGGTATTATTTTCGCGTAGTATGACTTGGCATGATGTGCAAAACGAGTAGACTTCGGCTTGGAGATGGGTCTTGTGACATCCTGTATATCATATAATATATAATATATCATATAATATATAATATAACATATAACAAATAACATATAACGTATAACGTATAACATATAACATATAACGTATAACGTATAACATATAACATATAACATATAACATATAATATATAACATATAACATATAACATATAACATATAACCTATAACCTATAACATATAACATATAACATATAACATATAACATATAACATATAACATATAACATATAACATATAACATATAACATATAACATATAACATATAACATATAACCTATAACATATAACCTATAACCTATAACATATAACATATAACATATAACATATAACATATAACATATAACATATAACATATAACATATAACATATAACATATAACATATAACATACAACATACAACATACAACATATAGCATATAATATAAACATATAACATAACATATAAAATGTAACATATATATGTTATAATAACATATAACTTAATTATAACATATATAACGTATGACATACGTCATATGACATATAATATAACATATATGATATATTACATACGACATATGACATATAAACATAGGTATTATAATGATAAAAACATATAAACCTACATCCTACCGGCCTTCAAATTACATCTAATATGTTGCCCTACAAAGTTCTATATCTTTCACTGAAAGTTCCATTCAAATCTGTTTAGCCTGCCGAAAAAACAGCAAGACAGACAAAAAACTTTGGATCGTGTAATATAGTCTTATATGTATAATATAATTTAAAAAATGGGCAAGTGCGAGTCGGACTCGCTCACGAAGGGTTCCGTACCATCATCTATGAAATGAAATCACGTATGTTGTATGCATAAGTACTTAAATTTCTTTTAGGTTTCTACCTGTTTATTAAGATCAAGTAACAAATTGCTTAAAAATTACGTTTGGTGTATGGGCGCCCTCTTTAATATTTTTTTTTATTTAATAATTTATTTTGAAAGGTAATATTCAACTAAATATTCTGTGAAAATTTTAAGCGTCTACCTGTTACCGTTAGTAATATTGAGCAAAAAATACGAAAAAAAGCACGTTTAATGTATAGGACCCACCTTAATATTTTCATTTTTTTTATTTTTAGAATTTGTTGTTATAGCGCCATCGGAAATACATAATTTGTGAAAATTTCAGCTTTCTAGCTATCACGGTTTATGAGATACAGCCTGGTGACAGACAGACAGACAGACAGCGCAGGCTTAGTAATAGGATCCCCCCCGTGGGATCTCCACCTTGTCGTGGTGGGGGGGCTCAGTAACCGAGGATTGGTTACCCGCGGTGAAGGTAAGAGGGATCCAGGAAGGGACGCTCCGCGTGGGCTTGACGGGGCCTGCGCAGGATGCGTCCAACGGTGCGGGTGCGGGGGACAGTTCTGTCTGTCCCTCGCAGTCGGGCGTGGTCGCGGGAGGAGAGGCGTGTCGGTGTTGCGTTGCTGTGCGCCCTATCTCCCGCGACCAAATGGGGGTGCACCATTCGATGCGTCGCGGTGGGGCCGCAGAGGAAGAGGAGATGCGGTGTTGCGTTGCCGTCCTCCCTATCCTCTGCGGCCGCTTGGCGTTTTGGCGGCGGAGCCTAACACCATCATCCGCCGCCAAGGGGGTTTTGTTCGGGGCCCGCCGGACTATGTGGCGGGCCAATGCCCGTCGGGGGGTTGCGATGTATGCTTGGGCAAAACCCGACCCTCCGACACACGGGTACATGAGGCACACGGGTTGGTTTTTAGTCAGTAAGAGTCTGACAGTCCCCTTCGCCCATCCCCCAGGGCGGAGGGACTCCATGAGGATTTTCCAACCCGAAATCAAAAAAAAAAAAGGCTTAGTAATAGGATCCCGTTTTTACCGTTTAGGTACGGAACCCTAAAAAGACTTAGTTATTTTGAAATCACAGAGATACACTTGAATTTTGTTTATATGTTTAGATTACTATAGATTTATATTCCACACGAATGAAGTCGCGAGTATCGGATAATACTAATATATAAAGCTGAAGAGTTTGTTTGTTTGCTTGAACGCGCTAATCTCAGGAACTACTAGTCCGATTAGAAAAAGCGAGTGCTTTTCAGTGTTAGATAGCCCATTTATCGAGGAACGCTAAAGGCTATGCAACATCACGCTATGAGCCACGGAAGCGGAACAGTAGCCTTAAATAACGCGGGTGTAACCGCGGGCTCAACTAGTGTTTAAATAAAGAAAATTGGCGATCACGGCGAGCAAGTGTGGCCGGTAACCGTGGAAACCGGGCTTGTAGGTATCGAAATTTCGTAGAAAAAAATATTTTTATAATATCTACATGAGAGGAATTTGTGAAAATCTAATACTAAAATAAAAATCTGTAAATCTATTAGGGATAAATAAAACGAACATGACACGAAAATATAATCATGTTGATAGTAACATAATAATATAAAGCTTATTTTATAATTTTGCATAGATGAAATCGACTCCATAGTTCCCAGTTCTAATACTGTATCAAAATATTAGGTAAATTAAATTTGATAACAAACCTTTGCATATCTCATGATTCTAGCATTATTCTTCAATAAGTCAACTTTCTTTTTTTTTTTTAACATAAGATCTCTTATTTACCTTGTTACCCATTTATTTTTTATGTTTTATTTCTTATTTTACGAAACAAATCGTAATAAAAATACCTATAGTTGCGCGCGAACGCGATACACGTCCACGTCGGACGGAGCGCGTAGCTCGAGTGACAAGCTAGCGCGCCCGGCTGAAGTAAACGCTATGACATCAGGAATAACGTTAAATATCGAGTGCGGGCGTAAAGTGGGTCAAACCACTTCAAGCATGGAAAAAGTTGAAAATCTTGTGTTGTTTATTAATATAGTAATATTTGTCCTACAGAAAAAATGTCTTGAACTACACTAAAACGTAGGTTTCTTTTATGTTTATTGTATACTTCAGAAAGAACAGTGAATATTTTATTCAAATATTTTGAATATGCTTTGCAAGTAGTGTGATTTTCAAATGAAAATGTTATCGAGCGAATTTCGTCTAATCATGTATCTGTTCTTGAACAAAGACAGACAAGGGACTAAATAATTGTTTGCTGAAGTTTCACTTTCCTAGTATCTATGACTGTTTCAGAATATCGCTTCAAAATTGCATAAAATTCGGAATGCCTGCTCTTAATAATTAACTCAATAGGAAATTAGATATCATGATGTTATTTACAAAATATTTAATTAGTCACATTCCCTATCATCAAACGCTGCATTATAGATACTGGTTAAATATTAATGTATTTTGACCAGAACTTTTAGTTAATGTCATCTGCCGTAGCATGTTGAGCTTTTATTTCTACTGCATAACTGATTGGTAGAACTAAGATAGTATATTTTCCCAAAATATACTAACAATAAACAAAACAATTTGAAACTAAAACATTTTCCTGTCTCGCGTGGTAAGTCTTATTATTGAAGACGCTAGACAATTGAAAGTGTAACAGTGTTGCATCCGGTCTTATGATTCATCAATCATCCACACAAATTGTTCTTAAGTAGCAATTGACACTAGGTCTACTTTGTGAATGCGAGACTCGTGGTCACGGTCCGAAATGAAAATGACTCAGTATTGGTACTAAGTTGTGAAATTGAAGATGGCGGACATGCATAAATCAAAGCTTATATTATTAAGTAAAATAAAAGAGATGTGTGCTTATGATTGCGATCGAAGAAAAACGGTATGATCTAGGTTTTTTCGTCCAATTCATAACCACCGGTCCTAACGAAACTGTAATTTCTTCCAGAATCAACAAAATTGGTGCCTGATAATTTATAAACTATCACTCATGAAACAGTAACAGTAATATAACAGCAGCAAAATTATCATACAAGCGTGCTAGCTGAGAGTATTTCAAAATATCCATAAACTGTGTAGCAAAGTAGCTAGAAAAAACACAATTCTTTGGCCAAGGAACACAGGTAAAAAAAAAACAGCTCAACTACGAAAACTGTTTACTACTGATATTTTGTTGTCTTCCTTCTTTCTGTCTCCCTCTTTGTCATAGATCTGGCACAGGAGCAGAATTATCAAAATTGGCAATAACTGCTGTGCTTTCCTCAAATGTTCGTGTAGACCGTGGTGATATAAAGTAGCAGGTACCTGTGTCAGGACCTCCATCCTTGGACTTGAACTGCTGCAGCTTGCGGCCGAGCTTCTGTTGTCGCCGGCGCCGCATTACCGCCTCGGGGTTACTGATGCTGCGCATGAACGACGTCTCCGGCAATTCTGCACACAACATACGTGATACATTAATATATTTGCGAGAATCTTTAAGCTTTATGCTTATATGCTGTTTACTCTTTTCGGTTCTTTAGTTTTAGTACAGTGCTGCACTGGATGCGTGACAGTATGGAAAAGTACTCACCTATCCTACCCTTACCTAAACCTTTAGGCTACGTCCGCACAGGCAAATAGCTTGCTTAGCGCCTAGAGCCTAGTGGCTTTCATTCTGGCTAGGATACACGGTGACTGCAGTGAGAGGAGGGAGGAGAGGGAGCCTCGTCCATCATTTTGGGCTCATGACATAAATAAGCCACGGTTAAGTAATGGGTAGTTTAATAAGTTCTGCATAAACAACAGCAAAATTGTTGCGACTGTATTTTTATGGCGTTCAGTAGCTGAATTTCACATTCTCTTTTAGAAACTGATGCAGTTTATATTTCATCCATTTTTATTCTATAATTGCCTCGCGCCTAGTGACAAAGAATCAACACGTTTGTTTACTTAGTTACACTCTAAGCGACTAGCTAGGCGACTAACTAGGCGCCATGCGTGGAGTGCGGCCGGTCCGGAACATTTTCGAACGTTCGTTTTTACTAAGCTAGTCGCTTGGTGACTAGCTTAGTGGCGCTAAGCAAGCCGCCTGCCTGCGCGGACGTAGGCTTAAGAATAGAGTTGAATTCGGCTGCTTCAGATATGAGACATTTATTTTTTAAAGACAACTTCCGCCTAAATACTATATCCTTTGCCGCGGGGTACTTTACAAATATACAACTAACAGACAAAGTCGACAGCCACACTAAAAACAACAATTTATGAATCACACACAAAGTGTTGTCTCGTGTGGGAATCGAACCCACAATACTTCGGCGCAGTGTCAAGCAGCGAGGCGGCCGCTTAAACCACTACACCAACCTTGCACACGTTTGCTCCGTAAAGTTCTCCGATTTTATTTCTTCGCTCTAATGAATGACGTTTGAACGGCTCAGTCGATGGTAAGTGGACACCCTAGCTCGTAAACTACTGCACGTAGCGTACATAAAATACAAATGCAGCCAACATTTTATTTATAACATAACAGCCGCAACGACACATATAAACGAGCGTACTACATGTCTTAACTTTGACTTAGGTATATGTTCAAACCAACGAAGCCAACAAACCTAACAATTAGTGCCAAAACTAAACGATTGGTTGAATCAAATTATGGTGTTCTTATTCTGTATGTAAAATCATTTATCATAATGTGACTTGTAGTAATCGTTTTATAATTAATAGATTAAAGATTAATATGAAATCTCATTAAATAATAGTATTGGTGACTGTTCCACTTCTTTGGGTTGTAAGGTCGTAATCACGACTTGGTAACCTAACCTAGCCTTAGTCTTATAGACTATTAACGCAAATACATATATTATGTTGGTACAGTACTTTTATATAAAAAGGAACTGATCGTTTGAAAAATTAATTCATGTATTCTGGTTTAGGCACTACGGTCGAGAGGTCGAGGTTTCTTTGCATGTTTTGCATTACTGCACAATCGCTGCGTAAATTGGATACCTGCACTCATTCTGACAGACATAATAATCATCGCAGAACTGACACCACTGACGACAGCGGACAGTATCATGAAATTTGGCCAGTAGGTCTCTTGACTTAGTACCAAGGAACGGTTTTTGCATATGGCAATTGTTCAAGGGTAAAACAGGGGTTGAAGCTTAGTCAAAAAGCCGCAGATTTTTAAGCTATTACATGGCTAGTACAGTGAAAATATCGGCAACATACAACAGCTAGTCATAAACATTTGCATTACCTGTGTATAATTTCTCAGCCACAGGTCGGTTTTCATCGTTCGTGTCGGATTTGAGTCTCGATAGTTTTTCTTTCTTCTTCAACTCTTTCTTTTCTCGTTTCGATAATTTTCTCTTAAAGTTTTGATCACCCTTGTCGTTAGCCGTCGATAATGGAGTCTGTAAAAAAAAAGACAGGATGTTAACTTAGCTAAAAACTACACAAATTAAAATTCGTATTATGATAAAAATAAAGATAATTTCTAGGTACATGACGACATTTTATAGTTTGGTACTGACAAATTTATAAAACACTCTTATCTTTGTTTTATTATAAGACTAGATGAGCCCGCGGTTACACCCGCGTTATTTAAGGCCACGTATCCGCTCCCGTGGATAAATAGGCTATTAATTAAAACTAAAATAATTTTTCAAATCGGACCAGTTGTACAATTGTTCAGTTCCTGATTAGGGCGTTAAAGCAAGCAAACAAACAAACAAACTCTTCAACTTTGTAATATTAAATATAGATTAAAGATTCTTCAACATCATCTAAATTTACAATCGAACAATAACAAAATCTTAATTACACTGAGCACCGTAAGTAGGACGAACTGTCTAAACGAATCCTTATAACAAAACTTATAATCACAATTCATCAACGACTTTATCACATCGAGACTCTCATCGTCTAGTAATTTCTTCATGTTAGCAGATTTGCACCACGGACACTGAACGATTTGGTCATAGCCCTCGGGCATACTTATACATTAAAACTGCACATATAAAAGAAATAACATTTCAATCCATATAAGAGGTAATATCAACTTATAACGTTCAATCCAAAGTCAAGGTTTAGAAAGCAATAAAGACTAATAGACGTATCAAAACATCGTCACTCGATTTGTACATAAATGTTAAAACACTTTGAAACCAACGGCTAATGCTTGAAAATATATTTAAAATATATAATTTTGATGTGAATATTTAGGATGTTAGTTATTAACTTTACAATCGGAGTCACTGTGTCACACTGCATTCAAATACTGTCCTATATTGAGTATTGTCTTATTTGATTGTTTTACTAATCGCTATTCTAAACCGATTGGAGAGAAATAACAAACAAACGTCTATTCACACAATACCCTTAACTATGTACACAGAGCGGTCGGCGGAAAAGTCTATAATTAGTTGAGACGCGGCACAGTCTAGACTGTCGAATATTGTAATGGACCCGAACCGATTTCGAACACATTTTTCATCATCGTGACTTCAGATTCGTCACGAGACATTTGATGAAGCACATTTTTGTCAAAAATTCTTGCAATTTTCATTTACCTGTCAACCGAGAGAAGAATTTTGCAATTCGATAACTGGCCAAAAATCCATATATCCCTGAACGATTGACTTAATTAATTCCCGTCAGGATAAATTAAAAAAAGATTACGTTAGGATTTCCTGTGACGCCGCAACCAAAAAAGGAGTACTCTGTCAACATACATACATACATACTCTCACGCCTATATCCCCGAAGAGGTAGGCAGAGGTATACTTTGCCTACTTAAATCTGGCGAAAAGTGGGTGTAGCAATATAGTGCTACATCCACTTTTCGCCCGATTTATTTTAGTCCCACGTTATAGGGGGCGAGCCTATTGCCGTACCGGGCACATTACCATACGCCGAGCTGCTACTGAGAATTTCCTAACGGAAAAACCCAATAACACTTTGCCCGACTCGGGGACCCAAACTGAGACCTCCCAATCCCACGCGCACATTTATGCCGCGAGACCGACGAGGCACTCTGTCAACTTGCTGATCAAACTGATAAGGCGTCAATATTTAATAATAATAATAATCATTTATTGCGAACATAGGTATTACAAAGATGTTACAGAGGTGTTACAGAATGTTCAGTGCTTCTATATTCTGCCATTCAGCATGCAATGTTTTATAGGGTAGAGTATTTTATAAATTTAAAGTTACACACTATATAATCACCCAAAAATAATAAGTAATGGTAATAATTTTAGTTTGGAACATTAATCATAATTATATCTCAATGTCAGAACAAACTCATAAATCTCCATCATAAATTAGCATAGAAAATGTCAAGTAAAATTATTATCAGTCAGAAAATTAATTAATCAGAATTATGTCAATTGTAAAAAATGAAATCATGTCAATTAATTAGATAATTTACTGTGAGTTATGTTTTGTCATTTAGATATTCACTTACAGTATAATATGCCTTCTTAAGAAGAAATTGTCTAAGTGAATGCTTTAGTGTATCTACATTACTACATTTCAATATTGCTTTGGGTAGATGGTTATGAATTCGAGGAGCCATACAAAAAACACTCTTATCGAACTGTGCAGTTCTGTTTGCCGGAAAACATATTTTATTCTTATGGCGTTCACTCGTAGGTGATTTAAACAAAGACTTATTTGATATGCGTATTATTTACATCACTCACTGAACGTTTGCTGACTTCTGTTGCCAATACGTATTGACAAAACAAAAGTTGGCAATTTTCTTTTGTGAAAACACGGCTTAATTTTCATCAGGTGAAGCTTATTGTCAAAGAAATTTGGGTATTTATATATTTTACATTGGAATGCTTAAAACCAATATAAAAAATTAACTACTACATCTGTTCGAAGAAAGCCGTCCTTGTTTCGAAAAGTGTAATGTTAACATTTATTCAAGGCACTTAAATAACAGTGATTTGTATATAAAACACATGTTTTATATTTAAGATCAATTTCATTGTTCTTTAGTCCGTTTACAATTACTCAATACAATAAACTATTTAAAGATGTCTTCAAGAACAAAGAACTAGTCAACTAACTTTTGAGAATAAACTTAAAATAAATTAGTTCTTCCACATTAATGTGTCGGCTATCGCGACAATGCCGATGTTTAAACTATGGGTCTCCCTTGTTTGACCGAAAGGTATTTGACAAATTTTCACTTCCCAAAAAACGTTTCGCATAATTTCATTTCCCAAATTATTACTTCGCAAAAAATCTATTCACAAAATTTTTTAACGCAAACCTAATGTTTGGGCAATTAACGTTTAAACTATAACTTGTTTATTAACTAGTACTTTTGACATTTTTGTTTAGTCAAATAATTATTTCAGTTGGAATAACAGTTTTTACGCAAAATCAATAATTATCCTAATCTTAAATAGTTCAGTTCCGGCTAACCTACTAAAAACAATCTCTTTTTTCTATTAATGCAAGTCGTTTCTGGCACTCGCCGGCCGCTACCGCGGCACCGCTAGCTTCGCTCGCTCGGCTCGTGCGTAGGAGGTCACAGTTCGAACCTAACCTAACCATTTTTTTAATAATTATTAACCTACTCTAAGAACTTCCATAAATAAACTAATATCTCCAAACGTTTATTGTCTGAAGATAGTTTGTGGTAATAAATCATTTGATTAAAGACCAAATGCCATAATGACATTATATTTGGTAATATTTTGCCAAGTAAAAATATGACCAAATAAAAATATGCGTACTAAATCATTCGAAACATTGCAATGGTATAAAAAAGGTTGCTAAAATTTGGTTGGGTAATGAAATTTTGTCAAAATCTTTTCGGCAAAACGGTAGGATCCCTTAAACTATATTACTGCAAAGTTTCAACTAAATCCGTTAAATAGTTTTAGCGTGAAAGAAGGACAAACAAATATACACATTAACACTTTCACGATCATAATATTGCTAGCTGAGCTCGCAGTTTCACCCGCCCCACTATGGTTCGTCTAGAACAAGCTAGCTAGACAAAAACAACTCTTAAATTCCTGGAAGTTAATTACTATTACGAACTCATTACCCCTATACATTGAGGATTACACCTATTAATTATCAATACTACCCTCATTAAGAGCGTCATTAAGGTATGTTTATAAGATGTTGACTATTTAAAGGGCATTCATTTGCATTTTTACATCATATTTGATAGCATTGTTTATGTCACTAAAAGAAATTTGTGAAAGTGTTTTTGTGATGGATTGTATACGTAAGGGTAAGTAGTTATATTTTATTTCATTTTCAACATGGGAACTTCATTCTTTAGTCTTATAAAATGAAATGTTTGAATTTTCACCCACTTTTTTACTCATTTTTTCAAATTCATCGGTCAAATAATAACATGTCCCCACTTGTCCCCACCGTAGAACCTATCATATACGATTCTCATAAGTGTCTAGTAGTTATACGTAAAAAAATTCATTGCGATATATTTGCACAACTAATTTTTATTTATTTTTTTCTTTCAACAGTTTTTACCGTCTCAAGAATGGATTTTTTCGAAGAATGGCTGAAACACCCGAAGGAATCTTTCGGTTTATATCTTTGAGATATAATTTTGATGGTGTTACGGAGCAGTCTCTGCGAGATATTAAAGTACTAATCTCAAGATATTCAACGAAATTTGCTGAAAAGTGGAGCAGCTGTGGAAGAAATCGAGAGCGATTCCTACAAAAGTATTCGACGTGGCTGGAGGGTCTTGACATATCTTTCGATGTGTCCGTTTATTTATCTCTGCCAACTACATCTGGAGAACCGGGACCCGGAAGACCTACTAAAGATTTTGAACATTCTAGTCTCAAAACGAAGAGACGACGTGTAGACGATCTATTACAGTCCAGAAGTGCTAGTGAATTAATTTACGCCGCTGAAGTGTCAGCTCGAATCTCGGGTCAGAGAAGTGTAGCACGTCAAATTAAAGATGTGACTAGTGATCCTTCAATAACCAAGACCACGAGTGAAGAAAGTGCCCCCAGGAGTTTAACAAGTGAGGAAGCTTTAGCGTACTACGTTGATAGTAAATCAAGTAGCCATAGCTATAAGCAGACTCGGAAGTGGAGTATTAAAGCTGGACATAAGGTGTTTCCGTCAATGTACAGTGTTAGAAAGGCTAAAATAGCCTGCTACCCGTCAGGTGAACAAATTACAGTCAATGAAACGCATGCTGAAATCAAAGTTCAGGCAATTCTTGATAAGACTGCCGAACGTTTAGTTTCAGCACAACAAGAAGTTGTTCATAGTCTGTTACCTTGCACGTCATTCACATTAATCAGTAAATGGGGTTGTGATGGAAGTTCCGGTCATAGTATGTACAAACAAAAAATCACTAATTGTGACGATAGTGACGAGTTTTTATTTGTATTTTCTTTCGTTCCTCTTCAATTGAAAGATGAAAGTGGTAATATTGTGTGGCAGAATCCTCGGCCCTGTTCTACAATGTATTGTCGGCCAATAAAGTTTATCTTTTCTAAGGAAACGAAAGATTTTACGATTTCGGAAACCAATAAGGTTTTAGAAGAGATAAACGCTTTATTGCCGACAACCTGCAAGGTGATGGAGACCGAAGTATCTGTCACACATGTTATGCTTTTAACAATGATTGACGGAAAAGTTTGCAATGCTCTGACCGAAACTTCTTCCTCACAAAAATGTTTTATTTGTGGGGCAACTCCAACAATGATGAATGATCTGTCAAAAGAGTTTGCTGCGGACAAAGATAATCTTGGTTTTGGTTTGTCTACGTTGCACGCTTGGATAAGGTGCTTTGAATGCTTGCTTCACATTAGCTATCGACTAAATATAAAAAAATGGCAGTTAAGAACAGCCGAAGACAAAGCTAGTGTGAAACAACGTTCAGATGACATTAAAAAACGATTTAAAAGCGAAATGGGCTTGATTGTAGACAAACCAAAACCAGGGTTCGGTAACACTAATGACGGGAACACCGCGCGAAGATTTTTTGGAAATCCCGAGGCTAGTGCCGATATTACAGGATTAGATGTTTCACTAATACAAAAATTTGGCATACTACTTCGCACTTTATCATCGGGATATGATATAAATATTGAAAAATTCGTTAACTTAGCTCAAGAAACTAGACAACTTTATGTAAATCTCTATTCATGGTATTACATGCCCGCTACTGTCCACAAAATACTTTTGCACAGTGGCGAAGTAATTAGATCGTCCCTTCTACCTATAGGCCAGCTTTCCGAGGAAGCACAGGAAGCTCGGAATAAGGACTGCAGAAGATTTCGTGAGCACAACACACGAAAGCGATCACGGGAGGCTACGAATAGAGATTTACTTAATATGTTATTGATAACATCTGACCCTGTAATAAACGGTTTACGAGAAGTTCCTCGGAAGAAAATAGGTACGCTTCCAACTGAAGTATTAGATTTAATTGTCCCACCTAGCTGTAAGGAACAAAATGTTAATATGATTTCTACTTTTCATAGTTCTGCCCCTCACGATCATGACTATTCAATGGATGATTCATCTGATGATAGTGATGATAATGAGTAATAGATTTAGTTCTTAGATATTTTATGCATCTGTTATTAGATTTTATAGCGACGTCGAGGGATAAATCACTTTATAAAATGTTCAAAAAATATATTATACACATATGCCCGATAAATGTTTTTTTTTTCATGATACCAGCTCAAATGACAAACTGCCTTGAAAAAAGTACCAAAAACCTTATATCTTTGCTTATTAACCGCATCTAGACATAAAAATCAAATAAAATAATTTTGTCTAGCTAGCTTGTTCTAGACGAACCATAGTGCGCCCGTTACATATTTAAGGCTACTGCTCCGCACCCATGGCTCATAGGGTGATGTTATAATATAGTCTTACTAGAGCAGCTAATACCGCACATTTATTTTTAAATTTAACCGTTTCTTCCCGAACTCGTGGGAATTACACTCCTATGGATCCCAATTTCAGGCTTTCAGGTTGTGGCTTGTCTATCAGTCAGTCAGTAAAGCAAGAATTTAATGTACACATATAGCCTTGATGGTTTGGGCACATGGAGAGGATTGATTACGAAAGACTGACAAAGAAGATAAATAATAAGGCAAATGTGAATAGCACAGGACCAAGGGACGTTTTCTGACCAGATAAGGACAGGTCAGAAGTACCCTAAACAGAAGAGCATGCATGAGAAACTTGATGGAAGTGAATGAAGCAAGATAGGTATGTCAGGATCGTTGCAAATGGCGTTCCGTTGTCTCTGCCTACCCCTCCGAGAAACAGGCGTGAGACTATGTATATATGTATGTACATATAGCCTACCTCGATAAATGGCCTTTTGAACACAAAAAGTATTATACAAATCGAAGCAGTAGTTCCTGTTTCTGTTTCTTTTTTATAAAACGACTCCCACATTAGAACTAAATCCTGTATCGCGGGGGACTTTACAAACATACAACTAACGGACACAATGACCACCCAGACTCGAAAAAACAATTTATGTATCCCACAAAGTGTTGTCTCGTATGGAGGTACGTACGTATCGACGTGTTTAAATGGTGTTACCTCGTTGTTGGTAAGGCACTTGAGCAGGAAGCGTCCCTCGCGGTCGTCGGCGTGCCAGTTGAGCTGCACCAGCAGCGGCTTCTCGTGCGGCTCCAGGCGCCGCTCGTCGTCCGGCCCGTGCGTCTCCCACAGCGAGTACGAGCCCAGCGACAGCATGCGCATGTCTGGACGGAACTTCTCGATCAGCGTCTCTGCAACCATACCAATAGTTGATAAAGCTCGTTTAAATTACTGACGCGTTTTAGAAATACCTATGTGCGCAAACCCCCAGATTCGGTCAGTTATAAATGGAAGGTAAGAACATATGAGGTGTAGGGCAAAGTCGTTTTAGAAATTTGTGGCAACCATCATTCTGTATTTGAGATCATCAACATCGTCCCAGAGTTATCCCGGTTGCATCCAAGGCTAACATACCTTGGAGACCGAGGTCCGCTTACCAGTCTTACTAGATTTGACAGAATATCAACTTTTCCACAGACTAGAATCATATTTGTAGACAACGACTGCCGCCTGACCTCCGCAACCCACAGGGATTGCGATGTTGTATTAGGGACAAATTAGTAACCGCCCCATCCTTTATCACTTATCTTTAAAATCAAGTAGGTACGTTATACAAGTAGCTCTAATTTATAAGGAATAATTAATCCTGCATCAATTGCACAGAAATTATCAATAAAACACCTGAAATAATTGTGCTAAGTAACTTTGTAAGTGATAATTCAAAATCAAACAGAGTTTGAGGAGTTGCAGGAGATGGCCATCCGTGGGGTGACGGATTAAGAATACGAAATGTCACCACCCCATATCATCCCATGGGTGTCGTGAGGGCCGACAGAAGGATATTATGCAGAGAACAGCCCTGTAAGAGAAGGAAAACTTGATACAAACCCTATACCAACCCGTTTGGCCAGCGTGGTATAGTAGGCCAATTCTTCCTTTCAAAGGAGAGGCCTAGTCCAGCAGTGGACTGTTAGAGGCTGATGATGATGAGGAGATGGTAACAATCATGCATGGTGCGTTAGAGAGAAAGGGAATGAAAGTGAATGCAAGTAAAACCAAAGTTATGACTTTTCAAAAGGAGGAATGCGTTACGGCTTGTGATGTTATGATCGATGAACAACGAGTGGAACAAGTGAATGAGTTTGTATACTTAGGTACGTTGTTTACAAGAGATGGTAAGAATGAAGAAGATATTGATTGAAAGAAGAATCAATGCAGGTAATAGAGTGAATGGAGTTCTGAAGGCGTTCATGAACATCCAAATCGTATTCAAAAACGAAGGTTCGGCTATGTATAGAAGGGCATTAGTGTCTACCGTGTCACTAGTGGTAGTGAAAGTTGGGTATGGCAGAAGAGACTTGAAAGTAGAAGTTGCTGTAGAAATGAGAGAATGAGAAGTACGTGTGGTGTATCTTTGACCGACAGAATAAAGAATATTGTGATAAGAAAGTGTTGTGGGATAAAAGAAGATCTAGTGACAAGCATCGAGAAAGGCATGTTAAGACGGTTTGGCCACATGCAGAGGATGGATTGTCAATGATCCTGATCCTAAGACTGACATTACTGACAAAGAAAATATATAAGACAAGTGTGAATACAGGGCGAAGTGGAAGACCTAGGCGGACGTTTTCTGACACCCTAAAAAAGGACTTGTCAGAAGTACCCTAGACCGAAGAGCATGCATGAGAAACTTGATGGGAGTGAATGAAGCAAGAGAAATACGTCAGGATCGTTGCAAATGGCGTTCCGTAGTCTCTGCCTACAACTTCGGGAAACAGGCGTGAGACTATGTACGTATGTAAACAGAGTTTGAGAAAAGAGAAATTTGTGAGTTTGTTTTAACTCCGCCAAGCCTAGAAGAAGAAAAGCCATAGTATCCAAGAAAATGCCACGATGTTCTTGAGAATGTGCTTAGTCAGTAATCTAGTGATACCAATTTATACTGATAAAAACATTCAAACATACATCAAAACGTTATAAACAGATATTATAGTTAAGTCAACTACTATAGATACATATTAAGTGAACGCAATAAGTTATAGGTACTATTGGGAATTATTAAGAACGCAAACGAACTACCAAAGCCTAAATGCAAATGGCAATGATAACAATGGAGCATAATCTAGATACACACTGGTAACAAGACGTGAGCGAGGCACCAAGGAGTACCAATAGGTTTTAATTGACAGCAAGTGAACCGTTGCGCTAAATACGAATCTTCATGTATTAAAACTATATATGCTGCTGGGAGAGATGACTAACAGCTAGGCATTCAATTTATGGCACTATGGCTGTATATTGACAATATTAATAATTTGTCTGCAACTCTGAACATAGTGTACATATATGGCAAATGTTTTAATGGTGACCTTGGTAATATATCGCGTAGAATGATGCGGAATCTGTCTGTGTAGAAAATAAACAACCTAAATAAGAATTTCTAGAAACGGTAAAGAACATGATTTCATTTAAAATAGATATTCGTCTTTTAACAACGTAAGTTTAATGAGAAAAACTATTAGGAGAAGCGATTAGAGATCAATTAGTGTTTTATTTTACTTTACTTTAGTATACATATAATAAAAGGTGAAGCCCGGTTGTAATTGCCTGGGTCAATACACGAACACGCAATAGATACCTTCAGTGACGCCTTGTTGTCTCATCGTCAATCAAAACTGACCTATTAATAACAATGATTTGAAGACGTTACAATTAAACAAATCCTTCTATTGCGTGCCAATAGGTATTTTACACAAATAAATGAGATAGGAACGCATTGGAATATCAATCTAATATTGAGCACATATGAACTGCACGATTAGTCATACAAAGATCAACATTCTCCAGATGTAGGTTAGGCGATATACCGAGAAGTTGTTTACATTTTGTAATAAGTTATCAGTCGCGTTATCCGGTTGCACGCAGACTCCTTAATTACCAACTATGTCGGAATGTAAGGACGCGACTATATCACTGTAGGGTACCTAACTACCTAACCGGCACCTGTCGTGAACACGACTCTTAATGATTTGTAACGACTCTAGTCTTTATTCCCTTGCATTAAGCACAATGACAGCTATCATATGTCCTCACGACTTGTGCCGGGTACAGTATGTAACAGCATTATTATTGCATAAAGTCATATCACGCCTGTGCGATTATTTTCAAAGGTTTAGGTTCAATAAGCGGATTGTTCGAGGAACCTATCATATTATTTAACTGCTTGTTTCTCTTCTACATCAACATATTACACACAAAGAACAGGAGAATCAATCACTATTCAAGGGTGACATGATTTTTACTTGGTCTGTAGAATTGAAGAGATGACCACTTAAACTCGTGTGAGTACAGTCACTTATGGGCACATTATAACATTTAACAGTTCTCCACTCTTTGCTGATGCTGATAAATCCCTAAATAATGCCATAAAATCCATGCATAAAAAAATGCAAAGTGGTTTGTTTAGTCAGGAGTGAGTAATTAAAGTTTCTCTACACATGAAGAAACTCGCAGTCATTCAACTTTGTTGAACTTGATCTTGACAGTTTAGTTAAAGTTAGAAACACTTCAACTATATAATACCGACGATGTAAAATTCTGAGCGAGTTATTGAAATAGAAGAAACAAATATGTGGCCGCCCACGCAAAAGTATACAAATATAATTTGGCCGCGAAACTGAACTAATTCTAGTCCGCCGGTTAGAAAGAAAAATGGTAATAGTTTGTCGCCGTGTTATTCTGGCAACAGAGAAAAGAAAATAGTTACCTCGAAAATTGTATCGGTAGAATAATTGACTTGTACAGTTTATTTGCTACCTAAACGCAGCTGCTAGTTTTAAGTTTTTATAACACCCTTAGTTTTGAATCTTATTCAATATAATAGTCGCGAAAATATTTAATCGTTAGCAACTTATTTTATTAGTTTCAAACATTTAGTCATCTTTTAAGTTATTAGTCACTTGGAAAATAATAAGCTATATTTTTTTAAATGCTACTACTGAGTATGGAGCTACTTTATAACGTTGTATTTGTGCGTATATTCATTGGAAACAAAAATTCTCAAAATAGGAAAGAAGGTCAAGTCTCTCGCACTTTACAAACTCTGACACAAAGCTCAAGTGCCAAAAAAATACGCTGTAAAAAAAACATCCAAGAAAGTGGTTGGGCCGTTTAAATGAGGCGACGTGAACAATCTCGAACTAACCCTCAGCCGTACATCAACACAAGATAGCAAACTTTTAATTTTAAAAGTTAACAGCGTGAATAGAAAGTTTCACTCGAAGGGAAATAGCGATAACTTTATGAAACAGCGTCAACGTACGTTTAATGAAATTAGTTACGCCACTTTGTCACTTGCAAAGACACGTAATGCAAAGGTGATTTAGTTCAAGAAAGTTGACATTAGTGGCAATGCTGTGTGAAAGTCGCTTTATGTCATTTTATGTGCGCAAATCTGTAGGCTCACCTATGACATCGCTCACGGTGGCGTCGGACGCGACGCGAATACATTTCGTCGCTATTTTCTGACCCGAATCTTGAAAGTAAAAGCGCATCACACCGTGGAACTCCAAATTCTGAAAACAAAAGTATGACATAAACAGGTTAATAATTTGAAACTTAGTACTTACTTAAAATTTAATAGGGCAGTTTCCTGCTAGTTAAATAAATTATAAAAGTATTTTTATCTAGTGAAACATTTCATAATAATAGTAGTTTCATTCATCAATTAATGTTAAAACTTTATTTAACATTTTTTATCGTCAATTTATTGATTATAAGTATTCTACTGTCCGTGTGGTGACGGATTAAGAATACGGAATGTCACCACCCCATATCATCACATGGGTGTCGTAAGAGCCGACAGAGGGAGCACATTATGCAGAGAACAGCACTGTATGAGAAGAAAAACTTGATACAAACCCTATGCCAACCCGTTTGGCCAGCGTGGTATAGTAGGCCAATTCCTCCTTTCAAAGGAAAGGCCTAGTCCAGCAGTGTACTGTTATAGGCTGATGATGAAGTATTCTACTTGACAGCAAAACATTATGACGTCACTACGTCATATTTCATACAAAACCCTTGGCAAAGGTCGTTTTTGACACTTCATTAAAGGTGCTTGATTTGACTAGTTGGAAACAAGCCTGTTCTTGCTAATCTTAGAACAGACTTCAAGGACGTTTTATAATAGAAATCGTGTCGTCGTCCAGTAATAATCAATAAATTCTTCCAAGAATAGATTGGCTAAGTCCATAATCCTAGTTATCACAAGAATTCAACTGTCGTTTCCTTGCATCATAATGATCAGCGGACAAGCGATAAGCGAACGTATTTTCTTTGTGCAGCAATCTAATGGCTAATGAGTCAGCTTTTAAAATGTGTTGAAAACCATAAGGGACCAGAAGCCTAGTTATCTCAGGGGGTTCTTTGTACGATAAAACGTACGTAGATTCCATTATCTTTGCAAAATGTTTATCAAGGTATTTGCAAGGCATACACTATAAATACTGTGTGTACGAATCATGTTGTCTTAGCTTTGTTCTATATTACTAATCTAACGTCGCAATCACCAAGATTATGAATGTTTACTTTGCATGTTAACGGTTAATAATGGTAAGAAAATATTTGTAGAGAGGCGGCGTTGACTTGGAAAATGTAAAATAAAATAGAGCATTACAATGTGGCTACAGTAACAATGTTAACTTACGATCATGCTATGTCTATAGTTTGATATAATATGCGATTATACTCTGAAGTGTAAGGCCACTTGAAAGTGCGCATAGCTGTCACAAAATCGACATAGCACGTACGTGATGTCGCTACTAATATCCCAATTTGAACTCTAGAACTCTATAGGGTTAAGGGTAAAATATAGGTTATCGCTTTTAAACTCCATGTTACAATGGAGTTTTGTTTCTATAGTTGTGTTTCAACTACCTACTCAAATAGTAGATATTCAATAAAACGACATTATTATTTATTTAAATCACTTGGATGCGACATACATACTAGGTTTTGCAATACAGCCAGCATCGAGCGCCTTTTATTATAGGAACTGTGCTATCTATTTCGATAAAAATGCAGCTTGCAATAAATAATATTATACAACTGGGCGGAAGTTGTGTGGTCTAGATGATAAAAATATAATTTCATAAATGGGTGGTTTCGAGCCAGACATAATATGAACTGCTGTAAAATTTGGTGTGGTAAATGATGGTATTATGAATATTGCTTATGTTTGTACATCATGTAATATTCCTTACAAGTAAGTTATATAAGTAATATTGGATATTAACATTAACCTAATATTAACGCAATATGACGCGTTAATCGATTTTAACTGTCGCGATCACGGCCATTGGAACACAGTCGAAACGTCGGTAATAAAGAGGAAGGTGTTTATATCCTAAAAAATACCTTAAATTAATTAAATATCGCGTGTAAGGGCAGTTTTAATAAAATAGTATGATATAACGCTTTATGTTTTTTTATGACAGTTAATTGCTTGCTTTTCTTTCGTGTGCGATCTGCCTTAGGTGGCGCAGATGGTTTTCTAATACTATTATGTTAAGTCTTCAGGTATCACACGTTTTCTTATAGCTATTTAATAAAATACGCTTAGTAAATAAAAAATGAATTATATCAGAATCCAAGAACGTGGGTGACAAAGAGATCTCATTGGTCGACAGAAAACAATAGGTTCAGCGAGTTCACCTGTTACTACCAAATGTTTTAAGTAACACAATACTCTCATTTTAGTATTGATATGTGATACCTTATAAAATCTTAATTCATCTCATTCCGTCTTATTAAAATGTTTTCACAGCAATACGTAATACAACCAACATCACTGGTTTACGTAAATTGAATTCATACTTCCGGGTTTGACAAAGGCATTTCATGGTGCTTTTGTTGACGTTTCTGGGCTTTGTGTCAAACAAAGCCGGTACACGTGGTTTCTAGTCAACGTGACAGGTAAGGCACGTAAGGCGAGACCGGCCCATCACTACAATATGATAATTGTTGAGATAGTGAATCACACGTGACGTCACCGCCCACCACATACCGTAAAACTCGTTGACAGCTGACTCATGTGTACAATATAATTAGATTACCTACGTAATACGAATAGTAAGACATAGTTTACACATTATTTTTCTACTTTTAGTATTTTTTACTTTATCATGTTAGTGCTGATTTATATCGATTATCATCGATGTCTCATATAATTTATTATATTTTATCAAGCACGAAACCGCGATTTCGTGGCATTTAAACAGTGACTTACTGGCACTTGCTACTTTCCCTGAGATACAAACTATTACATCATAATCACAAATTAATCGAGGAACAGAAACGCAACACACGAAATTACTTTAACATTTACAATATCATATCGATTACAGTTTGCGTTTCATCCAAACATATAGCATCTATCTCGAGATAACAACTACAATATAATTTTATTACTATAGTAGGTTATATTTATTGTTGTTTACGCCAATATAGAGTAATAAACAAGTTAACAAGTGAGCAAGGGCATAGTGACATGTCGAATGAAACGCGGTACGAAGTAATGAAGGATAGAACGTACCTCGTTGGGTTCACTGAGCGCGAACAGATCAAGGCGATTGGCGTTCCATTGCTGGATCATGTTGCGGAGCGCCTCACGCTCCAGCATTCGCTTGTCCGCCGCGTCCATTGTGTCACCGCATCAAGTCACTCTGGAATATTACATAAATTATATTAAATAAACAATTTTATATTGTTACTAGAGGACGCCAGCAGCTACGCCTGCAATTGTTTTTAAATTTACCCGTTTTGGCCGATCCCGTGGGCATTTCGGGAAATCCCTTCTTAGTGCACCCCTACGGTCCCCAAAGAACAAACATGCCAAATTTCAGCTTCCTGCGCCCAATAGTTTCGGCTGTAGCGTGTCTGTCAGTCAGTCAGTAACGCAAGGATTTTATATATTAAGATACCTACGACAAAAGTATCAAACACCCGTTACATTGAACGAAGATTAAACAACTTGCGATTTTTTATAATAAGAAACAAAAATGCCATCTTCTTTAGACAAAATATTTGCCATTCTTTATGACCCCATAACTTTTAAATTACACAAAAGAATTAGGGTAGTGTCATGCAAGAAGGTAACGAAGTCAGTTAACAAGGTTATGTCTCTTGTATACAGTCGTAGGAATTATAAACAAAGGTCTACAAGTAGCACGTGCCCTCGGCTACACACATCAAACGTAATGCTGCTTTAGCCCGTGTATTTTTGAACTCCATGGTAACTCTGACCTAATTTCCTGCCAAAAAGCCTATAAACATCAGTCGCGGCTGGTATGAAAAAGCCAAATATATTATGTAATGTATTATTAAAACCATTAGATTTAGATAGGCAACTTAAAGGTTGCGATATTCGTTTGGTAGCTACGCTATTAGTGGTATCCTTTTTTTTCTGAAAAGTGGTAGGTTTTTATTTGCTTGCCTCTTAGAAAGACACAGACAGTTTCCATCAAACTAACCACAAAACTCATGTCAACACCTCATAACAACTTAGTTTTAGACACGATTCAAGACTTTTGTTGAGCTGTTGATTGCGATCAGTAGAAAACTTTTCGCATACGTGTGGCGAAATATCGACAAAATAATGCACTTGTCATTAATTTGCCAAGACACCACTATCTTGTTTAGCTGACATAAGTCACTCGTTAGTTTTAAAATAATTAAGTCAATGATAAACTCGGAGTTTATCAAGATGACCGGAGCAGTTTATTTATTACTCCTAACCTGAATACGGGCAGAAAGCATAAAATTTGAACTAAATAAGGCCGCAATTATAACGATTTATTTAAACAGAGCACAGATAAAAAAAATGTAGCGCAACGTCCACATAAAGAGTTTGTAATTGATTTTATAGTATCGCCGCAAATTGGAATGTCAACAATCAGCCGCGCCCAAACAGGTCGTTATTATCAGTTCAAAGAGCGATAATACACTAAACTAATATATATATGTCTTGAAGGTGTATAAAATTAGACAAATGAGTTTAAGTCAAAAGGTCAAAACGCAAGACTTGAAAGGTTAACATTTAATTGATTGAAATATTGGGAACTACAGCCTACATTGTCTTTGTATTTTCGCTGTGTCCTATGCACGTATGTTGTCTTGCTTTAGGGCAACCATTCTCAAAGTATGCTCCATGGAGCCCCAGGGCTCCGCGGAGCACTTCTAGGGGCTCCACGAAGATGTATGTCAGTAAAATAAATATTTTTAAAGTGCAACATATTAATAACAATATTTGGTTACCCAAAAGTGTTCCATCCCCAAATAAGTTTGAGAACCGCTGCCGCGCTGATTTAGGGAGTCACCAGGCACCACCAATGCATCACGTGTCATAAATATGTTCCATGACCTCCATACCCACACTGGACAACACTATGTGAATAAATTGGACGAGCCAAGGTTTCCTGGATGCCCATTGTTCTCCACGAAATAGAAATTTATGCTAGGGATAACGGGATGTCTAAATAATATAAGTATTTGATACTCACACCATTAGAATATTAGTAAATCATTTATTTTTCTCCAAATTTATTTTACGAATTCACTTAGCCAACGCCGAATATCAGTTGTTTGCGTAATGCAATTAAAAGTTCATTGACCTCTTTTCGACGTGGTAGCTCCCTGTCTACCCTCACAATTGTATACGAAAGCCCACCATAACATTTATACGCTTTCTGAAAGGCACTGCGATGCAGGTAATAGCTTAGTTCCGATCGCCCGTCATATTCTGCCGCCGCTTTGATTGATGCAACATTAACGTAACAATCTTACCAACACTATACGCCCCAAGCACTCCCGTAACGTACATCGTTATGTATGTAGTAAATATTAGTATTGAATAAAACAAACAGTGACTATGGCAACCATTCAATCGTGATCATGGATCTAGGTCACGCGGCTAAGGTTGTCTGGTAACTTTCTATTTTGAAAAGAACTTATAAATCTGCGTTATCTCTTTGCAGCTGCGAATTAGCTGCAAAAAATCAATAATGCACGTAAAATTCTAATTGAAATTTTAATGTGTAGGTAGGTGGGCGGTTTCTGGCATTCATCATGCGCGGGCGCAGCGGCACATATACAGACACACGCACAACATCGCTGTAGGTATTTATATCGTAAACATATGGCCCGACCGTCATGAAACGACTGACCACCAATGCCCGTAAATTTTCTCTCTCCCAAATAGGTAAGTAAACAAGAGGTTTTAAACAAATAGACCATGTGTCACTGTTTTCTAATTTATACTTGGGTGCGGCTAGTTTTCACTATGTGCAAGGGATTCGAAATCAGATTATAAACAGTCAGCAGTGTTTTTCGTTCGCACAAGCACTCAAAAATAGGTGTATTCACTGATTGTTAAGCAATCTTAGGCGGGGTCAGATGTTGCAACAGTGAAAGCAAAAATCAAAATCAAAATCAAAATCATTTATTCATCTAGGCCACTAAGTGACGCTTATGAACGTCAAAATTTAAGTTAATTACTTAATGATTCTACATTTACATTTACTGCCACGTTCGCAATGCAATAGGTAGAACCACGAGAAAGAACGGGCAATAAAACTCATGGCCACTCTTTTCAAACAAATATAATGGTGGTACATTTTATTTTTGTAAGGAGCTGCAACTGTTTCACATTATAGACATCTACTAATAAAATTTTTAGTAGCTATTGATATCATACTCAAGCAGTAAATGATGTTCATATGGTAAGCCTCCCAAAGTAAATATGGTGAAACAGGAGCATCCACTTACGTCTTTTTTTAATGTAGGCAACTCGCGAACATGGTCAGAACTATGGTAGAAGTGAATGAAGCCGAAAGTAACGGTATTATGAAACCAAAGCAATCGACAACCTATTAGTTAGCCCATGACCACGAGTTACCCACATTTTACAAATCCGCAAAGTTATAATGAAAGTGTGGAACATGAATGCAAAATATAGTATGAAATGAGAATATCGTAATTAACTACACTATAAAATAAAACTACTAATTATTGACCTAGTCAAAAGCGAAGAACTACTTCCAAGCGCTCCTGTCATCAAAATAATCCTTCAAACTGTAATATGCCTTATTTATAAGATTCTTTTTAACTTCTGCCTGAAACGAACTTAATGGCAAGTCTAAAATATAAGTTGGTAATTTATTGTATATGCGAATACTGAGCCCAATAAAAGAGCTATGCGTTTTGTGCAAACGAAAATACGGAACACATAATTTATGTCTATTTCTAGTATTGATATTGTGCCTGTCACTATTCATTTTATAAGAATTTATGTTTAGTCTTACATGCATAACACTGGCATAAATATATTGTGACGCTACAGTAAGAATACCAATAGTTTTAAATTTTTCTTTGAGTGAGACTCTTGTCTTTAACTGGTAAATGGCCCTAACTGCCCGTTTCTGCAATATAAAAATATTTTGGATATCAGCAGCTCTACCCCATAACAATATGCCATATGACATAACACTATGAAAATAACTAAAATAAACCAATCTAGCCGTATCGACATCGGTCAACCTACGAACCTTCTTAACGGCATAAGCAGCTGAGCTAAGTTTCCCTGAGAGATATGTAACATGCGCACCCCATTGTAACTTCGAATCAAGTGTTAATCCTAGAAATAATGTGGATTCAGTTGTTTCGAGTACATCGTCATTTAAAACTATGTTAGGACCAAGGTTTCTGACATTAGGCAGGGCAAACTTAACACATTTTGTTTTTTTTGCGTTCAGTACTAGATTGTTTACATTAAACCATTTAGTCACTTGAATGAGTGCACTGTTTATTTCGTTAAAGTGTTCCTTATTTCTATCTTCTTTAAATATCAAAGAAGTATCGTCAGCAAACAGTACAACGTCACAAATGTTTCTCAAGTAAAAAGGTAAATCGTTTATGTAAACAAGAAACAAGAAAGGCCCTAGGATGCTGCCCTGTGGCACTCCTAAATCAACAGGTAAGCCACTGGATTTTGAGCCATTTATTTCAACACATTGGATCCTGTCACTTAAGTACGACTTAATGACATCCAATGCTTTAGTCTGGACGCCGTAATGTCTAAGCTTGCACAAGAGCGTTTCATGGCAGACACAATCGAATGCTTTCGAAAGGTCGCAGAACACACCAACAGCATTTTGGGAATTCTCCCAAGCACTGTAGATATGTTTGAGTAACGCTACTCCTGCATCTGTTGTCGAAAGACCCTTGGTAAAACCATATTGCTCACCATGAAGGAGGCTGTTTTGATTAAAATGTCTTAGTAGTTGCTTGAGTATGATCTTTTCAAAAATCTTACTAAAAGCAGGTAGTATCGATATTGGCCTATAATTACTAGGATCAGTCTTATTGCCGGATTTGAACAGAGGTATTATTCTACTATGTTTCATAAGATCTGGAAAACTGCCAGATTTAATACACTTATTGAATAAGTTGCTTAAATAAGGAGCCACTACATCAATTATACTTGTCAAAACCTTAACAGAAATGCCCCAGAGATCACCTGTATTTTTAGACTCTAAAGACTTAAAAGTATTTATAATATCGGTAGAACTAATACTATGAAATTTAAATATTACTTCACATTTTCCTACACTAGACTCTAATAGGTTTTCTGCGACTATAGCTGATGATTTTAATTCTCTAGTAGTAGTAAGTGGTATGCTAGCAAAAAAGTTATTAAATGTGTGTGCGACTTCTTCGTCATTATGAATTAATTTATCATTATCAAGAAGACTAAAACTATTACTTCTTAATGTTGTCTTACCTGTTGTTTCATTAATAGCTCGCCAGGTTGCCTTAACTTTATTCGAAGATTGTTTAATTTTATTCCTAACGAATATAGCTTTAGCTGTATTGCACACTCTTTTAAATATTTTAGAATAATTCCTAACATACTCAGTGAAGTTTAAATCAGAATTGTATTTTTTCATACCATACAACTCATACATTGTTGCTCTGCTTTTGTAAATACCCGCAGTAGCCCACTCATTAAAAGCTCGAGATTCCTTAATTACTTTCTTCTTAGTCTTAAAAGTATTCTGAAACGTGTTATTAACTATATTAAATAAATTGTTAAAATTCTTATTTGGCGAATCTATTTCTATTAAGTCAGGATTCATAGTATTCATTCCAATCAATACTTTATTCCGGAATTCATTAAACTTATGCCTAGGTAATGGCCTAACCAACACTCTCTGTACGATGCTATCATTGTAATATTGAAACCTAGCTAATTGACCACAGTGATCCGAAGTTAATTCAGAAGTAACTACTCTATCTGAAACAATACAATTACTAAATATGTTATCAAGACAGGTGAAAGATGTTGCTGTGATTCTAGTTGGTTCAAGAAATAAATTTTTCAAATTAAATGATCTAAAAAGGTTTAAAAATCTACAAGTCATTATTGAATTTTCAAGAATGTTAACATTAAAATCACCACAAACAATAATCCCTTTCTTATTGCTCCTAATTTTACTAATTGCATCTTCCATAACAGATTCAAACAAATTAAAGTCACTTAATGGAGGACGATATACACATATAATAATATGCTGCTCAAGCTCAATGCATGACAGTTCCAAGCTTAGCATTACTTGAACTGGCCATCCGTTCCGACCTCTTTCTGTTTTAGTTGTATCCGCTAGTTACCACTATGGAGTCATTGGATAGTGTCATGAAAGCAGGTTGATATTCATGGCTATTCAGATTTCACTAATAACGACTGCTATAAATAAAAAAATATGGATATCGGTCTATGACGAATGTGGAGCACGTAGCGTACTATAGTCATTACTTCAAAATCGGTTGTGTCAAAAGATTTCACTGAATAGTAACGTGAGCCGGCAGCCGTACTCCTTCGAGTACTTACAGTTACAACGTAACGTAACCGGTGTAGCGCTTAAGTTTAGAATTACACAGAAACATGTTCCTATTTCATTTTAGTTTTCATCTGAAACCAGTTTATTAGTGTTAACTGTCAGAAACCGAAACAGCCGTCAGCGTTGTTATGGTTCGGCTCGCTTCCGCTATTTGGCTGACTGCAGCTTACGAGCTGCTATACGAGCCCGCCGAGCGAGGAACCGCCACACCGCCGCACCGCCTCGCCGCCGCCAACCATTCAAAACACACAGCGTTCACTCGTAAAAATAAACACGCAACGATAAACGTTACTTAGGCAACGCATTATTTTTCAACCTGTTATCGACTTAATTTTACGATGCAAGGATTGACAACGACAGACGATTTGAAGACGACACGCCAAAATCGTCGTCGTCCTGTATCAACAACTCATTAGGTGTCTAGTTAGTAACATAAAGATACAAAGTTGTCTTTGGTGCCGGAACTTCACGCTTGGTCGCCGACCTTGCCTCTTCCTGTGGCTCACCAGGATGATCCGACGAACTGAGCCTCAAGCGAACATAAAATGACGAGCTATCGTTGACAATGTAGCAACGCTGAATGACTGCGAAAATCTTTGCTTCCTTTTATTTCAGTAGGTTCAATGATACCTACTATTTTATCGATATCGCATTCATTAAAGTCAGGTAAACACGAAATATAACAGACTATAGTTATATTACAAACTTCGTACATACCAGGAAGCTAACAATGCGGTATGAGAATCTGCAAGAGCGCGCAACGCCAACGTAATTTATAACAAAATATAAACATTCTAGTTTTCATTAAACAGGTTAATTCTGTGAAGTGCAGCGTGGGAACGTGTGGAGTTAAAATAATAAAGCGGGTGCAAAAAGCATGGGCATATCGACCCCCGCGGCAAGTGCATAGGGGCGGAACAAGTGGACCTATCCGCGACACGACTACACGTATTCGTTATTAAGCACCATCGTACCCCTTCCAACTGTACACCCAAGTGGCTCAAGTGTTGACACCGATCCTAATATAAGTTACCAAAAGCGACTCTATTATAGCACCAGCGATTCAAACGGTAAGCGAGATAGCGATAAATTGCCATACATTTTGTCACCCGAGAAAGATAATGAAGATGATGGCAGTGTAATTGCGCGTAGAGAGTGACTCGGATTACGGGAATCGTGAAACGTGAGTTCGCGAGTCGGGCGAGGCGCGCGGCAAAATGCCTGAGAACTTGGTCCCCTTATGTGAATGCTCCCATGTCTGTTATGTAATGCGACAGTACTGTTAGTCTGTCACGCAACAATACTAATTGACGGCGATTTGAGTTCATCTTCACATAGGCGCTCGCTACGGTTTGCCCAGTCGTGTGTCGTCGTTCCTTATCTCCACACGGCAAAACATTTCAAAACCGGCTTTTGTATCATCGCTGCCCTCGTTGCAAATGGACAACGAGTTTTTAGATCAACGTAGAGTGAATGATGTCAAGTCGCTACTTCTGTTCGTTAAGTCTTATTAAAAGAACGGTAATGAAATAAAGGGTGCAGGGGCTTTTAGGAATGTATGCGATTTTAAATACCGCTGAGAGAGCTGATGAGACCTAAATAAAATGATTTAAGCATTTTAATTTTCATCATCATAAATGGTAGGTACTGAATTATACAATAATATATTGCATCTCTGGCAAACACGTAATTTTTCTCTTAAAAGTAATTCAGGTCCATGGGCAAATACTTTTTTGGTTAACTTATACATTATGTATGTGTATCACGCGAAGTTCAAGAAGCTTTTATCATTGAATATTATCAAGATAATATTCGTTAAGATCTTGCTTCAATACCAATAACGGTATTTGAGTTTAAGAATAGATACGCACTTACTTTAAATTGAAACGATCACCTTGAACGGTTAACAAAAAATAATAGTGGTGTGGCTGTCTGTTATTGTATTTAATAAATGGAATGCGAAAGCACCAGCTTAAGGTATTAGCATGACTCACATGGAAGGCACGCGAGACTCGGCGACGAATGCAGCTACTAAGCTACCCTCCCGAGTAACCTTACAGTTTTAAATATAAATACTTGACTTTAGTCGACAAGACCATAATTTAAATATAAATTAATTATAGGCAAAAATAACGGCTTTAATAAAGACATTTTAATTTTAACCTTTGCAGATTAGGGTCATTGCTCAAGAGCATGCACGTTGGAACATCAAGTGTATGTACACCTGCTGCACACGTACATTCCTCATCAACACGACGTGACTTAATTGTAGTTTCGAATTACATCTCCACATTAAAGTATGCAGGTTATCATTATATTACAATTCATTGAACCGCGACTGGTGAATGTAACTCAACAAAAAGCAGAAGGGAAAGAATAAAATATCCGTCATTGACTAGTATCAAATAACATACGATTTGGAGTCGTTCATTGGCGAAGTGATAGTAGGGCAATAGTACAGAGAGAGGGCGGCGAGTTGGCAGACGGCCGGTGTCGGGTGCCACGTCCACCAGGTATCGACGAGGAGAAAAGTGTGACGCCACGGACACCATCGGCATTCGCGCTCGAGCAAATGACCGTGACCGGACGACGCGTTCACTCTCAACGAAAACGGGACCGCGAAGCACACGATCGTATCACACCGCTGATCGATGTCTAGTCAAACGTCACCGTAACTACTCATTGTTGGCGAAGCTTTATTCCGGTATACACAGGTTGACATACAGTCGTATCGACCATCGGCGCGTACATGGGGTCGCTGGAGCCTGGCACCGAGTGTGCCATGCAATGGGAACCGATTCAACTCACGCAGGCTCTCTTCTATAGCGAAACTGACACGGAAAATGTCATATTAGCCTTATTTATTCGTACATCACCGAATGCAAAACATACTATTCGTGTAATTTTGTACAAATTCTTGTAGCGAAAGCTCTAGTGTTCACCTGTTTAACGGGAACGGCCACTTGCGGATCTAGATACATTGTTCCACTTTCCATTATTCGATAAACATAAATTTGGACACACGTGAACTTTTATACAACCGGGCAAGTCCGAGGCTGGTTCGTGCACTGAAAGGGTTCCATTACAATAAATTATATAGATTTTTAATATACCTCCAAGTGCTTTATCAAATATGTAAACTAAAATTTACTCGAAACGTTGCTGCAACAACAGTTTATAATCTAAAAGCGCTGATGGAAGGACAGACTTAATTTTGTAGTTAAATTAATTTTTTCACATACAAACATGTATACAAACCACGGTATAATCTCCAATGTAAAAAGCATATTTTTAAATTACAGCAACATTTTTTATTTCGACTTTTTTATGTGAGAGTAGTTTTGTCATTTTAGTTTACTTAAGCTAGAAGACCTTCCTTTTTGTAAAATTTCAGGAATACAGAATCAAATAAATAACGTACCTTTATAATATTTTACAAATGTGTAGAAGTGGATTAAAATTATGGACAATAGTATTTGTTTACAGCGCTAAGAGATTGTTGACCGAAGTATTTAGTAAAGTGTCTTCTTGAAAACATCCTTGATGAGATGGGGTTTTTAACAGAGAGCCTGACAAATAGAAAGACGGACAACAAATTGATTAATGAATTAGGGTTTCCGTTATTAATTCTGCTTGAGATACGGAACGCTAAAAAGAGTCACCGCATTCTTATATGCATAAAATTAATAATCAGATGCGAAGACGTATATCGTAATATTATTTGTGGTTCGTGTTAATTTCATAACAGCCCAAAAGGCAAACCGACCGGATTTGAGAGATAATCTCGTACAATAGCCCAGTTGCGCCATTCATGTGCAGACAAAGAGGGATGCCATTACAAGCTATTGTTTACTAAATCAGTTTTGCAAGTCGATAGTGTTCAATGTTAAACGCAGGTATAATTTGCGTATTTCTAAAGTGTACGAAATCTACTTATTCACCTACATTACTCATCCTATTCATACTATACGGCAGCGATAGTCTAGTGGAGGTACTAACAGACTGCCATGCTGAGAGTATCGGATGCAAATCCGCGACGCGCACCACTGACTTCTAGGAGTTATGTGCATATTACATTGTTAATTATTGCTTGCCCCGTGCCTCGGAGACTATGCAAAACCGTCGGTTCTGCTATCGAGAAGATCTTTGACAGTCGTCGTAGGGAGGCAGTACCTCTGAATAAACTGACACTAGTCTAAACCACGGCATATCACTATCCCTTTAGGTTGCTGCGTTTAGACACAGTCGGTCTGCAGAAAAGCTAATATTCAATCAAATCCGGTATAGTAAGCGCACCTCGTGTTGTAACTGGGATAACGCTAGGAGGATGACGAGATCTACTTATTCAGTGAGCCTATTGAAACAGCTACCTGGTAAACTATCTCTACCTATGGCGGATATGTTAAATGCACAGACTATTACTAGGTTGTCTGTATGTTAAACCTCAAGTTATATAGCTGCTACAAGTCTTAAGCTCGAATATTTATGAGACGTAATTGCGCACCTTACCATAACGTCAAAACAAGTTGTTAGAAAACAGACATCGAATTGAAATACGACCTATACATAACGCTAGAAATTTATTATAATGCCTAATGTTTCGTTTAGGCTATCTGGAATCTTTCAGAAGCACGGATCGATCGGAAGCAGGGTCTTTGGTACGCAATTACGCATAATAATAAATGTATGGATAAATTGAAAATATCACAATAAAGTAGACTGTTTGGCGTCTGTACTCCAAGGTAAGATAATTAAAATAATATACTTGGAATATTGTTATAAGTAGCCTACGAGCGGCGGCTTCGACCAAGGGAAAATAATGGCGCGGCAATTTAACATTGACTGAAAGGATGGCATAGTAGCTGACGCAGCTTTCGTGAAGAGAGTTCACTCCAACACTCTTTACTCTATACGATCCACAAATTGTTGTTTTGGGTATGGATATCTTCGTGCCGCGTCGTTTGTGTGTTCGGAAAGAACTACACGAATTGACTCATAGTATTGTATAATATTTCATTCAAAGTTACTGATTAGAAAGATACGAATAAGAAATGTTAATGCAATGTGACATATTGGTGTTATTGAGTGTATAAAGCGAGCCTCGTGCGCCGGGCGCGTTCCACTTGCAGCCTAATTAAATTAGAAGCAATCGGCTCTGGTGCTGACGCTACAGCGCCAATCCTAGTGCGGTGCCGCCCCCTCGTGCCAGCGCCCTAAGGTCATTGTTCCTCCCACATAGCTAATGGGTAATTAACCGAACTGCAACGTCATCACGCGCATATTTCGAATGCATAACATCATTCCTTACCCGCGTATCATAAGTATTCATAGCATATCTACGACTTCCAAGGCACGTATAATTACTACATTGAACTTAGCGCCTTACCTACAGTACACATTGCAGTAAAATGTAACAAAATTATAAAAATATAGATTTTAGTCTATGCACGCTAATATCCAGATTGTCTTGACCAAATCGCTGATAATAATTATAAATACTAGACCAAATGTACTTTGGCTTCTGTGATTTTTTTTTAATTTGCTTAACGTGCGTACCGAACGCTGTCAACAAAGAATAAACAAATTTTGTGAAATGCGTGTATTCGCTACGTGCGAAGTGCATGGAGGGGGTAGCTAAAACGATCGCAGCGCATGCCGTGGCAGAAATCCGTAACTATTCGGGAAGTCAATTTGATTTTTGATTTGAATTTTGTCATAACAAATACATTATCTGATAATTTAATTCTTGATCTTAAATGTTATCATCTTTAAAATGGGTCATAATTGTTGTTGTGTTGTGGACTGCAAAAAGAACGGCACAAATAGTCTGTGTAATTTTTATATTTTTCCAACAGTAGAGTGGAAATTTGATCAAAGAAAATTATTTTTATTTGTTCTGTATTTTATGTGATATTAATTAATGTTTTATTTTTCAGTGTTGATGGCTCGCCACGGACTCCAAGACGTCACGACATAATTTGTAGTGAAATTTTATTGGAGGCAAAAAATCTGACGTGCTAACAAGTCCAAGTTATGTTCCTACAATATTCCCTCAAATATATGGACAGAAGAAAGTTAGACAGTCACAGGTGTTAGCTAGATATACACGTTTAATAAAACGTAGTACCACAAAAGTCTTAGATATCACATTAAATCAAGTAAGAGTAAGAGTTGAAGATGAAAATGAATTTAATCAAATTGAACCTCGTGTGGCTGATCGAGGATGCCAAATCGATCTGTTTTCTGAATCAAATTTAACAGAAACAACCATTATTTGTAATAGATTCATTTACAGTGATCAGTCTGATGCTGAAATCCAAGTGGATATAGAACTGGAACTTCAAAAATTGTAGCAATAAATAATGCAAGAATGAAAGATAAAAGCTGTTGCACTGACAAAATATTGTATGATAAATGATAATCAATGTACCGAAACAAAAAGCCAATAATTTGCTGGTATTTCATCAATAAAAATTATCAAGAACTCCTAGATCTTGCTGGTGTGTCATTTAGCAATTTGCAGTTTTTATTAAAAAGATTAACTACATATTATTATGCAAAAATGTACAGTTTCCATTAAATACCGACTTCTTATTTTTTTATAAAAATTAAAACTGGCATGACATTTTCAGCATTGAGTGCATTATTTGGTGTACAGCAGAACCACAATCTCACGAATATTTCATTTGATCTTGCAAAATCTAGCTTGTGCAACTACTAATTTAATCTTTTGGCCGAATAGAGCCACCGTAGAAGCAACAATGACCAAGTGTTTCAGTCCAGATTACATCAATACAAGAGTTATTATTGACTGTACTGAATTCCGAATTGAAATACCGACAGCAGTGGATGACCGTTGATAGTATAAATACCACTTCGTCTTTTTATTTATCTTTAATTTATTATAATTACTAGAAAGCAATAAAATACTGATATGTCATTAATATGGCATAATCCCGAATAGTTGCGCATGCTAGGTGGCGCTACTGTCGTGCACGGTCTCAATAGTATATACATTTATGCATGCTCTCATTTTCGTTCGTGGTCGAAACCACAGACGTCAGTTAGGCGAAAAGAATAATGTTTATTTATTTTAAACATAAAATATATTAAATATCTTTATTTAGGATCAAGTAGTAAGATCTGTATTTTGCAGACACTTTATAAATAAAAAGAAGCTAGATAAAATGAATATTTCTAGAAATACACATACTATATAGTTTTTCATGCCATTAACACTGGGATGCTAGTCGCCTAGATTAATTCATATTCATAATAACATGCCATCACCTTTCGATTAATAATGATTGATCGCAAAACTCGTAGGCACTGCAGGATCCTATTAATTCAACGTATACGATCCACCATTCATCCGTTCATCTAAAAGTACAACATGTGTAATCAAGGGAAGTTCCTTAACCGTCAAAATAAATGAGACAATTTCGATTACATAATAGTTGTTTCAGGTGTGTATTATTTTGCTTCCGGCAACGCAATTAGATCATTTCAATGCTGTAATTACTGTTTTATACAGTCATCACTGGAAACCTTATTGTTTGTTAATAGGACGATCAACTTCGCTGACGAATTTTAACATACATACAAATAAAAACAAACCACGCAAACTGACTATTTAATACAATTACACCACGTACAACGCAACCTACTTAAAAAGACATAAACAACGCATGAAGAACATGTACTAGAGCTGGACACTATATCAAGTAGTGAGCGAGTAAGTACTTAGTCGCGAATTATTTACCAGGCGGGTGCAAACCGCATAAACATCCGCACTAAGTCACCGTCGTTAGCAGTCTCTTCCCGGCGTCAGAGCGTAACCTCTGCAGCACGAGTGCAATATGATACGAAGGTGGCTCCTTCAACGAAAGCCTCACATGTTAGATAAAAAACTGGTTCTAAGTAGTTAAATAGCATTTATTGCGAGAGGCAGTTGTGAAAGTTTTACCTTAGAAAACTGGCTACTTCGTCTCTGACCAACATACACAGTATACTGACTGATAACTTGATAATGCCTCTCACAGCACTGCATAGTAGCTTACTATTACAAGAATGTATACACTCAAAAAGCTTTCCAAATGGATACAAACTGTATTTTGCTGTTGTGAAATTCCTTAAAATGTTATGGTTATCCACGTGCAGGAAATGGCTTACTTTCGCGTTGAGGATATAAATACCTACATATAAATTTCAGACAGGATGTAATGAAAGTTATAAACAAAACGAAGCAGTATACTAAGTGGGGCAAGAGAATACATTAAAAGCTCTGTATGTAATGTAACCACACAATGTTACATCTTAGTTATGAAGGGTCTATTAATCAGTGTTAAAATTATCGACAGTTCGTGAATTTGGAAAGTGAAACGAAACACCCTCTAATTACAAAACGTCAGTTTCACCAACTAAATTAGGTACACTATTCTTTTTTTTACTTTTGAACAAAATCTAAATAAGGCGCGTAAATTGTTAGTGAGCGCAGTCAAATAAAAGTTGTTGTGCGCAAGGCTTTACATTTTTGAAGCGAGACAGCGAGGCTCGGCCGGCACATTAACTGCGTTGATATAGCGGCCCCTTGTGGTGAAAACCGCCAGGTAAACGTAAAAAGACGCAATCAACGAGAGAAAAGCGCACAGAAACTGACACACGAGGCGCAAGCAGCGCCTTAATGGAGTACTTAAAAATTCAGGACGTTAACCATAGCTGTGACCTACTGAGGCTCGGTATGGTATTTAGCTTCATTGCGCTCTAAACAGTTTCTTTCGTAAATATGGCGACGCGAAGTTTAGCGGATTTAAAACAGCAGAATAAAACTTACTTCGAGACAGTGCACCCGGAAGACGTTTCGTTGAAAACCCAGGCGTGTAGACAAATCTACGCCATACTATCTGAAACAAAAGAATAATTTGAAACATCTATTACACGTAATAATACGAGTGCAACGAGGTCGTCCATCTGCAGTTACAATATCAATTGCCGCAATTGTCAAGCGAAACTAAAATAATAGTGTGACAGTCATCATCATAGAAAGGCATGACGACAACTCATCATTTGCGAACATTCGCTAGAAAGGTATTACAGAACTTAATGCCGACATTATTAAAACTATGGCTTTGGCCCTACAGTTGAAATTTTGATATAATACCTGGGATTAAAAATGCCATAGATACGTAGGAAAAACGACTATTTCGCAAAGTTTAGAAAACAGATAAATCAAAAAGAATAATTGGTAATTTCAAGAGAAAAATCGGTGGCAATTTTGTATAGAAAGTGTTTGTTCTCTGTAGGTAGAGTACGAGTAAGTATGTGGTTTTTAAATTTAAGAAATTCTGGCGATTGAAATATGACGTGTAAGTTAATATACAGGGTGTCCCAGAACTCAACGTCAAGCCGAAACGGGGTGACAGGATCGATCATAACCATCACGAAAAAAATCTGAAAATAATCTAACCCATGTAGTTTGAAAATTATGGGTATTGTAGGAAAAACCTAGAAATTTGATCAAACTGTACCATTTTTCGGTTATTGTGGTTATTCTTTTTAGGTAAAAGCACTAATGCTTGACACATTAAGGACAAATCAAACTTAATTTGCATTATATAAAATGTATTTATCAAAAAAATAAAGTTGTTAATATTTTCCCAAATAGAGCAACAATCAGAGATTGATATTTTTATATTAAATTATTTTAAAGCTGTTACATTTTCAACAAAATTCTCAATTTTCTTAGGTTTGCCGTAAACACTAAAAGATGACAGTGTCGAAAATCAAATCCACCAATAATTGACATCAATTAGCACTAATAGTTGACATGACTTTACCCATAATTATGCAAGAGACTTTGTCAAAATTGTGACGTGGATGGCACTATCAGGGGATCTGCACTGATATTCATAGGTACTAATAGTTGACATCTATTATACCCTAAAAGTTGACACTAAATACTAATATTTGACATCTAATATACCCTAATAGTTGACACTGTCTACTTTTAGTTAGAGTAGATTAAAACAAATGATACTAAGACAGGAACTTTATTTCTATTAGATAAGGCTAAATATACATTAAAATAAGCTAAAAAAATCGGATTGATGTAACCCTAGTAGATGACACATGTGTCATCTTTTAGGTTTTGACTCATTTTGGGTACTAATAGTAGACACCACTTAAAAATTATATAAAAACAAGCCAAAATAACAAGGAAATAGTCCTATTATATCAAACATTTCATACATTTGTAATATTGAAACTAACTAAGCCTATAATCATAAATATAAGAAAAAAATCGTACCCGTTAAAAGTCAGTTGCCTTACGAAAAACGCTAAGAATTACGCGCAACATGCCAACCTACTCACATTGTTTGTCATAAACTGATGCAATTTTGAAATTTGCTTCTGAATGTGTACACAAGCTTTTTAACATGTATCATAGATAGCACTAGGTATCTTAAACATCAGTAACAATGTTATTTAGATGATTAGTTTTCTTATTAGAAACGTTTTTTTGTGAAAATGTCATCTATTAGTTCAGTGTCAAGCATTAGTGCTTTTACCTTATTTCTGTTCATTTGAACTTTGGAAACGTAATCCTAAATAACATTTCTAGAATCCCAATAAAAAATAATGACACAATTGCCTCAAGTTTCCGAGAATTGAGACTATTTGTTAAACTACGAATTTATAATTTTCAAGATTCGTCGACTTTGACAGGCCCTCCTTTAAAAAAAATGTGAGTGCCTTGGCAAATGGCATTAAAAGTTGGCGCATTTATTCTGAATTCTAAAATGGTACAATACTTGTTAGTTCCATAGAATAAAAAAAAAGTAGAAAAATTAAAACCTCAAGTAACCCGATTTTTGCTATCTCAGTTAAAATGTTTTTGATTCGCACAAGCTCTAGGTAGGTTCTTAATTTTCAGGCAAAATGATGAGAGAGATGGATAGTGGGTATGTTTGCCATGAGTGAGCGAGACAGATAGTGACGCCACTTTTACCAAAGTGAAAAAAAGTTAGTAAAATTTGTAAAATAATGAAAAATCTTGATCTAGTTTAATTTAGGGTTGTTTTCTTGACCAGCAATATCCGGGAAGGTGGATTGGACGTTCAGGCACTATCTCGTGGCCCGCCCGTTCACCAGATTTAAATCCCCTGGATTTTTTCTATTGGGGAGTTCTCAAAGAAAAAGTTTACTCAAAGCCCATTGAGAACGTAGCCGACCTGCGTGAACGCATTTCTCAAGCAGCTGAGGAGATCAACTCTCGAAGATATGCCCGACTAATAAGTAGATCTTTTTTAAGAAGATGTAGGGCTTGTATTGAGGCTGATGGTAAACAATTTGAATATTTATTGTAATAAAAAATGTTATTTATCTATCTGACTTCTATTCCAACAAACCTAAATTAAACTAGATCAAGATTTTTCAGCAGATTTTTACAATTATACGAATTTCTATTAGAATTAAAAAAAAAATATATATAAATTAGTTACCTTAATGGTATTTGGTGGGAGCAATTGTCAAAATGCAACGAGAAGGAATAACAATCACGAATCAGAAGTTTTCGAAATACATTAATTAAACAGACGGAAGAGTAATTATTTTTCCAAACTCAAACAACTTCTTGGCGTTGCCCTGGACTAGATACAACCTTCGTTCATCAGGTTAAATCTCCTCCAAACCAATATATTTAAGCCCCTCTCAAAACAAGTTGCAGATACGCGGTACGTTCTCAGTGGGTAGTATCTGGGACTCATTTAGGAGTAGAATTTTCTACAGCTGGGTATTAATATAAAATGTAATATAAACGCAATACTAAATAAGTAAATAACTTTAATGGCCAGTTTGTGGTATCCACCTGCAAAATTTATAGTATCGCCGTTCTTGACTACAAAGACAAGGACTTATAGTTCATAATAAATATCATCCTTTGGCATCAACTGTCTGGTATTACTACTGCAGTACTCATTACATTTTTGGTATAAAAATACTCGAAGTATTATCGTAATTATTGTCTCGACATCGAGAACCGATGATATCATCGACGGCAACTCATAAAATAAGTATCTAATATTTAGTTTATAATTGATATTTTTAAAATAGTTCATAAATATATTTATAGATATCAAATTCACACATGTAGTTTGACCGTTGCACAAAATTTAGAGTTAGTAGTTGCAGCGATACAAAATTACTTCATTGTAGCACATATAGCAAATTTACCGTACCTACCAAGGAATACATACATACATACATAGACTCACGCCTGTTTCCCGGAGGGGTAGGCAGAGGCTACGGAACGCCATTTGCAACGATCCTGACATATCTCTCTTGCTTCATTCACTCCCATCAGATTCCTCATGCATGCTCTTCTGTTCAGGGTACTTCTCACCTGTCCTGTTTGTAGGATGTTTCCAATCTGGTCAGAGAACGTCCGCCTAGATCTTCCCCTTCGTCCTGTCCCTTCCACACTTGCCTTACTTATATATCTGCTTGGTCATTCTTTCGTTATCCATCCTCTCCACGTGCCCAAACCATCTTAGCATACCTTTCTCGATGTTTGTCACTACATCTTCTTTTACCGCACAACACTCTCTTATCACACAATTCTTTACTCTGTCAGTCAGAGAGACACCACACATACTTCTCAGTGCTCTCATTTCTACAGCATTTATTCTACTTTCACGACTCTTCTGCCATACCCAACTATCACTACCATACATAAGAGTAGGTACTAACACCCCTCTATGCACAGCCAAACGTGCCTTTTTACACACATTTTGGCTATTCATAAACGCCTTCAGAGCTCCATTCACTCTATTACCTGCATTAACTCTTCTTTCAATATCTTCTACATTCTTACCATCTCTTGTAAACAGCGTACCTAAATATACAAACTCATTCACTTGCTCCACTCGCTGTCCATTGATCATAACATTACAAGCCGTAACGCATTCCTCCTTTTCAAAAACCATAACTTTCGTTTCACTTACATTAACTTTCATTCCTTTCCTCTCTAACGCACCATGCATGATTGTTACCATCTCCTGCAACTCCTCCGCTGAAGACGCAAGTATAACCTGATCATGAGCATAAAGGAGGCATTTGACAAGTAACTCATTCATCCTTAATTCACAATCACTATTTTTCAAGTCTTGCAAACAACTGTCCATGAAGAGGTTGAACAGCCACGGCGACGCTACACATCCCTGTCTATCACCTGTTTTGATGGTAAACCAGTCAGTGTATGCAGCGTTTATCCTCATACAAGCTCTAGAACCTCATAAAGGGATTTCAAAGCTCGAATGAGGCTGCTGTTCACCCCATACATCGACAGTACCGACCACATTTCATTCCTCACCACTTTATCGTAAGCCTTTTCCAAATCCACGAATGCGCAGTAGACCTCTCGACCTTTGGCCAAAAATTTCTCGGCTATGCATCGCAAGGAAAAGACTTGATCCGTACACCCCATACCCTTTCGGAATCCCGCTTGTACATCCCATATTTTCTTGTCGGTTACTTTCATAACTCTTTAAATCAGTACTTTCGCATACAATTTGCCAACAATGCTGAGAAGGCTAATGCCTCTATAGTTTTTGCAGTCTAGTTGCGAGCCTTTTCCTTTATAAAGAGGCACAACTACTGCTGTGGCCCAGTCATCAGGTACTCGGCCGGTGCTCCAGCATAATTGAAAATAAATAAATTGAATTGAATAAACGGATAAACTACCAAGGAATGAGTTCATAGTTCGATTCTCACAATATGTAATTGATGCTTCACTTTAAGCTCGTGTGGATTTGAAACTTACATAAAATATCAAGGACATTTTTGATCAACAATCACATTACTTACGTACTTTTAATGACTAGTGAGAAACATCAAGTTTCATTTAAGTCACTTACCTAAAATTACCTACCTACCTTTAACAGGGAACATGGTCATAGGCGTCATAGAAAGAAAATAAACAATAATAGTACAAGAAACTTCAAAGTCATCAAGCTTTATCGAAATTAGTACCTGAAGTTATTCGCGATGATTGTATTGAACGCGGGGTCAACTCACCGCGTGCACCAGTGACTCATTGAGGCAACGACCGGGTGGTATTGAATGGTTCATCATTCACAGACCAAGTAGATATGATTTGAAATTTCATGGTCATATTATATCTGTTTAGTTCTACATTACAAAACATTATACATATTGTCCTAAAACTTTGTCATATGTTCTTAAACAATGTACAATGATGCCAATGGTTATATCGATGACGTATCGCGTGGTTTATTTATTTTGCACCTTATACTATTGACTTCAAGGTACTAGAGAAAACTACGAAGGCTTTATCACGAGTATCTACCGACCACATAAGCCCATGACAAAGCTAATTAGAATGGCAGTCGCGTATGTATCGTATTATGGTCAATACTTCAATAGTCACTAGTCGACACTCGGTGTAGCAAATGCTGCATAAGTCTGCGTACAATCGTGGCACGTGTCACGATTACGAGGCAGGGAATCGTTATTGTATGGGGAACCGTGATTTCCACCACAAGGGATTTACATACGCAACTCTACTATAAGTATTTTTATTCACGTCTCATTATGTCGCAATCGTAATGTTCCTAGCTACGGATTAAATGAAATAAAATTTGTTATGACAAAATGAGGAGGCTTTGTACAGAGCTACATAAGTAATTCTCAGTTTGAAGACTTTATTGTGTAATGCATATTATTATTTAAATATTTCAGCTATTATCTGCTGCGCTCTGTTTAGCTACCAAAATTTTAATGTGAATTAAAATACAATTTTAGAACATTATGTCTATTGACAGTCCAAATATTACTATACTAATAGTGAGGCAGTTATAGAAAGTATTGGTCGATAGCAAATCACATAACATCGCGTGCCTTATTTAACGCAATGGATGCACATTCCTTATGTTTTATAGAGGTAGATAGAATACAATACAAACTAGCTAATTAAGATGATACAATTCAGCTTCTTAAAGGACGCAATGGTTAAGCAGGTCTCATCGCCTTTTACAGTTCGTAGCAAGTCGTAGGATCGCTTCCCACACCCCCCTCGTGGGATCTCCACCTTGTCGTGGTGGGGGGCTCAGTAGCCGTGGTTGGGTCACCCACGGTGAAGCTATGCGAGATGAGATTGGTGTTGCGTTGCCGCGCGCCCTATCTCCCGCGACCAAATGGGGCGCACCATTCGATGCGTTGCGGTGGGGCCGCAGAGGAAGAGGAGATGCGGTGTAGTCAGGTTGCCGTCCTCCCTATCCTCTGCGGCCGCTGGGTGTGTTGGCGGCGGAGCCCAACACCTTCATCCGCCGCCAAGGGGGTTTTGTTCGGGGCCCGCCTGACCATCTGGCGGGCCAATGCCCGTCGGGGGGTAGCGAGGAAGGCTTCGGTGATACCCGACCCTCCGACACACGGGTACATGAGGAACACGTGTTGGTTTTAAGAGTCTGACGACTCTTACTGACTAAAGTCCCCTTTTATCCCTTTTTCCCCCGAGTTGGACTCGTCCATGAAGGGTTCCGTAGTAGAGGTATCCACTTAATATACCCATTACCTTTACCCAACCAATACTACTATCACTTTTTCGCCACCAAAAATAACTTTGTTAAACGACAAAGTTATATTTGCGGTTTTTGAGCCGACTACATTTCGTTCAAACCATTTAACGTTGGAAGATTTTTTTCTTTTGGAAAAATGGTATTAAAATACTTTTTATTTTTATTGTTTACTGACTCACGCCTGTATCCCCAAAGGGGTAGGCAGAGGTGTAATATTACACCCACATTTCACCATGATTCTTTGGTCCCACGTAATAGGGGGCAAGCCTATTGCCGTTACCGGGCACATCACCAGACTCCGTGCTGCTACTCAGAATATGGGAAAACCCAGTAACACTTTGCCCGACCCGGGACCTCCGATCAGCAGTCGCATACACTATCCACTGGACCAAGGAGGCAGTATTAAAATACTTCAATGTCATTTTTAAAGATCTATTTATACATACCCTGCAAGCAGTTTTTTGGCAAGTCGGTTCCATGTATGGAGAGCCTCCCTTATTTTCTATTTTGTTTTATTTTGTACAAAAGGCGTCAAGCAACTCACAGATTACATCTACCTACCAATTTTCAAATCTGTAGCCTCAATAGTTTCGGAATTAAATGGCTGTGACATACGGACGGACGGTTTTTGCCATTTTTTTTTGCTATGGAACCCTAAAAACATACCTAGTTATTTTGCCATATGTAACTTTTACCCTGCATTACATATGGCTGCGATACCTGGGCTTTGACAAAATACCATGGGGATAAACTTGCCAGATGTCAGAGAAGTATGCAAAGAAGTATGTTAGGTTAGGAACACTAAAAGACAAAGTAAGAAGTACAGACATCAGGCACAAAACAAAACTAACTGATATCCTGGCTCGCATTGATCAACTTAAATAGAGGTGGAATGGGCATATGCTCAGGTGCAAAAAGGAGAAATGGAGCAAACAGATGACAATCTGGTACCCAAGAGATGGAAATGGGAGAGGACGTATAAAGAGAAGACGGGAGGATGACCTCAAAATGACTAGGTCCGCTCTACCTGGACAAGAGTGGCGGCAGACAGAAAGCAGTGGAAAGAGTTGGAGGAGGCCTTTGCCGTAAGGCACACCAATATGAGTGACATTTTGTAATTTAATGTAGATTTTAAGTTGTAAATGTGAAAAACTGTCAAAAGTTTGGAAATAAAGGCTTTATTATTATTATTATAGTTATTTTGCAATCACAGACAAATACCTAAATAATTGAAGGATTTGTCTGTGATTGCAAAATGTTATGTATAATATACACACGCAAATTACTCATGTATATACACATTTATAAATATAATTTTATTATCATATTTATATGTATATACTTACATAAGTAAATAGTCAGCGATAGCTTAGTGGAAATACCAACAGACTGCCATGCAGGGTATAGGGTTCGATTCCATAGCGCGCCATGGAATCGAACCACCGCCTTTTCGAAGTAAAGTGCGCTGTAAATTGTTAATTAATACTCACCCCGTGCCTCGAAAAGCAGCTTCGGCTGTCATGACGATGACAGTCGTCACGAAGAGTCAGAGTACCCTAAAATAAAATGATACTGGTCTTTGAAATCAAATGATGATTTACGGATTCCATCGCGATATGTTGGTTTTAGTTAATTTACATTTAAACCGAATGATCTAGAACTACCTATATTTTTTTATTATTGCTAGCCGATGTTTCAGTTTCTTTACACTGCTGGTCTTACTGGCTTTACTGCTCTTAACCACCGATTATCGCTAGCCCTTTGGGTTGCAGAAGACAGTCATTTACGGAATAAATGATATTCTGTTAATTGTGGTAAGACCCGAAAGCTACTTAACTACAAGATGTCATTGGTGCACACTGTGGATTCAAACTCAGGACCACCTGCATAGCGATCTGTTCTCTATTGCTAGCTGCTCCTATAGTGTCTGCATAATCTATGACACACTTTACACAGTAATAAAAGATTTAGATAGCCTTTTTGCTGGGATCCTGCCGTTTTGCCGAAAAGATTTTGACAAAATTTCACTACCCAAACAAATTTTAGTAACCTTTTTTTATACCGTTGCAATATTTCGAATGATTTCAGTACGCATATTTTGACGTTTGGTGATATTAGTTTTTTTATGGAAGTAGAGTAGGTTAATTATAAAAAAAATGCTTAGGTTAGGTTAGAACTGTGACATCCTACGTACGAGCCGAGCGAGCGAAGCGAGAGGTGGCGCGGCAGCGGCCGGCGAGTGCCAGAAACGACTTGCATTAATAGAAAAAAGAGATTGTTTTTAGTAGGTTAGCTGGAACTGACTATTTAAATAAGGATAATTATTGATTTTGCGTAAAAACTAGTATTCCAACTGAAATATTTGACTAAATAAAAAATGTTAAAAGTACTAGTTGGTAAACAAGTTATAGTTTATACGTTCATTTCCCAAACATAAGGTTTGCGTTACAAGTTTTTGTGAATAGATTTTTTGCTAAGTAATAATTTGGCAAATGAAATTATGCGAAAAAATTTTTGGGAGCTGAAACTTTGTCAAATTCCTGTCGGTCAAACAAGGGAGACCCCTTTTTGCTGTATAGTATATTTTATTTATAAATATTAGAAAGTGTGCAATGTCTTTACCAGATTATGTCAAGGTGTTACAATTGAAAATAACTGACCATGTCTGATTCATGACCTCATAAATAGGGATGCTTTACAGAATAAATAATACTAGCTTAACTACAACTATGTAACTTTTTATAATAATACTAGAGGACGCCAGCAGCTACGCCTGCATTTTTTTTATATTTACCCGTTTTGGCCGATCCCGTGGAAATTTTGGGAAATCCCTTCTTAGTGCACCCCTACGGTCCCCAAGGAACATACATGCCAAATTTCAGCTTCCTGCGCCCAATAGTTTCGGCTGTAGCGTGTCTGTCAGTCAGTCAGTAACGCAAGGATTTTATATATTAAGATAACTTACATGACATCCTACAGAAATTGCTCTGTTGCTGATCAGTGGCGGCTCGTGGGTCAGAGAAGTGGTGGTGCACTTTACCAGCACCTTGAAGCCCCGTTTAGCCGCCCATGGATCGGACTACTTTCCAGATAAATTAACGTTGGAAGTTTGTTGTAACTAATTTTTAGGCACAGGTACTTATATGTAGGTACGACAGCAGTGAAACTGGGCCTAAGTTATAAACAATTATTCAATTTCTAAGATAAAGTAAAACAACCTTAGATTATTAGAAAACAACATTTTATCTATATCTACTAGCTACAAACTAGGAACCTACTAAAGTACTTACTTACCTTTTGAATGTATTTAAATACATTCAATTAATAGGTCCGCAAAGAAAATAATAATTGAATGTTGGTAAACAATCACAAACATTTCTTTTATTCCAGTCATAAAACGTCGCGTAGGTAATTGTTTTGTACCTATTTACACTCTAGTTTCAAATTATAAAAATGGCGCGCTTGACACTGCCTATTTAATACCTATTACTACCTATCTAATAATTGATCGAATCGAGTCAAGGTTATAATTTATTACTAATTTTCAAAGTTATTTACTCAAACTTACTAAATCACAACTTTGTTAACACTAAACACATAAGTAGGTGTATATCAAAAATCCTTTCAGAATGCCAAAATGTAAACAAAACAAAACGAACTTGGTCAAAGCTCGCCCCGCTTTCGGGAGTTTTCGGGTCACCGGTGCGCCGCACGGGAAGGTGGTATTCCCGGTACATTTTGTATTTACTCTGTCTCACGCACCAGGCGTTTCGCCCGTATCTCGTAGAAGTTGTATGAGCGTACGGCGTGCGCTGCGTCGATCGCACGGGGACTAATTGTGACGCTGTAAAACATGTCTTAAATACATTGGCAAAGAGTTTAAATTGTTTTGTCATTATTGCCTTAATGTTGTATAATAGATCCCTAATCATATATTAGTACTTATGGATGAATACCTATGTAGTTTGTTTATTAATAGACCTTTTATTTAGAAGGCTTAATTGCCAACCTAATTTACAATACAGTAGCATCAATTAAAGAACAGTAAAGGTCAAAACTACCTGCAAAGGACAATGGCAGATCTCCATACATCAAAATGTCTGAAATTAAATTGAAGCGAACAGTAATAAAAAATATATCTAAAAATTTGGCGTAAGTAACAGAGTCTATAAATGATTCAATTTTCACTCAGGAAAGTTGGAAAAAGAAGATATCAGTGTTTGAATTTTTAGTTAAGAATGAACAATGTAGGTAAAAGGAAAGTTATAGTATGAAAGTTAAACAATGTAGGTAGGTAAGATTGAATTATCAAATTACATAATTATGTCAGATTGACATCAAAACGCGGAAGTATTTTGTAGCATCTAACTGTCAAAGTCAAAGACAAAAGCAGAGCTGCACATTTTAAATCGATTTTATGTGAAATTGATAACGATGCAGTGACGTTTAGTTCCATTTTTATTCGTTTTGCTTCAAAAATGTTAGCTTATTGATATAATGTTGATTAAAGATTAAATAACTGCATTTTAATAATTATATTTTAAACCGGTTTACTATTGTTTGACAAAAAACGTATGACAAAAGATCATTTTATAAACAACGTTTGAAAAACTAATCATTTGACAAACTTTCATTTCGCAAACATATTACTATAAAAACAATCATTTGACATATTACAGGTTTCTCAAATGTTTTACTTAGAAAATAATTCAACTGTTACTTAAATTATTATTTTAAAAATAAAAAAAAATAATCAAATGACTAAATAATTCGTTTGCCAAATTGGTGATTGTACAAAAAGTGGTTCGGGGGGATGGGCCTCGTTAGCCTTGGATGGCAACCCGTCTAGGAGAAGGAAAACTCCGAAATTAAACCACTCTCTTTGAGGGGATGGGCCTCGTCAGCTTTGGATGGCAACCCGTCTAGGAGAAGGAAAACTCCTAAATAAAACCAACATTCAGGGAGCATACCCGAAAACAAACCCCAATCCAAGGTGTCAACCGACCCATGCCGAGGGATTCATGGCCAGAGGGCAAGCTGGTCGCTAACGGAGGGTGCATGTGTTGGTGGTCACAGGGCACAGCTAGTATTCCATCTTACCCCCGTACAGGGCTCTGCGGGGATGGACATTCTAAATCCCTATTACTCGTGGGAACGCTATGAGAACTGAAAATAATATTTCTCCAGACGGCGGCGACGCGGTTCGCAACCCATCACGTCTCGTTTCCCGCGAGGGCGAAAAGCGGCCTACGGAAAGCCGGTTTGCAACATTAAATGTTGGAGGAGGAATGGATGGTAAATTGAATGAAGTATGCCAGATGATGGATGATAGAAAGATTGATGTTCTATGTGTGAATGAGACAAAAAGGAAAGGTTGTGGCCCCACCAAGCATGACAGCTACACGGCTTATTGGTCTGGGGTAGACAGTACCACCAGAGGGAGTACCACCAAGGGAGTTGGTTTAATACTGTCTGCGCGAATGAATGAGTGCGTTAAGGAATATGAATGTGTAAATGCTAGACTATTGTGGATGAGAATGAAAGTAGGACTTACTCGTCTCTTTATTGTAGGGGTTTACGCCCCGGTCAATATAGTAGCGGGTATGTCACAGCTAGGGCTTGTAATTCGAATATTCGAATGTTCGAATAATGCGAATATTCGTTCATTTTTATTATTCGAATATTGAGTGGTGCTAAATTCGAATATTCGAATGATTTATACCAACGTTTTTTTAGATCGCATTACCAAAATTTACGTCAATTCCACGAATGATTATTGTGATTGCGATGTGATTTATGATCTCTCATTTATCTTTATTTAATTAACTTATCATTGCTTACTATTTCAGCATTGTTGGCAAATCGTATGCAAATGTCTCAGACGAACTAAAAAGATAAAGAGAACTTTTTAGTTCATCTGAGGCAAATGTACTGATTGAAAAAGTTATGAAAGTAACCGACAAGAAAATATGGGATGTACAAACGGGATTCGAAAAGGGTATGGGGTGTACGGATCAGGTTTTTCTTGCGAAGCATATTCGTGGATTCTGAAAAGGCTTACGATAAAGTGGTGAGGAATGAAATGTGGTCGGTACTGTCAATGTATGGGGAGAACAGCAGCCTCATTCGAGCTCTGAAATCTCTTTATAAGGATTCTAGAGGTTCTGTGAGGATAAAAGGGGCATAGGTACACTGACTGCTTTACCATCGAGATAGGAGTTAGACAGGGATGTGTAGCATCGCCATAGCTGTTTAACCTCTTCATGGACAGTTTTTTGCAAGATCTAAAGTATAATGACTGTGGATTAAGGATGAATGGGTGATTTGTCAAATGACTCTTCTATGCTAATGATCAGGTGCATCTTCAGAGGAGGAGTTGCAGGAGATGGTAACAATCATGGATGGTGCTTTAGAAAAAAAGGGAATGTAGGAGGAGGCGGAATCCGTTACGTCTTGTAATATTATGATTTATGATCGATGGACAACGAGTGGAGCAAGTTTATGAATTTGTGTACTTAGGTACGCTATTTACAAGAGATGGTAAGAATGAACAAGATACTGAAAGAAGGGTTAATGTAGGAAATAGACTGAATGGAGCTCTGAAGGCATTTATCAGCAGCCAAAACGTATCCAAAAAGGCGCGAATAGGAATAGATAGAGAGAGAGAGAGAGAGAGAGAGAGAGAGTAGTGAAAGTTGGGTATGGCAGAAGAGACTAGAAAGTAGTATTTAAAATATTTTTGTTTGGTTTTGTTTGAATACAATTTATTGCTTTTTGTTTAATTAGAATGCTAAAGTATGTATGTTACTGAAAGGTGATTCATACATATATACATAGACTCAAGCCTGTTTCCCCAAAGGGGTAGACAGAGGCATATTAAACGACCCCTTTTGCGCCAGTGTTTTGATCCCACGTAATAGGTGGCGAGCCTATTGCCACTCATCGGGATATTTTGTTTGCCAGAGCCTCGTCCGTTGATCGGCAGGTGCACCACTTGCAGGTGAGGTTGGCTTGGGACCCTAAATTCTTGGTGGGAACCCTATGCACCCCCTAAGTAATTCAATTTTATATAAGAAATAAAAATATTCAACTGTCACTTGTTTATTAAGTGTTTATGCAAGGTTTTATTATGGTTTAAAAGAAACAGCTGATATTCGAATAATATTCGAATAATTCGAATACTTCCTGTAAAAATATCGAATATTCGAATTTCTAAAAACATCGAATAATTACAAGCCCTAGTCACAGCAAGAACAAGACGAAAGGCAGGAATTTTGGGAGAACTTAAGAGCGATTTTGAGGAAATGTAAGGATAACGAAAGATTGATCTTGTTAGGTGATCTCAATGGATGGGTGGGAGTAAAACGAGATGGATTTGAAAGGGTTTTAGGTGGATTTGGTGATGAGAGTGTGAATGAAAATGGAAAAGTTTTGCTTGAGGTTTGTTTAGAGTGCTCCACTCTAAACAAACCTCAAGCAAGTTTGTGTGACAAACACCATGTTTGATCACAAAAGGATACACATGTATACGCGTGAGGCTAAGAATATTAGAAGAAGTATGATTGATTTTGTAATTGTAGATTAACGTTTGAGAAAGAATGTGTTAGATACAAGGGTGTATCGAGGGATCGGCATCCACACAGACCACTTCTTGGTGATGAGCCGGATAAGTGGACTCTTTAAAGGATGGCGAAACCGAGAACATTATGAAAATAGGGTCCTAGAAAGGATAAAAGTAGAAAATCTGCAAGAAAAAGATGTGAAAGATAGTATAAGCGAAGATTGATAGCAAGATTTGAGAGGTTCGATGGCATAAATGATATGGAAGAATTATGGCAATCTTTTAAAGAAGAGATAGTAAGTATGTGTAGCGTCTGAAGTATGTGGTGTGATCAAGAGACGGAAAATACGAAAGGTTAAGAATACATGGTGGGACAAGGATGTACAATCAGCAGTGTCAGAGAAGAAGAAAGCTTGGTTAGATTGGTTGGCTGCCAGAGCAAATGAAAGAATGGGAAAGGCAACGAGTGATGACATAGATGAAGCAAGAAAGGAGTTTATTAGGTCAAAAAGATTTGTGAAAGAAATTGTTAAAAGGAAAAAAGAGGAAAAAAAAGTTGAGTTTGATAGCAGACTATCTGAAGATTACCAGAGAAACAAAGATTTTCTGGAAATCCATTCGTGCAGTTCGAGGAAGAACTCAATCCTCAGAATACACGTCAATCAGAGACAAGAATGGAAAGATAGTGAATGGTGAATCATGCGTGCTGAAGAGATGGAAGGAGTATTTTGAAGGTCTATTTGAAAGAACGGCGATAGAGACATCGATCGACGAAATTAATGGTAATAATAGCAATGATGAAAGCGATATTGGTGTGGATGAGATTGTGAAGGCGTTGGGAAGTATGAAATTAGGTAAGGCTGCAGGATTACATTGATTAAAGGTTGCATTAGTACTAAAGGCAGTTCAGTAAGAAGGCAGCTAAACCTTAAATTATTTTGTTCACAATCTTAGTCACTTCATAACGTACTATATAAATACCTATTGTTATTTAAATAATCACAAGGAAACCTCATGTTCAGGAACTATGCAAATGACTTAGTACGTCTGCCTTTGCACTCCTTCAACTGTCTCATAAAGTTGACAATAAAACACGGACGGCTTATCACGCTCTAGTGGCGTCACTTCTGAGATTTGGAGTCATTTTCTGGGGTCACTCGACCAATCGTGATATAGTATTCAGGATGCATAAAAGATGTGTCAGGTGTATGTATGGTCTAAAATCAACGGACAGCTGTGTAACATATTTTAAAACACATAAGATATTAATGTTACCATTGTTATACATTCTGGAAACAGCACTATTTGTCAGAAAAAATATACATTTATTTACAAGAATATCTGCAGTTCGAAGAGCCCCAATGCGAGCTCAATATGCAAATAAACTATGCCTAATAAAATGTAAAACTACTCTGATGCAGAAGAGCTTCTTCGGTATTGCACCTAGGATATTTAATAATATGCCTGACACTTTAAAAAGTCTGCCATTAATGAAATTTAAACACCAATTAAGCAAGATACTTATAGATAAGTGCTACTATTCCATTGACGATTTTCTCAAAGATAAATTGTAGATGTTTTGTTAGTATGGTTTTGGTATATTGCATATTTTTAATTTTTTATGACATTGTATAAATTCAATTACTTTTATTTATTTTTTTATTTGATTTCTTTTTTGTTTTTAAAAGCAGGATATTTCACATTTATTGATTATTTGTATGTCATGTCATGATGACAAAACATAGCGCACTTTATATATATTTTTTTAAGACCACCACAATTTATGTATACCTATGTTTAACAAATAAAAATTCTGATTTCTGATTTGCTTGTACATAGATGCAAATAAACTTTTTTTAATTGGTTAACTTCACTAGAGCTACTGTGTTGTCTGTGTTCATAATAATTATGAAAATTATAATAAAAATATGTTATTATGTAGTGAAGTTAGTTTGTAAATAAAAATACATTATTTTTATAACATATTTATAAGATTTATTTTGGAGCATAATGTTGTGTAGTGAGCCTTTAAAACAGAGCTCGAGTTGCGACTCGAGCCTCGGAACTAGGGTTTGAGACTGGGCTCAAGCCCTCGAAATAAGGCTCGAGGCCGTAGCTCAAGGCTTCATAGGAGACTTGAGCCTTGAATGAGTCGAAGACTCAGGAGACTCAAACCTTTTAACAACACTAATTTGTATACATTGAAAATAGTTGCAAATACTTACTTATGTACTTAATGAGAATTTATTTTATTTTAAATGCATATTCTGATAAACTATTAAAATTGGTTTCTGTTTATGTGGCTCAGTTTATTAACTTGGATTAACATCCTATTTTATACTTTTTAGTGTGAGTTATATACTTGACTAACAAAACATACATTCACAAATTCTTTTAATTTTATTTAATTTTATTTGATTCAATTAACTTTATCAGGTATTATTTGTGTTTTAAGCTCTTATTAGTGTGTGATATTAATAATTAACTATATAATTTCATAATTAGAAGTGAATGTTGGTGAATAACATATAGTAAAAGTTTTGCAAAGTCATCTGTCAAACAAACGAACTATATAATTTAAAATACTTTGCATTACTTTTCTAATATTCGAGCAGTTGAGGTAAGTTTACGTAATATCGAACATTTAAACTATTTACATAAGTAGTAAACATCTAGTGAACATATCTCGATTAGCCGGCTCATCTTGGTTGGTGTCTTACACAGACCTAAGTGTCATACTTACAATAGTAACAAGTAATTATTATTTCTGTCTTTTGTTAATAAGTTTCTTGCCATCTTTTTAATTTATTAACAAGATGATGACCAGGAGGGCGCGTCAAGAGGAGGAAAAATTTCAATTAACGCTTATAGAACTTAAGAAATACAAGGCTTTGTGTGAGACACTACAAAGGGAGCATGATGATAATGAGAGGGAGATGTTACAGGTTTTAGAGAAAAATTCTCAACTAAGAACTGAGATGGCAGAAATTCATTCTCATTTGATTACATCTTTAGATGAACGCGATAGGTAACAATCAATAGTAAACAATTTTGACAGTTGTAGTAATGAGTTTGAGACCGCTCTCAAGCGTATCACCCAGTTAGAGGGCCTCCTAAGTGAGGCTAATAATCATATTAATAGATTGGAGTGTGCAGACCGGTCCATCAAAGCAGCCACTTCACAATCACTGTTTGATGAGCTGGTTGGTAGCGCTCCATCTATGGTTTCTGCCAACTCAAACAATGAAGGTAACAAAGTTATTACAATTGACTTAACTAATGACACTTCAATTATTCAATCAAGTAAAACCATAAACTCATCCAATAAACTGAAAAAGTATGTAAAGTTGAATAAACAAATTAAGAAAAAGGAAAAATTATTAAGAAAATATAAAAATTCAAAAGCAAATGTCAATTATTGCCGCAAGTATATAGCTCTAAAGGAAGATATGTCTATTTGTATTACTCAACTAGATAATAATCTTTTAAAATATGATACTGATATTCATTGCCTGCAGACAGAGATTGATCGCTTACAGGATTCTTTACTTAATATGACAAAGAAATATCAATTATCACAAAGTCAAATTAATGAACATATCTTGGCGATGGATGACTTAGTGGATTTGTGTAAATACAATGAGCAAAGACTCCTATCACTTACTACTAATAATCAGATCAGTGAACCTAGCTTGAAACCACAAAGTTGTTCTCAGCCTACCATTTTGAATGATAGTTCTGCAATGTTATCTCAGTCAGCGGTGATGAGTAACAGCTTCATTAATGATAGCACCTCCTTCTCACATCACAATACAAAGACAAACACCAACAATTTAGTAATGTTTAGTGATGAGATAGGTAGGAACATGAGCCAATTGTTGAGACAAAGGACAGATCAAACCGTTACCAACTTTTGTATGCCTGGAGCAAGTTTTTCACATATTTTACAAAACATCTTGAGTAGAACATACTGTCCTAATTCAACAATAATCATATTTATTGGGAGAAGGGGTAATACAAATCTTAATACTATTAAAAGGTATTTTGACCAATTATTACACCTAAAAGTTAGAAAAATTATTTTACTTGCATTTCCCTACAGTAAGTTGTTGCCACAGGCCGAAAATGACTATAGATATAAATTAAATTGTAAATTACATACATTGACATTATACAATGATTTTATTGACTTTATTGACTCTAATGCTTTCATTAGAAGTTTTTATTTGACATGTGATAGTTGCTATCTATCTCAATATATTCAAAGACAAATAGCATCATCGCTAGCATATTATATTAATAACACAGCCAAAAATTTGGCTAATAACACTGCTTTTATTGAGCAGTCTAACTTGACATTGAATATAAGCTTGGAATCTGTTCCAAATCCTTTAAATTAAGTTATGAGACAATAGAGTCAATCTCTGGCAATAACATAGACAAGACATTGATAAATTTAAATATAAGTAATAAAAACACACTTTCATCAACCACACATTGTACAAAAAATAATTTAAAAAATTGTATTAACCTGGTGCATCAAAATATACAAGGGTTGATGGGTAAGGAGTTAGAGTTGGAATTGTTCATGAACTGTAACAATATTGACATTTTATGTATTACAGAACATTGGCTAAAAAGCCACCAGTTCATTTTCAATTTCAACAACCACCAGGTTGCAAGCTCATTCAGCAGAGAAAAATTTATTCGAGGAGGCTCGTTAATTATAATAAATAAACTTTTAAAATTTAAAGAAAGGTCTGATATTGTGAGCCTCTCTGTTGAGCGAGTTATAGAGATATCTTGTGTCGAATTTGATCAGTTCATTGTTATGAGTGTATACAAGCCTCCATGTGCACATTTTGAAAGTTTTCTAGTAATTATGGAGGATGCCCTAAGCAAAGTTAATAATTGCCATAAAACGGTTGCTATTTGTGGTGACTTCAACATTAACATTTTAGAGAAATGTTCTTTATCAATTGATTTCTTAAATCTATTTAAATCTTACAATTTAAGTCATACTTTTTTAGAACCAACTAGAGTGACTACCACAAGTGCTACCTGTATTGATAATATATTTATTAACACTAAGCCTTTACAAAAATCCTTAATTAATATGTTACAGTCTGATCACTGTGGGCAGTTAGTCTGTTGTCCAAGAAAAAGCCCTAAGATTCAGAGTAAAATTATTAATTTTATACCTATAAATGAAAACCGATTAGAACTTTTTAAAAATAATCTATCAAATAAAATGCGTTGGTTGCCTATTCATGACCATCCGGATCAGTTATATAATTCATTATTTAAATTGATTAGTGATGAATTTTCTACTGTATTTAAACCTAAAAAATTAAATGTAACTGACCGTCTGATGTTTAGTGATTGGGCAACTGAAGGCATTCATAAAAGTCGGATTAGGTTATATGAACTTTATAATGAAAAAACTTTTAATAATAGTCCAGCCTTTATTAATTATGTAAAAAAATACTCAAAAACATTTAGACAAGCTTGTTATGCTGCAAAATCAATTTATTTGAAAAATAAAATAAAAAGCGCTGAAAATACCATAAAAGCAACTTGGAATGTGATCAATAGCGAAACTGGTAGAGCCAAAACACGCAGTCGCGACTACCTACTAAATATCAATAATGTGAGTATTGCAGAGGACTTGGAAGTAGCGACGGAATTTGAAAAGTTTTTTGCTAATATACCCATTGTAACTACAGCGTCACTCAAATCGTCTTCCATGTCTGCTGAAATGCTGCTTAAAGACTGCGTGCCGGAATGTGTTACGGCCTTTGAATTTGTTGCTGTTACTACAGATGATGTTCTTAAACAATTTAAAACTATTAATATGAAAAAGACAAAGGATCTGTGGGGATTGTCAGTAAAGACTGTTTCGTCTATTATTACATTAATTGCTCCACATCTTGCAACAGTGTTCAATGGTTGTGTCACTTCTGGAACATTTCCTGATTTAATGAAGTATAGCAAAATAACACCTTTATTTAAATCTGGTGACACATCAGACCCCTCAAATTTTCGACCTATTTCTGTATTGCCAACACTTAGCAAAATTTTTGAGAAACTAATTCTTAGTCAGCTACTTAGTCATTTCAATAGACATAATCTTCTTCACAAGAAACAGTTCGGATTTACGAGGGGTTGTTCAACTACTGACGCAGCAGTTGAGTTACTGAAAAGTATTTTTGCAGCTTGGGAGAAGTCGCAAGATGCGTTAGGTATATTTTGCGACTTGTCTAAAGCCTTTGATTGTGTTCATCATGATACTCTTATCAGGAATCTATATCATTACGGCATTAAAAATAAAGCTCTCGATCTCCTGACTTCTTATTTGGGCAACAGAATCCAGAAGGTCGAGGTTAATGGTAAGACATCTCCAGGTTCTGCTTTGAAAATGGGTGTCCCGCAGGGTTCAATTCTCGGACCATTTCTATTCTTGATATATATTAACGATTTACCTTATTACGTTAAGAATAATCATGAGATTGTATTGTTCGCTGATGATACCTCTTTGATTTTTAATATTAAACGACGACAGAGTAACTTTGACGAAGTAAACAATGCACTCTCTAAAGTTGTCAATTGGTTTAATGTTAATAATCTATTACTTAATAATAAAAAAACTAAACTTTTAAAATTTTCAATGCCCAATGTTAAACATATGCCAACCAATGTACAACTTAATGAATCTAGGATTGAGCCCGTCGAGACAACCATGTTTTTAGGTATTATGCTGGACACCAAACTACAATGGGGTCCACATATAGAAAGGCTTTCGGGCAAACTCAGTTCTGCAGCTTATGCAGTTAAGACAATTAGACGCCTCACAGATTTAGAAACAGCTAGAATGGTTTATTTCAGTTACTTTCATAGCTTAATGTCGTATGGGATTCTTCTCTGGGGGAATGCTGCAGACCTAAATACAATATTTGTTCTGCAGAAAAGAGCTGTAAGGGGAATTTATAACCTCAGTCCAAGAGTTTCTCTAAGAGAAAAGTTCAAAGAAATAAACATTCTAACTGTTGTATCACAATATATTTATAAAAATCTGCTATATGTACATAAAAATATTGACAAATTTTGTAAAAAATGTGATATACATTCTGTAAATACAAGACACAGAAATAATCTCGTAGTTCATAGCACTCGTCTCCACAAAATAAGTAGCTGTTTTATGGGGCAAAGTATACGCTTTTATAACAAGCTCCCTTATAATATAAGAGACCTATCTATAAATAAGTTCAAAATTATTGTAAAAGCGAAATTATGTTCAAAAGCCTATTATAAAATATCTGACTATAAAGACGACCAAAACGCTTGGGACTGAGCTGTTCTAATTCGACACACAAAAATAATTGTATTAAATATTTATTTTTAGTGACGTTTCGTAAGTACTTTCAAAGTTTACACGAAATAAAGAAGTATTTCATTTCATTTCATTTCATTTTATGAAATTTTTCAAAACATGTTACATATTCAGAAAGTAACACTTGTTCAAATTTACATGCAGCGTCGAGTTAGATCTATTGTTCAAATCATCTGAATGTAATGTAATTACACAGATAACGTTACGTGATTAATCTACCTGTGTCATGGCATTCCGCACAGGAGTAAGCTAAAACAACAAAATTTACAACATAAAATTACTTACCAGTATTGTAATTTTACAGTTCCAATGTAGTAGAATTCACACCATAATACAGTAAAGCAATAATCGTCAAATATACACGAAAACAACCACTTCAAAACTTTTCAATATTAGTCAACAACTTTTCAATGTACTGCGCGACACGCATAACATAGTAATTTATCACACTTTAAAAGTTCACTAAAGTTGACAAATATCGATCAAAAGTACAAAAATCACACATGAACACTATACGTAATTACTAGTTGTTTATTTAATCATTCAAAAACCGTATTAACGTTAGAAGAAATACCAAAAATATTTTTTTAACGTACGTAACTACACCATTGCGAAGAATGACGCTGACAGCAACCGTCCCCACAACACAAAAAAGTTTTTTTAAATATCTATTAGTATGGCACAGATAAGAAATCACTATTCCAAATAAAGACAATAAATGAATCGGTATTTTGCCCCAAAACAAAGTTAACTAATTTTATACCATTCTATATCAAAAAATCTCAATAGACATTTTAATACCTATTTATCCAAGTAGAACTTAATCGTTTTTATAGTTTAGTAGATTTTATTACAATAAACTTACTTGTTAGTCGACTATAGTATCCATAGTCGGCTGGTAATAGTACAATACCTACCATGCAGTGTTACAAACGTAAAAAACATACCATGCCGATTGCCGTCATAAATAAAACGGCTGAACGCTTACCAATCTATTTTAGGACGTTATTTGTTAAAATTTACAAATAGGTAAGGTATGTTGTACTGTACCTCGCTTCTTTACAGAAACAGACTTTTGGTACGTAAAAATTCATCGGAGAGACATCTACCAGGTCAAACGCCATTTTCCCTGTAGGTAGATAAATTTATATGCTCTGCTGACTATGATTTGTGCATCTAAAAAAACACGTTATAGTATCTACTTAACTCGACACTCGGACGTATAAAAACAATTATATTGCTTTCATAGATTTATTAATATTTTGTTCTAAACTTATACATTCACGCACATACACACAATTAATGTCAATAAAAAAACAAGTGTATCAGTCTGCCAAATATAAAAAAGGTCAATACAAAATGGCACTACCCATACCACTACATGATTCTAGATTGTGGGACAGTAATATACCAAAATTGATTCACCAATCAAACAAACAAACATTGATTTCAATTAACACTTTACATTTTTTGCTGTCAGTGTCCTAAGTATTTTAGAAATACAATTCAAGGGGAAATAATATTATCTCAAAAAGTGAACTTAATATTTATTTTATATAAAATAATACTTGACTTAAAAGTCAAAATAATAAACCTACAAAATTGTATGAATTATAAATCAAGAGATTACAAAATGCCTATTTGAATATAGTCTACAAAAAAGGATCTTACAAATTAAATCTTAAAAGTTGTACGTTTCTAGGGAGAGCTAAGTCATCCCAAATTTATTCAAGTGAGATTATTTGTAATTTACTAAATACTTCAAGTAAATGCACTGTAATCACACAAAATACATCTTAAGCAACTATTATATCTGAAATATTTCGTCTCACATGATTAAAATTTGGGTAGACAATCTCAGATGAGAATTTTGTACTGTCAGGATAACCCTATGTGTTATAATATTCATAAGGTTTAGAAAACCCAACAAATTGCAATACCTAGTTTAAGATCTACTACAAAATGAATACATTGCAGTAATACACAGGCGTTATCATGACAAACAAATTACACTAAAAGTGAGTGTGTTATGTTGGAAACAAAACACAGTTTACTGTTCTTCGGAACCCTCGTCCTCATCATCTTCGTCTTGTTCCTCTTCAGTGGAGGCAGCATCTTTTTTTGGTGGTGCATCTTTACGCGGTCGACCACGTCCTCTTCCTTCAACTGGTGCACTCTGAAATAAAAGTAAAAACAAAAGTATAAACATATTTTAATAGTTTAAATCTACTTCCTTTCTCAAATTGGTAATAACTCAAGATGACTTTAAAATATGGTCAACAATTACCTTTCCTTTAGCAGCTGCCTTTTTCTTGGATCCCTTGGGCCTGCCTCGACCTCTTTTCGCTGCCGGCGCCTGTTCATCATCAGATGATTTAGCAGATTCCTTGGTCCTGATGGGTGCTGGTGGTCTGCCTCTTTTCTTGGTATCACCTTTAGCCTCCTAGTTGAAAAGTTTAATGTTTATTTCAATATTTTTTCTAATCATTATGTATAAAAATATTCATAGACCAAATAAGTGTAAACGAACACTAGGGTCATTACACTTTTGATATATACTTACTGATTGTGTTCCATTGGATTTCGGTCTGCCGCGTCCTTTCTTCTCTACAGCCGTTGAACCATCATCAGACATAGTTGCAAAATTTATTAGCTGCTACGGCGATAAAATCTGGAAAACAAAACGTAATGTACACAATGATGTATTCATAAATAACGCCAACTCCATTATGGCTCTGTAGTGACGCCAAAGCGTCATTACCTTGTTTTAGAGATAGTAATCGGTCAGAGATTTAACGTTCACTAAACGACTTCAGTACTCCTGTTTGAGAAAACAAAACAAATTTAGAAAACGTCAACAAAATAAAAGTATTCGACGAAAATGCACTTTGTATGATTATAAATGGATTATTTACCACTTCCGATTAACTGCGATTATAGGATATTCCACAATATAAAAGAATCCGAAAAGTAATCTAAAGAATATGAGTTCGGAGACGCTTTAATACACAAAATAAATCTAGAGAAAAGCCACAAAAATAACTGAACAACTAAAATCATTTTATGAATACCAAGCCACAATGGAGTCTGCTTACATTATCGAAATAAGAAGGAATTGTAAGTGATTTAGCAAATAAAATCCTTTAAAACATGAACAATAGTTGTAAAATATATCTAGAATTGAAAAATGCTACAAAATTAGGAATTCTTTGTAAATTAAATAAAAATACTCACAGAATTGTTTACTGCAAACGTTAACGCAAAGAGCCGAAGAGAATTTATGGCGGGCCGCGAGCCGGTGTTTGTTTGGCGTCTATACAGAGGGCGCTGTGGTCTTTGTTAGTAAAAAATAAAAACAAGACCAACGTTTTAAATGAATAAAAAATATATTTAACAGAAATGTTAATAGGTTGTTCGAGATTATTCTTTAATCAAATTGCATAGATCATGTTTAGAGGCAATAATGCAGGATAGATTGAGTCATCTCAAAATTCCCGCCGAGGTAATACTAGCTACCAAACCAATAAATAAAACAAGAATTACTTTATATACAAATTTAGTCGATTTTTCACAGTTATTAAGTACGTAAAGTAGAGAACCATCATCGAATTTAATTAGGTCTTTTACTCATAATAAATTCTGTATGAATAATTTTATTATTTTTCTTCTAGTAAGTCTAGCGCTTGCAACTTGCAATTACTAGTCTGTGCTTGCAAGTGACACTGATATTATTTTGGTTTATATTTTGGTTGAGTTGGTGACGTTAGTGACGAACGGACGAGTTTTGTTAAGTCGTGTGAGGAAACAATCTTATAACCAAACGTATTTTGTAGTGGTTAATTAACTACAAAATACGTTTAGGCTCCAGTACACAATGGCCCATGATGGGCCACTGCAGGCAATCGCCGTTGTGTTCACATGTTGTGGCTACACATCAAACTATGAAAAACCAGTATAAACTGATCGTTTAATGTGTGGAAAGATCATACAAAGCGTGACCATGATAAACTGGCTTTGTATAGCTTGATGTGTAGCCGTGTGTACACGGGGTACGCGTACGGCGATGGCCTGCAGTGGCCCATCATGGACCATTGTGTACACGAAGTAATGGTAATCGTGGCGTAGCGTGGCCTGTTGTGTTCACACAATGGCCCATTGTTTAGTTCGTCACCGACCGCAGACCGGGATAGTGCACTTTTTGTTTTATATAGAAGGCAGTAAAAAAATTGTACATTGAATATATTTACAAAATAATTATACAGTTATGCTAGGAATTAGTAATGGAGCATCTAAAAAAAGCCGGTCAAGTGCGAGTCGGACTCGTGCACCAAGTGTTCCGTACAAACCTATAGGCCTGTATATAATTATTTAAAAATGTGATGTAACAAAAAATTTGGGGTTTTCAAAATTTTTCCTATGTGCTATAAAACGTTGCTTTATGCCAAAGAACAATGCCCATTTCTGGCCCAGTTTGGAACTCATGAACAGCACAATAAAGTTTCAATTAGTTGTTGAATAATCCTTTTTATTTATAACTTAATTTATAGACATTACTAAAGGTGTGCCGAGAAACTTGTTCAATAAAAAGGTTTAAAAAGATGTGTTAACGTCTAAATAGCCAATACGCAATAGATCAGAAATTGCCAGTAAAGAAATCATAATATTAAATCGATTATCACTTGGTCCTTAAACATTTAAAATATGTGTATTTTTAAGGTATATATGCGATTAACTACAAATAAGTTCGATTTTGAACCAAATATATAGATAACCTATGTCCGAAATCCATATCGATTAATCAATATCATTTAAAACTGTAAAATGGCAACACTTTTTTGACTCTTAAGCAAAGAGTACAAATAAAAGTATAAAGTAATATCTCTTAAGTAAATGTCAATAATGTCATATGGAGTTTATTTTGTTTGTTACCTATTTGTTTTCCTCGTGCACATTGTGAATGCTTTTTATATTTTTGGATCTTTTACGACTTCTGGCTTTTTCTTTCGGATTTCTACCCTTACCAAATGATTAACTCATTCGTTTCTACGCAAAACTACGAAATACTTTAACTATCCTAATAAAAGTGGGTACACACTAAAAGTGGGTACTTACACACTAAAATGTTTTGTGAGCATATAAAAGTACTTCTTGCATTGATATTTATTACTAAAGATAAGTGCGACCGAACATTTGACAGACGCAGTCACTTTACAAAAAAAAATAATGCCATCTATTCAAACTAGCGATGATGCGTAGGTATATACTGGTACAGGTATAAATACCCAGTATGAAGATGGCAGTACGCATACCGGGTATGTACGGTAGAGACCCGGACCGTACCCGATAGGTATTGTACGAACTGCGTGCCGAACGAAGTCGCACATCGCATGACAGTACCGCCGGCCAGTACGTACCTATACCTGTAGGCCTATTGCGTATCTCAGTTGACAACTGAAAGTGATGATCACTTGGCAAAGTGTACATCAAATAACTGTCAAACAGCAAAATTCGTATCGGCTAACATCAGTGGCTAACTGAGATGACGTCATAGGCACCCGGTGTCGCTGATAGCCACTGAACCTTATTTTGACAGATGATTGTGTATCGATAATTTAATATTGCGATTGTCTAAGCTTAGTGGGCATCAAATTGATAGTCACTTCGGTTGAAGTTGCCTTCGTGAAAGACACCACTCAAAGGTAGTGTTTTTCGAGTTGTAGTGATTATCACTGAAGCCTATATTGGACGGAAATATTTAAAACTTACTTTGTTTGATTTATAGTGTCCTTTGTAAACTTTGTAGATATTTCACGACCTTCATTGCTCAATTTTGCTGAAAAACAGCGGAAAAAGAAGCGAGTTCGCATCTAACGACGCCGTCTACGGGATGCTACCTAGTGACCATGCTTGTTTGTCTTCCATAGTGACCTTAAATTCTTTAGTAACTAGCGCCATCTGTTTCTTAAACTCAGTACTATTTGGCTTATAATATGCGTTCAGTATATTGCATTAAATTACTAAACTTTTCAAAAGCGCATTATTTTTTCGAATTTTCTCACGTTTTAGTAAAAATATTTTTTTAGTATTTTCTCGACCTATGCATTACATTTAAAATATGATATAATTTTATTACACCAGAACGCAACCATTAAAGTTTCGCCATGTTAATGGGTTGCCCCTATCTACTAAGTGAATAGGAATAGTAGATTAAAATATTTTCTTATCTTAAAGAGGGAGTTATTTATTAGATAGTTTTTCTATTAATTTGTATTGTACATTACATTTAAATAAGAAGTACATTATAGTAGTATTAAATTTGTTGCTTAAATAAATACATTTAATATATAATATTGTAATTCAATAATGTATTTCCACTATGTAACTGATACTTTCAAATACAGATCATATAGGTACAGACATTTCAAATTAATATAAATAATTATAATATAAAGACATAGATACACAAATACTATTTATAAGCTAATGATCGTTTATTTTGAATTTAGTAGTTATTTGTTGTAAAATATATGGCAACATTTCTAGAATCATGGCTGTTGGTGTCATAAAAAAGTATATTGTGGGTAGTTGTTGAACCCTGCGTAAGCGCTTGATTCTTGTTATTTTCATTTTCTGTTTATTGCTGCTTTTGTTGGTACGTTGTGGTTGCGTTTGTGTTTTCTCTGCGAAGTACGTCGAGTTGAGAAAAATCTCCTGCGACTTCACGTCGACACGCGCTACTGTACATCAGTGGAATTTTGGAAGTTTTACTTTGTGAAATAGTGAGATTTTGACTCTAAAATGCCTCATATATGCCTAAATGACAGGTGCAGAGAAATCAATTATCTTAAGAGTCTGACAGTCCCCTTCGGCCTTCCCCCAGGGCGGATCGGATTGGATGGATTTTCCAATTAGAAAAGCTATTGATTGTGATAAAAGTGATCTTATTAAAGAATTAGCACATATTCATTACATAAAATATAAAACCAGGAATAAATAAATAAAAGTAATATTTATTCATTAGTTTATTTTATTTACTCTGCCTAAATATGCCAATAAAATGTATTTGGTTTTGATTTCTACATTTTTGTTAACAGGTTTGGTATTTTAATACATATTTGTATTGATTGAAGTGAAATTGAAACTAAGGCCAACTTGCACAACGATTCTTAAATTGAATTAAGATGTATTTAACGAGAAAAATAATATTAAACACCACTAGCGTCTTGCACAACGAAAAATTTGTCGAGTAATATGATTTAAGAACTGTCAAAATTAATTACCGAAAATCGGCTGTTTAGTGGCTAATTTCATTTAAGAACTGTCACACTGATGTTGGCATCTTGTCATTAGCGACGAAAATTATCAATAATTATATAACTGGACCGGACGACGCAGCAGGGGGAGGCCTATGTCCAGCAGTGGACGTCCCTAGGCTGACATGATGATGATGATGATATAACTGATAACAATGTACCTACTTGTGTTATTGTTAACCCTAGAATCCTACACTATTTGGCGCACATGTTATTCCTACACTGGGGTGCTCCAGCACCCCATACTAAAATGACTGTAATCCTTAAAATAAAAAAAAACAATTCATGAAAATACGTTTTATTAAACATAATCGGTAACTTGAGATCACAAATCAGCCTTATTACACAAATTTAAATGTAGTTTGAGCAACAGCGCTTGTAGGATTTGGTCCTTTTTAGAGGACTAAGTTGGCATCCGGTAACGGTCCTCCAAATGTTCATGTATCAGTTCCAAACCTAATTTCAAAACTGTCTGCTGAAACTTTATATTTGGCTTATTATTTGATTTTGAACACTTGTAAAGAACCCAGGAATTACAACTGGTACCAACTTCTATTTCTTCCTCGCCAGATTTGTGGTCTAGGATAGAGCTTATTTCTTCGTAATTCAAACCTCTGACAGCCATCCGAAACAAAATAAATAAACTTCATTGAATTTTACCTTCATAATATCTAAAAATATCTGTATTTAATTCATATAAGACTATTGTTTTTATGAATAATCAAATTTAATAACTTATTACATATAAATGCATCAATCGTAATAAATAAATAATCTTACGATTTTACTACACTGGGGTACTGGCGTACCCCACAGCACTTATACAGGCGACCACACAACGCGGTCACTCGTCACGGTATTGACGTAACGCGAGTAGTTGACACCAAACTAAAATACTCCGACGCGCGAATTCGTGGATATTAAAGAAATTGACATATTTAGAAAACAAATCGGTGTGGGGTGCACCTGCGCCCCATGTAGGGTTCTAGGGTTAATGTTCAAAAGTTTCTATTTATTATTTGCCAATTGTCATATCGTTGCTAGGCGACGACAATGCGTTTTGTTTTTTGCTCAAAGTATATATATGTATATAGTCTAAGGTTTTATGCGAAACCATACGCATAACATCGTTAAAATCGTAACAAAAAGGCTTCATGCCATGAAACAAAACGTAGAAACTACTTTACCGACCTCATAAAATATTTAACTAAATCTAAGCGTTGTTGTCGTTGTGCAAGAGGACGCTAAATACTTTTAACTTAAATTATTTTATGCTGTTAGTTCTGTTCAACAAATTTAAATTAAGGAGTGACTTAAATCAAACGTTACGCAAGTGGGCCTAAATACGTTTTTGATCCTTAATTCATTTTAAATAAAACAACGTCAAACCGGAAAAGGAAAAGTACCAAGAACCGAGAATCTAACTCGCTAGTAGTACTGAGTTTGGTAACTAGGTGGCAGCTCTAGTCGAACAAAATCGAGAGATGGCTATCTATACCCACAATATACTTATCTATGCTAGTGACCCACTGCAATTGCCAGAAGGCGAATTTATTGCCAATTTTCGCTTGAGCAAAGTTGGTTTCCAGCAAGTGTTGGAGAAAATTAATCCTCTCATGCCACAAGCTCAACGGAAAACAGCTGTGCGCAATGAATAAGCACTAATTTAATTTGAAAATATATGGTTTACTTATACCTATATTTAAAACAACAATGTATAACATTTCCGACTTGTTTGATAACACAAAGTCATTCACTTTTCACAATATCCACTTATTATTAGTTTAAAAACAAAAATTGGTTGCCTGTAAAGTCGGTATACGGGCGAAAGTTTTACGTGACAACGACTTTGAGTGGTAAAATAATTTTAATGTGAATATTCATTCGTATAGTAGGAAGAAGGATGAAAGACGCGTGCCTTTTAATTTTTATGTCTGTCTCTCTCGCTCTTAGGCGGGACGCGTGCCTCTCACTCGCTCTCATTGTGAGCGCATAACGTGAGCGGACTTGAGCGGAGCGTAACGCAGTTTCTTGAAGTGTCACCCGGCAAACCAATTTATAAGACGTTGTCACGTCAATAGAAATGAAACAAGAATACTCAAACAACGTTAAATAAGTTATACTTATAACACTTACGATGAATCTTGTTTTACCAAAATTAGTTTGGGCTTTCACAAGCGAATACACAAAATCAAAACAAATATTTTTCAACTTTATATTGGACAATGTATGCTGACATATTTTCCAACAATTCGCGCCAAATTCATGTCTCAGAAGCGAATTTTATTGCTAAATTAAGAAGTCTTACAATCCATAAAGTTTTAATGGTCCAATGGGTATTCTTAAATCAGTCGTATGGTGTCGATAAAAAATAGTGAAGTGTTAACAACAATTTGATAGGCACTGACAATATGTGTCATACGCAATACCAAATGAACCTTAATCTCAGTTGACATCAAACTTCGGTGTACATCGAAGTGGCGATGGTAACTGTAACTGTCAAAAATACGCAATAGGCCAGCTGATCATAAGTTGTACCCGGTCTACGTTCGACACCGCGCCGCGCCCCGAACCGCTAGCGCCCGCCTCGTCGGGTACGGCGTGGCGGCGGGGCGACGCCGACGGCGGGTGCGGCAGTTCATTCATGATGATGAAGTTAATTGCGTAAATAATGTTAGAGAGCAGTGTTTCAATGACTTTTGACGAAAACGGATTGTTCGCTTAAGAAGAAAGAGGTGATTTTAGAATGGATGAAAATATAAGATGATATTAGGTGTTTGTACTGTACTTAGGTCGACAATTTTATTTTGAACTGTTTGATGTTTTTTTAAGTTCTTACAATTTAAGAAATTATCATTTTTTGTGGCGTTTTCCCGGGCAATCTAACTATGTAGATAAACTTACCAAGCCAAACTCTATCTAAATATATAGGTATGTATTTCTCGTCTAAAGTAATAACGCATAGTCTGAAAACCTAAATAACTGGAAAGAGCGGGTCCCCCATGTCAATTAGACCTGGGTGAGCCAAAAGAGTCATCAAACTGATGAAAAAGTCTGTAAGAGCCTCCAAAAGGAAGCCGTCAAAGACCTGCCCTGAAAATACTTAGGTATAGGTATTTGAATACTGGGTTTCTGTACTGGGTGCATGGCCATACCCGTACCCGTGAGGCTGGGTATGGAATGTAGCAGGTATATCGCATGCCTAATTCAAACTAGTATGAACTACGATGTAAATCGGCATGGTCTGCTCCTAGACATAACCTTGTAAGAGCGGGATGAGGTATTTTTCGAGGTACAAAAAAATATATATTTTTCCATTTTGGATTCGTACCTAATGTTTTTTGACGTTGGTGTATCTTTAAATTTTAAGAATCAATTAAAAATAATTTTGTTAGAACATTATTTAATCTTATAGTAATAATAATAAATCTTTTCATTTCATCGGGTACGACGCCCGCCATTTCCAAGTAATGTCGCACTTTTACGCGGCTTCGCGCCGTTTTTACCAATATGAAAGAAAATTGCCTTAAATAATTTTAGAAGTTGATTTAATGACATATTTTTAAGTTACCGGTGACATGAAATGTTATCATATTTTTTTATTATGTTTTTTGTCGTAGTTCACCCAACCTTTCATGGCACAATTGGCATTTTTGTTCGCAAAATTTACGACCGCTCCCGATGACAGCTGATCGCGTTCTAGTTCACTTTGTTAAAGAGAAGACCATTTTAGGACCAACTTCGAGGCGTCATTGTAACATGCGGAATTGCGGACCGCCCAGTCCTTACGCAGTAATATAATAATATATGTCAATGACTTCTTGTAATAAATCTATGAATGTGATGGACCTCTAATCAATCTCAAAATTCTAGTTTAACACTCTTTTATCGAATGCAATAACAACTACTACGATTTTTGACTGTCCACATCTGGGCCGGCGTCTCTAAGAAAAATGGGCATTGTTCTTTCAAGATTCTCGATCGCCCCCCATGGGAACTCCAACTTGTCGTGGTAAGGGGCTTAGTAACCGTGGCTTGGACATCCGCGGTGAAGCTAAAAGAGATCCCGGGAGTGGACGCTCCGCGTGGGCTTGGAGAGGGCCTGCGCAGGAAGCGTCCAAAGGTGCGGCTGCGGGGGCAGTTCTGTCAGTCCCTCACAGTCGGGCGCGATCGCGGGAGGAGAGGCGTGTCGTTGTTGCGTTGCCGCGCGTCCTATCTCCCGCAACCAAATGGGGGCGCATCATTGTTGCGTCAAGGTGGGGCCGCAGAAGAAGAAGAGATGCGGTGTTGTCAGGTTGCCGTCCTCCCTATCCTCTGCGGCCGCGCCAAGGAGGTTGTGGCCTTCAGGCTATCCAACGGGGTGTCAGGGTAAAATGCTAACGCGACCCCCTAGCGCCCCCAAAATGGCGTTGAAGTATACGCTGTGGTTTTAGTGGGTATTATGGCCTTGCATTCCAGCCGTCGTGTCCCACATACGTGCGTAAATGCATTACCACAGCAAAAAAAAAAAGATTCTAGATCGACTGGAAATACCCTTTAGTTTTGACTTGAGCATTTGATATATTATATTCAATTTTATATCCCTACGGGTTCACGAAGAAAGGGGTAGCATCTTTAAAATTATAAAAAAAAATGTAATTACATTTTTAATATTTTTTTAGGCAAGTTTTCCTTTATCTGTGCTATAAGAGTTTGCTTCGTGCCAAATTTCAAGATTCTGAGTTCACGGGAAGTACCCTGAAGGTTTTTATTCCTTTGCCAGTAGTTGCGAGTTTGAAAATATAGTAAAACTGCTGTTTCTTTTGATTGCGTTGAGATAGAAGTTTGATTTTGTTACAGCTTAAACGTATAATAGACCCAAGTATTTGATATGAATTTCAATTAAATAACTTTACGCGTTCATGAGGAAAGGGGAAGTAACCTTCAAATTAATACAAATATTTTTCTATATGATGTAACTAAAACTTTACGGTCATCGCAATTTTATCTTTATTTGTGTTATAACACATTGCTTCGTACCAAATTTCAAGATTCTGAGTTCACGGGAAGTACCCTGTAGGTTTCGATTCCCTTGCGAGTAGTTGCGAGAAAATATGCGACTTAAATTGCTGTTTCTTTTTATTGCGTTGACATAGAAGTTTGATGTTGTTACAGCTTCAAGGTAATATAGCCCTGAGTATTTGATATGAATTTCAATTCGATAACTTTACGCGTTCATGAGAAAATGGTTATAACTTTAAAATTATTAAAAATATTTTTATGATATGATGTACTTAACTAAAAATTTACAGTTTTCGCAATGTTTCCTTTATGCATGCTATAAGACATTGCTTTGTCCCAAAGAACAATGGCAGAATTTAGTCTGAGTTTGTTGTGGCGACCTTAAACTTCATATTAACAAAACAAATTGTTTTTTTTTCCTACGATTTTTAATATTTTCACTTTGTTTCATTAAAGCTGGAGTATTTTATGATGATAAAAAGCATTCCAATTGATTACGAATACTTTATTATTTGATTGTTGCCATAGATAATGGTAGTGTGACAGGAATAGACGTGAGTGCTATATCCGTATCGATTATTAAATAAGTAATCGATACGATCGACCTTTATTGTGTTGGTTTGGTTTAAAATGCAGTTATTTAATATTCAATCAACATTATATCAATAAGCTAATATTTTTGAAGCAAAACAACGTTTGAATCAAATAAAAACGTCACAGCATCGTTTTTAAGTTGTATCGATTTCACATAAAATCGATATAAAATGTGCAGCTCTGCTTTTGTCTTTGGCTGTGACAGTTAGATCATAGTAAATAGGTACCTAGCATGGAAGAATAACTAAAGCATGGAATGAACGATATTTTTATGAACAAATTGAGTATAGCTACACTCTTCACTCATATGACAAATTAGAGTTGCCAGAAGAAGATGGCAAAATCAAAGTTTCAATAATATAGGCAAGGAGTATACAAATACTACGTAATATAGGTTCAAAATCAAACAGACTTGTAAAAGTAAGTATGTACATGTTATACATTCCGTAAGTTTGTGTCCACAGCAGTCAGAACGCTAGGCATTATGCATATGCATTTTAGGCTCTGGTAGTTAGTTTGCATACATACATATCGTCACGCCTTTCATCCCCGAAGGGGTAGGCAGAGGTGTATTTCTACACCCACTTTTCGCCAGATATACTTTAGTCCCACGTAATAAGGGGCGAGCCTATTGCCGTACCGGGCACATTTCCAGACTCCGTGCTGCTACTGAGATTTTCGTGACAGAAAAACCCAATAACACTGCCCGACCCAGGAATCGAACCCGGGACCTCCCGATCCCACGCGCACATTTATGCCGCGAGACCAACGAGGCAGTCGTATAGGGTTTGATGTCGAGTTTTCCGTCTATACGCAAAGATGGTATATGCATCGTGTTATCCCTTAGTCGCCTCTTACGACACCCACGGGAAGATAGGGGGTGGTGACACTTGTATTCTATGCCGTCAACCACACGGCGAGTTACAGAACGCTAGTTAATGGATAGTATTTATATAATTATTACACAAACTTGCATTTTTAAACGGAATCTATATTTTTTTGTTTCAAATGGGTACTCAGTAGCACATAATAATGAAGCGTCTCAGCATTTTTTTTAACTTCAAGCTAATCTCATGTGTTTTGTCACCACCCGCGCGTGAAAGGTATTTTTTAATAACACTGTTATTTTTCACGTGATCTAAAATTATCAAATCCTTCTTCACGATATTTTCGTTTTGCAAACTATCAAGTATATATGGGCGCAAATTAATATTATAATGATTATATTGTTACGAAAATGTTAATAATATTTAAGATTGATATAACTATTTGTGAACACAGAACTGAGAACTTAACTACTTTAGAATATTAGACACTGTATTGACTGCTTCACTGTTTTATAAATATTGGGTATTTAATTTATCGCTTAATAATTAGGATAACTCCAGAAACTTTCAAAGTAAAATCAATTAGTATTAAATAACATTATTCTGATACTTTTATGTTAACGGTAATAAATAACCTGCGCTTATATTTACATCCTGTTGATAGCGCCATCTGTTGCGAATGTGGTAAAGCAGCGTTTGATTATTACAATAGATTTGTTATTCGTATAAAATAAATCATATGGTGTTGTGCAATATTCATAACAACATTAATGTTGATTTTTGATAATTAATTGTACAGTAATTTCAATTATATGTTGAAAAGGAAGTGGCAGTTGTTAACATTAAGTGTAATGACGGTTAGTTTATAAAAAGGACTGTAGGTCACATTATAATTCAATTCTGTGCTAGAAATCGTCTGAAAATAAACCAAGTAATATTACGTGAGTCTTTTTATTATAATGGAGTCTGGACTGGACACGATAACCCTGGCGTATCGCCGACATATACGTGAATTCATAGCAATGTTCTTTTTCATCAGACGTTTAGAACGTTGTCTTAAATAGGTAATTAATTTTTAACAAACGTCTTTTAACAAGCAGAAAATCACTGTTTTGTCTGTTCCGTGGGGACGATCTACTCGTGATGAAATCAGTGTCATCCGTATAAATCCAATAGAATACCTCAACCGATAAACTGCATAAGTATATAAAATAGATGAGCGTAGTTGCGGCATCCGCTATTATTTGTATATCTATATTCTTTTTATAGGCTCACGCACACCTGTATCCCTGACGGGATAGGCAGAGATGTAATATTACACCCACATTTCGCCATGAATTTTTAGGTCCCAGTGGTCCCACGTAATAGGAGGCGAGCCTATTGCCTTTACCGGGCACATCACTAGACTCCGTTACTCTCTACTGTGTTATTATATTTATATTTCATACATATAATAAAACACTAAAAAATAATATTTTTGTACTTTGAATATGTTAAAAAAAATTACTCTGTTAGGCCCACTTGCACAACGATTCTTAAATTGAATTAAGATGTATTTAACGAGAAAAAAAAAATTAAACACCACTAGCGTCTTGCACAACGAAAAATTTGTCGAGTAATATTGTTGAAAAGAGTTTGAAGATGCGAAACTCTTTGGACACGAAATTCAACAATATTTTTATAAAGAACATTTTTCAAATGTTCTGTCATAATTCCATTGTCAAAAGAAAAACATTGTGATCGTAAATAAATTAATATTGTATTTAATTTATTATATTCAGTTAATAAAAACCAACAGGTTATGGGCCCAGGACATAATAGTAACTGAGTAAAAAATAAACACTACTGAAATGGCTGGTACATCGTATCGCATTGAATCACTAAATAAAAACAATTATGACACGTGGAAAATTCAGGCTCAAGCAGTACTGATTAAAGCTGGCTTGTGGAAATATGTAAGTAAACCTAAGTCAACCACAAAAGAAGATTCTAATAGTGATACACAGTACGATGAGGGTGAACTTCTTGCCAGGTCAGAACTTATTTTAATTATATCATCTCAAGAAATAAAAAATGTTAAAAATTGTAAAACTGCTTATGATATATGGAAAAAGCTTGAGGATACCTATGAAAGTAAGCGACCCACCAGGAAAGCTTCACTACTTAAAAAACTAATTGTACTGAAGTATAAGGAAGGCGATGATTTGAGAGAGCACTTGGATAATTTAATGGACACCGTAGACAAACTTCATAACATGGATGTTGACATAAATAAAGATCTTTTATCCATAATTATGCTTTACTCCTTATCATCAAAATTTGAAAATTTCCGCATTGCTATAGAATCACGAGACACGTTGCCTTCACCGGAGGAGCTAAAAATAAAAATTTTAGAAGAAACAGAAGCTCGTATTTATACCGAAGATACTAAATTGGAAACCAATGCAATGTTTACAAAAAATAATAAAATAACTTATAAAGAGAAACAAGTTTTTTGTCAAATCTGTAAGAAGAAGGGCCATAAAACACAAAATTGTTATTTCCGGAATGCTAAAAGACAGGAAACATCTAACACAGCGATAAACATGTGTTTAGCAACGGAATTAAATAAAAAAAGAAAACAATGGTGTATTGACAGTGGATGCACATCACACATGTGCAATAATTTAAATGATTTCTCTTCGATAAAAAAATATGATGGGACACTAAAATTAGCAGCACAAGATAGTAGCGCTAAAATTGAAGGTAGAGGAGATGTTAAAATCAAAGTGGATGGCATAAATGTCAAACTAGAAGATTCGTTGTATGTTCCAAATCTTGCCATGAATCTATTGTCTGTTTCAAAAATAACAGAGAAAGGGAAAACAGTATTATTTAAAGAAGATATAGCTACTGTCAGAGATTCTAAAACAAATAAAATTGAACTTACAGCAAAAAAGATTAATGGTTTGTACCACTTAACAGACAGAAAAAATTAAAACGATTTCTCATTACAAGAGGAAACCACTTTTAATGCTGAAATTTACCAATGGCATCGCAAACTTGGACATATTAATGAAACAAGTTTAAAACACGCATTAAAAAATGAAACAATGAATGGACTTGAATTTAATATTAATGAAAAACTAAATGAATGCGAAGTCTGTGTAAAAGGAAAAATGAGTCGACTACCATTTCCAACCAACGAAAACCATTCAAGAACATCACAGCGTCTTGAAATAGTTCATTCAGATGTCTGTGGACCAATGAATGTAGAATCAGTTGGTGGAGCAAAATATTTTGTGACATTCATTGACGAACAGACTCGATATTCAAGAGTTTACATTATTCGCAATAAAAATGAAGTATTTGAAAAGTTCAAAGATTATAAAGAAGAAATGGAAAGATTTACCGAAAATAAAATAAATTTTTTACAAACAGACAACGGAACAGAATATATAAATAAGGATTTCGATGAATATTTAAAGAAGTCTGGTATAAGTAGAAGACTTAGCTGCGCGTATACGCCGCAACAAAACGGTACTGCAGAAAGAAAAAATAGAAGTATTCTAGAAAAAGCTAGATGTCTACTACTAGATGGTAAAATGCCTGAAAAATTCTGGGCAGAAGCTGTTTCAACAGCAAATTATATTCTGAATCGAATTCCATCAAGAGTTATTCAAAATAAAACTCCATTTGAACTGTGGGTGGGAAGAAAACCATCTGTAAAACATTTTCAAGTTTTCGGATCGAAAGCATTCGTACTGAATAAGAATAATAAAAGAAAGAAAAAATTTACTTCAAAAGTAACTGAAGGAATATTTCTTGGATATTCAGAAAATAGCAAAGCTTACAGAATATTCATACCAGAAACAAAACATGTAATTGTAAGCAGAGATGTAAAAGTAATGAATAGATTATATTATGAAGACAATACAAAAATTGAGAATGAGAAACTAAAAAAAGGGAATGAAGACAAATTGGTCGAAATATTCGTGGAAACTGGCAATGAAAGGCATCGGACCGAAGAAAACGAAATATTTTTTGATATAGATGATGGTCACGGCGAACCAGAAATGGAAGAAAATCACGTAAATGATGATCGAATAACAGAAACTGAGGTAATACAAAATAATGACGTAACAATAAATGAAAGACCTCAAAGAGCTAAAAAACAGCCAGTTTGGACTAAAGACTACGTATGTATTAGCGAAGAGGAAAACCCAGAATGGAACGATGCAATCATTTCCGAAATTACGGCACACTTAAAAAATGAAACGTGGTCAATAGTGAAGAAGCCACCTTGTCGTAATGTCATAGACAGTAAAATGATCTTAAAAAATAAATTAGGACCAGACGGTAACATCGAACGCAAAAAAGCAAGATTAGTAGCCCGAGGATTTTCACAAATACCAGGTATTGATTACCAGGAAGTATTTGCACCTGTAACTCGCCTAAGTTCAATAAGGATGTTAGTGGCTTTGGCTGTACAAGAAGATATGCATTTGAATCAAATAGATATCTGTACAGCATTTCTAAATGGAGATATTCAAGAAGAAATTTTCATGAAAAAGCCTAAGAATTTAGAACTGTACCTTGAAAAGATTATAAAAACTACAAAAGACTTAGAAATTAAGCAAAAGGCTAATAAAATGTTGCGCGACTTAACCTTAGACAAAGAAAATGCTGTATGCAAACTGAATAAGGCAGTCTATGGTTTGAAACAGTCGGGAAGGCAGTGGTACATGAAGCTAGATGCCGAATTAAAATCGATAGGTTTTACACCTACGAAAGTAGACCCATGTATGTACATATATGCGAAAGGCGGAGAGTGTATTATTGTTAGCATATATGTTGATGACATAATAATAGCATGCAAATCTCAAGAAAAGATAAACAAAATCAAGAATTTAATTCTGAAGAAATTTGAAATGCGAGACTTGGGTGAAATAAAACACTGTCTTGGTATAACTTTTGAAAGAGAGGAAACACAAATAGTACTGAAACAAAAAAATTACATTGAGTCCATATTGGAAAAATTTGGATGCAAAGATTGCAAACCTGCATCCACTCCAATGGAAACAGGACTAAAGCTAGTAAGGAGTACAAGTCCAATGAAAGAAAAAGAGTTGCCTTACCAGAATCTCATAGGTTCTCTTATGTACTTAGCAGTTGCCACACGACCAGATATAATGTTTGCTGTATGCCATCTAAGTCAATTCAATAACAGCTACACTCATGAACATTTTGATGCGGCAAAAAGAGTTTTACGTTATTTACAAGGAACCAAGGACTTAGGCCTTACTTATATAAAAGAAAATAAAATAAAATTGGAAGGAGCAGCGGATGCTGATTGGGCATCATGCTCTATTGATCGTCGGTCAGTGACTGGATACATTTTTACGTATGGCCGGACGCCAATAAGTTGGGAATCTAAAAAGCAAAGAACAGTTGCACTTAGTACAGCAGAAGCGGAGTACATGGCCTTAACAGAAGCATCAAAAGAAGCCATTTACCAGAAAAACTTGCTAAATGAACTTAACATAAAAACAGACATAATAGATATTTATAATGATAACCAAGCCGCTCAAAAATTGGCCTATAATCCAATTATAAGTACTAAGTCGAAACATATTAGCATCAGGGAACATTTTATAAGAGATGCAGTCAAAAATGGACATGTAGATGTCAAATATCGTTCTACAGAAGACATGGAGGCAGACATTCTAACAAAAGCTTTGCCAGCCCAAAAATTTATCCAACTTAGGACAAAGTTGAATATCGTCTAATTTCGTGAGGCGGAGTGTTGAAAAGAGTTTGAAGATGCGAAACTCTTTGGACACGAAATTCAACAATATTTTTATAAAGAACATTTTTCAAATGTTCTGTCATAATTCCATTGTCAAAAGAAAAACATTGTGATCGTAAATAAATTAATATTGTATTTAATTTATTATATTCAGTTAATAATATTTTTGTACTTTGAATATGTTAAAAAAAATTACTCTGTTAGGCCCACTTGCACAACGATTCTTAAATTGAATTAAGATGTATTTAACGAGAAAAAAAAAATTAAACACCACTAGCGTCTTGCACAACGAAAAATTTGTCGAGTAATATGATTTAAGAACTGTCAAAATTAATTACCGAAAATCGGCTGTTTAATGGCTAATTTCATTTAAGAACTGTCACACTGATGTTGGCATCTTGTCATTAGCGACGAAAATTATCTTTAATTATATAACTGGACCGGACGACGCAGCAGAGGGAGGCCTTTGTCCAGCAGTGGACGTCCTTAGGCTGACATGATGATGATGATGATATAACTGATAACAATGTACCTACTTGTGTTATTGTTAACCCTAGAATCCTACACTATTTGGCGCACATGTTATTCCTACACTGGGGTGCTGGAACACCCCATACTAAAATGACTGTAATCCTCTAAGACTACAGAACAAAAGGCAGACAGAGCGCGCGGAACACTTGCGTGAGGCCACTAAAGCAAATACAAAATTGAAAAGCGAATACAAACTCGGCTCAGTGCGCTGCGAAGCATCGCACAGTTGACACGCCACGATCAATCAAGCTTTTAAATTCATAAAATGCCGTCTTGCGTTTTTAAACATTGTAAAAGTTGTTTCCAAAAGCAAAAACGGGAAGATGGTAATATATTTTTACAGATAACTATGGATTATTTGACTGTTTTATAATATTATTTCGATAAAATTCGTATTTCTGCAGAAAATATGTAAGTGTTGCCAGTTTACGTCGACTCCGTTCTCCCTGAATTAGGGAAAATGCACTTGTCAATTGATTATGTAATAATGATGGTCATGTTAATGAAAAATACATTAACGTAATGTAAAATTATATTGTAGATTATCTTTCTTCTTATAAAATATAGTAATAGAATTTCCATTAGTATATACATTGTTTTGAGTTCGATCCCCAAACGATCCAAATATTCGTGTACACATGGCTCCTCGTCAAGCTTTATACACTTTGACCTTTGTACCGTTCTTATGGCGTAGGGAATAAGTATCAAAATCGTACTGCAACTGTTTAGCTTGACTTGGCGCCGTGTGTACATTAAGTACAGAAACAGAAATCATTGATTGCAGCCATTATTCATTTTTAATTGCAATTTTTTTTTGTTTTGATTTATGAATCATAATATTCATAATTTATTGTGTGCATGACAAAATGTTTATAGCTAATTAATATTTAGGACGCAAGCCTATTGCAATTAACCAAACATTTCCATTTTACCGTGTGGTTGACGGCGTAGAATACAAGTGTCACCACCCCTTATCTTCCCGTGGGTGTCGTAAGAGGCGACTAAGGGATAACACGATGCAAATACCATCTTTGCGTAGAGACGGAAAACTCGACATCAAACCCTATACGACTGCCTCGTTGGTCACGCGGCATAAATGTGCGCGTGGAATCGGGAGGTCCCGGGTTCGATTCCTGGGTCGGGCAGTGTTACTGGGTTTTTCTGTCACGAAATTCTCAGTAGCTGCACGGAGTCTGGAAATGTGCCCGGTACGGCAATAGGCTCGCCCCTTATTACGTGGGACTAAAGTATATCTGGCGAAAAGTGGGTGTAGAAATACACCTCTGCCTACCCCTTCGGGGATAAAAGGCGTGACGTTATGTATGTTTGTATGTATGTTCCAGATACTATACTGAGAATATATATATCTAAACAAAAAATAAACAACATATTCGCCGATCTAAGATCTGAACCCCATGATTGGTATTCGTAAATATATGTAGTTGGTATTATATAAGTATTTCTTCTGGATCGAGGGTATTAATCACAAAACATAATCTATTTATTTCTCAATTTACGAATAAAATTAGTTAAAACTTTACTCAGTACCTACATTTAAGAAATGTATTTATAAAAGCATACATTAATGGTTTCTTTTATTTGAATCATTTTCATAACAGCATTACTATATTAAAAGCATTAATTAAATCCATGGTAAATTCTTCAAAACCGCAAACGAATATAAAATATGTAATATTTTTATATCCGTTTGCAAAAACTATATACAAGGTAGTGGGAGATTATTCATAATCTGGCAACTTTACACACACATAGGCGCGCGTGTCCGTACAGTGCCAGTCGCCAAATGTCACGCACACATAGCCGTCAACGTGCCTCACTTAGTCGGACGAATACGCTCCATCTGAGTCTTAAATCTGTGGTAATCCTTAAAATAAAAAAAAACAATTCATGAAAATACGTTTTATTCAACATAATCGGTAACTTCAGATCACAAATCAGCCTTATTACACAAAGTTAAATGTAGTTTGAGCAACAGCGCTTGTAGGATTTGGTCCTGTTTTGAGGATCACTGCAATGGACTAAGTTCGCATCCGGTAACGGTCCTCCAAATATTCATGTATCAGTTCCAAACCTAATTTCAAAACTGTCTGCTGAAACTTTACATTTGGCTTATTATTTGATCTTGAACACTTGTAAAGAACCCAGGAATTACAACTGGTCCCAACTTCTATTTCTTCCTCGCCAGATTTGTGGTCTAGAATAGAGCTTATTTCTTGGTAATTCAAACCTCTGGCAGCCATCAGAAACAAAATAAATAAAGTTCATTGAATTTTACCTTCATAATATCTAAAAATATCTGTATTTAATTCATATAAGACTATTGTTTTAATAAATAATCAAATTTAATAACTTATTACATATAAATGCATCAATCGTAATGAATAAATAATCTTACGATTTTACTACACTGGGGTACTGGCGTACCCCACAGCACTTATACATGCGACCACACAACGCGGTCCCTCGTCACACGTTATTGACGTAACACGAGCGGTTGACACCAAACTAAAATACTCCGACGCGCGAATTCGTGGATATTAAAGAAATTGAGATATTTAGAAAACAAATCGGTGTGGGGTGCACCTGCACCCCACACCGATTTGTTCCTGCATGCATGTAGGGTTCTAGGGTTAATGCTCAAAAGTTTCTAGTTATTATTTGTCAATTGTCATTTCGTTGCCTGGCGACGACAATGCGTTTTGTTTTATGCTCAAAGTATATATGGTCTAAGGTTTTATGCGAAACCATACGCATAACATCGTTAAAATCGTAACAAAAAGGCTTCATGCCATGAAACAAAACGTAGAAACTACTTTACCGACCTCATAAAATGTTTAACTAAATCTAAGCGTTGTTGTCGTTGTGCAAGAGGACGCTAAATACTTTTAACTTAAATTATTTTATGCTGTTAATTCTGTTCAACGAATTTAAATTAAGGAGTGACTTAAATCAAACGTTACGCAAGTGGGCCTAATCAGTAAAGAAGCATGAATCTAGAAAATAAATTCTGTCTGTTTGTCCGTTTGTCTATTTGTACGCGCTAATCTCCGTAGTTACTGGATGGATTTGAATGAAACTCTTTTTGTAATATTGCTATTAGGTCTGGGTCAACATAATTATAGTCTATAATTGATTTTGGAAAGTGGAACACCTGATGCAGTACCACAACAGCCCACAGTGTTCGCCGTAGAACAAACTATGTGGACAAAAGTCATTACCAATTCCCGGAATTAGGTACTTTCTACCTGTAAACAACACCCCTAAACCCCTGATTCCAAGAATTGTTTAGGTAACATTCCATACTGATGAGTAATCGTTTATCAAAGTAAGCTAATGAGGTAAATGCAATTAAAGAAATAGGTCAGTGGCATTTTTGCTACATTTGTGCTAACACCTCATGGTGACAGTTCTTATTTTGTTTAAAGTTTCAGTGATAGATTTTACTTCTGAAGGTATCTATAATATATTTTCTTGTAAGAATCCTTTTAATGTGTCATAAACATACGTAAAGTAGACTAACTATGAATGCACAAAAAAAATGATGTTTTATCTTTGTTTTCGAACTTATCAATCTTGGAAAAGCCATGTATCCTCTTGTATCCAGGCTGAATTTTTGATATGTTTTAGCTGCATGACTATGGACGATTATGGCATATATTTTACGTAGCACACTTGAGTACAACTACTTTTTCTTTTTTTTTCAGAAAAGCTTTACTCTATTAGTAAAATAGAGTTTTTCGAAAAATGGCTAAAGCACGAAAAAGACGAAAGAAATGATCGTTTATTTCATCTAAGTTTGATTTATCTGACATTACTGAAGAATGTCAAAGGGAAATTAAGATGACATTAGCCAATATTTCTTCGAAAATTGCTACAAAATGGGTTTCTTCAGGAAAGTCAAAAGAGCGTTTCCTTAATAAGAATAAGATGTGGCTGAAAGGCGATGAGATAGTAATTTGTATGCGATCGACTCAACCACAGCCTTCTACCTCATCTGCTGACCTTTCTCGGCCTGGCAGGCCTAAAAAGTCTTCGAAGATAGGATTAATGACTGCAGAAGAGGTAGCTGCACGGTCAACTGAACATAAGAACGTTGCCAGAGTTATAAAGAACATTGGTATTGATCCAGCTTCCGTAAGTGTATATATTGGCCTTCGACAACCAAGTGCTGTGCAAAGTAATAGACCGCTAAGTAGTGACGAGGCATTAGCGTATTACATTGATTCAAAATCAACAAGTCACTCATACAAGCAGTCTAGGACATGGACTATGAAAGTCGGACATCACGTGTTTCCATCATATGAATGAATTGTTAAATAAAAAAAAGCGTGTTATCCTTCCGAGAATCACGTTGTTGTGACACAATCTCGAGCAGAAATTGAGCTACAAGCTATTTTTAATAAAACTGCAGAACGGTTAGTTAGAAGCTCAGAGAGAAGTTGTCACAAGCGTGCTCCACAATTCCTCGTTTACTCTTATAAGTAAATGGGTGGTCTATCATCATAGTGGTTATAAACAGAGATTTGACAATAGCGAAGACACTGATGAGTTCCTTTTCGTTTTTTCATTTGTTTCTCTAAGGTTAATCGACGAAGGTAACAACATTATCTGGCAAAATCCTCATCCATCGTCGATGTTTTGCCGTTCAATTAAATTCATTTTTGCCAAAGAAACTATGGAATTAACAAAAATCGAGACTAATAAAGTTTTGGAACAAATAAACAACTTGGAGCCTACATCTTGTGATCTTGGTGGTTCTTTTTGACGTGACAACGTCTTATAAATTGGTTTGCCGGGTGACACTTCAAGAAACTGCGTTACGCTCCGCTCACGTTATGCGCTCACAATGAGAGCGAGTGAGAGGCACGCGTCCCGCCTAAGAGCGAGAGAGACAGACATAAAAAGTGAAAGGCACGCGTCTTTCATCCTTCTTCCTACTATACGAATGAATATTCACATTAAAATTATTTTACCACTCAAAGTCGTTGTCACGTAAAACTTTCGCCCGTATACCGACTTTACAGGCAACCAATTATTTTATATTTATTATTTGATTTGAATTGACTATAATTTTTTATAAATATGTCAGTTAATAATTTTTGTATAAATATGTCAGTTTGTAATTTTTGTATAATATATATTATGTCAGTTTATAATTTTTGTATACATACATACATAACGTCACGCCTTTTATGCCCGAAGGGGTAGGCAGAGGTGTATTTCTACACCCACTTTTCGCCAGATATACTTTAGTCCCACGTAATAAGGGGCGAGCCTATTGCCGTACCGGGCACATTTCAGACAGACTCCGTGCTGCTACTGTGCTACTGAGATTTTCGTGACAGAAAAACCCAATAACACTGCCCGACCCAGGAATCGAACCCGGGACCTCCCGATCCCAGGCGCACATTTATGCCGCGAGACCAACGAGGCAGTCGTATAGGGTTTGATTTCGAGTTTTCCGTCTCTACGCAAAGATGGTATTTGCATCGTGTTATTCCTTAGTCACCTCTTACGACACCCACGGGAAGATAGGGGGTGGTGACACGTGTATTCTATGCCGTCAACCACACGGCATAATTTATTTGATAATATAGTATTATATATTATAATGACTGAAAATATTGTAGCGGCCAGCTACATAACATCCGCACAGCGCCATCTACCCAATGACGACGAAACTACTACGACACACTACAGCAACGACTACTAACAAGGCGGGAAATATTCAAACAATCCTGAACCGCGATATCAACTTTGGCGAGCCAAGCGGCATATATACAAGTTCAAAAGTATGTCCGTTGGCCTGCAGGCCACCAAGCACGACCACCCAGCTTGGTTAGAGGCTCCTCCCTCTAGTTGGAGGAACACCACACCTTTATCCTCCACATTAGTGACCCCGACGTGATCTGAAGAAACCTTCACCGGTCAGATTACCAGCAGCCTCCCGACGTGATCTGAAGAAACCTTCACCGGTCAGATTACCAGCAGCCTCCCGACGTGATCTGAAGCAACCTTCACCGGTCAGATTACCAGCAGCCTCCCGACGTGATCTGAAGCAACCTTCATCGGTCAGATTACCAGCAGCTCCCGACGTGATCTGAAGCAACCCTCAACGGTCAGATTACCAGCACCTCCTGACGTGATCTGAAGAAGCTCTCACCGGTCAGATCCGCAACAGCAGCATCATCGTCATCTCCACCTCACCTCACTCCGGACTTCACCTGATGGTCAGCAACCAAGTCGCCGCCAGCCAGCATCTTCGAAGCCAGGATCCCACCGTAGGCCATGCAGACTTGCATGCCTAGTCTTCCCTGCAGCCTCTCCAGAGCCACGGCACACCTCACTGCACACACGGTCTCCCTAAGCAGCACACAACGCTCCCGTTCACGCAGCAGTGCCACTACGCAAACCGCTCCGCAGCACTACGCAGCCACGACGCAGCCATCACCTTCGCAACCTCTCCCCGACTCACCGCGGGACTTGCGAAGCACACTGCGACAAGCAACTACAGACTCTCCACTGGCACGCTCCTCAGAAGCCTCGACAACTGACCCATCACCTTCAAGAACGACCTCCGGTCTTGGAGGGGAGTGATGTAGCGGCCAGCTACATAACATCCGCACAGCACCATCTACCCAATGACGACGAAACTACTACGACACACTACAGCAGCGACTACTAACAAGGCGGGAAATATTTAAACAATCCTGAACCGCTTTCGCGAGCCAAGCGGCATATATACAAGTTCAAAAGTATGTCCGTCGGCCTGCAGGCCAACAAGCACGACCACCCAGCTTGGTTAGAGGCTCCTCCCTCTAGTTGGAGGAACTCCACACCTTTATCCTCCACAATATATTTTTGTCCACCTGGCTTGTTCTACGCCGAACACTGTGCAGCCCGGCGAAACTATAAAACATAAAAATGCGGTTTGGCAAAAAACATTATGCCTGATGAGCATTTTCTGATGAGAGATTATTTGAAGATCTCGAACATCTGATGCGGAGAGCCCAGCTCCGCTAAAACATATACAGCCATGACGTGTTATATAAAATTATTCAGTCTGATGAGCTTTTCTGTTGCCTTATAATAATAATAATAATAATATAATAATATTCTACCACATACACACATCACCATCTTGTCCCAAGCTAAGCAGAGCTTGTGTTATGGGTACTAGATAATGGATAAACATACATATATACTTTTTTTTTGTAAATACATACATATTATACATAGAAACACCCAGACCAAGGCAAACATTCATGTTCATGCACACAGATGTTTGACTTGAGCGGGAGTCGAACCCGCGACCTTCGGCGTAGCAGTCGCTTACACTACCGCTGCGCCAATCGGTCGTAAATCAGAGATCTGAAACATCTGATGAGGAATTATAAGATCCCATCTGCACTATACTATAATTATACAATATACAGAATCGACGGCTTAGCATTAGTTGTCCAATATTAAGAGGATATCTTGTTGAGAGATCCATATTCATAATTCTTCGAGCAATTAAAGACCCGAGGAAGGACATAGTTTTTATCGCGATAACCGACATCCACGCGGGCTGAGCCGTTAGCGACAGCTAGTATTGACATATGTATTTTGTATGGATCTGTTGTCAAATATGCCTCTCTAATCTTCAAATACATGGATAGATTGTATACATAATTATAAGAGAGACAGAAACTTATATTAGAGAGACTTGAGTTCGAAACCATAGCGTTTTTTTTTTATTTTGTGGTTATTGTGTGCTGCAATGTGACCGTAGAGTACGTTATTAATCCGTTGGTTCCTTCTGTCATAAAGATCTTTGACCGTCGTTGTAAGGAGTAATTAGCGGCAGTGGCTTGAAATATCCTGATTCTGGTCAAAACCATATTATCATTTTAAGTTGCGGAGGTCAGATGACATAAGAAATACCTAGGTACTTAATCGAGTCGTATATACAATCGGGATAACTAGAATAAGTAACTTTAATACTCAACTTTTCTATTCTTCAATCAGATGATTCTATTGTTCAATGATAGCAAATAATGAAGATTTTTGTTGTTTAGTCCAATGAATAACACAAATGGCTTAAGTTACTAATCTATTACCAGAATATACAATATTAACACAGTAATAGATTCGCAATTTGCCTATTAACAATTTCACATGAGGCTACGAATACGTTGGTTCTACTATTTCACTAATTCTGTTCTTATATTATGAACACGACTTCATGGCCATTGCATCAGTATATCCGAGTGATATTATTCGTCTCATACATCCACTCGGGCGGAGCCACGTGTGACAGCTAGTTCATAATATTATATTTATATTTTATAATTTATAATAAGACGTTGATTTTTACAATATGTGACGCGGAGTAGTGACTTGGAGTTCTAATCTTAATATATAAAATCCTTGCGTTACTGACTGACTGACAGACACGCTACAGCCGAAACTATTGGGCGCAGGAAGCTGAAATTTGGCATGTATATTCCTTGGGGACCGTAGGGGTGCACTAAGAAGAGATTTCCCGAAATTCCCACGGGATTGGCCAAAACGGGTAAATTAAAAAAAAAATTGCAGGCGTAGCTGCTGGCGTCCTCTAGTTAAAATTAATAAGAAAATTTTCGACGTATCATTTCAGATATAGTCATGTATATCTCAAAGCCCCCCCCGTGGGATCTCCACCTTGTCGTGGTGGGGGGGCTCAGTAACCGTGGATTGGTTACCCGCGGTGAAGCGAAGAGGGATCCAGGAGGGGACGCTCCGCGTGGGCTTGACGGGGCCTGCGCAGGATGCGTCCAACGGTGCGGGTGCGGGGGACAGTTCTGTCTGTCCCTCGCAGTCGGGTGCGGTCGCGGGAGGAGAGGCGTGTCGGTGTTGCGTTGCCGCGCGCCCTATCTCCCGCGACCTAATGGGGGCGCACCAACCAACACCTTCATCCGCCGCCAAGGGGGTTTTGTTCGGGGCCCGCCTGACCATCTAGCGGGCCAATACCCGTCGGGGGGTAGCGACGAATGCTTATGTGAATCCCTACCCTCCGACACACGGGTACATGAGGAACACGGGTTGGTTTTTAGTCAGTAAGAGTCTGACAGTCCCCTTCGTCCTTCCCCCGGGGCGGAGGGACTCCATGAGGATTTTCCAACCCGACACCAAAAAAAAAATGTATATCTCAAAGCAATTGGTTCTACCATCCATGTGGTACACATTATTTGCATTAAATAGTGAATCAAAACCATTCTCAAGTCCTCTTGAACACACACAAAAAATTTCATCATAATCGGTCCAGTCGTTTAGGAGGAGTTCAGTGACATACACATGAACACAAGAAATATATTTAATATATATAATAATAAATAAAATAATTTAATAAAGATAAAGATGTACCTAATTAAAAGTTAAATTCCCAAAAATAATTGCCTTTGGCAACATTAATAAAGACTTCTGATTTTACAATGTTGTTACATAAGATAAATTGTTAGTCGTGTATGGTCGTAAAACAAAATTCCATATAAATTACATTACATTTAATAATAAGAAGATTTTGTTAATTTTATTGCAGGATTAATTTCACGTTGCAAATAAAACAATTAAATAAATAATCAAAATAATTCATGACTAATTATATTACAAAAAAATATATAAAAGTTGTCAACACTCATGTATTTTAAATCTGGTATTCTGGTTTACCATCTCCGTCGTGTCAAAAATGTCAAAATGAATGCATATACTTCATCTCTTTATTTCCGAGTAGTTAAAAAGAGAGAGAAATAGAGGGCGTGGCCTATGTGCGTATCTGTGCAGATGATCGGATATGGCCTGCCCGCCGTGTCATTTTGTGAGCTCGTACTGCCGAGCAGTCGAAATGGAGTGAAGCACATCGAGCTGTCCATTCTCTACAACGGATAAGTCGTTGGAAAACTCGTACTAGACCCTCAGTAGTTCGCGACAGCATTCGTATACCTACGAATGTTTCGACGAATATTCGTGGAGTGTCGAGGCGAATGACGAACACGCATGTGTAAATGCGGTATCAGTGTTTGTTTTCTTTATGTTGGAATCGTACTCTGTGATCAGTGGCGGCGCTAGACCACATGTGGACGTCGGCGACACCAAGTTCGCGAGGCCCTTTAAATCGATGGCGAGGATGAATAAATAAATGACAATGCAAACATTTTCACCCAACACAGATCTTGTCACGCACGTGTTCGAAAATAATTAAAGTCATTAACATCTGCTTAGCTTTTTCCCGAATTGTTCGGTGTCGGCTACCTAAGCCAGGATGATTGGCGAAGCAACATTAAGTATGTAACTTGTAAAACTTTTTGCGAGGCCCCCTCAGGCGCGAGGCCGTCGGGGGTCGCCCTAATACAATAATACTCTATGGCGTCGCCGACGCACTGTGGGCTGAAATCAGCGTTTCATAGACGTGTCGACAACCCATAGATACGAAGCGCTGGTGCCGCCGCCCGCTTCACTCCCGTCACCGTCAATCGAGATAGAGAAAGAATTCATTCTCACATTCGAGTCCTTGCCAGAGTTATGGGATAAAACACATACCTTATATCGACACCTCCTACGTGTAATATCGTAACTGGCAAAATGAACAAAATGTCATATTTAGATTTTTATTTACTTTGTAACATGGATTATCGTTTGATCTAATAAAAACAATATTGTTTCAATAGAACCCGTAGATATGAAGACTGCATATTATCGTATCTTCATCTTTAGCGTAGTAATATGTCGTATAGCGCAACTACGATACAGTATGCGAAGGGTGGGAGATACCTGAGGGTCTAGTACGAGTTTGCACTCGATCGTCACGGTGGATGATAGCCTAGTCGACGGGAACAATTTCCATACATTTTGTAAAAGCGCTCCTAACGGAGAGTAGTGATTGATAGAGACCGCTACTCTCCGGTAGGCCGTTAGTGCAAACTCGTACTAGACCCTCTGTAAGCCGCGCGAGCCAATTGTAAGTGTATTAAGTACCGATAGAATACGCAGGTTAGGTACTATAAGATAGTATAGCTAGGTATCAACTATGTTATCTTGATGGTCTTACAAATGATTGATGCAGTTATTGAACCGTTTGAAAAATATGATTCGTTTGATCTACAAAACTAAACGATTTTTTTTATTTTTTACTTTGCCTGTCTGTACAAAAAAAGGAAAGGCCTCTCCCTTGGACCGCCATGCATCCCTGTATAGTGTTAAGTTCGTCCAGTCGCTGTATAATGCATCCAGGTCATCGCGCCATCTTTGTTAGGCTCATCTTTCTGGATGCATACGACAAACGTGTCCCACCCAGTCCCACTTCAGTCTAGCAGATTTTAATGCGACGTCACTCGTCAGCTATGCGTGTTTTGGATATTAGCAAAGTGACCGTCGTCTTCAACTTACGAATGATGACTAACGTAAGTTTTATCAGTCTGCTGTCAGTCTGGGATTGAGCGTGTAACCGTGTTTTTCATCCATCATTCTGGCATCAGTCTTAGCCGGACTAAACTAATGGACCAGAATGACGCCAGATTGAGCGTGTAACCTACGTCTAACAGCTAGAGGTAAAATAACTGTGAACGGACCATACATTGTTTAACTTTCATACTATATCTTTCCTTTTACCTACATTGTTCATTCTTAACTAAAAATTCAAACACCGATATCTTCTTTTTCCACCTTTCCTGAGTGAAAATATAATCATTTATAGACTCTGTTAATAACGCAAAATTTTTGATATATTTTTTATTACTGTTCGCTTTAATTTAATTTCAGACATTTTGATGTATGGAGATCTGCCATTGTCCTTTCAAGATTCTAGGTTTACGGTAAGTACCCTGTAGGTTTTGAGTTTCGAATATTTGCGGCAAATTGCAGCATAAACGGCTGTATCTTTTGATTGCGTTGGCTTAGAAGTTTGGTTTTTTTTACAGCTTAAAGGTACAGTAGATTTGGCTATTTGATATACATTTTAGTTTGATACCTCCACGCGTTTCTGAGAAAAAGGCTCTTGACAGACGGAAGGACAACAAAGTGATCCTATAACGGTTCCGTTTTTTCATTTCGAGGTACGGAATCCTAAAAATAATTCTGTCTGTTTGTTTGTTTGTACACGCTAATCTCCGAAGTTACTGGACGGATTCGAATTAAACTTTTTTGTTATATTGCTATTAGGTCGGGCAGCATATAGGCTAAAATTGATTTTGGAAAGTAGAACATCTGATGCAGAACCACAACAGCCCAGCGTAACTATAATGTTACTGCTACTACTGGCCAACTACGCGTTAATTAACGCGTTAAAATTGCGCCTTGGCTACATAATGCTCCTGCTACACCCACGTTAGCGTTAACGTTAATGCTCCAGCTACACCTGCGTCTTAACGCGTTAATTAGCGCGTTAATTTAGGCCCTACGTAGATGTGGCCAACGTTTTAACGCGTTAAAGTACTAACGGCATTACTAATGGCGTTAAACGTTAAGCGATAGCTCAGGTGTCGGTTTTTTGGACACATCAAAGGGTTTTAGCGCGTAGTTTAACGCGCTAAGTTATGTTGGCTACATTAACGCCGTCTCAGGCGTCTCATTCGACGGGATGCGCGCGCAAAGTAAGGACTGTTTAATTTACAATTCGAAATTAGAACCTTTAAGAAGCGTGCATATTCGTCTTTTAAAGGTTCGTTTTTTGAAAAGTTCTTAACGTGTGAATTCACGAAGAATTAACGCTTAACGGCATTGTAACCTTAATGTAGCCAAGGCGCATTTTTAACGCGTTAATTAACGCGTAGTTGGCCATTGCCATCAACGTTAACGCTAACGCAGGTGTAGCAGTAGCATAATGTCCCTGCTACACCTACGTCTTAACGCCTCAATTAACGTGTTAATTTAAGCGCTACGTAAATGTGGCCAACGTTTTAACGCGTTAAAATACTAATTTCCAATGCGAGTTTTTTAACGCGTTACCTAACGCGTTATTGGCCGTTGCCATTAACATTAACGCTAACGCAGGTGTAGCAGTAGCATAATGGCAATGGCCAATAACGCGTTAGTTAACGCGTTAAAAAAATTCGCATTGGAAATTAGTATTTTAACGCATTAAAACGTTGGCCACATCTACGTAGCGCCTAAATTAACGCGCTAATTGACGCGTTAAGACGCAGGTGTAGCAGGAGCATTATGGTTACATTGCCGTTAAGCGTTAATTCCTCGTGAATTCACACGTTAAGGACTTTTCAAAAAAGGAACCTTTAAAAAACGAATATGCACGCTTCTTAAAGGTTCTAATTTCGAATTGTACATTAAACAGTCCTTACTTTGCGCGCGCATCCCGTCGAATGAGACGGCGTTAATGGAGCCAATATCACTTAGCGCGTTAAACTACGCGCTAAAGCCCTTTGATCTTTGATGTGTCCAAAAAACCGACACCCGAGCTATCGCTTAACGTTTAACGCCATTAGTAATGCCGTTAATACTTTAACGCGTTTAAACGTTGGCCACATCTGCGTAGCGCCTAAATTAACGCGCTACGAAAATTCCAAACTACGAAAATAACAACATTTAGGCCATAACAAAGCTAAAAACTGTTAAAATAACTATAAAAAGAACCTCTCGTAACAATATTTTGTACAAATACTAATCCTATTCAACAATATAAATCATGACTTGTTACTTACTTGTGAAGAGTACATTTGTGTTGATTATAGCTTTATCATGCACAGCATAGTTCAAATCAACACTTAGGCATGACTTTACGATCCCTAGCAAAGAAGCACTGATTCATCTGGTTTTTAGAGTTCCGTACCTAAAAGGTAAAAAAAGGACCCTATTACTAAGCCTCCGCTGTCTGTCCGTCTGTCTGTCACCAGGCTGTATCTCATAAACCGTGATAGCTAGAAAGCTGAAATTTTCACAAATTATGTATTTTGGTTACCGCTATAACAGCAAATACTAAAAATAAAAAAAAACAAAGATTAAGGGGGGTCCCATACAAAAAACGTGATTTTGGCGTACTTTTTGCTCAAAATTACTAACTGTTATAGGTAGACGCTTTAAATTTTCACTGAATATGTAGTTGTATATTAACTTTCAAAATAAATAATTAAATAAAAAAAGTACTTAAATAATAAAGGGGGCTCCCATACAACAAACGTAATTTTTAAGCAATTTGTTACTCGACCTTAATAAACAGGTAGAAACTTTATATAGGTACAACGAACGTGATTTTATTTTTAGACATGTATATGCACAAAAACAAAATTAATAAGTTCGATAGGTAGGTACCAAAGAGATTGGATAATATACATAGAGGTAGTCCTAGTACTCCCAAATTGAACACAGTCAACTGACGTGTAAGATACAATTTAGACAATTTATGCCATCAAATTATGTAACCCTAGTGATTTTTCTTTTATAAGAGTTCTATCATGATTTTGAATTTAGCCGTATAATATTTACATCGACTTTTCAAGTGTTGTAAATAATCTTATCGATATGTCTATCCACCGTATATTTTTACCTCGTTATTTTTTAGATTCTATGTGCACCTGATAAAGATTTATAAAATAAGTGGATTGCTGCAGTATGTCGTGGAGAAAATTGGGTGCCTAGAAAGCACCATAGAATTTGTTCCAAGCATTTTACTGCGGAATGTTTTTGTAGTAATGACAGACATTCTAAACATATCAGTGTGAGTCAAAGAAATATAACCTTAAGTCATAGAAGTAACACTAAATAACAACAGCGGTTGCTATGTTTGATATCTTCTTTCTAATGGTACATGCAGTACGATAGAAAGAGCTGTCGATAGGTTTAGCAGCACGCTCTTATAGCAGCGTCGTGGTAGGAAAACAGTAGACAAAACATAGAGTTAGGAAACCGAGTGTTGTTCGTAACAGTGATGATTTATCGATAAATATTTTTGGTTAATGTCTAACATTAGTATGTGTCGATATATTTAAGCCGTAGAAGTAAACAACAACTAAAATATTGAAATCGTAGTTTTTGCTGTCGACGCCGGACAGTGCTTTGCAAAGACTTGCCAGACAGACAATACTAAAAAAATTCACGTATTTAATTGTTCATTTTAGCCATAAAATCTATTGACAAAAAGTATTCATAAACTAATGAGCGATGCGTTGCGATGAGATGCTAAGAAACTGTCACTTAGATTATGTATTGTACGAATTATGCCAGATTGGCTAATGCGGCAGGCTTTGGCAATTTGTGTGCGTCGCATCATATCACGTTGCTTGCTATCACTTACGTTGGACACTGCTCGATTTTTGTAGAGCTGTAGGTAATCCGATTTGTGATCCGCCAGCACAAATGATTCGCCTTTATGTAAATATTAGTACAGCAGTGAACTACTTTGACAACCAAGTTGGCGTGAGTGCAACCGACTGCCACGCCGAAGCTTGCGGGTACGATTCAGTTTTACATTCATGTCCGAAGGTTGTTTCCGTATTTATCCCTCATTCAAAAACATCGATATCTCCTTTCACTGTCAAATCCCATCACTCCTTAATGATGGGATTTACAGCACGGCTATTTAGAGAATGCAGTCAAAGATATGAGTCTCTAAGGAGTCTATGCCTCTTTAAATGAGACGCGTAATTTGACGTTATGATTAACCAACTAAGACCAACTGACATTACGTGTTGCACGTTCGGTATAAGGAAATATGGCGAGCATGTTCTCTCTAGTCTAAACGTCCAATCTTTCTGGTGTGAGTGTTTAAATAATTACTTGCTAATAATTAAACTATCAGCAACAGTAGTGAATTCCGAAGCTTGTTAGAATCTATCATATTACAAAAAAAATATGCACCTATAGAAAAAATCTGATCTTTCTTTACAAAGACAGTAATATTTAAAGGACAGTAATTTGAAGGTTTGATAAGAACTGTCTCCTTTCATAGTCACGACTACTGAGTGGTTATGCATCAAAATAAGGGAATCTTCATTTGAAAGAAATTTTGTTAAATGTCATCTACCCAGAGACCAAAACTTGGTTGTTCTTGTTCGACTAGTGGACTTATAATGTGCCAATCCCAAGATGAAATCGAAGGGCTAGTCTAGCCACAATTTTTTCTCTCTAAATATTCTGTGTGTCACATGTATGATCGAAAAGTGTCCGATCCCGCACATACATTTTTTACACATAGATTTGTATTACTTACACTATGTAATGAGAAAATTTCAATAAAGTGATTATTGTTAATAACAAACCTTTGGGCACTATTCAAGGTTTTGTCTGATTTATCTATTTTTAGTTAATTTTTATGTTTTTGCTAGCCAAAATCCATGTCGACTTTGTCCTATCCTTGTAAATAATTAATTTGGATATGCCATTCTCAGTTATCATAATGCTTAAGCTATGAGTTTTGCTTATTTCTTAATTATTTGCTTTCTCTAATAAAAATATGTTATTTGGGGGTGATGATTTATTTATTTAATATTTATTAATCCCACTTACAGCTATCATTACAGCTGAAAAATTAACTATAAATAAGTATAAATAAACATTTATGCCGAGGGTGTCGTATGAGGCGACTAAGAGAAACACAAGAGAAAGAAATCTCGAAATAAATCCCTATATGAATACGTCTGGCTAGTGTGGTATAATAGTAGGCCAAACCTCCACCACGGAAGGTTTAAGACCAGCAGTGGACTGGAAAAGGCTGTTGATGCGTAAAGAAAAATACCATGAAAATTAGAAAATAATGCCGCGAAAGATTATGTGCTACTGAGTACCCATTTGAAACAAAAATATATAAGTTCAGTTTAAAAATGCAAGTTTGTGTAATAATTATTTAAAGACTGTCCATCAACTAGCGTTCTGACTGCTGTGGACACAAAGTTACGGAATTTAAAATGTATAACATATTAATAATATACTTTACAAGTCCGTTTGATTTTGAACCTATATTGAAACTTTAATCGATATCGATAGCGGATTTGCTCAGTCACTATTAAATTAAAAAGTGACGATATTTGTGTTCAAATTGTCTTTAGCCCTAACTGACAAACATAGTGACATCTTCTTCTGGCAACTCCAATTTATCATATGAGTGAAGAGTGTAGCTATATTCAATTTGTTCTTAAAAATATCGTTCCTTCCATGCTTCAGTTATTCTTCTGTGGTAGGTACACAACGATTTGACAGCAGATGTACAGTACTCGCCAAACTTTATGGCCGCTCCGAACCTAGCCGCATTGCGCTGCGCAGAACACAAAATCAGGTATCAGCGGGACGTACGCGGGGCGTGGAGGCAGGGCACGCCCGCGCGCGCTGTCTTCCACCCGCTAGCGTTCTCGCCTCCCGCGCGTTAGTGTGAGTGTGCTACGTTCGTACATGACTCACATAATCGCTGAGCTCTGACAGTATCGTCGCGTTTAAAATAGTTTCGTAGTGTTACTTCTTTATTGTTTCTCGTTGCTATCGTTGTTTCTTGTTGTTATTTGTACTGATATAGTTACCATTGTCATTGATCATGCCTTGCGGTCGTTTTAATGTTTTACGTCGCCAAACACGAAAAATAGTGTATGACGTAGTAACGTTTATGACGAAGGAAAGAAGTCTAGGCTTAAAAGTCCCTTCACCTAACTGAATTTACATTACTCGAATTTGATTGAATATGTAATTAAACAATATAATATAGCTAATCTAACAACGTAACTGAAGATTTTAATTTTCAATAATTACAAATATATTTTCTTGGTTATGACATGTCCACCCGACTGTACCATGCGCAAGTTCGTACCGATGGCTACATTCAGAGCGGCCAAAAAGATTGGCGAGTACTGTACCACAGTACCACACAACTTGTCGAAATGTCGAATAATATGGCGACACTGGCACGACCATAGAGATATTAGATTGACATTTCTAATAAACTTTTTTGTTTCTAATAACCTTTAATTTATAAATTTATAATTAATCAGTTGTTCAACGAAATATATTGAACAAAAATATAAACATACTTTCTCTCAATCTAAGAATAATATCAGTGTATGATAACGATAATTCCATTGATTGACATTGATCGCAAATGGGTGCTGATCAATGGAATTAAGTTTAAAGTCATTAATTTAAAGTACTAGTAGTAACTTATTTGTCTTTGCAGATACTGAAGATAGACTACCTATTTACAACAAATTAGAACGAGGTAGCGTTCAGGTTGGCATACATTTCAACTAACTCCAACTTATATTATTATAGGATGACAAATCAATGTTTGAAACTATGCAGAAGCCAATAGAACCAAATAAAGAAGATTGTTGCAACAGTGGTTGCAACCCTTGTATATTTGATATATACGAAAAACAATTAAGACTTTATGAAAAATACTTAGAGAATGGTGAATCAATTCTTACTCTGGACAACGGTATTTCACAACTTGAATACACAGAATTTACTGTAGTAAAAAATGTGCATTTATGTGATATGCATAAACTTATCTTTTTCAAAAGACAGCTATTGAATGGTAGTAATGTTTGGTGGAAACCAGGACATCATTTTCTTTTTAAATATTCTTCAGATGAAGTTTCATGTACTCGAGCATACACCCCTGTTACCATAGAAAATGAGCCAAAGAGTAATTATGACTTTTCTATTGTTGTAAAAAAATATGATACTGGAATTGTTTCTAATCATTTATGCACTTTAAGTGAGGGGTGTATAACTTTATGGAGAGGACCATATGGATGTTATGAAATAGAACCTAATAAGTTTGCTAGGATAATCATGGTTGCCCAAGGAACTGGCATAGCACCTTTTGTTAGTATTATAAATAATATTCTGAACAATGAAGATGATATGACTAAAATTATTTTGTTATATTGTTGTAAAAGTGTTAAAACTATTTTATTCAGAGATTTATTTTATAATTGTAAGTCATATTGGAATTTTGACTATGAAATTTATACAAGTACCACATTAACTAATACAAAATTAAGATACCAGGAACCTATAAAGCAAAGAAAACTACAGATTGAAGATCTAAACGCCATGAAACCTTTTTCCAGCAAAGATCAGTATTTAATATGTGGGTCTCAGCAGTTCAATAAAATTTATGGTGAATATTTAGAGAAAGAATCTACAGATGATAAGAATGTAATACTATTTTAATATAGGTAATTATGCTGTTTTATTTTCGAAGACTAAAAACACAAGATTACCTATTCTGATAATTAAAATTAAATCATAAAGTGCTCTTCATAAATGAAGGATGGACTTGAAAGCAGATACCGTAAAACGGGGTGAATAGATAGGTCTTTAAACTTTGTTAACGATTTTCGTAATGTTGCAGAATTGGTACTCATTTTTCTAAGCATATATTTATTGAGTCTTAGGCCAGACTATTGAAATATATTTGTTTTTGTTCGGATATGTCTGTAGTTATTAAAAAAATCAACAAAATATACGTGATTTCTGTTTACCCCCCATCGGGACAATAGACACACCTGAGGGGTGATTAGATAAATTTCGTAGGGTTGGCTCATTGTAGTTTCCTTCCCTGAATATTTTCAAGATAAAGGCAAGCAACCTCGAGGTTTCTTATAAAAACATATATAGCTTAAAATTATAATTTCTATACAAATTATATTATCAATAATAAAAATCAATCAAAAATAAACAAATTTAGAGTGTATCTGGAAAAGAAAACAAAAAAGCCACTTGACTTTAAAATGTAATATCCATTGTATAAAATCAATAATGAATTATAATCAAATTTAATCAAAAACAATAATTATTAATAATATCTACTATCTCAACACATATTGGTTCTCAAGGAACATGAACTTCAAAATCGAAGAAAAACTGAATTGATTTGTTATAATTTTCTGCAAAAGAGGCTAATGAACACTTTGTAGTCGTTTGAAACTCTTCCTAAGCTTATTTAATTGTATAATGATCATATTTGCGATACTGCTTACCCCGTGGATCGGGATTATAGTTTCGAGGCAATATTGGCGCCTGATGAAATAAAATATAATTAAGAAAATTGAAAACGCTATAAGTACCTACCTAACTAAAAGTGAAATTTGAAAGTAGATGACCACTATCAACGGTGCTTTAAACTTTGTGGCAGCCACATAGAGATATTAGAATAGAGTGGCAGAACAGTACCTAACTCAATACTGTGTCGTGTCCGTCGGTGCGAGAGAGAACACAACAATAAAGGCCCCCTGCATCTCTCTCTAACAATACATGCACAACATCAACATTACGCAGTGGCGTGCTACCTGTAACTATTATTTATATCAGTTTATCAGTAATCAATAGTTTAAAAATATATAAACATTTTTGTCACTTCAAACTATCTTCATGTATCAATAAAAACAACTTTTAAACTATTGATTACTAATAAACTGATTTAAATAATAGTTACAGGTAGCACGCCACTGCGTAATGTTGATGTTGTGCATGTATTGTTAGAGAGAGATGCAGGGGGCCTCTAATGTTGCGTTCTCTCTCCCACCGGCGGACACGAATAGGCCCCACTCTGCCACTCTATTCTTAATATCTCTATGGGCAGCCATGACATAATCATGGCTAATCACCCCTCTTTCGTTACTAATCACCCCTTTCCCGTGTCTATTTACCATATTCGCGTGCCTATTTACCCCTCAGGCGTGTCTATTCACCCCTTTCGTGTATCTATTCACCTCGAAAAATTAAAGAAAACGAGGCTTACGAAATATGAACAATTTTATGTAATAATCCATATCATTATCTGAATAATTACAGCACAGTATATTTATAACTGCATTGACCGTAGCTTGAGAAGACCGAAATTCACCGAAACACGGAGGTTCAAAGTCACACGCACGTAACGACTTGTTGTGTTGTCAACTTTGACGATAAGTTTTGACGTTATTCACAGATCTGTGGTTTTGACGTATTTTGACCATGTTGCCACAAATAAAATTTTACGAGACTAAGAAAAATATTGCCAAAAAATTACTAAAGTTGCGGGTTTTTTACTGGGGTTGCCGAGTTTGCCATAAAAAACGTTTGAAATTAATCCAAGATTTTTCTCTATTCCCCCCGCGAGTTCTATTCACCCCGTTTTACGGTATGTCATGTTATAGCATGATGCTGCGACTGATGTTCAGTGTGCTTGCATGCCTTCATTTGACTGCATTGATTAGCGTCTTTTTCTGCCCGTTTTGGCGTACGCCTTTCCTTACATGGGCATGTTTCAGCGTGTTTGCTGTTTGCTCAAACCGGTAAGTGAGTGAGAGTGGGCGTCTCGATACCGTACGAACCGCTAGTGCAAGCGGTGCGTGTAGCAATAGGCGCGCCTTTATGCGTCTACATCACAGACTATAGGGATACTACGTGTCTACATGCTCTTTCATAAACGAACTTATACGGTCTACGCGCTTATAAAACGCTAGTCTATAACTACTCTTATTATTTTGGAAAAAGCTTGAGTTTACAAAAATATGGACTAAATGAACTCATTTTTAATAAAATTCTGAAAAATAATTGAATTCTCTAACTCGCCCTCCAAGGCGAATTGGAAATTTTCGAGTTGGCGTTGTTTAACTAATTAGACTCTAGTTTAAGGGTTTAAACCACAGTCTAAACAGTGCCTGGTATAATATTTATTAGCTTCTTACTAGGTAATTGTATATAAAAATCGACATGTTAATCATGTACCTACTATGCATATAATTATTTTTCTATTTTAAACCGATTTAATGAGCGGTATATGAGACTTAAGACTGAAAAATTCGCCAAAAAAGGTGAAGGTACCTACTCACTAGTTCATTATGCCGCATTTACACATTCGCGCGAATAACAATGCGAATGACGAGGCGAATAACGAACACGCATGTGTAAACACTACATTCGCTATTCGCCTCGTGATTCGATTCGTGATTCGCGTGTTCGCGTTGAGAGCGGTTTTTCGGACACGAATCAAAGGGCACGAATGGCGAACACGAACTTACTGTTTACACATTCGTCTGCATTCAGTTGACAGCTAGCGCCCGACCCAACCGGACGTGTTGTCAAAATGGAGTGGAGTGAAGCGCGAATTATAGAGTTCCTTGAACTATTTCAAAAAGAAGAGCTCATTTGGAACCCAAAACATCAGAAAGATAAACGGTGCTTGGAACCGTATATCTGCTAGTATGGGGTTGCCATTATGTTAGCACATTAAATATAAAAAAAACATACTTTGGCTAAAACAAAATTGATTATCAACAAACATAGTAAAAGATATTACTGCCTTGTTGGTCTCGCGGCATAAATGTGCGCGTGGGATTGGGAGGTCTCGGGTTCGATTCCCGGGTCTGGCAGTGTTATTGAGTTTTTCCTTTGGGAAATTCTCAGTAGCAGCACGGAGTCTGGTAATGTGCCCGGTACGGCAATAGGCCCGCCCCCTACTAGGTACGTGGGACCTAAAAATTCATGGCGAAATGTGGGTGTAATATTTACACCTCTGCCTACCCCTTCTGGGATACAAGCGTGTGTCTATAAATAAAAAAAAAATGAATTACTTATATGAGTAATTCTCAAAGTAATTTAATAATTTACATGCTCAATAAAGAAATCGTCTGTGACGATAGCTTTTTTTTTACTTTTTTACGCAGGATACCTATCTAAATAATTATATAATTTCATTAAATGTAGCGCGCACGCTGCGATTATTTTCACGTCCTCCAAGTTCGTGTGCGAATTTCAAATGATTCACTCCGCGAATGTGTGAACAGTAGTTCGCGACAGCATTCGTATACGAATGTTTCGACGAATATTCGTGGAGTGTCGAGGCGAATGACGAACACGCATGTGTAAATGCGGTATTACATAAATAGGTAATATTACTTTACTCTTTGTAGGTAATATTAATATCACAGATGTGAGAAGTATCAGATGTAACGCGCGGCACAGTTGCGTGCGGCCACTAAAGCAAATACAAAATTGAAAAGCGAATACAAACTCGTCTCAGTGCGCTACGAAGCATCGTACAGTTCACGCGTCACGATCACGTCAACTTTTAAATTCTCAAAATGCCGTCTTGTGTTCTTAAACACTGTAAAAGTTGTTCCTAAAAACAAAAACAGGAAAATGGAATATCTTTTCACAGGTAACTATTGATAATTTGACTGTTTCCTAATTTAATTTCGATAAAATTCGTATTTGTGCAAGAAATATGTAAGTGTTGCCAGTTTTTGTCGACGCCGTTCTGCCTGAATTAGGGAAAATGCACTTGTCAATTGATTATGTGATAATGATTGTCATGTTTATGAAAAATACATTACCGTATTATAAAAGTATATTGTAGATATATCTTCTTTCTCATAAATATAGTAATAGAATGTCAATTTCCATTAGTATATACCTTACATAACATTGTTTTGAGTTCGATCCCGAAACTAATCGTCAAGCTTATAAACTTTGACCTTTGCACCGTTCTTATGGCGTAAAGAATAAGTATCAAAATCGTACAGCAACTGTTTAGCTTGACTTGGCGCCCTGTGTACGTACATACATACTAATGGCGTAGGGAATAAGTATCAAAATCGCACAGCAGTCAGCAACTGTTTAGCTCGACTTGGTGCCGTGTGTACATACATACTTATGGCGTAGGCAATAAGTATCAAAATCGTACAGCAACTGTTTAGCTTGACTTGGCGCCGTGTGTACATACATGCTTATGGCGTAGGGAATAAGTATCAAAATCGTACAGCAACTGTTTAGCTTGACTTGGCGCCGTGTGTACATACATACTTATGGCGTAGGGAATAAGTATCAAAATCGTACAGCAACTGTTTAGCTTGACTTGGCGCCGTGTGTACATACATACTTATGGCGTAGTAGGGAATAAGTATCAAAATCGTACAACAACTGTTCAGCTTGACTTGGTGCCGTGTGTACATACATACTATTTATTTCTCAACTAATCGACGCCAGCGGCTTCGCACGCACATATTTTCATATTTCTCGTTTTGCCTGATCCCGTGGGAATTTCGAGAAATCCCGTCTTAGTGCACCCCTACGGTTCTCAAGAAACATACATGCTAAATTTCAGCTTCATGCGCCGAGTAGTTTCGGCTGTAGCTTGTCTGTCAGTCAGTCAGTAACGCAAGGATTTTATATATACAGATTTACGAAGTAGTTAAAACTTAACTCGGCACCTACATTTAAGAAATGTATTTATAAAAGCATTAATTAAATCCATGGTAAATTCTTCAAAACCGCAAATGAATATAAGAATATTACATAACTATATGCAAAATACTGGGAGATTATTCATAATCTGGCAACTTTACACACACATAGACGCGCGTGTCCGTACAGTGCCAGTCGCCAAAGGTCACGCACACATAGCTGTCAACGTGCCACACTTAGTTGGACGAATACGCTATATCTGATACTTCTCACATCTGTGATTAATATCTTCGTTATGAAGGGGAAATACAGTGCTGATGCTGTAGTGTCCATCAATTAAATACAGATGGCGCTAGCTCTTGTTTCTAAATCAGTTAATTTTGCTTTCGGAATTTGGTTTTTCCAACTTGCAAATTATCGGTTATTTAATTGTACTATGTTTAAAAATGCTTTGCTTATTTTTAGAGGAAATTCAAAATAATTACCCTAAAGAATTTCTTACAAATATTTCGTAAGTGGTAACACCGAAGAGAGTTCGATATGGATTTTTTCGCGCCGGCGCGAAACGTGTTTGCTTCTAACTTACACATTGAATTATTTTCACGTTTCTAAAATTTATAAACGATATGTTTTAAGGAAAATTTATGTTATTAGCAAAGTTTTGTCTGGTGTCTTTTATTTAAAATATAAGTTTGATGTTATAGACACAGTTGTCGTTAAAATCTGAAAATACACATAATCTAAAAATTAAGAATGTCCGTGGTATAAAATCAGTGCCGAACAGTATTGTGGTTGTTTTTATAAAAATGGGTTCTATAGTGTTGAAAAGTTTATCTATCCTTTTAGGAGTGTTTTTTATATTTGTTGGAATCACAAAGTTAACCCCTTTTATCTCTAAGGAACTACACAAGGATCTGGTGAGTATCTTTTTATTTAACAAAGCAAACATAATAATATATTTTAAAAGGTCGCTTGGTGCATTTAGATTTTTGTGGCACAGCGATGTGGCTCGCTATTTTGGTATTTGGCCTGCCGCCTAATACCACCTCTGAGACGTCTTGTTGCGACAGCGTGACTCGAACGCGGATACCCCCTTCGCTGCTTGCTCATTTATTTGTTGATGCGTACCTATTATTAATTTTATATTAACTGGTCATAAAGTTTTCATAGGGTATAAAAAATTATTTATAATTTATTTGACTATCAGTAACGCCTATAATTATTATTATTCATCTCTCTAATTCCATGGGTAGGTAACGGTACTCAGGGTTTTGGAGAGTTGAAAGGTACGCGTACCCTTACTGGGTCGTATCTTGCTAAGGGTTGAAACATGAGTGATGAGATGAAAAAGAAACAGATGATATTGACCTAAATGTACCCGTAAAATAGTTGCAAAACACTAGTGTTACACTTAAGTTTTGATAGTGCACAAGTTTGATAGCTACATTCATACATTCGCCACCGCCCAGATAAGGTCATAAAGATAGTTTGAAGCTACCTAAACCAGAAAAATGTAAAGCAAACCCAACTTATGGTTTTAATTTAGTTTTGGAATAAATCTAAATTGTCATGTTTTAATTGAAGAAAGCTTGTTGCGATAATTCTTTTTAAATTATTCTGGAACTGCGAGTCATAGAAACCAATGCGAATCTACATGAGAATCGACTGTTTAGCTAAGTTATAATAACAACAGATCAACTAGGACTGGCGGATTCTGGATCGTTGAAAGAAGGAGAATTATAAAATTGATTTGGGTTAGAGGCGAGGTTGATCCACGGGGAGGGAAGCTGGGGAGCTCAAGTCCTTCCCCCTCTTTACAAAGTCATCAGTAGGTACTTATTCTTCTAAAGACAAATAAATACCTATAAGTACCTAGGTATTATCGAATATGATTGTTTTCTATACGTCTGAAATGCGTCCTGTCTTGTAATAATTAAATACTTTATCGGCAAGCCATAAATAATCTTCGATTTATAAAACAGGTAAATACCCAATTATTACTTAAGTGGCAAAAAATGGCAACATAATGTATTTCTTTCGTATCCGTACTTAATCCTACATCCGTAAACCTACTCGTACAAAATAATAAATAGTACCTACCTAACTAGGTACAAAATTGATCCACTTAATAGGCATTTAAGATTAATTTCTGCTGCCGACCACCGATTTCTGAAGCTGTATTCGGAAAATATTATACCTATGCATCAATATGTATCGTGGGAAAATTGGTATGCGATAGTCCAGATGTTCTGTAAACAGATGTGTTGAAAAAAAAACAGCTCAGTGACTTTTTTATGTCACTGTCTACTAAAACTGTACTCGAAGATTTGATTGCAGTTTGCACGTATGTGGTTTGGTGGTTTAACCGCACTTGCTCTTTAATACTGCGCTTAGTGTAGTGCGCTCGATACATTTTAGGCTATGATATTACCAGACATTAGCTACAGATCCATGGTATACAAATTAGATGATTGCCTAATAACGCGGTCCTTTGAAAATTATCCGCTTTGCCTGAAATGTTTCCATATCCTCAACCTTATTTGAGGGTTAATTTGTGATTACCAGTCGTCACAGTTTGCCTAAGTAGTGTAAGATCCGTAGAAGAAGGATCTTCACCCATCTTAATACTGGATGGAAAGTGTTTCATAATATCTGATTTAGCATGTTCAAAAATATATCGCGCGTGGGTTGCCTAAAAATTACTGACCAGGATAGAATATGTACATTTTTTTTTCACTTATGAGTTTAACGAACGTATTATTTAATACTGCCCGAAAGTATCAACCCTAAAGAGTTGGTACCTACATAGGTTGGGTTGTCTATTTTTTCCTGGCGTAACTACGGGATTGTCGAGTATAATATTATTTGTTTATCTTGTATCAAAATGACCGGAAATGAGCGCTATTTCATCTACGTGATGTTAGAGGGTTGCCGACGAAAAACCTGGTAGGGAAAGCGATCGGCGAGGGTTTTTTTGCCAACCCTTTCTTGATATATTTAACTGTTTAACATGCTGAATTTGATAAAATACTTTTCATCGCTCTTCTGCAGATCTCCTACTAACGCGATGCTATGTTACAATAAATAAATTACTGTAGGTAGAAATTATTCGCATCGTAGGTAGGTATATAATTATAATTTAATAAAGGTTTGAAAGAGAATGCAAACCTAAAAGAAAAATAAAAGCGGTCAAGGTCGAGTTGAAAAGTTTCCATACCATTCAATGTCTGATTAATATTTATGCTAAATCTGAACTTGACCTGGTCAGGCCTGATTAGGGAATGCAAACGAGATTGCATTCCCTGGTCAGGCTTCTTGTATGGCTGTGAAATTTACCAAACCGAATCTGACGATAGTTACGCTAAAGCACACTTTGCGTGCTACATTGCGATCGAATGTAATGCGTAGGTACGGTCTTTACCAGTTGTTTTCGTGCAACTGTCGAATGTCGATTAACCAGATGAGAGAAGAAGATATCGGAAGTCTTCTGAAATTGGCAATTATTTTAACATTAATCGATAGCCGGTACAAAGCTTGAGCTAAGGGTTTTGGTGTAAGTTTGTTTAATCTGTTAATGTATAACTGGCTGACTGACTGACTGAGAGATTTCCCAACATTTTCACGAGCTCGGGTGAAATGTGCGAACGTCAGCTACGTTCGCACATGTTAGCATCCTCTACTTTTGTCATAAAGCCTGGGTTGTTAATGATGTCTGTATAAATTATGGATTACGTGGTAGTTACAAACATAATATTATGACACCAAAGAACAAAAAATTCACCCAGACACGAAACAACAATTTGTAGACCATTAAAATTGTTGCCTCTTGTGGAAATCGAACCCAATAATTTGCGCGGCGAGGCGGGCGCTAAACCACTACGTCTACTGTGCATTAAGTATTATGCCGTAGCCTACTGAACAAAATTTCAGACTGTCGCAGTCAAAATTCGACGCATCATTGTCATTTGATTTAAAAACTTTCCTACTTTCGCGATTCATTCGCATACCTACTTATACTGTGAGTTATGTGTATGTAACAGGCATTCTAATTGCTCTGGCGTTTCGGCGTGGGTTACACCAGCGGTGGTCACGTGTAGACTCTGTTAACCCACGCCAAAACGTCGCGGTCGGGGCAAAAATAAGATAGGTATTTCACATAATTATTGAGACAACATTTGTATAAATCAATAGTAGGTATGTTTCCATTTACGTATTGGAAAAATGGCCCATTAATGGAAGTTCTCTATGAATTGGATATGCATAGGCAGCTAAATCCTAGTGCGAGAGACTTTTACGCTCACTTGTCACGGGTTTGAATTCAGGGTACGCACGCATCAATGACTTCGAAGTTAAAGGCGTTACTTGCTTAAAACGGTGAAGGAAAACCCTCATTTCGGAAACGATTAGATATCGAGTGGAAATCAAAGCCATATATGCTCAGGAGTACGACCCATTGAATCTGATGAAAAATAACATTTCTACATATATAAAGGTAAAAAAGAAATACAGTCGTTTATGTCGCAAATAACGTACCTACCTATGTTTCGACACTCTCGACGGAATAAAAATTTATTGGTAATATACCATTGACTTTTCTAATGCTTTATTTATTTTTAAAATTGCATTGGTGTGGCATTTGCAGGGAAAGATTATAGAGCTTTAGTTTTTGATAAAACATCACCGTTACCGAAACTGCCTAGGAAATTAGGTAAACCTTGTACGCTGATGGTAAACGCAATTTTTATTAGTGAAAAGTTGCTTAATTGAGTCTCTAACATTGTTAATTCTAGCAGCAGGGATCAACCGCTCACACAAATTTTGAGGCACTAATACTCGGGCAGGTTCTCACTGCCTGCCTTACTGGCTGCTTAGGTCGTCAGTTCTAACGATATGGCAGTAAGTACGTCATTCTCTGAGGACTTTAAATCTCATGTTTGCCTTGAATAGTCTTCAAACCTTCCAAGGTTTGAAGATTATTGAGGCAACGACGAATGAAACATGAGTCTCGAAAGTTAACATTGAAAAGTCGTCTATTTGTAGCTAAACGGTTTGCGAGCCACAATTCAAACATCATAAAATAAAAAGGATTTGGGCGATATATTTTTGTCTGTGTTATGAACTTATGACAGCGATAGCCTAGTGGAGATACCAACAGACTGTCAAGCAGAGGGTATCGGATTCGAATCCACGGCGCGCACCGATGACTTTTCGGAGTTATGTGCGTATATTGAATTGTTAATTAATCGGTTGTCCCGTGCCTCGGAGAGCACGTTATGCCCCCGGTCCCGGTTGTCATGAAGATCTTTGACAATCGTTACAGGGCGTCACGTCAGTACCTTCTAAATTAACTGACACTAGTCTAAACCATGGAATATCGCTATCCCTTCGGGTTGCGGCGGTGAGACAGGCAGTCGCTCCGTGGAAAAGCTAATATTCAGCCAAATCCGGGTAGACTAGTAAGCGTACCCCGATTGAAACTGGGATAACGCTAAGGATGATTATATATTATGAACTTATGACATCAATTTGAGATCTTCAAACAAACTTTACCTAAAAACCGACCTAATTCCTATCTAGGTCCAAATCCAACTTTAAATCTAAATACCCTAACTTTGTCACGTTTACAGCGTGACATAATCTTTCTCTCATTAAAATGCAAGACATAGAAAATTTAACTTTGGAACTAGACTCTATTAAGGAAGCTAATTAATTTGTATGTGACATACCTAACTGACGCGTCCAAATAATTATGTATGTTCTCGCAACTCACATAACATCACCTAGAACATACGGAGCATATCTTGTAGCATGTCTAACTTAACCACCTTCCTTCAACGATCTGATTTGAATTGGGATATCCTCGTACTCACGGAATGTTGGCTGCCTTCAGCTAGATAAATTCCGACACTAGATAACTTTACCTCCTTATCATCCATTTACAACGAAACCAAAAGTGAAGGTGTTGTTATTACTATAATAAATATATAACTGTAACGGGCGAAGAACCGAAACTTAAGGATGCTAACTATTTGCTGTTAAAAGTAAGTTCAGACTCTTGTGTTTTAGGTATTTATCGTTCTCCGAGTCATAAAAACCCCTACAACTTCATAGATTCGTTGGATCTTCTTCTGTCTAAATTAAGGACATACAAAAACATAATTATCTGCGGCAATATGAACATTGACATAGGTCCAAATAGCATTGATAGCAGTAAAACGAGTACTTAAATATTATAGCTAGCCATGGCTTGCTCCCAGGCCATGACTTGTCTACACGACATGGTCAACGTAGCAGCACCTGTCTAGACCACATAATGATAAAAACTTCAATGGACTCTATTTGCCTTATTTTTTAATCTTCCATCACTGATCACGAGTGTGTAGCCGCTTGTTTTACCTTCGTCCCTAGAATATCGTAATACTTACTACAACCCAAATTATTGATTTTAACTCCCTCGATGCCGCAATTCACAATACGAATTGCCAACCTTTTATTGACTGCAACGTTTCGAGAAAGATGAAATTGTAAAAGCGGGAGGCAACAAGAAGAAATTGTAGGCAGTTATCAAGAAAATAACTGGCTCAAGCAAACAGACCGATCACTCAGCCTGTCTTGTAAATCCTAATAATCCTGAAGCTATCAGTAGCGTCAACAACTTTTAAGCTAATGTAGAAATCTTGTGGAACAGATAATTACCACTAACAGGTCATAATCAAACGAAAGCTCTGATAATACTCCCGCAAAATCTTTTGTTATTTTACCAACAGACGAATCTGAGATACAGCAGCTCATTCTACGGCTAAGGGTGAGGCCAAACGAGCGTAATTTTGTGAGTCGTGAGTCGCAGAATTTCGGTTGCAGAAATTCTGCTGCATTCGGTTTCATAGAAAAGTCCTATTTGATTCACACGGCGACGCAAAATGAGTTATTAACAACAATTGACTTTCTTTCTGCAACCGAAATTCTGCGACTCACAAAATTACGCTCGTTTGGCTTCACCTTAAAATACAAGTGTGCCGTAGGCGTTGACCGAATCTCGGGGCCAATCTTGAAGAGACACAAATGTTCTTGTCCCTCCTATAACCCACGTTTGTAATCTGGCTTTTTCAAGTGGTAGTTTCCAAGGGCTTTTAAAATAGCTGTAATGTAATATTCATAAGAGTGGGGACAGAAGCTCTGTCGATAACTACAGGTCAATCTCAATATTGCCAACACTTTCCATGTTCTTAGAAAGGTTAATTAATAGCCGTCTCATAAGTTTTTTAGAGACTAACAGTCTGCTTTCATCTGCTCAATTCGGGTTTTGACGTTGTAAGTCAACTAATGATGCAGTATACGTACTTTTGGATACAGGCGTAACTAACCTTGAGCGCAAAAAGAAGTCTGGCGATATTTATAGACCTGGCAAAAGCCTTTGATACAGAGTCTGTCCCTTACTTACTGGCAACGCTGCAAGACATTGGGCATTAGAGGTGTGCTCTTGAAATTATTGAAGGACTACTTAACTGATCGAAGACAGAGAGATAAGATAGAAAACAGATTGAGTGATGAGCTTCCCATTGAATACGGAGTTCCTCAAGGGAGCATACTCGGCCCGACTGCGTATTTCCATTTCCGTGTTCAATAAGAGGCATTACTGCCTTGAAACATGGAGGGTTACTCGCGCTCACTGACTTTACAAAATCGTGCTCAATTCAAGGCATGTGTCATCCAATCGCGCATGGGTTTGCAACACCAACTGTTCTTTTAAACACGTGTTCAATTCAGGGTACGCGTCATCCAAATTGCAAGGAGTTTGCCTTGATTAAGCGTCACAATTCCGTGTGCCGTAGTAGACATCTGCTTGTATAGCATATCAACATTTAAGTACTTAGGTATCCAACAGTCAAATGAATAGCTTTTAGATTTTATACGTGTGTGACACAAGTACCTACGTTGGCTAAAGCTAGTTTATTTTTCTCGTTACCATGCAATTTTTAAAACTGGTGTCCGCGTCGTCGGATTAAAATAAAGTATTCATTAAAATTTTATTATAGGAGCATCATTAATCCCCTGGGTATAGGTATTCAATAAAAAGTTGCGTATAATTAAGTACCTGAAATAAATCTCTTAATAGTTGGATCGTGGCCCGTGCTGCGGAATGAACAGGTAGATACGATTTGTTATAGGTATCAAGAATATCTATAATATCGACTACCTTGAAATAGTTTACGTCTTGGTGATCACGTAACAGAAACGATCGATTTACCTCCCGATAACATTAATAAAATTACATAGGAATCTTAGTAATATGTATCTGATACCTAAATGTAATAGTTTGTACGTTGAGATGTTTGACACAGGGGTAGATAAGTTATACTTAGTACTTACTTAGGTACCTATGGCATAACAATTTTAATTGACTATTACGACACTAGCAAGTCGCGATCTGAATCAAGTTGCTTTGGTATATATAAAATCACAGACTAGTCCTACTTATTATGTACCTACCTCATAAAGTCTTAACACCGAATCAAAAGAAGCTGTTGTATTCATACATCTAATTTTCATAACATCTACATCATCATCTATTTCATAACATTGGCATGTACGAGGGGAGTTCAATGTATTCTAGGTATAGGTATGAAGGAAAAGGCGGAAAATTCTGAATAAATTTTATTTTTCAATATACTTCCCTAACATCTCAATACATTTATTTGTTCGTGAAAGTAACTTTTCAATTCCCTCTGAAAAATATTTTTCTTCATGGCCCGAAAAATGTTCGTTTATTGCTCCCTTCAACTCTTCATCGTCCGAAAAATGCTTTCCACAAAGGTCTTTTTTAAGATTAGGGAATAGATAATAATCACTAGGGGCCAGGTCCGGACTGTAGGATGGATGATTGATTTCTTCAAATCCGTACTCCCGCACAGCAGCCTGGGCAAGGCGCGCCTTGTGAACCGGCGTGTTGTCGTGAAGCAGCAACACACCTGCGGTTAATTTTCGACGTCTTTTTTCTTTAATTGCCTCCTTTAAATTATGCAGGGTGGTTGCGTATGATGCAGCAGTAATACTTTGACCTTTTTTTGTGTACTCGATAAGCAAGATTCCCTTAGAATCCCAAAACACCGTGGCTATGAGCTTTCCTGCGGACGGAGTGACTTTGAACTTCTTCGGCGGGTCTGATCCTTTTTTGTGCCACTGCATAGACTCTTGCTTGCTCTCAGGGTCATAGTGATGAACCCACGTTTTATCACCAGTAACAATCCGATCGAAAATACTTTGCGGATTTTCACCACAGAGGTCCAAAAACTCCTTACAACAGTCAACTTGCACTTGTTTCTGTAGCGCGGTGAGCATTCGCGGCACCCATCTTGCACTGACCTTTAACAAATTCAGGCGCTCATGAAGGATTGTGTGAATGGTACCCACGGATAGCTTAGTCATTTCTGCTAATGTTTTCACTCTTACACGGGCATCTTCAAGTACAAGTTTTTCGACTAATTTGACGTTTTCTTCAGTAGCGGCACAAATTGGCCCACCAGCGCGGGGGTCGTCTTGAATGCTCTCTCTACCCCGTTTGAATTCACTTGACCACTTCTGAATTGTACCTAGATAATGAAGGCGCAGAATCTTGGTAAACAGCCACCATTTCTTCATGGATAATTTTTTGAGTTTTTCCTTGTTTTGTGAGGAATTTTATCACTGCACGATGCTCGATTTTTTTCATCATTGTCGAATCAGTCATCATAGTTGTCTTTTCGCAATGATATCTTGAATACTAATGGTGGCAATTAAATGAAATTTTGTATTTATACCCTCAAAGAGTGTCATTAACTAATGAGATAATTAAATTACCCTTATCATTAGTATATCACCTCGATACCGAGAATACATTGAACTCCCCTCGTAGTACTTCAGCTTGTAGCACTTCAGCTTCTATAGCATATCAGCTAATTACTTTAGGTAGGTATATAATTTCTGTGCTTACACTAAGCACTACAAGACTCACTAAAAGTAAAACTAAGCACAATCAAGATTCCTTGAATATTTCTCTGGAACTACATATACATACATATACTCACGCCATTTTCCCGTCGGGGTAGGCAGAGACAACAGAACGAACAACGACAACAGTTCTCTGGAACATCCAAAAAACAATGTTGGAACCTAACATTCTTTTCTTTTTTAATCGAATATAAAGTAAATAGTAATTAAGACAATATCTGTATTTAAATACTTACTGTAACTGTACGGTTTTAATGCAAACTCTTCACGTCAAAAGCTTAATTACCATAAGTACCTAATCATATAGGTAAAAATATTGATAGTTGTACCTACTTAAAATAGCAACGTGATCGACAGCATAATGTTTCTGTTTTATTCAACACATTTTTAGTTGAAGATAAATCGCCTGCTTTTAAGAACCATTTATTAAAAGAGAATGTAAAGTCGTTTTTACAACAAGAATAAACGCTAACCGGCAAAGCGGGTAAAATATAAATACAAAATAAAATAAGTGATCGATAAATAGGTATATCTTCTCACATGCGTAATGCGTATGTACCTATTCCAATATCGAAAGATAGGTCTAGTGAGCCACATCAGATGCTCACGTCAAATACTATAGTTTCAAGGATTCTAGATCAACAAATAAGTAGGCACAGATATGAGAATACTAATTCTCATATCTGTGTAAGTAGGTATATGAATGATATGTTTCATTTGTTTCAGAGAAAAGAGTATGTGAGGTATGCGAAAGTGTTTCCGTTGACTGAAACATTAGATTTCAAATTACCATCGAAATGGTACAGGAGGACTGTGGGCGGTCTCGAGATATTATTTGGGTTGGCCCTCGCACTTATACCTAGTCGTGAGTATATTTTGCCCGTTATTGTGTTAGTTTCAAATGTTTACTTATAATGCGACTTGTTGTTGGAAGTGCTTCGTGCCGTGACAAATGAATAATCTAAAAATGTCAGGAGCTCAAATTGATTATATGCCAATGTATACACTTTGTGATTAATTAATAAATGCAACATAATGTAACGAAATTTGGCCAGCCGATCTATGTCCCAAAATACAAATAGTTTTGAGCGTTTGTACCGGCACTATTAGGTACATGACGATAGAATGAAAGCTCGCATGCGGCACATTGTGCCGGAAGCCAAAGATGTACGACGGGTGTAAATAGAACATTAATCATAGCAGATATAATTTAAACCAACTCATGTGTATATCCACACTCTTTAAGGCCTTCAACTACTTGAAAAAAGTATTCGTACTATTCCTATTTCCCACTCTCGAATTTTATTTTTGAAGTTTGTACTTATAGCGTAATGACACTGCCGGCACTTTATGAAGACATAAAATGAACACTATAAAGTAAAGTGTGTGCTTACTGTTTTGCACGAGGCCATGCAGCAATTAATATCCGCTGACCATAAATATGCTGTTACACCATCTTGTATTATTCAGACTGCACAACAACGCAATGTACAAATAACTTTGATCTAAATCATACATTTTATGATTCCAGATAAAGTCAAAAATACTGCAAACGTGGGACTAGTATTACTGATGATACTGGCAGCTTACTCTCACGTGATGGTAGGCGATCCTTTCGACCGCTGTGCGCCTGCCTTAGTGTTCTTCTTCATGCTGAGTGGAAGACTAGTTGTTTGGTAAGATATTTCGCGTTTCATTACATTATATTCTACTTACTTAACCTATTAATGATCCAAACCAAATGACAACAATTTAGTGCAATCACAACCCAAAACTGTTATTTTTCTGCAAGCAGCTCTCCTGCACGTGGGTAGTTATTATTGACGTCAATGTTATTCAAATTTAGCCGAGTCGTCTTCGGAATTCTGTCCACGTTGAAGCAAATACATTGAAAGTTAAAGCAATTTAAAATAAGCCTTAAATGATTAAGGCTTATTTTATGAAAAAAAATATCACTAGGTAACAATAAATGACTTAGATGGGCAACTATTCAACTCCTCGTCCTGAAATCTTCATTACTCTGAAAATGTTCAGGGGTAAATGCACCTTGAACTGATTTTTATGTGATATAAACAAGAGTTACGAAATAAAATTAGTGCTATCGCGCACTCCACCATTGCTCTGGCAATTGGCCAGAGAATCCGTGATGACGAACCACTGTGTCGCGCAAATAATACATGTTCCAGCCGATTGGAAGATGACTCGTCTATTGAAAACTACTCAAACTTTATATTCTCTCAAAAGCTATATCAAGGAAATGAGACTAATTGTTTAAAAATATAGATGATCAATGTTCTGCGCAATTGTAAATAACACCTAAATAAAATCAAAGCCGTGAAAGCAAACTATTAATATCCCGCTGGGCAAGGGCCTTGCTTTTGAAGCTGCGATGACGCTCAGTAACGATACGAACATGTTCAGGTGACCCAATCCTGAAGATCGGATGATTTTTACCCAGTAACTAAATATAAAACAGCTGAACCAACTGATGCTTCCCTAGAAATGTATGTTACATTTTCTGCGGAAATGAGTTTTATAGCTTAGTATTTTTGTAATGACCGTTCATATTTTTGCACCAGGTATCAGATTAGTCGTCGAGAAGAAATGGAGAAAACCGCGGCGATGCAGAACGGGAATGGGCTCAAGAGAGAATAATCGCGTTTTAAATATATTATGTTTGCAAGCAATATCATTTGTGCGCTGATATTATTTTTAATATAAGTCGTTCGGTAACTGCGCCGCACGTGACTCGAGATCTCTCTCCAAATGACGCGATGAGAGACTTGTTTTACTACTAGAGGTATCCTATAAGAATATTGCTCGATAGGTAATGAATCACACTGTGATTGTACTAGTCAAACCTGCGATTGTTACACATTTTGTTACATTCATCAGCTTATTAGTTTTAAAAACCTTGTTAGTGCAATTTAAGAGTTGACCTTCTGGGTATTTATAAATAGATCACGAATTTAGTTTATATCTATATTATCTCTGGGTGAATGCGCCTCGAGAGAATTTGTAACTTGTATGTACCTAAAAGTGATATTAATTTAAGCGATACATGCTAGGTTCATTTTGTATGTGTGAGTGACGTGTATGTGTGTCGCGTGTTTAGAATCATTATAACTGCCACTGCATATTGATAGGATTAGAAGATATTTATTGCACACGTAAAGAATATTTGACAGGGCACTTTATCGTTAAATATTATTTGCTCAATCATACCAAATACGAGTTAACTCCTAAGCTTTTTTTAGTAATATTTTGTTAAAATGTGACATGTATACATGAAATCATAATAAACATTTATATTAAAACAACAATAATATTAACTCATAATTTACTTAAAATATTCGTTACTTTCATCATGATTATAAAATTACAAATAAACTTAATTGCAATAATTTTATCAAGTTGAATGTATAAGTATGTGATGTGTCTCGAGTGATCAATGAATAAATGAAAAATATAGTACCTGTGTACGTTTTATTCTCATATGCATGCACCCACGTAATGTAGAGCGCTTTAGTGTAAGTAAACGCAGTGCGACGAGGAAGAAACAGCGTTAAAGATAAGAAATTCAGAATATCTTCTGTATAGGTGCGTACCGTCGGTACTCAACCGTATTGTGGATTCGAAGCCGATACCCTCTGCATAGCAGTCTGTTGGTATCACTAGGCAATCGCTGCCTTTTAGCAACAAGATATTGAGGATAAAACCTTACTATTTGGCACGATAGAACCTTTCAATATCACATCTTCTTATTTACGCTCGACAGAGCGGTCATAGTCCTCATGTTGTAGGACTGGTATGGGCAGGTGGGATTTGCTTAACCAGCTGGAAGGACGCCTATCTTGTTCTGATACTGAAGGAAGGCAGGACCGCAGAGTCTGCTTCGGCATTCCGTCCCATCTGTTTGCTGGACGAGATGGGCAATTTTTTTCAGCGCGTCATCGCTGCCTGCCTCAATGATCATCTAAGTGGTGTAGGTCCCGACCTGAGTGACAATCAGTTCGGCTTCCGGCAGGGCCGTTCGACATTGGACGCTATTGAGCGCGTCCGTTCCATGTCGGAGTCAACGGTTCACATGACCGAGGCGCTATGGTTTCACGGCCTGCGCCAGGGCATGGAACCACCCAGCTCTTCGAATCGAATTTTCATAAGAATAAATTTTCGAATTCAGCCAAAAACGCACGAACGCGAACGGTCGGAAAACGTAGCTCCGGGGAAGTGCTTTACCACTGGCATGAATCTACCGTTCGTCTGAATATCGGATCCGATCTCGTTTTGTTGAGATTTTGGTATCCAGTTGTAAAGATGCAGAGGCAGATGCGATAGGTATAAGTAAATGTATGAACTAAAAAAAATTGTAGACCTTTTTCGAGTGTGGGATACATTTTACTCGTGCCGAAATGTACCTACATACCTAGTGATAAAGGCCTTTCTTTCGAAAATAGGAGATGTGGTGATCATTTTGGCTCGAAGATCGACTAGGATCTTGTTTTTTGCTAAATAAAGTACCTACGATTAAGAACGCACTAACTTTAAGCCAGCGGTCGGCAACACGCGCACCACCCTATTTCTTCCCGTGGATGGACGTATGAGGCGACTGAGTGATTTTCACTAGGTAGCAGCATTTTATTGAGCCGGTACCGATCAAATCCAGTGGCGGCTGTGGGCAAAACCCACCATGCAAATTTGTCAAAGAAAATGCCCCATAGTAGGTACCCAGCCTTATTATTCCAGCTAACGGCAGCGGCCTTGGTCATCTAAAGGTAAGGGGTGCTAAGAATCCCTGGGATACGAATAGCTGCCTAAATCAATTGGGGTGGACATGATAACCCTTGCATCATACTACCTATTCTACTTCATCGATACGACTACCCTACGCCACTAACCGTTGACTAGAAAGCCAATTCCAGGGTGGCGTAGGTTTTCTCTTCAATAAAGCTTTCTGCAACACCGTGACTGAGATATGCAGCGTCTAGATCCAGATAGGCGTGACTTGAACTGAGTCCAACCGAGACGATTTTTCTAAGGTCATGCAGGTATAGCTAAATGTCGAGTACCTACCTAGCACAGATGAAGAGGCCGTATACGACGATAATTATGTCGAAGCGCATACATTACACCAGCAACACTAATTTTACTGTTGTCATAGAAACTACAAAGCCAGAGTAGAGCAATAACGTGGCGAATCATGTTTGGGATCGCATTTTTACAGGCGCAAAAACCATAAGGTGCATTAGAACCCTATGGTTTACTAGTCACCCTCTCACAGGAGATGATCTGCATGAGGAGGAAATTTCTACTAGTAAAATCTCCAAATTAGCCAATAGGAGCGGACCTAGAAGCGCATGACGTAAATATTTAAGGATGTCTCAATGATCAACAGATTCAAAAAGATCTGCTAGGTGAAGCATTACCTTCGAAGATGGAACAATAGTCTCATACAGGCGGAGATTGATCACAATCGGAAGCCCAAGTCTTTTCGAAGATACTGGTAAAGAGTCACCTGACAAAGCTTACTATCTAGTGATAACATCACATCAGTCCCAGAGAGACAGTCGCTGTAATTTAAGAGGTCTGCTTCCGTGTCTAGCCACTAAACCAGCCACCCTAAAGCCAAATACTCGCTCCCTGGGAAGCCAGCTTTAAAGTTAAGCCTTTTTAGGATCAGATCTCTTTTAGTACATAGGTACTTTGTATATTTGTTTTTCGAATGGATATATAGAAACAAAAAGATTTTTGTAAGTGCTTTGTAATCAGTATCACTGCATGCAAGCCTAAAATATATTTATAACATAATATTAACGATTTGAAGCATTCAAAATTATCTGTAATAATTATTAATATTATTATACAACAGAAAAATAAAAAATATTTATACAGATACGTAAGATATCACATGCGGTTCTCCTATGAGTACTCTTCAAGCTGGATCGCGGCCGGTTTGAAGCAGTTCCAGAGCGTTCTTTAAATTGCCGATAGCAGTTTTGATATCATCATAGTTGAGTGCACTGCTCGCCCACTTGCAGTATTTTTGCGCTTTAGCTATTTGATCTGGAGTGAGCTGCGGCGCTGGAGAATTATCACCATAGGTAGTTGAAGGCGGTTGCTGGGATGGATCATATGGTACAAAGCCACCAGGGTTTGGGTCCGGGGTGTATGGCACTGGAGGTAACTGCGACGCCGCTTTCATAGCGATATTGGGATCAGGCAAAGAGTTGGTAAAACTGGATGGTGCTGCTGGTGGGGTCGATGGAGTGAATGAAGGGAAAGTAGCTGGATAAGGCGTGTCTGTTGGTCCGGGGCCTGGGGCCGGTGCTGGTGCTGGTGCTGGCTGACTGTTATCGGCTGGCTCTTCGCTATTTTCTCCTCCTTCTTCCTCGGATGGCATGGGCCCTGAAATGTTCAAATCGGGAATATTTGAAGTTTGAACGTGTGTTTATTTATTCTCCTTTCGCGTTACGACGCGACGGAACTATGTAAGGGTATTACTATTGAGAGTAGAAATAGCTAGGTAGGAGGCTGGAGAGTGACAGGGGCTACTTTTACCGGCATATGGGTCGTATCACACATATCAACTCGGAAAGGGATCGGCACCGTATCAACTGGAGCTGTTCAGTATTATTTGTATGGAACTCCCTACTGCAACGCACACTAATCGGAATCGTAACGTAATCGCCTCGCCTCGGGACAATCTCACGAACTGCGGTGCGGTGCGTGGTCGACTTGCAGTTCCCGCGCTTACGGTTCTCCGTACCCTAGCTTACGGCTCTCCGTAGCTTAGCTTACGTCTCTTCGTCCACGCACCTCTCACGGTCTGCGTTCGGATTCAAAATGATTGAAGTTACATTACGTAGTTACGTCAGGTTGACGCCTGTTTGACGCGCGGCGAGGCGAAAGGCGATACGGTGACGATCCTTTTCCGAGTTGATATGTGTGCTACGAGTGCTACGTCCCCAAATCTACGCGACAGCCATCTCCCACAAGGGCGGAGCAGCGGGCAAAGTGTAGTTTTCACATATAGTTGCCAGATTAATAAGATGGCTGGTTTATCAATACATTATATTTTATGATGATTATCTTGTTTAGGTTAAGAGGGGCGTGACCCTGGTTAGAGTTTGTTTTGTACTGGGAAACAGCTGCTCAACAATCATCAATCCTCCAAAAGGTCTTTCTTATAACAAAACATTATTAAATTTCTATAAATTAACCAGTTTTCATCAAAAATATTATAATATGACAGTCTGTTGGCTGTTATTTTATGTAGTCCCAAATATATAAACAAACAAAATTTATGTATGCTCTTGCATAAATTTTTGTGTTCACCCAATACAAGTACATCAAACTACAAGTTTTCCATAATTAAGACCACAGCTAATAATATTGCTAACTGTTTTGTGTTGCAGCCTCAATACAAATTAAATATTTACCTGGCACTGGTGTTTCTCCATTCTTGAGGCAGTTGTGAATGTAAGCAGCCTTCCACTTAGCATACTTCCTGTTCTGAGCAGCTTCATCAGTAAGCTCACCAAATGTTGTAAGAACATCGTAAATCATACCAGCTGTGTAGAATGCTTTCACAATATTTCTGAAACAAATAATTCAAAAGAATTAGTTTAGTGCAGAATGCAGAATAGAAGTCACAGAAATGGTCTGTAATTTCTGAGCATGGGAAATACTCTATCAGCTAGCTGGTGTATTGATGCAGTTGACTGGAAGCAGTCTTATTTCTCACCAAAACCATAATTTGAGTACACTAAATCCCTAAATAAACACTACCTTAAGCAACAGAATAATTAATATAAGTATGTAGGATTTTGAATTAAATAAACTAATCAGTATACCCAAATAAGTCTGCTGCTAATTTTATTAATCATCATCACCAGCCTTTAACAGTCCACTACTGGACTAGACCTCTCCTTTGACAGGAGGAATTGGCCTACTATATCATGCTGGCCAAACGGGTTGGTATAGGATTTGTATCAAGTTTTCCTTCTCTTACAGTGTTGTTCTCTGCATAATATGCTCCCTCTGTCTGTCGGCTCTTACGACACCCATGGGATGATGTGGTGACATTCCGTATTCTTAATCCGTCACCACACGGATGATTTCTGCTGCTTCTGATTTCAGAAGTAGCAGATTTGCTCCACATACATGTTTATTTTTTTCCACTAGCTTAACTCAAACTAGACAGGAAATCTAACTTTTTATACTGAATTCTCCTTCATATAACAAATTAACAAAGTTACCTTAGAGAGAAAATTGGGGCAAGTTCTGATTAGTATTTACATGCATTCCATGCATAACACAACCTGAGGTCCACTGCATGGATGAAAATTGTTTGTTCAAATCAACATTTGCATGTTCATAATTTGTTGCCCTCGTTATATATTTGTGAGGTTGATTGATAACATACACCCACTTATGACAGTTTTTTTATTTTCCACCCCTAAGAGGCTAAAGTAGGGATTTAAGGTTTGAAATCCATTTGAAGCTAGCACTATATAAATGGATTCAACAGGTAATTGACACTGCGCCAAGTGTTGTGGGTTCGATTCCCACACGAGACAACACTTTGTGTGATCCATAAACTGTTGTTTCGAGTCTGGGTGTTCATTGTCCTCGTTAGATGTATGTTTGTAAAGTCCCCCGCAATACAGGATTTAGTCCTAATGCGGGAGTTGTCTTTTTAAAAAGAGAATACTAAACATTTACAAGTTATGCATTTGAGAATATGTACTTACTTTCCATAGTTTTGTTCTCTATCCTGTTTATCAGCATACAAAAATAATTTCAAGGCATAATTTTCAAGATGTGCTTGTGCAGCTACTTCATTTGTAATTGCTTCATTATCTTTATTCACTTTCTTAGCTTCCTCTAACCAGTCCATCAATGCTGAAAAATTTGATAATATTACACAAATGTAGACATAATTTACTACGGGAATAACAGCTTTGTTATTATTTTATGTAGGATGTTAATTGGAAACCAAATCCAAAAATTATAGAAATGGAAAAGCTTGTATGATACTAATAAAAACAAACAATGATGAGTTAATCCTAAATCCATTAACTCTGTTTCTTTAACATAGATGATGACTGTGTTTTGAGAAATATGTGCAGAAGCCACTACAACACTTTATTCTACATTAATAAAATTATCACTGGTATATATCCTGTTGATAAAAGTAAACTAGTAAAAATAAGGATACTTAATCCAATTAGGTCCTTGTCTTACCTATTAGCAAGGCAGATTCTTCCCGAGTTTTCTTATTGGTAATTTTAAGGCCTGTTTGTAATGCATGAAGTCTGCACCAGTAAGCAACAACTGCATCTCTATTATCATGTTCCGCAGCCGTCTTTAGATAATGCTGAATGGACTTTAAGCTCGGTGGGCACTCCGGAAGCGACATTTTTTAGCAAACTGTAAGATTCAGCAAAACTTTTATGACTGTAGACAAGAATACTGGAGAATCGTTTCTAGAAGCGTATAATATAGAAAATGACGAAAATATGCACTTGTGATATAAAATTACATACATAAACAAGAGCGTGTGAAAATAATGCAATACGTATTAGTTTTTAGGGTAAATTTAAGTAAATATGATAATTATTTTGTGTAATCTATAAATGAATCTATACGCTGTCATCATAGACAGAAATAACAATGACAAATAAATGACAATGACATTAAACTATTTTTTTTTTTTTTGGGATTTTATGACCTGGTAACTGGACCTTTAGGTCAAATCTTATTTTATTTTAACGGACACTGCACATTCACTTAATTTTTAAATTGTTTTAACAGTATTTTTAATGTATTTATATATCGGTTTGTAAGTATTTTTGTCTTTCAATAACTCTTCGAGTGGCGGCGGGCGGGAGAAAGAATCGCACTTAATGTTCACTTCACTGAGTTCACTAGCCAACACTAATCTGTCAAGCAGGAAGTTTTGACAGTCAAAGATAAGATGTGCAACGGTTCCTTGAGTTCCTTCTTGAGATTCACAATGTGGGCATGTATTGCTTGTAATAATGCCAAGTCTAGCAAGGTGTGACGGAGCAGTATTATGGCCAAAGCGCAATCTATTTATCGTAGTGATAAAGTCTCGGCTGGCTTCCTTCAATCTATTGTACCAGGGTCTAACAGGTAATTCTTCTTGTATACGGCCGTAAAATTTTCCTTTAGTGTCTTGGTCTTTCTTCCACAATTCTAACCATAAGTTACAAACATTTTCATTAGTACATTGCAAGAAGTCAGTCATAGGAATGTCCATTGCATTTCTAACATCAATAGCATTACTACCTTCATATGCGGTTTTATCAACTATTTCATTGCCATAGATACCTCGGTGTGAAGGTACCCACAGAAAAGCAATGCTTTTGTGCTTGAGGTAATATTGATAAATTATTTCTTTGATGAAATATAGAATATAATTTGTCTTAAAAGAAACTGTAAGGTTAGTTAAGGCTTTAATCAAACTCAGTGAATCAGAAACAATCAAAAAGTATTTGCTATTGTTAATTTGGCGAATATGTTTTAATGCCTGATAAACCGCATATGCCTCTGCAGTGAATATGGTGCATGTATTGTGTAGAACAAAGCTTTGAGAGAATTTAATTTGTGGATCATATATAGCAGCACGCACATAATCACTTCCTTTACTGCCATCAGTGTAAATAACATAATAATTCTTATTATTTGCCATAAACTGTAACATATCTAAATTGTTATTGATGGGATTTTGCAATTCTTTGACGGGATGTGTGATACACTGATAAGAGAAGGAGTAACATGGCCATGGGCATTGTTTTCTAATACCAGTAAAACTGTTTTCTGTTTCCAGCAATATTTTAGACAATGTTGGGGATTTACCATTTAAGAGAATCTCGCCTGTTGTTAGAGGTCCAGGATTTCTACATACAGAAGGTACTATTTTGTTTATTATTTTCTTGTTATCTGCAGCAATTAATTTAAGACAGAATCTCTCTGCAAGTAGAATGCGTCTCAAAATTAGGGGCATTATTTTAGTCTCCACTTCCATGGCCCTTATGGGAGTAGAGCACATTGCACCAGAAATTGTTCTCAAAGCCCTGTTCTGCAATAGATCTAGTTTATTTACATGAGTACTATTTATATACACTAATGAGCTATAATCAAAATGGCTTCTAACTATACTTTTATACAAAGTTGACAATATTTTCGGGTCAGCTCCCCATGTAACGCCTGCAAGACATTTTATTATATTTAATCCTTTAAGAGCATTTTTTGATATGGTTTTAATATGTTCCTCAAAGGTTAATTTCTTATCTAATACTATGCCTAAAAATTTCTTAACATTCACTGGATTTATAAATTCTCCGTTATATATTACTTTTGAATATGTGTTCTCATTTCCAAATATCATGGCACTACTTTTGGAGGGATTAATTTTTAAATGTAACACATCATTGTAATAGTGAAATATTTGGGACAATGCTCTGTTAATATTGTCTATTGCAATTTCTACATTATAATTACTACTGTACAAAACAATATCATCAGCAAACTGCAAAATATCTACATTACTATTTACAAATTTACAGATTTCACTTGTATATATATTGTACAACAAAGGAGATAGTGTAGCACCCTGCATTGTACCTTTAGATGCACATTTTGGACCATGCAATGTATTATTATGCCTTACATAAAGTGTTCTACTATCCAAAAAATTATATATCCATTTACATAGTTGACCAGGCACACCTAACCTAGACATAACTTGTACAAGTATAGCCGGATCTAGACTGTCAAAAGCACCCTGAACATCTAAAAATACACAAACAGTGTTTAACTTATTATCTTTTGCATGTTTCAGGTCTGAAATTAAGGAAGTGAAGCTGTCTGCACAACTTCGTCCTCGACGAAATCCATATTGTACATGCGGAATGATGCCGTTAGATTCCATATACCAATCCAAACGATTTTTAATCATGTTTTCAAATAGTTTACCTAGACATGAAGACAGTGATATTGGTCTATAAGAGCTGGCAAGCTCGAGAGGTTTATCTGGTTTGAGTATCGGAATGACACATTGTGTTTTCCATGATTGTGGAATACATTTACAATGCCAAAGTAAATTAAGAATATTAAGAAATATTTTTTGTGCTGATTCATCTAAATTTTTAATAGTACAATAGGGGAAATCATCTAAACCAGGTGTAGTGTCTTTCCGAGATAACAAACTCATTTTAAATTCAGACCATGTAAAAGCATCTAGCAAAAATTTTGAATTTGGATTATCATTATTTAATTCGAAAATATTGCCTAAACTATTAATATTATTTAGATTGCTATTGTCAGATAATTTATCTAGAAATTGAGAAATAAACTCATCTTTATATGATTTATTACCAGCTCTTATACCTTTGAACATTTTTAGAAGATTCCAAATCTTACTTATAGGAGTACTTCTATTAAAAGTGTTACATAAGCTATTCCAACATATTCTCTTTTGTTCTGATATGGTTCTTTTTTTAAGTGCATCCTTTCTTTTATAATCTAAATAGTTCTCCATAGTAGGATCACTTCTATATAGTTTCAATGCATTGTAAGAGGCAATAACACTTTTTTCACAAATGTCATTCCACCAAGGAGCTGGAGGTCTACTTTTGAAATTATTTGGTTTATTAAGTTTAGGAATTGTCATAACTTTTAAATTATCCAATCGAGAACAAAAATCATTATAGGTTGAAATAGGGTCATATAATTTTAGAACTAAATCATTAAATATTGTTTTAGAAATAGTTTTAAACTTTTTCCAATCTGCTTTGTTATATATAAACCTATCAACAGGAGGATTAATATAATATTTATCTATATGCAGTGAAATCTCTGTTATTGTTGGGTAGTGATAGCTGCCCATGGCATCATCATGTACAGACCACTCGCATATTGATGCGAGGTTAGCACTAATAAAGCTTACATCAATTGCAGACGGATTTCGTCTCGGGTTGTTAACAGTTGTAAAACTACCATCATTTAATATACATAAATCCAAGTCATCAATGATATTAAATAAATCCTGACCTCTGCTCTTAGTGGATAGACAACCAAAAGCGATGTGGTGTGCATTAAAGTCACCACTTACAAATATAGGCTTTGGAAGATCATTGATAATATTACGTAGTCTATTGATCCGTATGTGTCTACTAGAAGGAGGACAGTATACACAAAGAATAGTCAAGCTACCATGCACCGTAGATAAGGACAGAGCTACAGTTTGAATTTCTTCATAAAATCTAGTGTTTAAAACTTTGTACTTTAAATATGGCTTAATTAGTATTGCTACACCATTATGAGTATTTTTAGAATTTTTATTATAAATATTATATCCAGGTATTCTAAAACTATTGTCTTTAAACCATGTTTCGTTAAGTAAGCAAATGTCAATATTTTGTTTTTGTAAGAATTGAATCAGTAAGGGTTTTTTATTTTTAGCACTTTGAATGTTATATTGAGCAATACGTAGCTTCGACATTGTATGACTTGGATCCATTACTTGAGGTTTTTAATAAGTGTTTCTCTAATGGTATTTACAGTGGTAGGCGTATTATCGCCCTTATTACCCAGTTCCACCAACGTCTGTACCAGGGCCTTAAGTACATCGTTGTTGGCAACTATTTGGGCTTTGATGTCTACTTTAGGAGAGACATCTCTAGAGTTATTTACACTATGTACAGTATTATTTACAGATGTATTTACAGACTTATTTACAGATGTATGTACAGACTTATTTACAGATTTATTTACAGTGTTAATTGGTTTCATTTTTGGAGGTGGCAAGGGTGGAAATTCAATGTTATCACTTGAGTGTTGTTTTGTGATTGTAGCACTTGCATATGTTATCTTATTTTTCTTTTCTAATATTTTATTTAACTTAATTGGACATAATCTCGAAATTGCAAGATGAGGCCCGCTGCAATTGCAACAGCAGATCTCTGTTGGTCTATCACATTCTTTATATAAATGCTCACCTCCACAAATGGAACATCTTTGTTTGCCATTACATATCCTAGCGGAGTGGTTAAATTTAAAGCATCGGAAACATTGCTGTAATGGGGGTATATATTCGAAAACTCGGTATGAAAACAAATCGTATTGTACATTGTCTGGGAGAATATTCGATAGAAAAGTAATGCTAACTGTTTGTAATGGTACTCGCTCTTGTCCTACCTTCTTTGTGAATCTTCTTATAGCTATTATTTCATAAATTGATGATAATTTTGTGTATAGTTCTTTGTTCGAAATGTTTGCTGGTACAAATCTAATTATGCCTGTTTTTTCTATTTGCGCAGCCAGAATAAATGCTTTCAAGCCATGTTTGTTATGAAAAGCACTGTTGTTAATAAAGTTATTGGCCGTATTATACTGTTTAAATATGACTGCTATTTTATTTCCGTTGATTCTCTGTATAGCCGTCACTCCTTTTATCTCACTTGAAAATATGTGATTGAGATAGATAGGGCTCTTATTGCCTATTCTATCTTTATTGTTTGTAGCTTCTATAAACACTTTAAAATCTGTACAAGTTGCATTTTCTGGGTAAAGTCTTTTATAGTCTGGTTTTGTATAAGGTACATAGTCATAATTCTCACCGCCGCCGCCATTACCACAGTCCTTCTCTGTCCCGCCGTCTCCAGCCTCAGGCCGAGGACGTTTATGTGAGGTGGGCGGGTTATCCTCGCCCCCCTCATTTCCCACCATTTCCACGGGTTTGCACACCTATCACTATTGTTTTGGATCAACTTTTAAGCAAAAACCACTGAATATTTAGTAAAAAATTAAAATTGAAAAATTTTCTTATCCGCGCTTTTTTAAGGTTCCCGCCAGGATCTGACATTAAACTAGTGTCAAAACATAGAGGTACATAAAAAGTAATCTGTGGTTTAATAGCGCCAGAATAGCGCCTTTCTTGTATTGGTGATGCAAAGATTATCCGCGCGCCTCTAGAACACAGCTTTTGGTAGCTTTCAATACAACTTTGCTTCGAGGTAATCGAGGTACAAATGTCTCAGGATACAAATAGTACATATACAGTACAAACTCTGTATTATGATAAATATTAAATAGTACACTTGAATCTTTGAAATGGACTCATTTAAAAAACCCAAAGTTTTGATCGTTATTTATATCTGAGATATATATACATATTAATATAGGTAGAATGAGCAATATTTAAAAACATTTTGTTAAATATTTGGAATAGGGTGTGAAAAGTTAAAATATAAAAACCTGTTTACCGAATATTCTTGTCAGCAGTAGCTATAAAAACTACAATATAGTGTTTGTGTTTAGTGTGTTTTGACTAAACCCAGATTATTATCAATTAGTAAAGGTATAAACGCAGCCCCATCTTTTACTAACATGCAGGACTTCTAAATTATAATTGGGTTGGGGAAGTCTCGAAGACTTGAGAGTCTTGAGACCGTACTCATGGCCTCGCCGTACTCGAGTAAAAATTTTTGTTTACTACAAATAGAATTAACATTGGATGAAATTATGAACATAGGTATCATTTGGTCCTTTGGAAGATTAAAATGTCAAATTAGCGCAGAAAATCAAGAAAATGCAAAATCATTGAAATCTACTTGAGTTGTTTAGTTTAGGTATAGTTAGATTCGCCTATGAAGTAAATGTTTTTCGAAAGCCATACATAAAGCTGTCTTTTGTATGTATGATTAAATCTAAATTTATTATGTATGTACCACTGAGGTCAATGTATTTACTTCACAAGTAATCGTAACATAGTTTTTATTAGCTTAGGCTACATAATAATATTATCATTCAACCAACCGAAGAAAGAGTAGGTACCTATATTCTTTTCTCAAAGGTACCTAGAGGGCTGAGGAGGGTTAAGCAAAATGTCAAATTCGACAATTGTCAAACAAGCGAAATCTTGAAGAATTATGAATTTGATTGAACTTCTGTTTTTAATATAAGATTGACTTCGTACAGATATAAAGTATTTAATTGTTTTAATTGTAAGCTTCCAAAATGCCATCAAAGCAGAGAAAGATTGCAATGATGGGTTACCGTTCCGTTGGTAATGATATCGTTTCAGAATCTTGTGCGTCTTATTTAGTGTTAGTGACGTTATAATAATTATAAAATGTTTTCAGGTAAATCATCTTTAATTATACAGTTTGTAGAAGGGCAGTTCGTTGACTCGTATGATCCTACAATCGAAAACAGTAAGTGTGTCTATAGAGCTTCGAAATAAGTTTTTGTCACTATGAAAACGCGCTTTTCAACCTTACCCCACATGCTTACCGTGGTCAAATTTTCAGCGCCGCTAATTTCCCTTTGCTGTTTTTATTTATTTTCAAGTTCTAATATGACTGTGCTAGTAATTAATGCATCTATGTTCAAAATTGTTCACTAAGTATTTACACTCTTAGAAAGTGCATAGTGACTTGATATAATTGTACACAACCTTAACTTACTACATTATTTTGTGATATCTTAGTATTTTATACCTATTAATAACTTATATTTCATTGTTACAACAATATGATAAAACCAATAATAAAAAACTATTGTTTTTCTAGCATTTACAAAATTTATTCGACTGAATTCAACTGAATATGAAGTAAAGTTGGTGGACACTGCTGGTCAGGATGAATACAGCATATTCCCGTTACAGTATAGTATGGATTTCCATGGCTATGTCTTAGTGTACTCAATAACATCTAGTAAGAGTTTTCAAATAGTGCAAATAATTTATGACAAACTTCTGGACATGGTTGGTAAAATACAGTGAGTATTAAATATAGTGTTGTAGTAAGTTGCTAAGTAGTAACCAATTATTTATTATGAATTAACTATGATAAATCTAATTTTCAGTGTGCCTATTGTACTAGTCGGTAACAAAACAGATCTACATCTTGAAAGGAAAATTAGCACAGAGGAAGGCAAAAGACTAGCTGAGAGATGGAGAGCTGCATTTGTTGAGACCAGTGCTAAACGTAATGAGGTATGGAGACTTTATTTTATCATTAAAATTTTCAAACTCCATTGAACTGTTATATTTTTATGTACCCATTAAAAAGTGAAATGTCACTCTTAGTGTCTAAACACACCATGCCAAACTTACGCGACCGAATTTACGTTCCGACGTATTCAGCTGATCTGACACCATAAGTGCCGAACTTACACAACCTAAATTCCGTTGCCCAACTTTACGTAGTGTCTTCGTCGACAATTGAACTGAACTTCGGTCGGGTATAATGTGTGCTCTACTACTAGTATCTTCGTCGACAATCGTACTGAACTTCGGTCGCGTATAATGTGCGCTCTACTACAAGAAAAGTTGCCGCCGAACTTACGCGGTTACGCCCGACCGAAGTTACGCTGTACGCTATAATAATAAAGCCTTTTATTTCCTGCATGTTAGGCATTTATCCAATTTTTTTTTCATTATTGTTGAGTTGCAAAACTCTATCAAGAGCTACTTCTGTCCACCTCAAGCCTGCAATCATGGTGATGTCGTCCTGCCATCTTGCATGAGGTCTACCTCTGTATCTCTTTCCTAATGAACCATTCCACAAGTCCACCTGTCATCCTTTAGTCTTGCTACATGGCCAGCCCATTTCCACTTTAGTTTTTTCGCATGTTTTAAGGCATCTGTGGCTTTGGATATCTTCCTTATTTTTGTATGTCTCATTTTTTGCCTTTTGTTGATGTTTAGTATACTATGTTCTAAGCCTCTTTGACAGGTAATAATTTTGTTCTTGTCTTCGTTAGAGAACTTCCAGGTCTGACAAGCATAGGTTAGGCATGGCAAAAGGCATGTATTCATCAATTTAGTTTTTATCAGTACAGGCATCTTTTAATGCCCGTATTGATAAAAACTTTAAATATTTCTTTCACGCTGCACGCTATAACGCAACGTAAGTTCGGCATAGCGTGTCAGTAATTCAAATAGCATTGCAGGCGTAATCGTGCCGAACTTAGGTCGCGTAAGTTCGGCATAGTGTGTTTAGACACTTACACTCCCTGACTAAACATGGAATCAACTTGTTCTCTCAAACTAATATATGGCAGGTAGGTGCAAGGAGTACATGTCTGCTAAGGGATTGGATTAAATTTGAACCAATAGGTAGTACTGCTGTACAGACAAACGGTGTTTGAAACTCTGAGCACTTTGAGATAAACAAGTACTGGCACAGCCTGTTTTCAGTAAGATGAGATTACCATAGAGAACAGCAAGAAATATATATTTAATGATATATTTATTATTTTAAAGATAAGATGATGATGATCTTGGCATTGAAAGAAATTTATTTGATCCTATCTTGTCCTCACTGTACCTAAACATACCTACATTATTTTACAAAATGCATTTTTCCTTCATTTAAAACTTAATAATAAGAAGATTAACATTCGGAATCACACTAATAAAGATATTATCAAGTGTAAACATATTACAGAATTAATAAATTTTTAGGTATTGTTGATATTTTAAATAGTCTGTTATCAACGCTAAAGGTGGGTCCACACATGTGGTATGACGATGAATCAGACTATGTGGCATTGCTACGGGACATGTTACGCTAAGGTGTATGGTTGATGGTGAGGGTTGTGCTGACACAGTCATAAACCAATATCATATACGATGAAACGTTATAAGTAAAGAGGCATGGTGTCGAACTACTGCGTACCATGGCATTGCTACAAGTGTAATTTGCAGAGGAAAAAGCGAACGTAAATTTACCCTAGTCCTGACCAGGCTTTTGCTAGTGCAGCCTGCAGCCTTTCGTTTTCCCTTCCATATTGGAGCAGACAGATCTTAGCTCCGGACATTTTCCTCCCGTATATTCTGTGCTTTCAGTGTCTGGAATGGATTGAATCGTAACTGCAGCTTGTGACAGTTATTCGCGTGACAAAAGATGTTCACATTATCGGTACTGAGACGTGTTTCTGATACGGTCACACGATAATGTTCGATAAATGTCACAAATGTGGACCCACCTTAACAAACTCCAGTTGCAGCGTAAAAACAATTGCAAGTCGCGAACGGCCAAAGCATGACTACCATAACATTGTACCCAAAATCATGAAGGTGCAAGGTAATGTAGATGGAATAGATGGTGTGATTATCTATTTATATCGGAAATTAAAACTTGAAGGTCAAACGAATGCAATATTCGTTATTTATGTAATCTATCGTACTATTCATTAAACACCAATTTTATAAATATTACCACTGTGGGCTGCTTATAAAATAAATTAGATTTGTGAGACAACAGGACATACAGAACTATAACGAGGTACTATATTATGACGTAGTATTATCATATCATTTTTACCCTCTGGATTTATACTTTTACTTGAATGTGAAAAACAACTTCAGGAAAAGGGGAAAGATCATGTTTATCCGTTTATACAAGTGCCTCACTAACTGATTTCATGTTAGTACAGTCAGAGATATGAATATATACTTATTTACATATTAGTGTAGGTATATCAGTGATATGCAATCATGTAGGTAACAAAATAAAAATAATTCTGCGGTAGTTGGCGTTAAAGAAGTACCGAAAGATTTATAACTACAGGCTGATTCAATAAGTTCATCTTTGTAGGAATCTGGTGACTTTATCGCCGATGACCCGGTCCGAAGAGACTGGGATTGAGAGCGGTCTGCGTTGTGCTTGAAAGAAGCAAAATCATAAGCTCCTCCTGGAAGCTTCCATTGTTCAGGCCTAGGTGGTGTTGACACCGTGCTGGCCTGTGAATTTCAAAATGGACACAAGAGGATGCTTGAACTCTAGGAAATCTCCAGTGTACTGGTGGACGGACCCAACTGCACAACCATGCGATCGTTGCTTAGCGACGTGCCGCCAGTACACCTGTTTTCGTAGGAGGCTTCGCGGCACTCCCGATTTCACTGCCTACTGAGGAAGGCGAAATTATACAGACAAACGCAACTGGAAGACGCTTGCCAGTAGCTATTAGAGAATCTCAAGAGGGCCTTATAGGGGCCGCCCTTAGGCCTGCTGATCCCCGAACTCCAGCGTCTACTCGTAGAAGGTTGTCGTCGCACAAACTAATTTGTGCGGACGGCGAGCCACAGAGACCGCTCTCATTTCGTCACAAAGGCTGAAGAGGTGCCGCCGTGTTCACGTGCGCCTGCCAAAGTAGCAATTAATGGCGAAACCCCACTTGTCGTAGTCCGCACGTTTCTTCTGGGCTGCCACAGGCGACGTCGCGGTAAAATATGCTAACTGCGATTCTCGTGACCCCGCACCCCGCAGGGATGGGATTGGGTTGGGTTGAGAACACCGCGGTGGTTTTAGTAAGAAGGCTCCGAACACCATCTCACCTCCGCCAGTCATGTGGCGGGATTGAGACGTCGAGATGGCGTCCTGAAGGATTCCACCATCTCACAAAGAAAATGCGCAATACATTTTATCTGATTGATATCTCTGGTTTCTGAATTTGTTAATGTGTATGAATTGTAAATATTATTTAACTAATGCAAACAATTGAATGTTTTCAGTCTGTGACGGACATGTTCCATGCTATACTGTCAGAGATCGAACGATCAGACGGACATATACAGGACAGGAACGGATGTGTGGTTTCTTAATGAAAGTTTACATAATTATAATTAATGCTTTTTACTTAAGCTAAAGTGATTTAAATGTAGTGTTTGTATGTGCACAGCAAGCTAAATGTTGCGACCATTGCGATGTTTGATCATTTAATCATGTTTATCTTAGGATGATCACAAATAAAATAAATGTGCTGCTTAGGATACCAGACTTTCTTCCACTCGGATTTTTAACTTTTATGTCACGTTTGAGGAAATTCTGAACAACAAGCATAGTTAGTCTTAAGACTACTTGTCATAAGGTCTTAAGCAAATTTTACCTCACTGGCTAATTTATTTACATTAGCTGAACTACAGTACAAAACCAGAATTCTTTTTTATACCAGTTAAGATAATCCAATTATTATTTAATTCTATTGCTTTATGTAAGGAGGCACATATTCACACTATTGATGATGCTTTTCAAAATATCATTGAATCATTTAGAGACGATTGAATAATATTTTCAATAAAATAGTTTCGTTTCCCCTGTGGTGTTCTTCTCGCATGTTTTATTTTCCATATACCTAGTATCGATATTATTATCTTGTCAGAGACGATGTATATTGTATCAATTGCCTTTTTTGCGATAATAGCTTCTTTTATTAATAAACACAAAACTCCTTAAGATAAATTCCTTGACTGCTCTACTACAGAACTGTTATGTGTATGAGCCTCCTTATGATAAATTGTAAAGTTTTTGTAAACTAAGCACCAAATAATTATGTCTACTTATATGTTAAAGATGAGTATAAATACATGAGATAAAAATCTTGTCATTACAAGAATATGAAAGAAGATTTTGTTTTGACTAAAATGTGCCCTTTCACTGTTATAAAAATAGTAACTATTCTGTATGAAAGCATGGCAGCAGGGCGCGTCATTTAGTTTAAACGATCTCTACAAATATATTTTAATATAAGACGATAAATCTGTTGAAGTACACAACATATACGCATTATATATTTGTATGTTATGGCGCTGATACACTTGAGCATTCACCTGTAACTAGAGGACCCATGCTGCTCCACAGCATATTTTAATATTATAAAAAAGCTCTTACATAGGAATAGCAGTTTTGCTAAAATGATAGGTAGTTTTGGTAGGAATGGTAGCTTTGGTAGCAATCGTAAGTGACAGTTCTACCAAAACTACTATTCGTACCGAAAATACTATTCCTATCAAAACTACTATTTGTACCAAAACTACTATTCGTACTAACACTATCATATGTACCATTTTTTTAAAACTACAATTTCTACCAAAACCGCCGGTGCTGTCCAAAGAACCTTTTCTCTCAAAACTACTATTCTTACCAAAGCTACAATTTCTACCATAACTACCACTTGTAATATAATTATATGACAATAGTACTATGAACTGCAGTAATATGTTCCACATAAAAAAATATATTTTCCGTGTGGTGACGGATTAAGAATACGGATTGTCACCACCCCATATCATCCCATGGGTGTCGTAAGAGCCGGCAGAGGGAGCATTTTATGCATAGAACAGCACTGTAAGAGAAGGAAAAGTTGATAAAAACCCTATACAGACCCGTTTGGCCAGCGTGGTATAGTAGACCAATTCCTCCTTTCAAATGAGAGGCCTAGTCCAGCAGTGGACTGTTAAAGGCTGATGATGAGAAAAAAAAATTAAGATGCCCGAAGAAAGTCCGTAATTTAAAAACACAAAAATTTTCCTAACATAAAACGTAATTTACCCGTTTTTAGGGTTGATTTTCCCAACATTAGGCGGAAATTTCACTACATTTGGAGAAAATTCCTCGGGTCGCGGGTATACTGACGTCGTTACCGCGACCCCGTCATGAGGTTCGATACCGGAACACCGCGTGTTTTAGTGGGTATATCTAGGGGGAAATATCCCCCCCGAATATCTAGGGGGGAGAGCCGAGCCACACACCCCCCTTCCACCTGCCTCAAACTCGGTACAGAGTTGGCGGAGGGGTCCCTTTGAGGAACAGTCCGTAACTGGATTTCATCGCGATACAAAAAAAGGGGCAAAATTCCTTAAGGTCAACTGGTAACATTCGGGGAATATTACCTGCCATTAGCGATAATTCACTATAGTGATCATTTTACCAACATCGGGTATAATTTTACACACCACCACACTCACACCCGTATGAAAGGAGGCATAACGTTTTTTCCTGGCAGTTACCGCAAGGAACTTATTAGATGCCATAAAATTATTTTTGAATTTAGAACCGTCCATGTAGAGAAAAAAGAGAGAAAGCAATGGAATCTTAAGAAATTTATAGGAAAATATTGAGAAATAAGTTCAATGTCCACACCTATCTTCCTTCAAACTTACCCAATTTAAATGAGCATACCATCAAATGAAAGAGCTCTTTTCAGCGCGTGTTTAAGGCCTATAACGAAACGCCTACCTCAATAAGAAGCAGATATATAGAAGCAGAAAGTCATTGACTACGGCTACGAAAACGTAAAAAATGTATGGGAGAAAACTGTTTTTGCATATAACTTGATGAATGTGCAAGTTAGATAATTTCTAATGCTTGATGACAAATCTATGCAGCGAGAGCTTTCATTTAAAAAAAATATGCGAATCGGTTGGGAAGAACGGGCTGGCCGACTCGTATTATAAAACACAAATTCTTTTAATATATAGATAAGCATTCTCGCGAATGTTACAAAACAAATGAGTGTGTTTTAGCGAGCATTCTCACGAACATTCAGGCGAGTCTTAGAATATAGATAACACATAGCATTCGCGCTACAATGGCGGTTAAACCCAATATAATTACTTCACTTTGACTTATGAACTTATGATATTAATCTAGGGAAGAATATTCGTAGTGTGTGTCACTAATTTTAACTTGACTAGTGATGGGCTACCTCAGAATAAATATCGATAATGTTTATGATAGATCCTTAGATTTGGTTTACTCATAATTCATTCAATAGAAGGTGTGCCTTGCGACTGCATGCCACAACTTCTATTGAAGCAGGCCCAGAAGGCCCAAAAATTTAAGTGTTTGCCAGCGATACGCTAAGAAGATGAAGAATAGAAGGTTGATAAACTCTCGATATCGATAAATACATTTGAACATAGGAACAGACACTTGTGTGACTTATTAAACCTGTTCAAATTAAAATCTGCATTTTACTATTTAGAAACGTCATTTGTTTATGTAGGTCTCATGTAGGTACTCTTCCTCTAGAAATAATTCATAAGTGAAACTGTAGTAAGCATATTGGTAAAACTGCTGTTGTGTTCAATTTCTGTATTTTTCTATATTCTACGGACTATTTAAATTTAGAGTGTTCGCTAGAATGATCGTGAAATGTTCGATTCGACAAAACAGAAAACGGCGAATGCTCGCTTTTCTGTTACAAGTGAATGCTCAGGTGTATCAGCGCCATTACGTTAACTTTTGTTTATATTTTTAACATATTGCGAATATACTTAATTTGAATTAAGACAATTAATTGTAATCAACATTGTCCTTCCAGATACATAATAAGCTTAACGTTCTTACTACTATACTCTTGCCTGTAAAAAGCAAACTTACAACTGCTTTCGCTTTGGTTTTGCTAGAAGTCTATACTGTCTATATTCAAATGTCTATTACAGAGATTGTTTCCTAGGATCATATAACATTGGAACTTTTATTGTAAAAATGTATAAACAGTGTAAGTTGTCATTACGCCCTGTTGGATATAAATAGATAATTATATTGTGTGAGATTGCATTTAGTACTCTGACAAATGTTGTTTTAGAGGCTCGATTGTAAACAGTAGATGTATTTAGCGTCACAGATCACTCTAAAAGATATCTTATATTCAAATATTATAGTTTGTATTACCTATTTACGGTCACTGACGAATCATGAACTGTAAGAACAGTTATGTTAATAAGGTATAACCATTATCACAAGACTTTATTCGCTTGCTAAAGTCTATTGCCTAAAGCGTATTGTATTAAATTGACCCTTTGAAATATCAATTATTACAAAGGTCGTTTAGGTACAAGCACAGTTTGCTTTAGTGCGTTATAGGTATATTTGGTGTAGCTCTGTAATTCATGTAAATATTCAAAATGTTACGGAATCTGAATATAAGATGGTACCATCGGGTATTAGTCTGTATAGTGCGAGAGACCGCAGTGAGCGCAATAGTATCTATTTGGCTGTAGGTACACACATTAAAGTATAGAGTTACGCAATTCTACTCCATTGAAAACTGGCGTACGTTTATTCATTGTTAGTCATCCGTATATATATATATATATATATATATATATATATATATATATATATATATATATAAGGGTGTGTCCAGATCTGTCGAATGCGCCGCTTGCATGTCGCTCGCGCGCTACCACTGCGATCAATTTCATAAAAAAATGAGAATTTAAGGGTCAATTCACACCTAAACGCGACGCGACGCGACGATGCGCGCACAGCAACTCAAAATATACTTTATTTACAACACGAAAGGATACACATTTGCGCGATGCATCTCGCGGCGTCGCGCTGCGCAGTGCCGCGAGATGCATCGCGCAAATGTGTATCTTTTCGTGTTGTAAATAAAGGATATTTGTTAGTCTCTGTGCGCGCATCGTCGCGTCGCGTCGCGTTTCGGTGTGAATTGACCCTTAGAAACGCGGTGCTCGCGAGCGGCACGTGAGCTGCACGCAAGTGGCGCATTCGTCAGATTTGGACACACCCAAACACTGTTGACGAATGTGATATCCAAACATTTCTTATTGTGCTATACTGACTCGATTTAATTTTAAAAGGTTAAAATTTTATAGAGAATAATGTGGCGACAATTTATAAATTTCATAACCTATTAAAATGGATATATTTTGCCACGCTTGTTGGCGCTGCTGCTTAGTCAAACAACCTTGTGGTCAAAGATGCGCCACTTCCGCCGTCAGAAACAATTATGAGAAAGCCTAACTTACGACAACTGCCTTTTTTATTGCGGCTTGTGGAACCTATCGATTTATTTAAAAAAAACCTTAAGACGCATCTCCACTAAAAATAATATGTAGGTATACATATTGTGTGTGTGGAACAGCACAAAAGCAGGCAATTTTCCTTTGGTTGGAAGGTATTATTTGTTGAAAATAATTAATTTAGGGAAAAATGAAAACTCAGTCTACAACTGGCCTCTCCAAAACAATTTATAATTAATCAATCAGAGACTTTGAAAATGATTATTTATTGATATTGAATACTCTTATGAAATAATAATTACACGTGCTTACGTGTCGTGTTGGTGGCGTTAACAAGCTATAATTTTGTCTCATTCACTGCTTTTCATTTATTATTATAGAATTGCGTGGCTGTAGATATTCCACAGCAATGTGCCGCAATGTATCGCGCAGCAATTTATGGCCTTTTGCTATCAAGCAAAAGTGTAGTATGCACATACCGTGTCACGAATCATGCCGTATGCATTTTAATGTCACCATTATGTTGAAATCATGTAATTGGCCTGAATTTACATAGCATTAAATTTCACCTTTTATTAATAAAATATGTATGTGCTTGTTTTAAATTATTACAAAATATTGTTTCATAAATCATAATTAATTATGTATTTTTATCAACGAATTATAAACTTTTTGTGAAGTTGTTATAGTTATACATACGTATGTAGATAATAAACGGGGCTAAAATCTATAGTTGCAACATTATTAATGTAGTTTTGTATATTTTTGTTATATAAATGTTACACATTAATTATGTCTCGCGTAACGGTAGATATAATGTAGGCAATCTGACACAGTAGATACGTGTTGCGTTATGGGTAAATTATTTTACTTATATGTACATATGTTTTTTAATTAAATATTTAGTTGCTTGTTGGTTATTTTTGGAGGTTTGGATATTGAAAGGTATCTATGTATAAAATTAGGTAATGTAGCACAAAGTTAAAATATGTGCTATTTAGATCACTTTTTCAAGTTTATTTGGGAATTGTGATATTCTTATCTTATGCTAAGACGTGAACTATGTGTTTGTTTCGGCTAATGCAAACTTAGTGTGCATCAAACAGTTACCATATATTTTTATTCTAAATTTAATCCAATAATCCTGATTTAATTTTGAACTAATTCTGAAGAAGAAATTTCAAATCGTGGTCATGGATCAGAAATCCTTTATGATACACACTAAATTGCACATGTGTGGAAAAGACAAAAGATCCCGAAGTCTTTTCATGATACCAAATTATATAAATAGTTATGAAAATCATAATAATAATTGTATTTATTTTTACTTTCGACTTTGTAAGTGACAATCGAACAAAGCGACTCTTGCAAATACATTCATTTTATTATTTAACTGATTTTTTTTCGGTCATAAATTGCAGCCCGCTGATATAGTTAAGGTTAAGGCCGACCTCACGTTGGGCGACAGCGTTCCTCGAGCGTACGCCCGGCGTGCGCTCGGCGTTCACTCCTGTAGTACAAAGTGAACGCCGGGCGCACGCCGAACGGACGTACGTACGCTCAAGGAACGCTCATGAACAATGTGAGGGTGTAATTCTTGATATGTTCATTGTTTTCAAAATGTTTATTTTCACATCTAAAGCTGGCTTTCTACTATGCGTGGTTTAGGGGACGGGCGCATCACATCTTTGATATCTACTACCCGACTGAATGTGTGGTATTTTTCCCATGGTGAGTGTGCGTGCTGGTGTACGTGTCCGTCGGCAAAACCGCGCATCGTGGGACACCAGGTTAAAATCAGTTTTCACTTATAATATACATAGTTTCATAGTTCCTAACCACTGTAGCTATGTAAAATGCCTTTATGTATGCTACTCTATGGGTATATGCTAGATTTTTTTTAAGCTCACATATTACAAGGTATTTGCTTGTTCATCCTTATTGAATGAATTATATAATTATAACTCATTGATTAAGTATGAACCATTCGATTGCTACGCATAAACATTTTATTTAATGAATAATTTGTCCTCGTAAATGCTGTTGTCAGTTTAATTACCTACTCTAGTTGGCTGACTTATAAATCAAAAGTGCTACATAAAAGATAGCAATATAATATAAGTATACATATATGCTTTCTATTTGTTTGTGATGTGTATTGTCACTAGCTTAATTTTAGTTTTTAACAGTTGTATATTTGCGTTAATAAGCGGTAATGTTTTGCGTTCTGAGGTCAAATCATTATTAATGTTTGTCGGTTGTTCATCGTTAGGCTTATATAAGATTTTTGTTGTAAATATGTGTTTAAGGTATCAAAGTTTCATAAGTTATAGAGCGCCACAAATTCACCCGATTGTACCTAATAATCAAGAGTGTCTGGTATAATTACATAGATGAGAAGGTAAAGGATGTGTGTAACTTTAAGGGAGTGTCATTGATTAGAGAAGAGAGATTTCTAATTAGACTAGGGTGGTGAGCAGTAGGTAACCTGATGTATCTAAAATACTTAGGACTCAGCTATATACAAGCACTAGTTATTAGCATGAGACTTGGTTAGGTATTCGTCGGAATCTAATTACTAAACGTGATTATCCGGCTCTATACTTTTGTGGAGCTACTTTGACCATTGTTCTATAACAAGCGCGTGTTTCAATCTTTTATTTATTATGAAAGGTGAAGCTATAATTATAAATGAGAGATTAGTCTGTATTGTCTGTTTAAATATTCATATTTTCGATGACGCAATTAGTATCGATACCTACCTAATGAGCTAATACTGTCCACATTTTCATGATCTTTTTACCGAAAGCTCTAATCAGCAAAAAGGTCGAACCTTTTTGCTTTCGCTAGAAAGGTCATGAAAATGTTCGTAGCAATGTTCGGCTGTCTTCGTTGCTCAGTTCGGCAAAACAAAAAACGGCGAATGCTCGCTGTTCTGTTACAAGTGAATGCCTCATACGTATCAGCACCATAACAAATTATAGAATGAAGATTTTGTGAACAGACATGTATGAGCGCGCGTGAGCGATAAGCCGTTTAGACCTGGTAATTCTAAGACGCGTTCGAGTCAGGCTCGCTACTGGCTGGCCACCTTTGTAGTGAATCCCTTTATATAGATAGCGATGCGTGCATACGTATGTAGTATAAGTCAGTAAATAGTTACTGTACGTGATTGCCTTGTTTTTTACCATTTTTAAATATAAATTTAGGAGTGAAAAATAAAACTACATGGATAGGCTCTCTCAAATTCACTGCGTGTATAGGGGTCAATCAACTTTTATTTGTCCTGAAAGTACTATGTTTTGTCCCTGACCAATAATCGCAGTTCTAAAGAAAATTAAGTGCTTTTTTGGCATATGTCGCATTTATGTTATTATTATGCAAACATACGAGTAAATTATTTTAAATAAATCACTATATAAACTGGAATTTTAGTGGTTGTCTAGGTGACAAAACATCTTATGAAGTGCTTTTTTGTTTGTCCCCCAGTAGCTTAGTACAATGAAACATTACCTATACAAAAAAATACTATATGACAATTTATTAAGCTTATACATAATTATTTATTACAATATGTCTATTATGATGCTAGCAAATAGATTTTTGTTTGCTTTATAATTTTAACGACTTTTTTGCATGTTCATTTTGGTCCCTATTATATTTTATTATCCTGACGTCCACCGGACAACTGTGAAAAAGTTCTAAAATCAAATAATAGATGGGGTGATCAGTGCCTTGAGAACAAGTCGATGGCTTTAGTGACAACACTCATCCAGCCGCTATTTTATTTTCATTTTTGGCGCGGCGTCAGTCGGCCGAGTGCTTTTCGAGAAAGTGCGTGGCTTTTTTGTGTGTCTACCGGACAACCACCACAAAAACGTAAGTATTTGGTATATCGTAGTAAATTAAAGTGAAATATATTCTATTTAATCTATATTTTTCACTGCCCGTAAGACTTAATTCAAAATATCATTATTTATTACCAGGAAGCGCAAAGACCGATAAATGTCACTCGGACAACCAGTCACTTGGACAACCAAAACCGTTGTCCGTGGGACATTTTGGTTGTCCATAGGACAATAATGATAGAATAAGCATAAAGCAATACTTTTTCTTTCAATAATTAGTCACTGAGAAGCCTCTAAGCCAAGGGCTAGAGCATTTAATATTGTTTAATATAAATTAGATTTATATTATGACCAATTTCAACTTTCTACTTCTTGACGTGTGCAACACCGAGTCGAGGAACGATGCGATGATATCTGGTGTCAGAGTGTTATCTATGTCATGAACAATCAAGTGGTTTAGCTTGCTACGTCCCAACCAAATTGGGAACAATCTTACAAAGTGATAAATATTAACACAAATATTAACTTTGTGTTCCTTTCCCGAGAATCGAACCAGGGAGTTCCAGACCCTGAGACACACTCAAATCACTACACCACGGAGGCAGCTAGCTTACTTAACACATTTTTGCTACATGTAATAATTCTCTATTCCACATTATTTTTGTTATTATTTTTAGATAATGGGTTTGACGGAAAAAGAAAATCAAGACGCTATCGAGAAAGACTTAAAGCAGACCCGGCGAAATTAGCTGAGCTGAATAAAAAACTAATTTCAAGTATGTCGCCAGAAGATAAAGCAAACTGCAGAATTATATGGAAGCTGCGAAAACAATCACAGAGTAATCGCCGAAAAGCTGTTAGGAATATAATTGAGAATACGCCTCCAAGCTCTCCGTCCATTCTACAAGAAATAAATCTCGAAGATCAACTCCAACCGACGACACCACCTCGTAGTCCTGCCGGGTCATCGAAAACTGAGAAGAGGCAGAAAAAAAATTCGACGAGCCAGATCTAAATTATATAGAGAAAATGTAAAATTGCAATCTGAAAGCAAGAAGTGGAAGAAAATGTTTGAAAAATATAAAAAGAGAGCTCATCGGAGAGAAAAAGGATTAATTATATTAATTTTTAAAAATGATAATAATTGTCATATTGTTGTTTTAATTACATAAAAAGAACAAATGCAGGCTATTTCAATCCTAGTATCTCCATTGGACACCCGTGTATGTCCTATGGACAACCGTATATGTCCACTGGACAACCATTTTGTCCCTGTCTCCTAAAGACACATTATCGTCATTTTTACTTTAAAAAAATCAGTAAGGCTTACAAAATTTTCAAATATGAAACTCACAATTAAAAGTGAATTCATAAAGAGTGTTAAGTATCACGTATTAATTATTATTTTAAAAGTAAATCAAAAGTTCGTTACTTTTAAAGTGTGTCGTTGTCCAGGAGACAATATTATTGGGAATAACTTATAAATTAAAAATCGCATCATTATTTTTTGGAAGATAAATTCAAATCCATCCTCTAATAAGGGATAATAAAGGGACGGTTTACAATTTGATTGAATTTCAAATGGTTTAGAAGTCTAATAAGTTTGTTGTCCAAGGGACTATTTTAACTAGAGGCGTGTGGATTTCGGAGTCAAATTTACTATTTTATTTAAATAAATCGTTCTGCTCTGTGTGAATTCTTAAAATATAAACAATTACCTACAGCAATAATGTTAAAATATAAAAATTTAAAAATAAAATTAAAAAAGTCATTTCATCATTAATTGTACACTTAAAAGTTGATTGACCCATAGACACAGTACCTACTATTTATATAAATATATTCTATCCTTTATTTACATCTACTATTATGAAAACTTGCGACATAACACTCAAATCTTCGCTAATATTTCACTAGAGCATACTTGTCGCTGTTGTTAAAGCTAAAATCCATTGCTTTATGTTTTTTACATATACCCTTATTTCTTTCTTGTTTATTGCACTTCGTAGTTATGTACCTAGTAAAAAAAATAAAGCTTAACGATTTTAGCTACCGTACTTTATATTATGCATAAATCTGTGGCGCAATTATGTAGGTACCTTCTTATTTGTAAATAACTTACAATTTAAAAATAAACAACTGCCACCAATGAGACAGATTTTTATTATTAACCCATCCTTAACATTCCAATGACGATTATAAATAGTTAAATACCTATTTCAAAAATGCAACCAAGTCGTGGACCACCGCAGACGCAGTCTGGATCATAGATTATACCTACACTTATGCTGGTAGTCTGGATGTCTTTATTTCATGCTTACGAAAATAAGTAGTCTCTTTCGGCATGCGGCCTACGAATATAGTGTAAGTCGGTAGACCGGTAGGTAGAGGTACAGTCAGCTTCTTATTAGTTTTAATATATAGTGATGACATAAGGTATATAGGAACTCCTAAAGTGATCAATTATATTTATTATTACCTACGGTTGCCAGGAATCAAACCTAAACAGTGCACTGGTTTCGCTGAGTGTGCGACTAAAGACTGTCACTGTGATGGTGTTTCTGTTTTTGTGTTCTGCTGTAAGCATGGCTTGACTATGTTCAGGCACTTCAAATTAAACAGCATTTTGAGGGAACAGTAGCGAATTCGAGGTTTGACGGTGGCTACATATTATTAGCGGTCATAGGTACCTATAATATATAGAGACAGACTTAATTTTCTTATTTTGATCACTTTGGATGCTTAGAAATCATTGGCGCTGGTTTGTTACAATGATTATGACACTGGATGAACTGATATTTGACGATGTCCATGTTCGTTGTATGTGTAATAACATCTGTAGTGAAATAGAGGGACACGTCGATAAAGCCCAAACAAAAGATCTGTTTTTGAAAGTCAAACAACTGACTGACACCTTCAAACCAAAGAGCTGGGTAATCGATGACAGTAGAGGTAACACTTTTACAGAACTGGAATACGTTTTGGAAAGATGGAGAAACTACTGTTCTGAACTCTATCGCGATGAAGAGGGACTATGTGTGGATCGGAGATGGATTGACCACGCCAGAGGGCCGGATATACTGTTTTCTGAAGTGCAAGATGCCATCAAGAGACTGAAGCATAAAGCTGTGGGTCCTGACGGTGTGTCAGCAGCAATGCTTAAGCATCTGGGTTGTGACGGGACTAAAATCATCCACCAGATATGCAACAAGGTGTGGATAACTGGCCAGAGACCAATTGATTGGACACAATCCGCTGTTGTTCCACTGCACATAAAGAGCTCCACTAGAAAGTGTTAAGGTCGTAGCACACGTATCAACTCGGAAAGGGATCGGCACCGTATCAAATAGAGCCGTTCAGTATTCTTTGTATGAAACTCCCTACTGCAACGCACACTCATCGGAATCGTAACGTAATCGCCTCGCCTCGGGACAAGCTCACGAACGCGGTGCGGTGCGTGGTCGACTTGCAGTTCCCGCGCTTACGATTCTCCGTATGCTAGCTTACGGCTCTTCGTACGCTAGCTTACGGCTCTCCGTAGCCTAGCTTACGTCTCTTCGTCCACGCCCCTCCCGCGGTTTGCGTTCGGATTCAAAATGATTGAAGTAGTGCCGCCTAGCCGTCAACCAGCGGTCGGCGAGCCGTAAGCAAGGCGTCGCCTATCCGTAGCCGAGTCGACGTGCCGGAGCTTACGATCCGCTTACGTTACGTGGTTACGTCAGGTTGACGCCTGTTTGACGGCGAGGCGAAAGGCGATACGGTGCCGATCCCTTTCAGAGTTGATATGTGTGCCTTACCTTTAAAATTACAGAACTTTGTCACTCATGTCGCATATATGCAAGCAAAATTCTCCTGCGCATTATAAACACTCGACTATCATCTTTTGTCGATCACCAGATAGGTACCTACCGAGTGAACAATCTGGTTTTGTGGCTGGAAAGGGTACCTACTCGAGAACAAATTTTGAATGTGCGAATTCTCATAGAGAAATGTCGCCAATTTAACAAGCCACTGGTTCTGTGCTTTATTGACTACGCTAAGGCGTTTGATTGTGTGCAATGGAAGAGAATGTTTGATGTAGGTAGGTACTTATAGAAATGGGCGTACCGGAACATCTTGCTTTCCTAATACAGAATCTGTATCTCGATGGCTCAAGTTTCGTGAAATTGGAAAACCAAAGGTCAAAGTCTTTCCAAAACAGAACGAGGTGAACGCCAAGGCTGTATTCTGTCACCCAAGCTGTTTAATCTGTACTGGTATATGAGAAGAGCGCTGGAAGGCTGGGACGAAGGAGTTGCAATAGGTGGTCGCAGAGTGACCAATCTGAGGTACCTACGCAGACGAATACGACTGTAGTTGCGTCGAGTGAAGTCGAAATAGCAAGCCTTCTGATGAAAATTGAAGAAGAGAGTGCTAAACTCGGTCTCAAACTCTCAAGATCAACCATTCAAATTCAAAGACAACAATAATGGTGGTAGACAGAGCACAAGTACTTCCAGTAGGACTGAAACACTCAAATGGGTATGAAAAAGTCAGCGAGTTTGTGTACCTTGGGTCCTTGATAACGTGCGACGGCGCAGCGCGGCGGCGTACTGATGAGATTCGGCGTAGAGCTGGTATGGCCAAAAGTGCTATAAGTGGTCAACCTGGACAAGATCTGGAAGTCTAGTATTCTATACGGTCGTGATAGTGGCAAGGTTGACGCTTTCGAGATGTGGTGTTGGCAGAGATTACTCCGTATACCTTGGACTGCCATGAGAACGAACGAGCCCATATTATAAGAGCTGAACATAACGACAAAGGCTCGCCGCAATATGCCAAAATCGGGCTCTCAGCTTTTTCGGACATATCATGCGGTCTCCAAAACAATGTATGGAGAAGCAGATAATCTTGGATCACATAAATGGAAGACGTGCTCAAGGCAGGATCGTCTGACACGATCAAGAAGGCGGTGGGCGGCAGCATACTACGAGCATTTCATACAGCGTACGACCGTTTCTACTGGAAACAAATATGTGGTCGCGATTCTCAGCAGTGAGGGACCGAGGAAGAAGAAGAATGTTCGTTGTTCTGATACATTTGTGCAAGATATGTGATTAATCACTACATAGTATAAAACAAAGTCTGTTTTCTGTCTGTCTGCCCCTATGTAGGTATGCTTAAATCTAAAAACTACACAACTGATTGTAATGCGTTTTTTTTTAAATAGATAGAATGATTCAAGAGCAAAGTTTAGATATGTGTATTATTGACGCGGGCGAAGCCGCTGGCGACGTCTAGTAAATTATAATAGAAGACTAGCGACAGCGTCGTACCTAGGTATATCCCCGAAGAGGTGGACACAGGTGCAATATTACACCTACATTTTGCCTTATGTTTCCGTTGTGTGTTAATTTTCTACTTCTAATCGAACCCGGAACCTGCCGATCAGTAGATGCATACGCTATCAACCACGGAGGCAGTCTTAATTAGAAGACTGGTATGTAGTATATATATATATATATATCATTGATCAATTTAGGAGGTTGTATAAATCTGGATATGTTATCGGTCACTTTTTTATACAGAGCTGACTGTAGTACTTACCTGTAAAGGGCCCAGTACACAATGGTCCATGATGGGCCACTGCAGGCCATCGCCCGCCATTGTGTGAACATGTATCGCCATTACCGTACGCAATGGCGATGGCCTGCAGTGGCCAACGATGGGCCACTGCAGGCCATCGCCACGATCACTTTGTGTTCACACAACGGCGCATGACTCATTGCTGCCTGGCGAATCACTTGCGATGGACGTGGAAGTAATTGCGGCCACGGCTATCTAATCTTGCGATTAATCTCAAAAAAATCTTTCTCTATTAGATAGCCCATTTATCGAGGGAGGCTATCTAATAGACTAAAGTTGGTGCCACGAGAAGATAGACTTTTTGTAAACAAACATTCAGAGCTTCACAACCTTTTTTCAAACAGTTGTGTTTTAGATTTTATACTTTTTTTTTTAATTATGCCACTATGTTTTTAAATTTATATTGTTGAATTTTACTGAAATAAAAATATTTGATTTAGTGTTTGAATGGTCGAATGTTCATAAATTTGCCATTTTTTTGTTGTTTTAGACGTAATCTATTCTGTAAATTAAGGAAAAATAGAGTAGGTATGTACCATGTTTGTTAATGGTAGAGTACATACCTATATGTTATTCTATTATTGACAGGATTTATTTTAAATCATAGACAATAAATAATTTGCTCAAAGTAGCATACCTATCCTAAAATATTAAATTATCGACCAACAATGAATAATATTACAGATAACTAGTTAGTACATTGCATAAAAATTTCTAGGCATAGAGATTTTACGTTGTCTGTGAATGAAATCGTCAGAATGAACTTAAACAAAATCCATTAACAGTTACGGTAGTCTGAAAACGCAATTTCTTTTTTAGGTATAAATAATTTTCTGCCATCTGATATTCTGCACCCGCTTTTTCGAGATGCCGGCAGCAGGAAGTGCGTTGCGATCCTATAAACATGTATTGAACTGACCTAATAGCAATATAATAAAAAAAAAACATTCAAATCCGTCCAGTAACTTCCGAGATTAGTGTGTGCAAATAGACAAACAGACAGAATTCTTTTTTTAGATTTTTGCCCCATTACTGATTCATAGCATAACTGTATAATAATTATTTTGTAAATAATATATATACAATATATATGCAGTTTCTTTTACTGCCTTCTATATACATAAAACAAAAAGTGCACTATCCCGGTCTGCGGTCGGTGACGAACTAAACAATGGGCCATTGTGTGAACACCACAGACCACGCTACGCCACGATTCCTTTGAAGTGTGCCCAAAAAACCGACAACATCCCGATTGCGCGCCACGATTGACAATTGCCCGCCACTGTATACCATCACCCCGTGTACACAATGGTCCATGATGGGCCACTGCAGACCATCGCCGTACCCCGTGTACACACGGCTACACATAAAGTTAAACAAAACCAGTTTATCATGGTCTCGATTTGTGTGATCTTTCCGCACATTAAACGATCAATTTATACTGGTTTAGCATAGTTTGGTGTGTAGGCGTGTGTATACAACGGCGATGGCCTGCAGTGGCCCATCATGGACCATTGTGTACTGGAGCCTTTACTATAAGTATGTGGTCCTTGTTCGGGCATATCCCGGATATCCGTTGCATCTTGCAACCGGTCGCCATGTTGTTCCAATTGTATTCGCAACATCTCAGTGCCTATCTACTTATTTTGATAAAAACTGATGGCAACGTCCCTGGCGACGAGAAAGGAAGTTGAGTAGGTGAGTAGGTATGTGAAATGAAAAAAATATTCTTCAAGGCGTGCGGCGCCTATGTTGGTGAGTGAGAGGTAGGTACCTATGTCAACACATCAAGCTGAATTCATCCAATTCTTAACAGACGATTAAAAAAATTCTTAACTGAACAGAAACAATTCGGCTCTTTCATAACATTAAAGTTAGAACATGTTAGTGAACAGTTTTGACAACAGTGTGGGAGCATTAGGTAGGTACTAAGAATATGGGAAATACAGAGTATTCAAACTTAATTTGTTTATCCTTCGCTGGATACCTATAAAGAAAAGACCTAACTTAGTTGTATTCAATAGGTACCTAATTATAAAACTAAAAATAGGTAGGTTTCTGATTTTGTCATCATTATCATATCAGCCGATGGACATCCACTGCTGAACTGTTCAGCAGTGGATCCTTCGAGGAGGCCTATGGGTAAGTTCAGACTGAACATACTTAGGCCTCCTCGAAGGCTCTCCACTTAAACCAACCTTGAGCCGTCTGCATCCAGCCGTCGCCACCTTGGCCAAACTCTGCTTCAAATGCCATCGCTTCTTCTGGCTAAGTGCCCTGCCCACTGTCTTCATGTTGTATATTATTTTGAGCGCAGTGTACACACAGCGTCAAGTCAAACTTAATCAAAGTGTCTAGTTTGACGGGTACCCGTGTGTACTGAAAATTTGTTCTGAAGCACGGACCACCTGGTCTGTATTCTGAAGATAACTCTCTATTTCTTTAATTTTATCATACCACATTACATGGACTCATTTTCATTGGAATTATTAACGAAGTGTTTCCGTAGTATTACTTTAATCTATGACGAAGTACATAAATTCTGTTTCCGGACGATTGGCTTGGGCAACTGTCAATTTGACAGTAAATTGTCAACAAATTATTGTGAAAATGGCGACTACCGGAGTAGGATTTCGATGGTTAGATATATTAGAAAAGGAATTTGATAAAGCATGTGTCGAATTAGATACCTCTTTAAGTAAGTATAATTTTCTAATGTATTGTAGCAAAATGTTTTTGAACCTCACGTTCTTCGTGGCTATAATTTGAACTGTAACAATTGCACTGCTACTGGGCTGTAGTTTTTTGATAAAAAATAATATTCTCTTCGTGAATTTATCGATTGCAGCCACCAGTAACGTTAATTATAGTACTTCTAATAATGAGTAATGAAAATTAAGTCTTAAACTAGGTTTTTGCGTAGCTAAATAAACACATTTCAGACCAGTGCAGTATTCATTGTCCTCGGCTTTTAAAACATGATGGATTATTTTAAGGGACAAATATTTACAGATTGTGTATTCGAATGAATGTAAAATTAAATATTTAACAATGTAAATACAGTATCATGTACATAACCTTGTTATGCCTCATGTTGCAGCACATTGTAACATTGTTACTCTTTTTACTGTACCAACTGCTGATATCAATTTCTAGTCTCATGCATGCCATACAGTGAAAATCAAATGAAAAAGGATAATAACTTGGTGTCCAATATAGTAAATTTTCAATTAACATCATGATTATACCTTTATTCATGTTCTGTAAAAGAGAAAACTTAACTTCAGTCTTATTAATTCCATATTGGTCCTTCGAATTCCTTATTGAAACTTTGTATGTTTGTTTATGTGATTTCACATTTGTTTGCTAAAATGTGTCTTTTTTAAATAAATTTCAGCGGAGTTAGAGGCAGAGGAGCCAGAGGTGGTGTTTGGTGCTCGGCAGAAGATTGCAACCTTGAGCTCATGCTTCGCACAACTTACGCACAAAGCACTCACCATATTCCAAAATAGTGCAAAAGTTGAGGTATGTTTTACAATTAAGAACTTTAATAACTTTTATTTCAGAAATTAATGAAATAATTTATTTAGCATTAATAATTATTAAATCACCTGGCATGAAAACAAAATTGTTAAATCCAAAGTATCTATAACATTTATAATTCGATATGCTATTCTTATTTGTGTTGTTCGTGAAATATGTCAAACTGACATAGTTTATAAAAAACATAGTACATAAATGATAGCTGAGCATGCATTTGATACTGATGGATTTTTGATATATACACAAAGTTGTTATGAACACTTTGACGCTGTCATTAACCCAAGGATGTTACAAGTATAAAGCAGGATGCTAAACATAAGCCAGTTGGCAAGTCTGACATAGGTGTGTGTGACGTCGCGAGCCGGCGTCATAGTGAAACTGACACATCTTGTCAACCAAAATTAAAATAAAATATGGAGTTATCAATGTGTCCGTTAGTGTACCGTTTCTACGGATTGGATGGATTGGATGGATTGATTACTACGTAGGTAACATATCTACGACTTTTCTAATGTCATTGCATTAACCTCTTGTATGTTGAACTGCAAATCTACATGAGACATAATAGATTTTCAATTGTGCCAAGTATTCTCATAATTGAGTATTTAAAATATTATGCTGGTAATTATTGATTGGTGTATTTAATATAAGTCATGAGCACTTTTTATGCTTTGGTATATTGTCAAGTTGTATCAGAAGACTTTTGAATAAGACATAGAACTTGAAAAGCTTAGTTTGCAATTGCAACATACTTGAGTGAGACATTCTAAAACAAAATATTGTTTTTCAAGCATTGCCACATTGATTGGCTGAGCTTATGCTCCAGGCTAGTCTAGGCGAAGAACACATCAGCCTCCACCTGATGCCTGATGCCTAATGACACACTGATGCTTCACAGGATGATCACTATGATCAGTGATCATGCTGTGAAGCATCAGTAATTCTTTTAGTGAACTTTCTTCTGATGAAGAAAATATGACTACAATAACTTTATACTGAACAATGTTTTTGCTTTGCACTATGGTTTTTTATTTTTTTATTTATGGGGTCACGCCTGTATCCCCGAAGGGGTAGGCAGAGGTGTAAGGCCAGGAATTTTTATGTCTCACGTAATAGAGGGCGAGCCTATTGCCGTATCGGGTACATTACCAGACTCCGTGCTGCTACTGAGAATTTCCTAACGGAAAAAACCCAATAATACTTTGCCCGACCCGGGAATCGAACCCGAGACCTGCCAATTCCACGCGCACATTTATGCCGCGAGACCAACGAGGCAGTGCACTACTGTTATTTCTATTTTTTATACCTTTTTATGTTAATGTTATAATTGTTTATGATTTAATAAGTTTATTGGCTTGCCAGTGGTTATAGCTCACCAAAGTTAAGCAGTGCTTGCACAGGTAGTCACTTGGATGGGTGATCTCGTGTGGATCATCAGAGCACTACTGTGCTTTGGAGGCACGTAAAGCTGTTGGTCCTGGTTCTTTTCTCAGGACAAGAATTGTTAGGCGATATTGCAGGCCTTCTGGGCGATCTGAAAACTCTAATACCATATTTAGCCAGATACTCACACAAGTAAGAATGAGTGGAACCTATAGTTAAACGAGGATTTGAAGTAAAACACCAATAGATCGTTTCATAGAATTTATGTTACAAGCTTATGTTAGTTGTGGGAGGGGTGCTTCACGTGAGGGCCACGGTCGTAAGGGTGTTTGTGAAGATGTCTCCGGTGCGGCGGGCGCACTGTGGTGGTCTTGTGCTTCTTCCTCGCGCCGCCCAGGATCACTCGGTCTTGGCCCATTAGGTCGCCTCCCCCGGCGTCGTCGTCGAAGTACCCCGTGTCCTCGTCCTCTAGATCGTCGTATTCTTTAGATTCGCTCTCTGGCTCCTTACTGTAATTTAATTGAAGACTTTAGACGCTATAGGTCCTATGTATTTCCATACATACTAACAATTTCCACTGTTCCCAGTAGAAATTTCAATCTCAGTGGTACTGATATAATAAACAAAAGATTCGTTTAGTTGTTTTTAACTCAATCACGACATGAAAAGAACTGCTGAGACCATTCAGGTAAATGGATTGGACATTGTACATGGAGGTATTTCTTATTCCAAAAAACGCGTGCTAATACGCCTTCGCAGTATGTAAAACATTAGTTTGTACAATGAATTTATATCTTTATAATATTTTTGCTATCGGAAACAGGCAACCACATCTTTATGAGGCTGGCCATTTGATTTATCAAAGTTAGAGTAATAGAATGAGAAGCTCACTCATATCCTTCCAGTTTCTGCAGGAGTTTATTAGCCTCGACCGTGATGTCTGATTCTGGTAGTAGCTCCTCAGATTCGCCTTTAAGTTGTGCTTCTAATCGAAGGAGGGCAGCGTCTGCTCGATCAGTCAGTGATACGAATTTCTCAGTTAATTGTCGCAGCTCATTTTCTTTTAAAATCGTGTGGGACGTATTGCGGAATGCTGCCTCCAGGCGTCGACAACTTGTATCAGTCTGAAATTAGAAACGCCTTTTAACAGTTGTCATTTTATAGCAATTGGAAACATAGTACTAGTATCCGACAGGTGACCGCGATATGAAACGGTTGCCCATATCGAAATGGCGAACGCCGAGTGCCCGCTCGAGGAACGCGTATGCCGAATGTGAGCAAGGCCTAATACAGAGAAATTTTACGAGGTAGTTTAGGTATGGATTGACAGATGAGTGAAGATTGTTGTTGAGAGAGTTGTTGTTTAATGCCTGTCCATGAGTAGTTAGATATGCCAATATTCTTACTTGGGTATTGAGCACGTTTACTATTTTGGTATCGTGCACGTTGATGCTGTCTTGAATTTTGTGCAGCTCGTGGAATGTTGATGACTTCCTGTAAATACAAGAATTGTAATGCAAATAAGTAAGAAACAAAATTTCAGATTAATCACGTCTTTTTCAACGTTTTTTTCAAACATGAAAATGTCTGCTTTTGGGTGGGTTACTACGTTCATATAGTCGATGGGAACGACTGCCCACAAGGTAGCCTTTTCGTAAATATCACTGACGCCAGGCAATCGAAGTGCAAAAGCATAAAGAAAAGAATAATAGCTGCACACATTATACGAATATAGACTGAAAATATTGGCTTATAGTGTTTATTTTGTAAAGCAAACGTACATTTGGATGAGCGAATCGATGAGTCTGTCCAGGACATCAGCCACTGGCTTGGGGTCGTCTTGCTGTACCTGCTGGCATGAATCAACAAAATCTCTCTGTGCATTCAACACCTCCTGTATCTGAAATCAATTGAAAGGATATTAAATTATTTACAAATATTTATCTAATTTTACAAAAGAATCTTAAATTTTGCGTTTATTTTATAAGAATGCTTCTTTAATAGAGATTCTGTTTGAGAGATTGTCTGCTGAATTTCAGTGTAACATAGAACGATTTACCCATGTAACCATGTCATCTAATTGAATTCTTATAATTCGTAGAATAAACATACCTTAAGATCGATTTTCTCTGCATTGTCGTTCAATTGCTTAGTAAACGAAGTCTCTAAGTCGACGGTGTTGATCCTGGCTTCTCTCTGTCGTCTGGCTAATGCCCTCAGTCCGTCTGCGAGCTCGCGTCTCGTAACATTGACTAGGGATAGCCCATCTCTCATCAGAGCTTCCAGCACTATGCTGCGGTGCCATGTGTCTGTGTATGCACCATTTACCTAAAAATACAGAAAACTATACAATAAGTCATCATCATCATCAGCCTTTAACAGTCCACTGCTGGACTAGGCCTCTCCTTTGAAAGGAGGAATTGGCCTACTATACCACGCTGGCCAAACGGGTTGGTATAGGGTTTGTATCAAGTTTTCCTTCTCTTACAGTGCTGTTCTCTGCTTAATATGCTCCCTCTGTCGGCTCTTACGACACCCATGGGATGATATGGGGTGGTGACATTCCGTATTCTTAATCCGTCACCACACAATAAGTAGCAGCAGTAAAATGTAGCATAGTCGTCAACTATAAGAAAACTGACAATCTATAAAGAAAAACTGTTTGATAAATAATTAGCCAATAGCCTCGGCCGCTAAATCATTCGAGAGGACTACTTCTCGATTAATTTGGCCATTGCTATTGCAAGTTGCTGGCAGAAAAACATATTTGCACCCAAAGGCGTCACAAATTTTACTGCTATTAGATATGCTAGCTCAACCAAAACCGGAACGATGGGACCACAACATAGGCCTATTTAATCGCGACCTTCTATACTTTAGAAGAGCTCAAAGGATAGTTATCTAATATGGTGGCGGTGGAAGTGTAGGATCGAAATATTTTATAATTTAATCTTTATTATTTTAAATTATAAGGTGGCACAATAAACTTTCTCTAGCCGCTCTTTCTCATCGCGCTGTATTAGACATTGTAATTAGCAAAAGCTAAGTTCCACGATCTAAACACCGTAAACTTTCTCTAAACCAATATTATTATAAAATTAATGTCATAGTGTCAATGTGACTGACATGACAGGCCGTAAAACTTTATGGCTAAGACGAGTCGTTTTCGTTGCACCACACACTATGCAGCACTAACTGCGTAACATGTATGTATTTTCTATGAATATCTTCAATATTTCTGATTCTATTATCTCATTTGTCAATTATGTAATTTGTTTCCTGATAACCGTAAAAATTTCTTTAAACCTGTCTTGCATCCATACATATAAAGGTACCTTTTGTTTATTGCACGTTTTATAAACTGTCTGCGAAAATGCTTGAGGGTCGCGATTGTCTCTTTCCACAAGCTGTAAAATCTACGCTATTACCGCAGTGTGAATCGCCTATATCACCGTCATGTATCAGGGCTCAGGGCTCAGTGGCGGATGCAGGATTAGGTATGATTTTAAGAGGTCTTGACTCAACTGATTTATGATTTAGAGAGGACAGTCTTCCGTGTGGTGACGGATTGTCACCACCCCATATCTTCCCATGGGTGTCGTAAGAGCCGGCAGAGGGAGCATATTATGCATAGAACAGCACTGTAAGAGAAGGAAAACTTGATACAAACCCTATACCAACCCGTTTGGCCAGCGTGGTATAGTAGGCCAATTCCTCCTTTCAAAGGAGAGGCCTAGTCCAGCAGTGGACTGTTATTGGCTGATGATGTCTTGAGTCAATGAAAATGGGTCATAAAGATACATTCATACACTTTGATAGACTTAAACTCTCCAGCTTTACCCCTGACACTACTACAAAACCGAATGATAAGTATGAATCGTGATTTTAATATATGTACATAGGTGCATGATGTCATATACATCAACCAATATAGTCAATATTATATTTAAAGGATAATTTAGTTTTATAGTTAAATTACATATAGGTTATGTAAATTTATACGCTGTAATTTATAACGAGATTGCGTCGTAGCGGTTGAGGTTTCCGGTTAAGAAATTCTTGGTAGCATGTGAATCTGAAATGTGCCTAATCGATACTAGTGGATAGGCTCTTATCCTATTACTTTGAAATTGAATATAAACTGCGGCAGTGATTTATCTTTCCGCTATAGAATTATGTACATGCACTCAAGTAATAAATATTGTAGTAAGGTAAGTCTTCAGTCGCCACAAAAACGTATTTTATCTGTGAGCTTTATTAAATTGATACAAAACATTGGAACGTACAAGTAATTACTGCATCCATGTTTATATTATTGTTAGCAACAGTCACAAGCTTCTGGTAAGTCTCGTAATCATTATAAATCAAAGAGCGACAGATTTGAACCCGTGACCTTAGCAGCACTCAAGCAGTTGTGATATTGTCGTGACCCTACTTGCTGCCTGGCTTTGTGTTATTGTCGTTTAGTGCAACGAGATTTAGGAGTCGAGCTTTGTTGTAAGGAGCATGACTGTTCATAAAAATGTCAACATTAACAAGCTGTAAAGTTATTACTGATTCGTTTATTAGACTGCCTCGTTGGTATCGCGGCATAAATGTTCGCGTGGGATTGGGAGGTCTCGAGTTCGATTCCCGGGTCGGGCAAAGTGTTATTGGGTTTTTCCGTTAGGAAATTCTCAATAGCAGCACGGAGTCTGGTAATGTGCCCGGTACGGCAATAGGCTCGCCCCCTATTACGTGGGACCTAAAAATTCATGGCGAAATGTGGGTGTAACATTACACCTCTGCCTACCCCTTCGGGGATACATGCGTGAGTCTATAAATAAATAAATAAATCGTTTATCCAGTGGATTATGTATCTTTCCTAATACAGTGAGCCTCCTGGTTTGATAGCTATTTATATACATGATGAAGACATTCGATTATTAAATCTTTAATACGGATATCCTGAACCATCATCGTCATATCGTCCAAGCGTTGTAGCGTTTGAATCTAAGACTTTTATCTTTGGGCGGTCTCCGAAGGGGCTCGCTTTCTAGTATAACCAGTCTCTTATAGTCTCACGCCTGTATCCCCGAAGGTGTAGACAGAGGTGTAAATATTACAACCTCATTTCGCCATGCCTTTTTAGGTCCCACGTAATAGGGGGCGAGCCTATTGCCCTTACCGGGCATATCACCAGACTCCGGGCTGCTACTGAGTATTCGGAAAAACCCAGTAACACTTTTGTCCGACCCGGGAATCGAATCCGGGACCTCCGATCAGCAGTCGAATACCTATCCACTGGACCACGGAGACAGTCTAGTATAACCAGATATAACAATACCTATTCGATTTTCCTCAAAGCAATTGTCGTCTGACCGTCGCTTCCCAAATAAATAGCTTAAGTATATGCCACGGCTTATACCAGCGAATCGAATCTCGAATACGAACTTTCCAAATTACTTACTATCTATTTCTGTTTAATCCTTTAGATATACAAGCGTAAAATTGTTACCTTTTCTAGCAGACGTTTGTGTGTGACGATGTGACCGGTCAAGTTACGAGTCAGTTCTGCTATTTTCATTTGACTGTGTTCAAGCTTATCACCGCTATCTTTGATGGATGTCTGAAAAGAAAAAATAATCATTAATCATATGAAAAACGGGTATATGGCTATACTGAAAATAACAGTTTGGTAAATTTCTCTAAAACTTGTCCAGGAATAAATTATTTATTTAACAAGCTCGCGCAAAAGCTTTAGGTTTAATATGCAACTGAAATGCTTTTTCACTCCAGTTTATTACCTATTTGCTAACCAAAGTAATGTTCTGTTAAAACGCGTGCTAAGCTTTTCACTGATTTCTGTGCGCGAGAACAAATAAATCGAAAGCAACACTGCGTTCACATGGTGCAGCTCTGAAATACTTAAAATATTGTTCCATAATTGTCCAAAAACGTGCGTACCGTACTAAAGTCTGAATGATTTAAGCCATTCTCAATTGAAACAACTGTCCCAGTGCGGTATCTATTACGATGTACAGTTGTGGAAAATCCAAGCTATGTTTTATGGTTTTTTATTTGTTTCTTTTGGCCCAGAATGTGAGTGAACACAACCGATTCAATTTCTACTTTTCTGGAGCAGCGCATTGTCAAGTGTTACATCTATACTATGGTCTGTATTTAAACGACCTGTTTAAGTATTTCCGCGAAAAAAATATTCAGGAGGAGCTATCTATAATGTGTAGGTAGTACAAAGATGTCGTCAAATTTAACGGTCGTAACGTATACCATAGAATAATAAATAGCACGCGGTTACTCCATAAATTTATATGCCCATCGACTAAACCCTTTTTAAGCGTGCCAGGTACATGTCTAGTGTATTTTTGTCATGTCCAGATAAATTGGGACTTTTCTTTAACTTTCTCGGCACTATTAATGTGGCACACGAAAGTTTCTATGTAGTTTGATCCACATTTGCTATTCAATAAAAAATGAATGCATTCTATCGATTTCTGTTGCTTCAATTCGATTGGTCGTTAGATAGCTTTACAATCGATTCAAAAGACATTAAATGAAATTGCCACTAATTATGTCCTATTTGTTTTTCCATTATCGTAAAGTTGCAAGTCGACATTTTAAATTAACGAATGTTTATTTTACTTGAGACTTGAAATTACATAATATCATACAAGCTTTAAACATGACCGCACCTTTGTGTCAGGTATCTACTTATGTAGCGGGCATTCTGTAAAATCATGCAACCTCTGTAGGATGAAAATATGTTCATGCAAAACTGTGTCACGTTAGGCTTCGGTCACACGACATTATCCTGCACGTTTTCTTTGTATTCGGTTTTTTAACGTTCAATCACCCGGGTGTTCACACGGTAGATTTTCCTTCGTGTAAAAAACGAATAGCCACAGTCTTCACAGAGTTGCGATTGTGAAAAGACGTCAGTGTCATCCACGCTTGGTTGTTCTTTTATATTGGTACAATCGAAGGCGCAAACGGTTTCGCCGCCGACAGAGCAGAAGATTTTGGGTACATCCTATAAATGAAGAAACAGGGCGTACTAAACTATTTGAGAAGTTATACAATAAACTTAAAAAAGATGAAAATAAGTTTTTTAATTACTTTCGGATGTCTATTGAAAGTTTCTTCGCGCGACTTCTCCAAAAAAAGAATAACTACTAAACGCTTGTTTGGTTGCTATTCGATAAAAAACGTATGAACATCGTGCCGTGTGAACGAGGCAGAACTATACTATGTGCCACTGCAAGCCGAATACGTTAAAGTTCATTCGATTTGCTTGACAAGTCCGTTGAGTATTCGTTTAAACGTATAAATGGTGTACGATTTTTTGCAGTACAAGCGCCATGTGAATGGTTCTATAGAAAATGTATGTGCCACTATTTATACGTTAAGACGTATACTGCAAAAAAACGTGCAGTACAATGCCGTGTGAACGAAGCCTTAGGTGTTACACATAATTAAAGTAGTAAGCTACACAAACCTGCACATTAGTCTGCAGCATGTGTAACCTGTGCTCAAGCCTTTCTGCTGCTAATTGGGCTCTTTCTAATTTTAAAGTCAATGTATTTTCCACGCGATCTGAAAACAAATACATAAATATTAGCGGTATCCTATTCAGCAAGCGTCCGACGTGCATTCGTTAATTTATTCAAACTATCCAAGCCCTAAGCGGTTCCTTTTGCAGTTAATTGTACGTTGCTCTTGTTTGACCAATTGTGGGCTATGCGCGGCACTAGATATTGCGAAAGTTGACCCATCGTTTGGTTTGTAAAATAGGATATGACACAATAAGTTCACCGTGTGTGGCTCGTGACTCAGTGATAGTGCGTCCCGGAAGAAAAACACACACGTATTGTGCTATGATAAACGGTGTCCTAGTTATGACTACAATCAAAATACACTGTTTTGATTCCGAATTCTTTGATGAAGTGGAGTTAAGATTAGATTTACCAGACACTTATGGGGCCGAAAATATCCCTCGTTAACTCTGGTTTGAATAACACAAGGATTGTAGAGTGTTATGAGAGTAATCACTGTAAGCATGTAAGCGGTGCTGTGTCGTCTAGTGCGCCTGCTGATGACACCCCCCTTCTAATGCGACTGTTAATCGAGTTAACTGATAACATTAGTGTTTAATGTCTGCGTTCAGCTTAGTATGCATTAAGGATAAGTTTTGTTCGGATAGTCTACTTAGTGTAATCACGTGTCTGGGAATCAGAACAAGTATGATAGTAGTACATAATTAATTACTAACTGCAATTAATATTTAAAATCAAACGTATACTATATTTCTACATAGTTGTACAATATTTTGTAGCAATTATAGACTACACATAAATATACACGCTCAAGTTTAGTATACATATAAAAACCGAATTGGTGCAAATAAATTAAATTTCTATAATTTTAACTGAAGCAGTCAGTCGGAAGTTTTGATTGGTTATATCCTACGGTAAAGTGAAATGGTGTTTTATGTCCCGATGCGACTGATCCAATTACGACTACTTAGCTAATCTAATACTTTCATCAGATATAGATATTTTTCTAACCCAGTTTGTCTTGAATGATGTCCAGGCGTCGCGCCTGCTTCGCTTGAGCGGCGCTTATTGTGTCTAAGACCCGCAGTCGTTCTTCAATGTTCGACAAAATAGTCGTTATATCCTGAAAAGAAAAAAAAAGCATTTAAATTCTAAAGGAAAACAATACCTACGTATAGGTTTTGCCTTAATTTTTTATAGGCTACTTCATCATAGTTTTAAAAAAGCAAATTCCGGTTTGTATGTTTTATACAAACCGTTAGTAGTAGTTGTCCGTGTGGTGACGGATTAAGAATACGGAATGTCACCACCCCATATCATCCCATGGGTGTCGTAAGAGCCGACAGAGGGAGCATATTATGCAGACAACAACACTGCAAGAGAAGGAAAACTTGATACAAACCCTATACCAACCCGTTTGGCCAGCGTGGTATAGTAGGCCAATTCCTCCTTTCAAAGGAGAGGCCTAGTCCAGCAGTGGACTGTTTAAGGCTGATGATGTTTTATATCGCATGAAGTCTTTATATCGGGCAAAATTACAAATTCTATTATTTCTTATCAAAAAGTGAATCTGCTAATTCCTGTTATAAGCATACTAGAGGACGCCATCAGCTACGACTGCATTTTTTTTTAATTTACCCGTTTTGGCCGATCCCGTGGTAATTTCGGAAAATCCCTTCTTAGTGCACCCCTACGGTCCCCAAGGAACATACATGCCAAATTTCAGCTTCCTGCGCCCAATAGTTTCGGCTGTAGCGTGTCTGTCAGTCAGTCAGTAACGCAAGGATTTTATATATTAAGATAAGAAGATAAGTGGACACTAGGTTTCAATAGCTTTGCTCACGGTACGTAAATTAGTGATTTAGTTTTTGTATTTACTAAACTATTAGGTATGCAAGCACCGAATTTTGTTTCGTAGAAATTGGTTCAACTGTTCAAAGTAATCAGCTTTAATTAGAACTTGAAGGGCTTTCAGTAAATATCATGCCCTACCTACAAACTTTAGGCACAAGTTTAATAGAGTTCAGCCATTGCGGCTAGACTGTGGTATTACGTATATTCATATATTATGTGTGCCATATAACTAAGGCGACTTGTAAAGCTTGTTGAACTTGCAACGTACCAAACCATCTGGTTACCATAGATATATCACTTGTTTATTGTGGATGCAGCAAAAAGCCGCTTCAACCAGTAGAACGTCTAGAAAAACTTTTTTGATATCGAATAGCGACTTCTTAACAGACTATGCAACCCCTACTCCTAGCCTAGTTCACACTAAAACTACGCTCAATTTAATGATAGATATTCTCTTGTAAAAACTGAACGTTTAATACGAGAATTTTCATTTTAAATCAAACGGTAGCTGAAATATAGTTTAAATAATATGTTTATTAAAAGTTAAAACAGCATTTATTGCGTATTTCTTATTCGGGAACTGAATATCCGGCAATTTCCAAAATGGAAAAAGTTGAATATTAATGTATGGATCCAAGTGTCGTCGATAACTCCATGCTGTTAAAAAACCTGTACCATTAATATAAGTTGCAGGTACTCGAGGTATGGGCAGAAATATGTCACCGGTACCCCACACAACAAGTTTATTATAATCGTTTATATTTTTTGTCTGCGTAGTTTGTCCAGTACCATCATCTTGCGCATAATTATGTTTACTGCAATATTGTAGGCTTGGGTGGGATTTCCGGATCGAGAATAGTCTTATTTCGTTTGTCTCATATCCTGTTTTTATTTCCTTATCTTTACGTAATATTCTCCTACATCGGCCAATTTGTTGACCAAGTCGGTTTTAAATTAAGTGTCTGCATAGTATGGATATAATTTAGTGATAGCGCCTTTCTAATTACTAACTTAATGTTGTAAAATTTTGGAAATGAAATATCTGGTAGATCGAATTAGCAGCTGTTAAAATATAAATAAACAAACTTATAGACGATTGAACCTTGTCCCTGTAAAGTAACCATTTAAAACTACAAGGCCAATATGTCCGTGGTATAGTTATTTATTATTAGGTACAAGCTATAGTTAAATGTTCCGATGTAGTTTTCTTTAACATTGGAATAACATTACTCGTGCGGAAATTATTCGTGTTGTATTTTACTGCAGCAAAACCTACATTATCATGCATCTATCACCTTACGCTATGATTATCGACTATCGATACCGATCGTCTTTACTGCAGTAGGGTAACCAAGGCCTCAATCTTCTAAGTAGCAGTTAACACTTTAGGAATGATATTTCTTAATCCAGAACAAGTTTAGAGCTTTAATCAGCGAGTACTACAAGCGAGTGATTTAGTTTCAGTTCGTTTATTGACGGTGATAATTTATCCAGTCTGCCCACACGCCGCGACGTACTTCAAATGTTTGAAACTCCGTGGTTTATTTGTCTAGTTTGTATGATATGTGGTTTGTGTTCTAATATTGTGTTGTGTAAATGTTTGTATGCGACAAGAGGGTGGTATTTACCTTGGGGGTCTGTGTGTAAGCTCGCAGGTTGTAGGGCTCGGCGGGCGAGCCGCGCGCCACGCTCAGGCACGCCAGAACCGCCGCTGCCGCTCTTAACATCGCCCCGCCTAGCGCCTGTACACAAAGATTCATTGTCACATAGCTATGTCCATGCCAACTGTGAGAAATAACATACATGTTTAGAATAAATCGGAAACGATGCATTTAATCTAAATAAAGATAACATTTTTCACATTGAACAATGGTACATGCAAAGTATCGAGATTGAAGGTATGTTGTTTTTGCCATCGATCATTTATGCTAGATCGCATCAGAGAATTTTGAGCTGTCCGATATTACTACATATGGATGTCGTGATGGACTGAGAGAATTTGTGCGGTTAGGTACAGTCGGGTTTTCCATTTGGAGAATGATTGTCAAGCTTCAGTTGTCATAAATGTTTATCTCGAATATGGTTAGTCATCGTCTTCAAAGCTAAGAGTTGAGCCCTCTGTGATAGATACCTACTGATTAAGATACGGTAGTGTTTGTTTCCAAAGTAAAAAAAAAAACAAACCACCATGTAGGTTATTTGATTAGGGTACCAGCTTACTACTATATAATCATCATCATCATCATGTCAGCTTACAGACGTCCACTGGCAAGAATCTCTTCACAGACCCATCTTGAGCCGCCCGCATCCACCCACCAATGTATAATCTGTACTCCAATATATTAATAACTAATAAGTAGTCTTTATTCATTAGATCCTGCAGTGCCCCAAAGAATAAGCATTTAAAGACTTAATTTCCTCAGTCCGTCTTTATTCAGTAACGATTTTTGTTGAAGCATTTCTTTTCACATAAATTTTAGAGACTGCAACTTTATAATATATTAACACTTTTGTTTACATAATTCATTAGATTAATCTGTGTTGTGAAACTTCTTACTTGTTATAAAGTTAGTATAACTGACGATAACAATATGATTATAATTCATAAAGTGTAGTTTAAAGTAGGGCCAACCTCTTAAAGCTTTCATTGATTATTGATTAATGATACGATAGTCGGTTAATCTGCGCCATAAAAGTGGTATAATGTCAATAACTATGGTTTTATGTAGGCGGGCTTTATTAATACGAAACTATGGCTTATAAAACTGCGGCAATATTACGTAATAAAGGTTCTACTACAGCGTCTAACAGAGATGTGAGGTCGAGTAGTGACTCGTTCACGTGTCCCATGAATAAAGTAAATCCTTAAAGGCTTTTAACGTCGACGTGTCATAAATTATCTGAAAAGGATTTGTAACTTTACCGATACTGCGAATATCTCTTTAGAATGAACAGCTGACGCAATGTACCGTTAGCGTTATAAACCTGAGGGAAGTCGATTCAACGGTTTCTATATTATTATGTTTGATATAAATGGTGAAGGTGTACCTAATTGATTTTCCACTACTCATTTGAAAATAATATCCTATATCGTTTATACTAATGCGAATGCGTGTCATTTAAATCAGTTGCCATTTAAGCCAGTCAAAAACAACTCCCTGAACACATGATGAGATTTTAAAGCATTACGAGGGCATTTACGTTACGTTTGAAATATTTGTTACATAGCTGTCCCCTGAGATTTTACTCGTCTTATTCTACGTATTTTTACGACACCGCCACCTACTGGGTCCAATTGCTATTTTGAATCATATGAGGTGTTATGGGTTTCATTGGAGTTCAGTGAATGATCTCATGCTCAGAAAAAATATACATAATGTATACATATAAAGATTCATTTGGGATAGAAAATACTGTTATTTAGGGTTTCTCATTGATATACATACCTATATTACTTTCCATTTATTTGTATGGAGGCAATATGTTAAGTAGGTATGTCTGATACGCCTGAGTATTAAATAAAAAGGGTGATTAGCAATTTAGCACATTATAAAATATGTAGTTGAAGAAAACAATGATCGTTTAATGTATGAATACCGACTGTTAAGGTAAATCGAAACAATGTTAAGGTACGCTCTTTACATCTTAGCATTACCTGGGAGTCCTGGGACCTCCAAAACTGGTCCTTCGAAAGTACGATACACGCAATCCCCAGAGTTTTGATTTCGTTTTACAATTATTGCGCTACGTAATCAACTTCAAGTACAAGATTCTCATAATTGTACACCTACATATTATGATAAGGCCGAGTTCTCGCGGCAGCCTCTTATGAAAATGTCCTGTAAATCTAAACAAACAGCTCGGAGCGTCTGGCGTGTTCGGGGTCATTGATATCAGCAAAGCGGTTCTTTATAAGCATGCGACTTCGCTAACTTCGTAGCGTATGTTTATTTACCTTATAAACCTCTTTGTTTCGCCTACTTGATAGCCAAACCTTATGTCCAAAGGCTTTCAGACTCCTCGTAGTCTGACTGTGTGTAAACATTATTTTCACAGACTAGTTAAGCCGCGTATGAACTTTCTCGGTGCTTATCACAAATAAGCAATAAAACTATATGTTCTTATCTAAACAAACCCAATAGCAGTTGGCTTGTTTGGTGTAAGAATCCACAACTAGCAACATCATCAAATATTTGGCAGAACAAACAAGACGCTAAGTCACTAATTCTTTATACAAACGAGGGAATTACGCTATAAACCACAATGCATGTTTCGTTTAAATTAACTGCTAACTTAAATTACTTGTTTATAAATTTCCTTCAACTTACGATTGCCTATTAATCCTGTAAATAAGTACATCTAAAAAGTTATAACTGTGTTAAATATTGCCTACGTTAAATCACAACATGGGTTTATTATACGCTAATCAAGTAAATTGTTAATCCCTTTGGCAATCATTATTGGTAAAAGGTATAGCAATTTTCCTAATCGATTTTTGCAAGCATAATATTCTACGTACAAATAAATGCAAGCGATATGCTTCCGACAGTTCCGACGTACATCGTGTGATCAGTGTTAAACACGCTTGTAGGAAGCTTGTTGTTTACAGATGTGCGATTGCTGATGCCATTGTACCAGCATTGACCCACGAAGACCTATAGAGCATGTCAGACGACGAGTCTTAGAGAAAGCTTGGCTTCCTTGAAGCTGTGTACATAATATTCATCAAATTGCTCATTCTGATTTTTACAGTTAAGCATAAGCTGCATGCTTAGTTTGTATCAGACACTTAAATATATAAATGCAAAATATCGGCAGATGATCAAAACAACAGTAAATTACCTAATTTGCTATAATTATTGAAGACTACCTGCAGTTAAAGTTTATCTAGTGCGTACAATGCAGGACATGTGCGCTAACTAAGCGTACTTATTTGGATGCACACAATAAGCACAGTAAGGACAGCGAGTGGAACAAGTGAATGAGTGTACTTAGGTACGTTGTTTACAAGAGATGGTAAGAATGAAGAAGATATTGAAAAAAGAGTTAATGCAGGTAATAGAGTGAATGGAGCTCTGAAGGCGTTTATTAACAGTCAAAACGTGTCCAAAAAGGCACGTTTGGCTGTGCATAGAGGGGTGTTAGTGCCTACCCTTATGTATGGTAGTGAAAGTTGGGTATGGCAGAAGAGACTTGAAAGTAGAATAAATGCTGTAGAAATGAGAGCACTGAGAAGTATGTGTGGTGTATCTTTGACCGACAGAGTAAAGAATAGTGTGATAAAAGAGCGGGGCGGGGTAAAAGAAAATGTAGTGACAAGCATCGAGAAAGGCATGTTAAGATGGTTTGGGCACATGGAAAGGATGGATGACGAAAGACTGACAAAGAAGATATATAAGGCAAATGTGAATGGGACAGGACGAAGGGGAAGAACTAGGCGGACGTTCTCTGATCAGATTGGAGACATCCTAAAAATAGGACAGGTCAGAAGTACCCTAAACAGAAGAGTATGCATGAGAAACTTGATGGAAGTTAATGAAGCAAGAGAGGTATGTCAGGATCGTTGCAAATGGCGTTCCGTAGTCTCTGCCTACCCCTCCGGGAAACAGGCGTGAATCTATGTATGTATGTACAATAAGCACCCTACACGTATTTCAAATTATAGACCTACATTTATAAGTACATGTTTTCTTTATTTCATAGGTAGATATATAACCGAAAATCCAGTTTGATAACTTAAATAAATGTTGTTAAATCCTAAAGTGCAAGTTTTTAATCTACTTTGTATTGGTAGCGTCATAATTTCTTGTGATGTAAAACGATGCGTGAAACAAACACTAGAGTGAATGAGTCAAGATGCATTAATCATTAGTGAGATAGCTTGAAACCGATACAGGTATAATGTGAGAGACGTGCCACCGTTGTCCACCGCCTGACGCGCATTGTTTATATGTCTGATCAACGACAGGTGTGCCTGCTTCGTCCTGTTTATGTGCATCTATTTATTTGCATTCCGGTATAGTTCGTGGACCTTGTCTGTCGGATTAACATTGTCTAGCTACGCCAACGCTCCGGGGTCAACCTTTCATCTACTCTGCCCTTGCATACGCTATGTGCTTACGTAATCATAATACCTCTACTGTATAGCATTAGTTTTATTTGAGCCGATTGTGTCTCCAAGACGACATCCATACAAGTCAGCGGATGTGAACCTGGATTAGATAATAATTTAACGTGTTCGCTCTTGCTCTATTTGTATAACGCATTAATTAATGTGAAGATCTATGTCAAATAGTGTTAGTCATGTTGTCGGCGCTTCGTATTCAAGCAGTCTCGCTTGTTTCGGTAAGCGTCCGCATTCGTCACGGACCGACGTATAAAATGAGATCTGTATCATTATTAATTGACGTTAGATCAGATGTCGAATCGAACTCGCGTAACGACCATCCTAGTTTTCTAGCGCATTGACTACTCATATAGACGTGATCAATGACAGCTACATCATGATGGAGTGAATGACGGCACACCAATTTCTTTTAATGAACCTTTATGAAAGGGCGTCCAGTATCATTAAAAGTCGATAAATAAAGCGCACGCATCCGCAGTGAACAGAACACAATACTCGTTGAACACGTCACGACATCTCAAAGAAACACTGGTGTTCGAGATCAATTGACGTAACCCACTCATTATATTTTTGTTCCTGTTACATACCTGAAGGCAATCAAAATTCAGAAAGAGAAAAGGAATGCACGTACAAGGAGTGCGTCGACCTCGCACCACTTGAAATCATACGACACGGGAGTGCGAAAACACAATAACAAAAGCAATCTAATGTTTAGTGGGCAAGTGAACACGCGTCGCTGAAATGTTGGTAGCGAAATTGCTTCCATAGGCGTATCATTAGTTTTTGATGATATTTCCTGAAATGCATTCTATGTGCAGTAAAGCGTATGCGTCGCGTATTCGCGCGTATGAGTGCGGCAGACGGATGTGTTACAGCAATTTACCGGCGCGGCTAGTTGTCAAAGTTCAGTGGAGCTGGAGCCGAGCCAACGCGGCTACGGCACGCACTTCCAGGTGCTACACGCTTTTATTGCTTTTATTGATGCACATTACGTTTTAATGAACTTTCATTAATATCCTTATGGCAACCTCTGCCTAAATTTGTTTAGTTAAATACGTAAGATTTTAGACGACGATGTTTACACTTTGTAGTCTTACACATTTCACGGAGAATTAATTTAGGAAACATATGAGATGGGCTTAATAGAGATAGATTTATTTTTACAAAGTCATTGGCCTTTTCGTCCTTGTTCTCGTCCTATTGTGGACGAGCTTGCTGGTGAGATCACGTTTATTTTGTTACAGCACTGTCTACCCCTTTTGTCTACACGCTTAAATCGCGCCGGTGTTCTGGAACGATTTATTTGAACAGATTGGTCGCGTCAGACGGGACAACGGTGAAAATTAATCTGATTCTTTTCTTGCCGAGTCATGATGCTTCCGTTCTCAAATTAAAATGTAGAGAAAAGAGGATGTCCTTTTACTTTTTATCTTGCGAGTTTGATACGTGCGCTGTTGTACGTCAAATAATGAAAGCGTGGACCACCCGACATCGCTGGCTGACTGTCAATTTTATTTTGATAGTTGGTCCATTGTAGCATGACTCTTATTAGACCCTCCGATTCGTGACGGTAACGCAGATGTAAGTAGGTTAACATGTTTTATTTTCCGTCAATATTCTACTTCGTTTTCTCATGTCAATAGCAAACACTAATAGGGATTGTTTCTTTATAGACACAGTACACCCGTTAAAATAAACTTTTGAGCGCGCCCCACAAATCTGGGTTATTGGTCTGGGAGGATACTAAATGCTCTATTTATAATTCATACTCAGATTACATCATATTGCTAAATGTTCATTTGACGCTGTCACTTCGTGCTCGTAAAGCTAATGACAATAATCAAGATAATATATTCAAAACGCTATATATGTATACTATTTTGAACAAATTTATCACCAGTGATTAAAGAAAAAAAATAAGGTCACAAGGCATGGTTCCTCCATTTTAAGTAGGAAATGGTTGTGCCGATTAAAACTGACATAAAGCAGTATCGATAAATCACATATGTCGTGTCACTCAATTGTATGTTATGTTGTACGAGCTTATGAATATTTTAATGCACAAGTTTATTTTTGAATTTTATTGTAATGTATTTACAATCAAAGATTTCTTATTTCTAGGCTTGGCTATTTAAGAATACGATTAAAATGTTTGACAAATTTATAAGCTTTAATGTTGTAAGGAAATGTAGTCATGACGATTCGTTAGCATTTTTAAGCGATAAATATTCATTGAAATGAATATCAAAACGATTTTGCTAGTGAAACTAACTGTGCTCGGTGGTTGTCGACGCACCGCGAACACAATGTTGGGCGCGGTGTCACCTCAAGCAAAGTTTACCTGTCTGCGACTACGCGGCCTTCGTGGAATGTCGTCGGGTAGCTCATTATAAATTTGCCTTATGTTGCAATTTCGTATGACTCACCATTTAAAATAAATAACCTCCGTGCTCAATCCATCAAAAGATAAAAAACGAAAAAAGCCTAAATGAGACCCGTCCTCTTTCAAAATATCCTTCGTCATTCACTTTTTAACAACATAATGAGCAGTTTGAGGATTTCAATTATTCTTGTCCCAATTATGTAGTTTCGATTAATTAACTAGATTATCAAATGATAGTGTTCCCATGTTACGGGGCTTTATTGCGTGAATAATTATGACAACTGCATTTTGATTTATTAAGTACACTATATCGTGCGTCATTCTTATGTGTATAATTGAAACCGAAATCAATGACAAACATTTACCAGTACCTAGAGACTAGACTCTTTGCTTAGGTCAAGTTAGCCCTGAGCACGACGTTTGCTCTCTTGTAATAACAAGCGCGAACTGTTAACGCACCTATAGATAGCTAGAAGTGCTCCTAGACCACGTTATCAGCTCGCGTTCGGTCGTTTCACTGTCCTCATTTCGCTACCGATAGTGGAACCATCTTAGAGTGAAGAGACTACACACAGTGTGTCATAGTGTCGCCATTTAGGAGTCGCCATAAATAAACAAAATACATTATTACGATGTGTTGAAACTTTTAGCTGGCTCGTCATTCGTTGCGGTTTGACACTGACAAGTGGCTTGAAGAAAGTTGGAAAGTATGAGTTGTAGGTGTTTGTTTGCGATGCACGTAAGAGCTTAGTCCTTAGAGCGTGCAGTGCCGTCTGCTTCTGCTAGTGTTGCATATTGTTGTTTGTAAGTGGGTTACTGCCGCGGCAGACTGCGCGGCGACCACTCGCGCAAACCGGCTGCCAATTAATCACTGGCACACTCCACGGTGCCCGACTAGGTACCTATTAGGAATTTGGACGCAATTATTCTTTAATTTAATGTGCGTTCTTATCTCTGTTTTTCTTTATATAGATTTGGGGAACTGACGGCGCCGCTGTTAGATAATTTCATAATTATTTAAATATTACCCGCTGGTAAATTGAAAAACGATGTTGTTGCGTGACCGCTACCGTTTACTTATTTTTTATGTGGCTGTAAACGATGTTATCATTGATGTCGAAATTGGTTTGTTCGATCATAATGAAAAGCGTCTTACATATGTAATGTATTCCAAAAGCTCCAATCTATCTCGAGCTCGTGAGTTCGGGCAATTACTTAATATAATTTATTACGTTATATCATGTGAGGTACCGTCCAAAATAACCACAGAAGTCGGGCTTCTCTAATATACTTGGGCGATTTCATGATTTCTACAAACTTTGATGTCAGATACATCAAAGGCAGTAGAGAGCTCTTCAACTTAACCGTTAGCATTTCTACATGGGCGAATTTATTATATTAATAAACATTCCTTTCTTTACCTAGTAAATACTCCTAATATGTAACAATATAGTTTAATAATACGTAGTTTGCATATGTTTTTGTGCACAATGTCAAATATTTGTTGTTCTTATTGCGAGCGCAAACACGGCACGAAGAGCAGTTTGTTTGAAGTGATGGGTAGTGGCGGGTGCATATTTTTATCTATTTATCGAACGGAATAATTGCGCTAAATGTCCCGGGAGAGCCGCTTACGATCGTGTTGTGCAACATCGGGACTGCATATTTAAGTCGCTGCCGCGGGGCCGGCAGCCGGAGCCCTCGGCGCGGCGAGTGGTGTCGCGGTCGTGCCGCTCCCTGCACTGATTCTAATCAAACGTATCTGTCCTAAACAATACCCATTGCTTAATAGTACTGAGACTTAAACCGGACCTATTGATCTCTTATCTTGATCAATCTTGTTAAACAAGTCTTCTTAATCGATAAGAATTCAATTCACTTTGCTTTATTCGACTCATCGAATCAGCTCCAACTCTGTATCTGAATACTAAATACCTGACATAATATTTGTAGTAATAGAGCCTTCACAGACAAAATGAAGTGACATTTTTAATAAAAACGTTGACCAAGCTTTGCAATTTTAAGTCGAATAGGTAATTTTCCTGTTTATTGAAATATATGTGATATCACGAGTTTTATTGCTAACGCACAAACGAATTGTGTGGAGAGGTTGAATCATGGTAGTGGTGTATCGAGCCTGTGTAAGCGACGCCTAGGGGGTCAACACACAGCCAGGTTCAATGTCTTTGTGCGGTAATGCTTTGTGGTGTGGACAACTTAACAATGCCACATAAACCTTTGAAAAGCGGAAAGATAATGTGCTCTATATTTAAGTGCTACGTATGACATAATCTCTTTGGAATGTTATGATATTTTTTGAGAATAGCTTATCATTAGGCATACCTGAATTTGTGCACCTATGAACCTACGTAGCGTGTGTGGCTATCGATATTCACACAATGAGCTGTTCCTATAACTCATTTTGTGGATCTGGGAACTTCTTCTTTCTCTTAGCGTTATCCCAGTTTCAATCTGGGGTCCGCTTACTAGTCTAACCGGATTTGGCGGAATATTAGCTTTTCCACAGAGCGACTGCCTGTCTGACCTCCGCAACCCAGTTTGTAGATCTGGGAACTCTACATCATAATAGCATAAAAAAAAATAGATTTATATACCCAACGCTGACGTCATAATTATATTATGCCAAGATAAGGGAGATTTGCTAGTCCAATAATAACTTCATGTTCATATCAATATCTAAATAATTAACGGAATAGTGACCGTTATTTTAGCGATTGGGGATTTCCCAGAAAAATATCAAATATCCGATACAAATACTTGAAGTGTTATATTATGCGTTACGTAGCGTATAGACGGCGCACGTTGACAAACCGGCTCGGTCGCGATATCATCTTAATAACTACATTAACATGGTGATGATTCGCTTTGAATACACAGCGGGAGGGTTTATCTCGCGGCGACATTTTGCGATCGACTTGCAGAATGTATGAGCTGGACCTCCCTCGCTCTATCGACAGTTTTCTCACTAAAGCTCTCCATCGACACTTTATACCCGACGCTTATTACATCAACAAGAAAAGTATGGATGCCATCTTATACCCACCGGTTCTGTTCAATGGTCGTAATAAAGCTATTTCACTAAAAATCTCATTTGATATCTCATTCATAGCAATATGGTTTTATATCAATCTTATGTAATATACGTGCAACACACTCAAGTAATGTCATATTATTTATATTTATAGGATGAATTGCGTTAACGTTTTTACTGATGGGCGTATTAATATCTCGTATGGGTGTTTGTGTTGTTGTTATAAAGTACAACACTTAGTTTTCGATTTTCTTACTTGTTTCAAAAGCAGAGTTACGAAATGTACTTTCTCTCTCGTCTCGCAACTGATACGCGCGGGAAGTGCGGATGGAGGTTAACAAAACAAAGTTTCCTCTTCACATAGATATAGACTGCAAAACTCTATAACATGTCATAATATATCTAACATACACACATAATATTTCAAGTTGCTCGTTGCCTCCACTTGAATAAGTATTACCAAACTGGTTAGTTTTGCAACAATGTTCTGTCGATTATATTATTAATATTTTATGTTTCTTCTAAGTAAAATAATAGTCTTACATCTTAATCAATTTTACAGCCGTTTATATGTATTGTAGGTAGGTAGGTAAATTGCAAGTAAAATTGGTGTGTTGTTTTGTGTTTTATTATCTGTGTGGCACTCGAGGCGTGCCGGGAGCCATATTTGTGTTGAACAAATACAAGGTGCTCGAGCCAGACGGGACCTTCTGTTGTCGTTACTCGTGTTTGCTTACGTTGATATGCATACCTCCCGATTTAATTGTGGACCCTTTCGCGTGCGTCTGCCGCATGCTTTAACAATGATGGCTGCCACCGTATTCACCAATAGCTTAGGATAGGTTATGTAATTCATAGTTAACATTAAAACTTTAAGTGTTACAGCACAGAATAATTAATAGTACTAACGTACAGAAGCTTCACTTTTCAAACCAATTTATTGAAATTGCGACTCTTGGTACTAAGCAATAAAGTTCAATTCAGCTCGCATAAGCACTCCGTGCCTAATGCGATATTAACCTAACAGTTCCCGTTCTTTTCTAACACATAACGCTGTCGCTGTCTGGCGCGGAGTGGCGCGCTAGGGTTGTCGACTTGGCGCTGCTACTATATTTATTATTTATTAATAGTCTATCTACCTACTTGACCACGTACCTAATAATAAATAATTATCCTATAAGTATCCTATCCCACTATTTGAGCTAGTAGAACAAAAGCACAAAAATTCTGGTCGTTTACATTTTTACTATACAAATTCTTAGTTATTTCCTAAACGCGTGGACCGATTTACATGGTTCAAACAGATAAAATGGTTTTTGAACTAGATCTTTAATTTGACACCATAATCGTTGAGATATCTCAACAAACAAAAAATCAAATTTTCATGTTGCTCTCGTAATATAAATAAAATCAAATTTTCAAGTCGCTTTCGACACACAGTTAATTAAGCAATACTTTGCATTAGACTTGTGATGATACATTTTTGTTGTTAAAGGCGTTTAAGTATATAATTTGAACAGTGTATGAACACGGCGCGTGAGAATACGGACCGGTCGCACTCGTTGCGTGACGTCTAATGTGAGCGGCGCGCGGCAACCTACTAAATCCAACCATCCCGACATGGTCGGCCGAGGTACTTGTAAGTTTGTACCTAAAATGCGAAGTGCGCCCGGCCTGGTTACAGTGAGTTACGCTTGAAGAAATAGTTATTACCTACAGGTCTAAGTTGCCGGTAATACCTATGATTTGCTTCGGAACATTGAAGTGAAAATTTCTGGGTGCGAAGCTAAATGTTCACGTAACACAGTAAAATACCGAATAATATGTACAATTAATTAAATTATCAGCCAATAGTAATTTCGTAGGTATGTATAAGGTACAGAGAAAGTCGGGTTAATTCATTTTTGCCTTTTTATTAAACGTTATCCATATTGTTATTTACAAGCGAAACTCAATTGAGTTCACGTCGCCGAACATGCGCAGGTAGTGAATGGGTTTTATTTATGACGCTTAATTATATTCCAGTACCGAGTATATTATATTTGCTTAAACTTAATATCAATTTGCTTTAAAAGCTTCTTGCCAAATCAGATATATTATATTAGTGAAAAGTAATCAATAAATAAGACTGCTGCTTATAAAGTATTTAGATACTACTCATTCCCTGTGGGAACTATTATTTAGGAATTCAAATCCTATGTCGTCCTTTGTGGCACACGTGTGCACCTGCGGCAATCGTTCTAATCTGTGTATTAATTTCAGTGACAAAGAGCTTTTGGTATGTTATTCGCCGTAAACTGATTTAGTGGTATTTTATATGCCATATTATTATACTCAAAGCAGTTAAAAGGTACTGTTGAACCGCTTTTCTAATGTACATTATATCTATAAGAAAAGCTCTTTACTAAAAGTTATCTCACATTTAGTTACTCGAGTACTGAAGTTATAGTTGTTGCCTAACTATGAATAAATATAATATATGTTATAAATATAGAATATGTTTTAACGGGCAGTATAAAAGCGAGAGCTCTTAAGTCCTTTCATCACTTTAAAAATAAGTAATGAACGACGCCATATTAACAGATAGCTGAAAGTACCGATTTCATCAAGTTACTTTGAAGATATTTTGACAGTGTCATGTTTCACTTAAAAAAGTAGCCACATTTGCAAACCTCAGCTCATATGATCGTAGTCATAATAATCAAATCCAAGTCGTAAACTCAATGATGTATCTTATGTAATGTATACTACAAACCTCAAACGGTATAAACGTATTAGAATGTTTTAGTAGCAACGATTATCTGTATGAGTAGTTCTAAATAAGTAAGCAGTGATGATGCAGTTGGAAATAGTTAACAGATGAGCGAGTTCAGCGCACATTCGCTATAGGAAGGGCTTACCTAACCGACGCTCAAGGCGAGCCCTTGATGATCTCTTAATTGCCTCTGCGCACTTACTGGTTTGAGTTCGACATAACAACGAATCAATATGAATAACAGCCGCAATAAACATTAAAACGAAACAACCGTTGCTCGACGAGATAAATTTTAATTACGATGACATTTATTAAATTATAATATTATGTTCTCATGTTGATATGCAGCTTAATTCAATATCTGATTGAAAACGACCAGTCCCCTTGTGTGACAGCCGTTGTAACCAGTCATCCGGTATAATTTCAGATACTGACACTATCCTTAGCGGCAGTAAGCGCATGCGCAAATTAACACTTCTAGGCTAACTACGAGGCAGTTTTAATGCCATGTGATTACGAATGTCACCGCGACCCCTTCTCAACGTTTACAGCTCCGTTCGCGTTATAAAGTTAAATACCACGTCTTCTACAATAAGAGTCCCTTTTTGATACCTCTATGTTAATGTTGAACAATTTGAAACAGACTGCAAATATCAAATATTTATCGTATTTACGGATGTTTCCGTTTTCAACCCATGTTTTCTACCCACGAGCTAAAATTAATAATAAACATTCCGTTTTCAACCCATTACAAAATTGTACAAAAAAGATGTTTTCGAATATTCCATTTTCAACCCGGTGACTAATTTAAGGTAGGATCAACAAAAAAAGTTTTGACGTTGATACAAATATTTATTAATGCACTACAGAAAGTGAGTAACTGAGCTTAAGATTATCTAGAATTAACAAATTTGACAAAATATAGATAACAATAGAAGTCAAAATCGTTTAAAACTTTCTATAAAATATGAACCTCTAAATCTTTAACAGAACATATCAATATGAAAAATATTCCATGTATGCTACGTGGAATATTTCCGCATATATTATATAATATTTATTATTGGTATACCACTAACGTGCCAAAAATTTTAAATTTAATATAGTATTTTAAAGTATAACGTATCAACAACGAAAAATCTTGTGATTTTGATATATGAAATGAGATATGAATCTGTATTCATAGAAACTAATAAATATAAATATAAAAAAGCCTATTTATTTCCTGTAGTTTACAATTTACAATGCTGTATTACAATTTAGCTTTAATTGACAAATATATTTAAATTTGCTTATTTTAGTGTTATTTTAGTTGTGAGTTATATATGTTTATATTATTTTAAATGTTAGCCATTGTACTTTATCCTAAATTCAATTGATTAGTATATTATTATCTATATCTTGTTAGTATATTATGTGTATATTATATAAGTATTGTACATTATAGGGATATTTGTTTGATTGTTTATGCCTGTTTGTATTTCTTTTTTGTTAGCCATTGTACTTTCTCTTAAATTTAATTGTTAGTAAGTAAGTATTATCTACATTCTATATTATATTATGACGTGTACAGTTTTTTTACTCTACAGGAACCCCTTGACGGGTAAAGGCCTCATCCAAGTCGCTCCACTTGTCTCTATCTTGTGCAACCTGCATCCAGAGCGGGCCAGCTGTTCTTTTGATTTCATCTTCCCAGCGTGATAATGGTCTACCCCTGATTCTTTTACCAAGCGGGCCCCTCCATCTAGTTAGTCTTGCGGTCCATCTCTGGTCTGTAAGTCTGGCAACATGGCCTGCCCATTTCCATTTGAGCTTTAGAGCGCAATACAAAGCGTTCTTTGTTTTAGTTGTGCTTCTTATGGTGGACTTCTTATGGTGGACTCCACCATTCATAGAAACTATTATAAACTAAATGTAAAAAAATGCCATAGGTAACTTGTAAAAAATCAAATTGTTTCAAACTTTCTATAAAATATGAAACACTAAATCTTTAACAGAACATAATTATCAATATGAAAATAATTGCGTGTATTCTACGTGGAACATGTTCTCAATATACAGTAGAATTTCGTTAAGTCGAACCTCGATAAGTCGAAAACCTCTACAACTCATAAAAATATTCTGTTCCCTTCCCTTCAAGCCCCAAAACCTCCATAACTCTAAGGTTGAACCCTCTATAATTCGAAATAACCAGTACGTCCCTATATGCCAGTTCGGTATATATTTTACCTCTATAACTCGAAAAAAATCATCGGACCTCTGTAACGCGAACATAGCACATCTTTGCTTTTAAAACCTTTATATCTCGATCATATGAAACTAATTACCTTCAGAGCTTGAAATAATTTTGTAACCGTCTATAATATATTCCGTCTATAATATAATATACGGTTTTAGATTACATAAAAACATTAGACAGTGTGATTACACACTGTCTAATGTTTTTATGATTCCAAAGCAAGAAGGCGCCTTTGCACATCGTTATGTTATGGCATTGTGCTTATTGGTTGTTTTCTTATAGAATTCTCTACCACCACAAACTAAAACTGGCTTGTTTCTCTTTGATAAAGTAAAATAAACATCTTCACCGACTGTATTAACATCTTTACTGGTACTTGGATTTTGCATTTTAAATGTTTTAATATTATCTACAAAACAGGTACCACTACTGTCTCGCACTTCTAGATAACTAAGATAAAAAACTAAAGGCATAGCAGATTAGCCGTATTCCTTACAAATTAGCTTTCTCTTTCACTCCCTACTGGGTCCAATGAAATAGAAAGAGATAGCAATATCATCCATTAAACTTGCTTTTTGATTTGCCAAACGAATGACGCCACAGGTACTCTTGCACTAAATTACAAATAACGATACTTATTAAAGAGCTTACGATATTTTTTCTGTCTGTACAAAATAATTATAAAATGTAGTGGGTTGAAAGCGGAATAAATTTTAGGTTAAAAACGGAAAAAAATATATTAATTCTATTGTGGGTAGAAAACGGAATAAGAATTGGGTTAAAAACGGAAAAAAATATTCGTGGGTTGAAAAGATGGGTTGAAAACGGAAACACCCGTATTTACGACCTGCCATTTGCATTTACATATTTTTACGTCAAGAAAAAGTCTGCAGACTTTGGAAAATACAAAAATTATATTAAATTATGTAGCCGTATTCACCGTTCAAAAGCAAGTTAATTGGGAAGATATGCAAATAAGCGTGTGCATGTGTGTCGGATCGATATGGAATACGATTTTTGTGGCCCCTGCGGTTTTCTTTTTGTTGTTTCCTTGACCGGTATGAAATCATCAGCTGCAGCAACGAGTGTGTGTTTGCTCTCGGTGTCCTTCTTTAGATCGCTCTTTCTGTATAGTAACAATACTTAACAGTTGTTATTATATTTGTATGTTGCCGTCAAAATATTGTAGCGATATGAAAATTCATGACATAAAATATTTCAAAGTCTTGTGACACATTAACTTGCTCACTATATTTGAGCAATAACACGTACCTACAACTTCATTCACTACTACATAAATTCGAATATAATGAGTTACAGGCTATATTCAAATTATTTTAGAATATAATATTGAGGCTCGAAATCATATTACGCTAGCAGAGTTTAACGTATTTGAAAAAATACTAGAGCATTTATCTACTTCATAATCCATAGTGAAATAATTGCTTCTTAACTAAGCGTGAATTATATGGACTTTATGCGTCAACTTTGACGTTGCGTGGTAAACCAAAATAATCTATTTTGTATTGCAAATTGTTAACATTGTTGTTAAACTAAGCTAAGTTAAATGCTTGTGCTAGGAATGTTCACGTCTTCAGCTTTGGGTGGGGATCGAACGCTCTCGATCGCAAGTCCAATGCCTTAATCATTTGACTAGCATCGCTTTCAAAGCTTAGCCCTTAGCCCAGCCTTTAATTCAATTAATTCATATAGTTACCCAATGATGTTGCCCTCTCAAAGTGTGTTTCAGAGGCGAGAGGCGACATCATGTCTTCTAGTAATTAACGTAGTTTACGACTGGACAATGATTATGATATCCTATCCCCAGTTAGTAATGTCTAGCCGTTAACACTTTGATTTATGCTACCGTACATGGCGGAGGTTCGTTCACATCGGCTCAGGACTATAATACTCACTTATAATCGATTCTATTCCCAAGAGGTCCTTTAAATGCTAATGTCACTTAACAAGCCTAACGATTTACGTGATCAGTCTTTACCGAGTAGAGGCGTGAAGTGAGCATGTTTAATGCACCCGGTTTTACATATAAAAAGATGCACTTTAACTGCTGCTATTAATGTAATATGCTTTATATGGACTTTACAAGCATTCTAACAACACATAAAGATTACCTTGTCTCGAAAAATTGCATGGAGCAGTAATGAAGTTTGACAAGTTCGGCTAGTTCGATCTTATTTCGATACAAAAGTGATTGAAGTTGGGAGGTCTGTCACAAGGATACTCAATCATGTTTCGATATACCTACATATTATTATGTAAAGTTTCGATATAGATATTGTTTTTAATGGGAGCATTGTTTCTTTAAGCTTAGAAATGAACTGAATACAAATGCTCGGGCTAGTTTCATTGCATTCGCCGCTCTTGAACTATTAACATGTTTCAGGTTGGTTTCAGACCAAGCAGTGCGCTGTTTATGCAGGCAAAACACATTTACAGAAAAACTGCTTTTAGTTTAATTTATAAATCGTGTTGATAACTGACATGTTCCACCATGTATGTAGGTCGTTGTTTTGAGTTGAAATTGAATAAAATGGACGAAATGTGATTGGACGATGGTCGCAAACGGCATAGCAGCGCGTAGCGGTCGTTGGAACCAGTCCCCGTGCCGATATTGTAGATAACACGCGTTGTGTTACCGTAGCGACCACATTTGGCAGGGCCTACTCTTTGGCAGGGCCTACTCTTTGGCAGGGCCTACTCTTTGAAAGCGAAAAGAAACAACTTTTGTCTACTTATTGATTAGTGGAGTATTGCTCCTGTTTGACATGAATGTCGATTTCTTTTTGGTGATATTGAGATAGTTGCCAATTTCCAATTTGGTTTCTTTGAGTTTTAAACACGCGAACGAGGAAAATTGTCTTATATGTTTAATGATTTGCCATTTTAAGAAAATACAAATTAAAATATCTGATAGTTAACTATCAATTATGATAATACTTGTAAACAAATAGAAGTTCCTATTCGCAATATAAAGGTTGATATTCTCTTTTATAATCAGTTGAATTTGTTTACGCACATAAATTAGCAGTTTCGAGATATCGACTAAATGCATCTATAATTTATTTTATCAAAATGCGATTCCGAACATTTATCTTACGTTCAACCTTTAAAGACATCGTTCTAAACTATTTTTTATTCAGAATAACTAAAAACAAGAAATTCCAAGGTTGAATCCACAATATGTAAAACACATGACTGGAATAATATTATGTGTGATTATACTTTTTTAAATTTGCTTAAATTTTCTTTTATTTATGAATATGTTTGAATTGTTAGTGTTGTGTGTTATACAAACATTAACCATTGTTCACTGTCAGTAATTTGAGAATCTATGTATGTTTATTGTTAACAAGGTATGTTTGATAAAAATTGATAAGAGTATAACAGTTATAATCAAAGTATAAATAAATTATACTTAACTAAAAGTTACTGTTCTAAAAGAAGCACTGATATGATAGATATTCGCACAACGGATATTGCGTGCGCAATCAAAACATGCGATAGTGTGATAAGAAGATAAAACGTTGCGCTACCGACCTAGGGTTGATCCAGAATGCGCAGCAGACAGGGCCTTGGCTTAGGTCCCTTTTGACGTCACTAGTGTCACTGTAAAACCACTGATAGTCATGTCACAAGATATAGAGTAAAGCGTTAGTGTTGTCACGTGTGATGCGCGCGGGTGTATCGCGGGTCCGGAGGACAGGTGCGCTCGCCGCAGCATCCGCAGCGGCTCTGCGGCGCTTGCCGGCCGCGCCTCGTGCGTACGCGCACCTCCCCGCCCGCCCTCACACTGAAGCTGAACACACAATACATTTTCATACCACCTTTTTCTTTTCCTTCAATTATCACTTAACCGATATTTCTATTGTAGGTACATGTAATGCAGATTGAATTGATGCTGTTTCTTAGATTTGTTTCCAATACGTTCGTTAATTTGACATGCAGAAATCATTCATTTCTCGTTTAGTATAATACTACGGGTAGATTTATTATCTAAATTATTAGGTTTATTATTAAACTAAAATTGGAAATAAATTACTGTCAATATAAATCATTATTTGACAACTTTACGTTACTCACACATTGGCATTTAGATACATTGCCTATAAACATACTTGAGCTTTCTCAGAAACAAGATGGAGTGATTAGCTACCATAAAATGAGATGCGCTGAATCTGGTCAGCAAACCGCGTGAGAAAGTGCGCCGCATTCCGCCCATAAATCGTAGCTCCGTCTAAATGAAATCTTTGATTACTCGGTAATTAATAGAAGAACTACGATGTCCCTTGCTCTAAGTAGGCAGTATCAGGCACTTGTACGTTTATAACGTCTATATTCAATATCAATCCTATGTTAAAGGCGTATAACCTCCATCAGGTTACCAGCGTCGTAAAATGCAATATGTACAGTAAAAACAATATAACATTACTGCTCGAACGTTGTGTTTTTTAAGAATTCAATTGATATTACACTTTTACTTTTTCTTGTAACAAGTGTGAGTAATTACCAAGCATGTTCTGTTTTTTTCTGCGGAAAATGTTTTAAAACTGACCATTTAATGAACGTATTCCAAAACATGAGGTTTTTAAGAAACTTTGTTTTGGATACATAGACTGTTTACATCAAATTGGTCAGCAATATGTTTAGGCTATTCATGTCATTTGCTAATATTATGGCATGCAAACATGAGGTATATACCATCTCCTTCGCCTTAGCTTTGCGATGCTATAAACACACCTCTATGTTGCGTCACGCGGTTAACTTGACGAAGAATCCGAATCTTCATCTATCATCATAATCAATATTGGTTCTATTGCCACGTTTAGTTACATAAATTTACTTTCCCCTCTTCAGTTGTTGAATCGATTAATATTTGCCATCACCACAGGCCTGCTACTTCAATTGCAACCAGTCTTTGTTTAATCTCTCATGAGACGATACAACAACAATTATAGTCACTGGCAATTATTTTAAAATCATGCATACTTTTAATCATCTTGACAATGCCTTTTTGGGCGTTTTGTGGCGTCCTGAGCATGCAAAATAATGCCTTAATGGAATTTATATTTATCACTTAAAAATACAATAAAAACAATATTTTTAATATGACTATTTAATGACTAGCAATAAATATAAAACCTGCATCGAAATATATTTTATGTAGGTACGTAAATAGACCTTAAATATTGGGTTGTAAACAATCGCAAGTGCATATTTTTGTAAATTAGTTTTGTCTTGAAAAGGAGCTACACTTAATTATCACATATTTTGTCTGATGATGAGATACCTACATATAACTAGCCCAGCTAGGAGGATGATGATTTGTCTGCTATGGCACAGAACTCTATATTGCGTAGAGATGGTATGCTCTAAAAGAATATTTTTTATGTAACCAATACTTACAACAGTACGCAGCAGCTTACGCAGTAGAACCAAAGTCGCCGACATAGCTCTCCGGATAGCCAAGCTGAAGTGGCAGTGGACAGGGCACATAGCTCGAAGAACCGATGGCCGTTGGGGCAGAAAGGTTCTGGAGTGGCGGCCACGTACCGGACGACGCAGCAGAGGTAGGCCCCCCGCAAGGTGGACCGACGACCTCGTCAAGATCGCGGGAGGCCGTTGGATGCGGGCGGCTCAAGACCGGTCTGTGTGGAGAACCTTGGGGGAGGCCTATGTCCACCAGTGGACGTCGTTTGGCTGATATGATGAATACTTACAATTATGGTAAAATATGGAAGATGTCACAATCCAAAAGCTTATTGGGCGTTTTGTCAAATGAGTATTCATGGTCAAAATTAGTACAGTTATTAAATTACCTTTTTTGGTATTCAATTTAAATTTGAGAAGGTCAGACATAAGTTACCAAAACTATGAAAAGCTTTTGCTGCCTAAGATTGTAGTAATGTTTAGAAATAATTGCATAATCAGTTTGCATAGTATTGGCAAACAGCTGTTTACCAAACCAACGTTTGGGCAAAAGCTTATTTCTTGTTAACTCTATCGTAAAAATAAAATAGTTTAACGACGTAAAATTACGTGATTAGAATCATACGTGTCTGCCATAATAATTTGCACTAATTAATTCATAATAATTATCGTAATTATGTTAATTAAATACTTATGTGTGTGCAATAATTAGTATCATTTTGCAATAATTTTTATCATTTGATTCAGCCATTTATTTCAGAAATTGAATGCAGTCATTTAAGACATAATTGGTTTATTAAATTATATCAATCCCTACATAATTTAACGACTGTCTGCGATTCTTCAAAAGTACCAAATTTTCTTATTTGTCTTTAGACCTTTATCTGACCAGAATGTTATTTTCTCAATGACAATTATATCCCCATTTCATGCGACTTAAAATGAATAATGTTTGAGTTCTTAATAGAATAATTATAGGTGTATGGGCAGTAGACAGCATAAATGTAGTCGTTTCACGAATATTTATGGTCAATCCAAGTGAGGGTCGAAGTAAACATATTCGTTAACAAGCTCACGCACACACATGCAATATTCGAATTGCTACGATATACGCAGCAGAGCGCGAAAAGTGCGCTCAAACAAATTATTCATACCCAATGGCCCTAAAGTACAGTGTCCTGTTTAAACGTTTCATGCGCTTTGCGTACACGTTCATCAATCGTCTTTTGTGCGCCCTGCTCTAGCCCATTAACTATAATGACACGCATTTGTAAAAATATTCACACTATCCTTTTGCTTCAACATTACCGATTTGCTGGGCATTCTAACCACTAGTTCTCGACGCAGGTTTAGGGCAAAATGCTTTAAGCCTAAATAATTTCGCAAAGTAGGCCAGTCACGTGTCTTTACCAAACTATAATCTCACATCTGTGACTATAAAGTATTTTTAGATTTTGCAATTTCTGTGAAAATCAATACTGTGGAAAATGATTGTAACTTAGTAGTTGTGAATTAAAAATATCTGGTTACGTAGCACGGCTTTTGTAATTAGCACAACGCTTAGGAATACGACTAAATGCCACAATTTTCCGTTTCAAGTTCAAATATATATTATCTAGGCAAAGTGCGCAAAATCTCGTCAGAACTATCTAATCTGCGTTGTAAGTGCTTGTAACTCCGACGTTTTTATTACCTAATCCATTTCTCAAACATCGTAATGTCAAATGCCTTCAGTGGTAAATAAAATAGTTATTTCTTTCAATCCCGAATAGCTTGAGCATTGGTTACATTTCAGATTATCTGGTCCTAAGCTAGCGGTATAATCCAACAATATTCAGTATCGGAATTAGCATACTCATGAATACCAATAGCCTCGCAAAGCATCCTCGTAGGAAGCGGTCTTTTATAAAGACTTTGTGCCTTTAACTTGATTTTCCCTAGGGTGTATTCAAGCCTTATTTATTTGTCCGTACATTTTTTACAGTTATGTAATTTTATAGTTATATTATTAGAATACCTATTCGCGAAGACGTTTTATTTACGTCGACACACACTTAGCTCGCTCCACTATGACACTTATCGCGCCAGAAATCTCGACGCTTGTTTGCTTTAATGAAAAGCTGATAAGCAGTTTGCCATTCTTATATCATTTACACTGGGCTTTAAATAACGCCTCGATGGCGACATATAATTGCAAACACATAAAAAATACTACGCAAGTAAACGCCTTATAAAGTGATTAGATCGGTATGTGTCGGCGACTAGATGGTTTTTATTATATGTATGATAATAAGCGGCGCCGGTGTATAGGTATCGGGTGGCGCGATTGTGTTCATACAGTAATTAAGCATTAACAATTTTCGATTACCGCAGAGCGTGTCCAGTGAGCTGTAGCCGCAGCCGCCTCGTGACAGGTTATGTGGGTTTTGAGTCGTCTGCTGTCGGCTGGCGGGAGGCATGCCGCACGGGTGGTCAAACTGTCCTTTACAGCGATTGTAGACATTATTGCCTTTATTCATTGCTCATAATCCTTTTGAAATTTAACAGACATTTAGCATGCGAGTCAATGCTTTAATATCGTAGTTACGCATGCATGAAACGAATTATAAAGAAAAATAGCTTAAATTTTACGACTCCGAGCTTTGAATGATTGCATCGCCATGAACAAGTACATTTGCTTGTAACGTGACTCATAATGTATACGCACCTTATTATTAGTTAGTACTTGTTTCTTGTTTGAACATATTAGGTACTCAGAGCAATTCTACTTTTATGTGGTTGATATAGGCGTACTTACCTATATCTTAATTAACGACATAAGTAAAAACAAGGCCGGTTTCAAAAATTGATCTATCCCTAGATTTAACTACTAGAGATAGGTACATACATATATAACATATTTTGTATGGAGCTTATGTCAGTGTCTCTAGTAGCTATTGATGGATCAATCAAATATTGGAATAGTCAATAGACAATACGCTAGAAAATAATTAAATCAAGTGCGAGTCGAACTTACTCATGAAGGAATCCACTGTAGAGGGATCCACTCATCATACCCATTATGATGATAACTAACCTAACCTATGATGGCGAAATGTGGATGTAACATTACACCTCTGCCTACCTCTTCGGGGATACAGGCGTGAGTCTATAAAAAAAAAAACTAACCTAACCTAACCAAATATCTCTATCACGTTTTCGCCAGCAAAAATAATTTTGTTTTCCACAGGTATGAACGACAACATCACGTTTAATCAAATTTTCTTTTATTTTATTTTTTTCTAGATTTGTCATTCTTGTTTTAGAAGTTATGCCCATTTTACCACTTTGGAAGAGTCATGTATCCGCAGGCTGGAGGAATTTTTTTTTTGTAAGCCATGTCCATGTATGGAGATCTCCCCTTAATTTTTTTTTGTATAAAAATCGTGAATTTGTTAACAAAATAAATCTTTCTACCAATTTTCAAATTTGTAGTCTCAATATTTTCGGAATTAAGTGCCTGTGACATACGGACGGACAGTCAGACATACATGGCGAATCTACATATAGGAGATCCGTTTATGCGTTTTGTACTGAACCCTAAAAACCAGAGCTTGTTATAACAATTCATTAAAGGTCAATCCTAGCTTACGATGTGATTATCTTCAGAAACAAAATCATTTGAGAGATAGAATAACAATTAATTATAAAGGCTATTTTTGTTAATTGACGAAAATATTTAGTCATTTAAATTAACTATATACCTGATACCTCTTCGTATAATCGTATCTACAATTTTACAAAAACAATAGTACCTATTGGGTTGAACGCATTTTAAGGAAGCCCATCATTCAGTTCACACCCAAGCATTAAAAAATATAGAGTTGGTTGTCCCTCCAACTAGTGCGAGGATTCTCTGACCAGGTGAACGTGTGATTTTAATCGGTTCGGCAGTTCGGCTATTTGTAAACTTGTAATAGGAATCGTTGCCAGTACTTAAATTTTCCCTTCCGGAAATGTATGATAAAATACTTTTGATGCAATCGTTAACGTAAATCAAATATTCCATTTGGTTTACGAAACGGACAAGTAATAAAATTGCTAGTAAGTGCTATGAGTAGGTACATCAGTGTGCCACTTGCTCCTGATTGCTAAAATGGATTGACAATTCAACGGACACCAATTCTGTTTCATAGATTTACAAGTCACGCTCTCCGAGGTGGAGTCGAGCTCGCGCTGTAAACCTCGCTGTCCTGACCACTAACGTTTACAAGCGTGAATTATTGCCTGATCTCCTTTTTTGTACAAAGCGCTACATAAATCTTTTTGCAACTAACTTGTAATCGGGTCACATTAAAAATTAAATAAGGTTCTCGTATGAAAAGCGTCTCGTTAACAGTGAGTACATAAGTAGATACTACCAAAATGAGAATATACCAGCAAGTGATTGAGTGCAAATAGATGGCAACAAATTGAAAGCTCCATAGATAGTCAGCCATTTATTTCAATCAGTGTTGATTTATTGATTGTATCTCGACGTTGAATGTGATTTTACAAGATTATTCGTGTCCACAAGTTAGTTATGCTAATTTCCGAGGGTTATAATGTGGCCTACTGTAGCCTCGGAATTTAATTAAAATCGACAGCGCATATCAGGCTAATCGTTTTATTAAATATACGTTTTACGCACGGTCATCCAATTATAAATAACAAGCTTTTACTTCTGTTTCCGATCTGCAAAAGGTAATTGCAGAGACGTAAAAGTTTATATAGCTGTTTCTCTATTTGATACATTTGATAATTGCTTTGTAAATTAACATCAAACCTTTATAACTCCATTTTCAAATCGGAAATGAATGTGTGTAACTTAATTAAAATAACTTTCAACATCAAAATCGTACGATAGTGATGTACAAGATATCTCACCATTTTAGTCGGATATAAAAGCTCTCTTTATACAAGGTGTAACAAGACCCTTAACGAAAACTGAAATCCCATGTTGTACCAATCAGTACAAACATTTTTTACTTGGGCACCATACCTGGGAAATTACTGGTTCAGGAGATATTGAGGCTCAAAGTTAGTATGGAATTTTTCTAATTAAATACAAAATTGATGCATTTACCCCGCCAATATGTTCTTTAGATGCCCTATAACCCCGTGGATAAGTAGTTATTTCGAGCATTGCACGCGCGCGCTTTTAATTGCGGTTTAAAAAATGTGAAAACTCAAAAAAAAATCGTTTCCCAGGTATTATTTTTGGTTAGTATGACTTGGCATGATGTCCACAACGAGTAGACTTCGGCTTTGTGATGGGTCTTGTGACATCCTGTATATTGAAGGAGCATATATTGCCTATGTATTCTTACATCGTTAAAGGTGCAATGTCGATACAGTATGTTTTTAGTTATCTCATAAAATGTAAGGAGAATTTCCTGATTGATATTGCACTTTGGTATATTGGTTCACAATGTAGTTACATTGTTTCACATGTCTCTCACAAGCGTTATCCTTTACCGTGTACTAGGAAGCGGCTGATACATAATGGGGTGTTGATGTTCACCGCTGGATGTTCAAAGAAACGATCGTCCCACACTTCGAATATGGCTTTAACACTCTCAATCAACTGCCATTCGTAATCTATTCATTCTCTTTCAGTTTTATGAAGCACAATCATTGATGGTTCGATTTTAACCTTTCAGAAAATTTTAGTACCTACCGCTCGTGTCTTGGTTTTATTCATTAGAACACTTGCGTCTTTTTATTGAATAGAGTACTTTTAGAAATATGTTAATTAGTTGCAGTTTATTTTTTGCAATAGAAAAATAAACAACGAATTGTTTGCTTACATTGAAGCGTTGACATCGCGCATGAATTAAGGTGGCCAAGGTCCAACATAACATAAAAGATCAGTAAGGTACTGGCGGAGAGGTGGAGAGGCGGCGAGGGCGACGTCTGCAGAAATGGGCACTCCGTCACGCTTGTACACGATTTACCTTTAATATGATAATGCGACAGGACTGTCTCTTGCGTTCGTGGGAATTGCTCGCCGCGGGCCGCAGAATAAACTATATCCAACGTTTAATTAGGTTCGAATGCCTACTTACGTACACACGTGCAGCATTGACGAGTTCTAGTAACTCGCCGTAATAATTCTCGATCGAGTAATAACTATCGACGTTAAACTTAAATGCAAAATTTAACGACACCAAGCAATTACTAGTCCTACTCTCTCGACTCTACGTTTACCTACGTTTGTGGCGGCTAGCAATCTCGATTCCCCGAGATGAGGCATCCGGCTATAAAAAGAAAATCGCGTAGCTTTCCTTTTGTTATTGTTGCATTGACAGTAGTATCTTTGATTGATGTGTTTGTTCCACTTAGCACTAAAGTCTTAATAAAGTGGTAGTGTTCCGTCAACTCGCATCTCGTCTCTCATGCAGATTTTATTTGCACTGGTACACTAAATAAACATTAGTGAGTTTTAGAGGTATCCTAAAGGGCCAAATTATCGTGTGCTTTAGTAAGTGGCACGCGTAAACCAGTGTTTACGCGCACCCAGTTGTGCGAGTGTCGGGTGTCGGCGGCGCCTCCTTCACACTTCACCTTCGTTTTACATCAACACTAATGTGCCTTCATGCGCTTTAACTGCCTCGTAACGTTGCAACTTCTGTCTCGAAAATTACTTGTTACTACGACTATTCTTTGTTGTTTCACCTCACATTATTCCTTGACATTCAACTCATTTTATTTCGATTAGGTGTCGTTACAAATGCTCTTGTTGAGCGATCATACATTCATATCTGATCTAGATATTGATAACTAATAGGCTTCCAGCCATATTTAAATAATGATGAAGTACGGTTCTCTTTGTTCAGCGTTGTCAGTTAGGGCAATTAATATAAAGTGTGTGTATTAACATAATTATTGTTTGTTTGTGGCGATGTGAAATATAACGCAATTAGATGGGAGGACGTAAATGAGTAATGACTTCGCACACTGCGTCCCACACAGGTCAATGGCAATCACTATTATTTTCACAATTACTTCACTCAGAGAAATGGTTGTTTGATTAGCGTGAAACCATATATCGTTTGCCAGCAAATGGACTTAAAATAATTAGATTCTCAAAGCGTTATAACTATAAAACTCAATCGTTACCATGTTTAATATGTCTAAAACAAAACAGCTTAAGTAAATAATATCGATTCTCGAAGTAATAAAATAATACGATAGAAAAACGATTCGTAGTCTAAAGATAGAGATCATTTGAATAAACGTCGTGACGGGGGCAGTAATTTATTTCTGCGTAAGCTTGAGCATGGCTAAACGTATTAATGTGCATACTATTTGCATTTTTCTCTCTACGGAAAGATGGTTATTATAATAACGCTTATTTTGTAATCTGCTCAACATGCGAGGCGGTATCGCGTGAAGCTAAATTCCAATCTAACGCATTTCACGCGTAAGCAGACACGAGCTTTGCTAGTCATGTGGGGTGGACAATAAATTATGCGTAACATAATACTTAGTTTTCGCAAATTCGTAGGGCCGAACTATGCCTATTAGGTGTACGTGACCATTCAATAGACGAAGATTCATCTGTCGCGGTAAGCGTACTCAGCAGCTTTGTGCCCGGATGCTTATCTCGAAACCGTCGCGTCATTCACGAATGCTATTGTGTTTCCCCTATTCAGGTCGTTACACGATACGATATACGAGTTATGTGCGCCTTTACGATTCTATGTTTTGAGGTTTTGTGGGTGGTACGGGCGGGCGAGAGACAGTGGCGCTGGCGGAGCGACTCCTTGCGGTCCACTTTGTGGTGCGTTCGAGCGTACCACCATCCTCGGCGGACGTCGTGACCGCAAACACGAGGCCAGCCCCGCAAACCTGTTCTCTAGCCTTCAATAGACTCATTGAACATTACTCTCGACGTTTTTGATGTGGTCGGTATTGTACCGCGGCATACCCTGTAATGGGAAAATCATTCGAAAGTAATAAAAATAAAGTAAGGAATTTAGTTTAAATTGCAGTATTTGTAGTAATTTGATGTGCAGACGATGCACCATGGATCTACATGGAATTGTATAGACGCGCCACATTCTTCAAAGCTTGGCGGCGAATGATTCACTCCCTTAGCTATATACCGATACCTATCCTCGATGACTCGAAGCCAATTTTACTGCTCTGTGGAACACTCATAAACCGCTGCATTATAACTTTATAGCTTAAAATCGCTTTTACTGTTTGTTGTTTTTATGCGTCTGGAACCATTGTTGATAAAAATTATTGCATTTAATGACACTATAAAATGTTTTAACAATCTACTGTACACTCATCGCTACTGTTACTAAACATGGCATGTATATTTAAATTTTAAATGCGATTTATTGTGATCGTTAGAATCTACTTTAATGTGCAGACATTATAACTATGAATCATTTGTGCAATATTTACACAACAATCATAGGTATATTTAATTGATTTATAACTTTTAAGCCTTCAGAATGTATGCATAACTGGCAGACTAAAGACAACGAATGTCAAAACTCGAGGTCATTTATGGTCGCTGCTGCCTGACTATACATGTGACGTGAAGTGGCAATGAGGTTGGGACTTGTTCTAAAAATGCACTTATGTCACTAATAAAATTAAAGATACTATGAACTACCGAAAGATTTGATTAAAAAATATATATACCTAACAAGGATTAGGCAATCAAATAGGTATAATAAGTTTAACTGCTTACTATTGATTTTTATGTTAATTTTTCTATTTATTTTGATATACATATTAAACCCAAACATAGAGTAGCTTAGATTCTATTTGGGATGATCTGACTAACTAGATACTAGAATCCTAAGCATGTCACTTGTCAGTAAGTAAGCTGTCCGATTTGAAATCGCATTACATTTTGACGAATCAAATAAAAACAAATATTTTGTCCATTAAATCGTATGATGAATATTTATGAAAGCTATCTATTTGAACATGCCCATATATTATAATTGTGCGGACTATTGTATATTAATATTTTTCTGTCAGAAGCACGTTGCATCGAAATCTACAATAATTCGATTAAGCTGCCCTTTCATAACCAATCCCCTGTCATCCGTTGTCATAACAAGCTGTTATGTGTGCTTGTTTAATCATAATATAATAAATAGGTATGTAATCTGGTTTGTCTTTAAGCAGTTGAGTAAGTTAAGTAGGTACAAAAATAAATAAAAATAGAGTGATAGAAACGAGAGTAAAATAAGTATAAAAATAAAGTAAAATAAAAGAAAGCTAGGCTCGACTGGGTAAAAGTTAAAAAGGTGTGAAAATATTAAGTTTGAATAAAAAAAAACAAAAGGAAGACTTGGTCCCTACAACGCCGCATATAAATAAACATACATATAGCCTCATTTACGTTGCGCAAGCGTGTAAATAGTGAAGTTAAGGGAAATTATCTAACGTGACTAGAAAATAGATATAAAGATGTCTGGAGAAGGGCCAGTTTGAGAATGCGTCGAGACACTTATGAGAATTCATAGTTAATTCAGAAATTGCGGCGAATTTGCCCATACATTCAGACCGAGTACAAAGAAAAAGATCTGTTAGGATTCTAGCGAATACAATTTTATTAACGTCTACCATCTTCAGAAAACATGCTTGAGTCATTGCACGTTAGTATTTATGCATTCGTTGCAAGTTGCAGCAGACTATACAAAGCACATATAGCCACAGTCATAATAGCTAACCCGAGAATGTTCACAGACAATGAGCATTAAATTCGGTAATCAAAAGTTTACACATTTCATTGAATACTTAATAGAAGACTTCGTAGTAATTAGATCAATGAAATGAACAACATCCGACATGCTGGGATAGCAGTTGATAGGATCTTTAAGTGGCTGGGAAATAGTAGACAGATTAAATCCTTTCGCAGGAGAGTAATAAACTTTAAAGTTCGTTTACACAGCTTGACCTCAAACCTGGCTGCGCTTGAGTCTCGGTCCCACCATCCTATCATTAACAATTCCTCTAAGGTTAGTCATGTTATAATCATATGTTTACGTTCTAGGCCACGTAGAATTTTCTCAAGAAAATCTCATTACCTTGCGACCTTCTTGCCATCGGCAGTACCGCCTGTGCAACAAGGAAGTGAAACTACCAAGTACAATCATTAATAGATTTATCAATAAAATTATCCCTTTAATCAAATTACTGCGTGAACACTTAACATTATTATTTATGATCGCTTATACGTCTCTAATAACTGTTTTTCGATTACAACTAATACATTAAATTAACTTGTTGTGATTATCTACACGCGTATTATAACAACAAGTTTTTTGTCGGAGATATTCCTCATATACTCTATTAGATACGGTTACATACATATAAATAATGTAACCCAATCTCTAGTTAATGAATTAAAGTAATTGTTAATTTAGTCATGATTAATTGCGTGTGTGTATCGTTCGATTGCGCGCGCAAAAAACGCGGAGACTACGATTACTTGGAAAGCTTGGGACAATAGCACCCACCTATCGACATGCAGTAATTCTACACCGGACATTTATAAGAACACTGAGATTAGCATATCCTCATTCGGGTTGCAGTGCATGCGTTGCATTGATTCGCTTCTGAGAATCGTGTGTCGCAAAATTGTCGTAGACAACACGACGCGGCACTCTGCTGACGCGGGAAGTGAACACTGGGCTTGCACTCGCCAGGTGCAATCACGATCATATGACACGAATGAGCATGCATATTTTATTTGTCATTGAAATATGTGACCAGTTATTTAATTCTGTCACAAGGACTTGTGAAATTATAAACTGCACGCACTTAACATTCACACTGCTAGTTTATCTCTACACGTTTAATTTTAATATTTTGTATAGTGCGTCTAATTCGTAGCACTGTTAGTTACAATTTAAAATTTGGACAATATCCAATAACCGTGTTTAACATTTGTCACTCGCATAACGTCAGGGATCATTTGTTAAACATAACGAACTGTTACTTCACTGTCTCCATTCCCACTACCCGTCCGTGAATGTGTGAACGTACATTTAATAACTTTGGTATGTTTTATACCACCATTTATAATGATGTTGAAAGACTATTTCCTCTGCCAATGTTTTAAAAAAATAATGTAGTCTGACATTGTGATATGTCTCGATCTATTAATTCTTTTCTATTTGTCGGCCTGTAATGGAAACTATCAATAGGACAAAGTGGAAAGCGGTAATAGTCCTTTGCCGTAGATAGGGCAAATGGGTCGAAGCGAGCTCCCCGCTGTGCTCTCATCCACTACTCACGGTACTTGCCCGATAACATCCATTTCCTGGGTGGCGATCCATCACCTTTGCACCTTGTACTCTCACCATTGTTCCAATAACATTTGTCAGATCGGCTATCATTCATAAAACTCTCTAATCGATCTGTGCAGTTGATCGGTTTCAAATATATTTTATGGTAATGCACCCGTTGCATTACGGATGTAGATTCAAATGTTTGGGAGATCATTGCACAACCGCAAGTATCATTGCAGCGTGGGCGCGCGTACCGCTATCTGGTGATCTTGTACACAGCGAAGCCTGTGAACTATGTTCTACATTCGCCAGACCACATTAAAATTCTACGGCATAATATTGTCGTTTCGTGTTGACTCTACGAAAATGTGGTGACCCTAACGGAAGCAGAAATATGATCACGATCGATACGATTTTCAGTTTGGAAATCTGATAAAATGTTGCCTACTTCTCAATTATTCTTTATTAATTCAATTACTTATATGATCTATTATGAAGTAATATTTTTCAAACTCTTTTATTTTCATTTGCGGTCGTAAATGCTCCACTCGAATCACAATGAATCAATACTGGAGCGTGTAAATTTTACCGTACCGCGATCGGTCACGAAGTTGCGTGGCGAATGGTAGCGAAAGAATTAGCATATTGACTGGCAATGAGTGAAAAGTTGGAGGACAGTTGCGTCCTCGGCGTGATGCGACTGCGAGCTCAGCCGGGACGAATGTAAATGAAGAGTTGCACACGGTGCAAGTATTTGTCAGAGCCATAAACAATGCATGTAGGGCGCTCAAGACCAACAAAACAATGACCCCGTGTTAACGTTAAGGGAAATGCTATTGTATACACCACAAACACTACACCCGTGCTTTCAAAATAATCTCTCCTTTGGAGATCCATCGGAATTGTTTCGTCTTATAATTGTCGATATATGCACTTGCAAATGTAAATGCTAGTCCATTTATTTTGCACTTTTGCAGCAAATGTTATTTAATAACATGAAATCAATGTTTGTTTTAGCTACTTATAATGTACAGAAAAGTACCAGCTGCGTTGAATGTTTCTTATATGTAGGTACTTTCTCACTCTTTTGGTGTTGTTCAACGTTCAAAGTATTAACGATCCCGACTTTGGAAACTTGCATTTCTGACATTCACTCATCGATGGTGTTTAAGATTGACTTCTCATGTCTATGAAAATCACAATTTCAGTGTTTACTTCTTATTTTGACTTACTATTTTATTCTCACGTATAGTAGCCGTCTACCAGGCCTAGAGCCCTTCTAGGTTTCGTAATTCTAATAAAGTTATTTGTTTTTCCTAACTATTTGTTAGGAAAAACAAATAACACTGCTTAACTTGGTAATGTTATTTTTAAGAAAGGCCAGCGACACCAAGATTCAGTCTCGGTGGCTATCCTGTAACAGAGTATGTAAAGTAGCAATATATCCAACGACTGTAATATCAGCAATGTGTGAGATCTCTCGAGGTGACCGCAGACTTTCTTTCATCGTTGTCAACTTGTCGCCATCTTCGCACGGCAGCCGTCTGCCTTCTGCTAAGCACTTCTGCGGATGTATTAACTGCAATATTCTAAATATCTGAATTACTTTGTCAATAAACTTTTTTTTTTAAATACACCTCCCGCAGTAGGACTTAATCCTGTGTCGCGGGGGTCTTTACAAACATACAACTAACGGACACAATGAACACCCAGACTCGAAGCAACAATTTGTGAATTACACAAAGTGTTCCCTCGTGTGGGGATCGAACCCACAACACTCGGCCCAGTGTCAAGCGGCGAGGCGGCCGCTTAAACCACTACACCAACCGTGAAGTCAACTTTTGTTATTAAATAAACAATTTGTTTGTACGTACAATTCAAATTAACTCATAATATCTTGATTTTCCTCTGATCTTATTCGATCAATATTGATTAAAAGAACGTGTTATATACCGGCACTGTGTGAGCTAATTAAAGTACATAAATCAGGTGGTAATCACCAGTGGTCTAGGTACACCTATAAGCAACTCTATAGCTGTTTGATTGCACCAATTATGATATCGAACATTAAATGCTGTATCCGCCTCACAGCAATCATAGGGTTATGTGCATTTTATTGATGCAAATCACAATAATTTATTCATACGTGCAAAAGAGATACTCACGTCTATTTATCTTGTAAAGCATAAACAGAAATTTACTACTACATTGGTATAATTCTAGATTAGAAATAGCTGCGCCAAAGCAAGCATACGCAACCTCACTATCGCGTAGACCTCAAAATTAATACTGAGTGATCATTTATTGCCAAACTAGGCAGAGCATATAGTATAGCTACATACTTTTTTATTCAGCTATAGCTTATGAGTCTTCCGTGTGGTGACGGATTAAGAATACGGAATATCACCACCCAATATTATCCCATGGGTGTCGTAAGAGCCGACAGAGGGAGCATATTATGCAGAGAACAGCACTGTAAGAGAAGGAAAACTTGACACAAACCCTATACCAACCTGTTTAGCCAGCGTGGTATAGTAGGAAAATTCCTCCTTACAAAGGAGAGGCCTGTCCAGCAGTGGACTGTTAAATAAAGGCTGATGATGATAGTTTTTGTGTGGGAATCATAACCAACGTCGGCTTAGCGACCAGCTTCACTACGTACAAGGTTTGCAGGCTAGTCAAAGTGACACACATATTAATCTTATATTAACCTTATTCCAAAATATTCAGCGCATATCACACTTTTGCTATCATTGTTTTACGATATGGAATTTGTCGAATTACTTGTGAAGTTTTCCGACATTCCTTTTGGTTTCAAAGTTACATCGGTGTAGTCGGCACGTCGTCACTGCTCTTTTTCGTGTATCTGATAAAAATGTTTGATACTATACGCATTATTCGAATTGTCATATCAGACAGCAAATGACAGCAATAGACTAATTTTAGTTAAACAAACAGTTCACACAACCCGGTACTAAATTCGGATCCACGATTGTGTATCAAACTCGAGTTATTTGCTTTGCATAACTTGACATTGTCCGAGTACTACGGAATGTAAAACCTATTATAACGTATACCTAAGTGTCTAAACACACTATGCCTAACTTACGCGACCGAAGTTCCGCGGCGGTTTACGTTCCGTCGTATTCGGCTGATATGACACCATAAGTGCCGAACTTACGCGGTTTCTTCGTCGGCAATAGAACCGAACTTCGGTGGCGTATAATGTGTGCTCTACTACTAGTATCTTCGTCGGCAATCGAACCGAACTTCGGTCGCGTATACCTAATGTGTGTTCTACTACTAGAAAAGTTGCCGCCGAACTTACCCGGTTACGCCCGACCGAAGTTCCGCTGTACGCTATAACGCAACGTAATTTCGGTATAGTGTGTCGTCAGTAATTCCAATAGCATTACAGGCGTAATCATGCTGAACTTCGGTCGCGTAGGTTCGGCATAGTGTGTTTAGACACTAACGCTAGCAATATTTTAGGTGACACAAGACACATAATAGTACTGTTCTACTTTAAACAATATAATATACATATTTACCTAAACTAAAAACCTTAGGGCATTAGTATAAGGCATGATTTCACCATGGCTTTGTACCACCTTTGTACCGCGATCTTGCCGTAGAAAAGTCTTGCGTGAGCTTGTTCGAAAAACGATTTATACAATATACTGCAGTTATGTTAATTTTAACGTGCGCCATTTTGATATGGTATATTTTTTACATTTGCTATTAAAGAATCTGCGTTAATTAAATCATATCAATCAGTTTGAGTAACATTTGCTCTAATCACAGAGGTAGCTTTCGTCACGACCCTCATGTTACACGTGACTGGGCTAGTGAAATCTGGTTATATTTCTTCAATGAGCCTACATGCTTTGTTATTTTCTGCTCTTTCCTTTCAACAATGACCCTCCTACGTCCAACCCTTTTGTGTGCCCTAACGTAAACATTGAAAATAAACACACAAAGCGAATTCGTCTTTAGATTCTTCTCACGGACTATGCAATACATGTTTAACACCTCTATTACATTTGCCTACTTTCTTTTCAATAGCTTTTAGTTTAGTAAGGTAAAATAAATATGGTGTTACATAGTATTCACGCAAGTTGATCTATAAAGAAACATCATAACGAAAGTGAATACACAAATGTGAGCTACCTTTCACGGCTCGACAGTCAACAGAAACGCTCACAAATCTTTGTGACGTCATGAATAAAGCTTTTACAGATACAATTTCACCAACTTTAGTTTATTTTAGTAATTGAAGGTGAAGTTAGCCGCGTGGCCCATGCTAAGAATAGAGACACTATATCTTGTTGAGGATGTTACACAAAGGGATTAAAGGATTACCTTTGGAATTAACGACTTCAATAGCTTTTAACTTTTTTGGACAATGTTTCAAGCGATCACCGTGCATATGCTATTGGTATTAATCGGAGCCATAGAACTCGACAAACAAAATACCTGTAAGGCTCGGTTAAGATTTGGTTCACGTTATTCTTTATGTCTGCTTATAATTATCCGCCTCGCAAGTTTGTTAAGGTTATGAGAACTGATGTCATCGTTTTTTTAAATGTAGAGATGCGTTAACCGTCAGGTCGATGATAGTAAAAGTGTCCAAACGAGTGATTTCTTTTTCCAACTTTCTGCGATCTCAATCCGCTCATCGTTATCGTCGACAGCAGTTGGCGTAACGGGCTACTTACCAACAAAACACAATGTATTGGAAAATATCATAATTTACATAATATTGTGGTTTTATTAACATAACGATGGCATATAATGAATGCCTTTCCTCGTTTATATAACTGCAAGCCGAATGCAAACATGGCGTTGCGTAGTTAAATTCAATTATAAGTGTCGATCACTGCACGTGTGGTCTCCTAAACACGCCAAACAAGAGTCGAGAGCTCGTGGACTGCTATTAAAATGCGATGCCATGTGCTGTTATTCATGAGAATCAGATTTCATCTCGTAAGACGTGTAAAAGTGTCGACACACAGATTGGGAGATTTATTATTGTAGCTTTATATGAATTGTCAGGTGTACCTGCAGTGCGTTAGCGCCGGCGGGCGGCACGCGGCGCGTGCCCGCTACGAACACATCTTTCACGTATCTGAGATGCGTGCACTGATATCAAACAGCGGTGAATCAATCTTCCGTTTGTTACTCGTTATCTCTGATCGAGCGCCCACAGCGCGTAAAGAGGAGAGCTCCGGTCAGCTTGCTTTGAATCGCTTAACTTTCAAGCAAAACATGCAGCCACCAACTTCTAAACATACACTGGTCTGCTGGAGTCGCTTTATTGTCCAGACGTATCGCAATAACTTGCAACTTAATTAGGGAAGAGATGAAAGTAACTGAGTATGTTGTCGTTGAAGTTGGTATTTAAATTGCCGGCGGCCGCCCGTTCTATGATACTCGCGTTTTATTGCGGGCCTAATGAATCGTATTCATTGTCTCGCAATACAAGTTAACTGTTCATTTATTATAATGGATTTTATACTGCATCTAATAGTGTTGTGATAAATACGATAGATTTTTCGTCGTTATAATATTCACGCAACAACAAACGCCTACGCTGTGTTCAGAGGCGATAATGATCTTGGAATCAGCGTAGGTCGTGTTTATTAGTTTATACTACGACACAGACTCATCCCAAACACTGTTGGTTCAATATTGATAATGTATGCTCGCGAGTTTTGTTGTACGTCTAGTCGACTGGCTGTCTTTCATACATATAAATATATGTCGTAGTGCAGTAGGTATAACACTTGTAAACATGCGTGCCAAGGATAACGACAAGGGTGCTGAAAGTCCAAGAAACGATCGATAGGACACGCAAAAGTATTGTGCTCAGTAAGTGCGTACTGTTTATATTGCTTAGAAACGTTGTGACCAACTTGTTTCGAAATAATATCTGCGAAGGCTGGCTCTTCACTGTGCAGTATGTAATGAAATCTTTGTAACCAACTGACACATTACATTCACTATGGTTGTTAACAATAAAGCCTCTTTATGGAATGACCTTACGAAGGTAATTCGGCTAGACTGGGTGTGTAAGACTATTCTGCATTATTCGGCGTTTGTTAAATACATTTATCTCCAGATATCGACAGACACAGCCACTACACTATTCACTTTTCCATTATATAATTCAATAATATTTTTACGCATTGTTACTTGTTACCGTTGAACGCCTACTTAATTGCAGTAAACTATATGATCGATAACATCTGTTTTTAAAATGATTGTACTTAGTTCTCGCGTTAGTCAATCGCTTACATCTAAATACAATACTTACCAAACATATTTATGTATCGACAAACAGCAATTTGTCGCGTGGGCTATGTGTAGTAACCTCATAGTATCGATTGGTTAAACAAGAAATCCGATCAACTTCATATTATAAATTAACATGAAAGTAAATGTCATTAACAGTTAATGTTAAGGGCATAAACTCGGTCAAGTTCTCATTTCATATTAATTAAATGAACCGTCATAAAATCGAGCTATGTAATTCCTGGCATGATTTTCCGTTATTGATTGATTCTATTAATGACCAGCTTGGCTGTTATTATTCCACAGGGATACCGCTGAGTCCCGCTTGTGTAATAGCACCCTTTGGATAATGACTGCGCAATAAATCAAGGTTCAGTTTACAATTGACGCGATTGAAATTAGTTATTAGCGTCGTTGCTTGCTTTTCGATTACAGCTCAGAAACTTTGTTGCTAAAATGTCTCTGGGTACTAAATTAATTCGCACAGAAATTTCGTCATCTGTATCATAACAATTAAAACAAGAATTATTTTCGGGATTGAGGGTATTAAGTATTTTATTTAATTGCTATTTTAATGTTATTAATTAAATTGTTTGGAATTTATGTTTGGTGCTTATTAAAGTAAGATCTATGTGTATGTCGGCATTGATAGCGGCCAGGCGGTGGTCGGTCGGAGCAGCTGCCCTGAGCTCTGCGTGGCGGTCCATCACAGCCACTCGAGATCATAGTTTTATTCCCCTGCATATGCGTTCATACAATGCACTTGAATGCTGCAACTGTATGTATTTTTAGATTACACGCAGCGTGTCATTAACATATTACCAGAAAATAACTGGCATAGTTTCACTGGATAGATGGATACTTAGTGAAACTAACTGACATTTCATGTCTTAAATTGCAGGATTTGTTTTAATTGTTGTAAGCAAAGCTTTCAAGGTTCGGAATGTTTATATCGTAATATGTATATATTGGTCAAATCTGGAAACCTGAGACAATCTTGCAGCCTCATTAACAGGTCTCGATCTTTATAAAGAACTTACTCATTGAAATTTAATAAATGGTTTTTAGCAATCCATAGAATGCACTGTAGAGCAACATAATTTTTAGAAAGTGGTTATTCTTTATGTGCATAGAATTAGTTTATCTTTGCTACTAGAAGCTCGCTGGCTACGTTTTTGAGTTGCAGTTAAAAACGTTTTCCTAAGTAAATAAATACACTATATTATAGAAACGTTAGGCGAGCTATTTGATTAGAGCTCATATTATGAGTATAAGATTGGTGTAGTTAACTACTTTAAATTAATCTTTCAAATTAAATTTATAATTTGATTGAACATTATTTTAGGTCTCGATCAAATTATTCTTTGAAGGCATTTGCAATTTTGTCATCAGTATTTCTTTTAATTTGTCATACTCTGTGGAATTATCTATATTCATAGTATTAAACGGCTTACATTTGCATAAAATGATGTAGTTAAATAGATATTTCCTTGTAAGGACCTCGTCGACCGGCGCGCGGGTCTAATCAGCCTCCATCTATAATCCTACTTCTTGTGGTTTTTTTACCGGCCACCTCTTAGCATGTAACCGCAAAAAAATATAATCTGCCTTTCGCGGACCAAGCTAATGTGTACAAGGAATACTAAGTTAAATTGATCTATGTGCATAGATATCTTGCCTGACGGACGGTTCGGCACAGACTAACCAAAATAAAATTACATTTTGGACCATTAGTTAGACCATATAAAGTTTAAAGATATCTATCAAGAAGGTTCTTTATTCTGTCAATGTCCATTGACGTATAATTGGGATTGTGATCTTTTTGATGATTAACGGATGTTAGTTAGACATTTTTGCGAGACAAAAAAGAAAGAGAAAGCATTCGGACATAAGATTTAAAAACTTCTTAGGTTCATTCTGCTGATTCTATATCAGCTGTAGATAACCTGGCTATAAAAAATACCATAGATTCAAAATCATCATGTCGTATTGAAAGTTCTACTCAGACTTGCTATTTTCCTTTTATCAGATATTTTACGAGAACGTCACCTAGTAGTAAATACTTGTAAATGATTCCTAGAAACACGCATGATATCATACAGCGGCACGACCTACATACAATACGATCTTCAAGTGAAGTAATAATATAAATCTTGATGAAATTGGCGGGAACGATGACGTGTCAACTGTCGATGAGGGTAGCTGTGGGCGCGACACGCGCTCGTCAGGGGAGCTCTACTGATCAACAGCGCACGCTGTAGGTTGACCATATTTATACGGGATACCAACAAATTATATGTACTTTTATATCTATGTATATTATTTAAGCGCACTTTCGAGCGGCCACACGTATTTTATTTTATACATGGTTGTAGTGACGATGACGGAGCGTCACCACATGAGTAGATAAACGGAACAGAGACACAGCTTCATACAACAGCGCGAATCGGTTGCACTACTACAAACACGCGGCTTATGTGTGCGTGACCACTGGCCGCGTGTCGTGTACGTGGCGAGACTGGAAAAAACCGGTTTACGTAGGCACAGGCAGTTGACAATCTTAGGGTTATTACGACGCACGTTGTTTGTTTTGTACGTAGCAAGTTTTAATATTTTAATGTAAAACCGTGGTGTTTTGTTATTAATAATGGTTGTTTATTGTACTGTGTGTATGAATAATACTAGATGAAATAATTCAGTCATTATAAAGATTTTAACGATGGTAACGTACAATTGGGTTTTTTAATTAGGTATACCTCCTGATAATTTTGTCGCATTTGTTGAATTGCTCGAGCAAAGTTTCGCGAATATTTCGATCTTGAAATAAATATTGTCAATGTTGGCAACGAAATACTTAAAATGTTTGCATGTTGTCCACCAGAATCTCCTAGCCCGATCCCCCAGAGGATCCTCATGAACTCATTAATTGTGATATTGTGTAAAAGCAATTAATGTTTACTAAACCAATGACTATCAGAAAGTGATCAGCCATCGATAGGGATTACAAAAATAGGTGCATGCGATTTTCGACCTTATTGACGTAACTCAGAATTTATATTTTTACTAACGTATCAATGTCAGAAAGCAAGAAAATACCAAAAAAAGTCTGTCATGAATTGTCAATAAGGTCGAAAATCGCATGCACCTGTTTTTTGTAAGCTTAATCGATGGTTGATCATTTTATAGTCATTTGTTTTGTAGACGTTCATTTGTCTTACACAATTTCTTATAATACCTATCCCTGTGGTAAAACTAGTGGCACATAATAGCTAAAGGAGATTCCTATGTTTATTAGCAAAATATATCATATTACCAGAAAATATTCAATTTGATTCGAGTTGGCAATCTGCCAAATCACGAATCTGTCCAATCCAGAATCTGTCGTATACCGAACAAGCGATTTGTCTTAACCTATTGTGACAACCCTACCAAAATAGGTAACAAATTTACAAGCTCTTAAGAAGCTGTCTCTCTGTTCGGTTTATTTACTCATGTGGCGTCACTGCGTCATTCATGACATTGCGCATTCCCACACATAACTCTACTTAGAATTATGTTTATGTTAACGAGGAAACCATTTTATAATAATTAACATGTGTATTACTTTAGTCTCTAAGGCACATGTTTTATTTTAAACTGACCAAGTAATATCCTGAATAGCAGACTCTAAAAGCTACATAAATAAGTTGAACGATCATTGTCATGGCACTCGTTACCAATTATATTGTCTTACAGCACTTACAGCTGCGTCGTACAAATGACACGTCTGGCGTACGGTCTGCTGATAGTCGATTGATATAACTGCATACAGTATTAGCGCCATAACAATCGAGAATGTCGTTTCGCCAATAACTTTGTTTGCGTATATGTTAGTAGGTACGTCTGATGAGCAGACACATTAGCGTTCCATATAAACATGGTACAACTACGCGAGGGTGCAAAAGTCAAACGATTTATGTGTTTTGTGTGTGCTCGAGGACATAACTGAGGACTCAACCGCCATGTTTGCCCGCTCCTTTAATTCGGATTTACGCCGCCACTGATTTGGGGCCAAGATTAAATTCTATTGTGCTGAATCACTTCCATGACATTCGACACTACTTATTGTTGATATACGATGCCTTCCATTTGTTCGGGTGGGTTAAATCGTTGGGATTAAGTGTCTTTTTTTCTGTTTGCAGGCTGAGCTTGTGGATATGAGGGCGGAGTTGGTGCAGGCGCGGGCGGCGTCAGCTGGTACGTACTATATTGTACTTACTTTGAATAATAAAATCCTCGCTCCATAAAATGATCACTGCGAATGGTTCTGCATACACATCATACACATCGTGTTCTAAGTGCATATAGTCACTGTAGATATTTGGCCTTAATAAGTTGATATGATGGCGACCCAGCACTTTCTCTACTAGTCTTTTTCGTTCAAAGTTATAAAGCTCGTTCCTTTAAAACATATATCGAATACATGAATGAACCTACCCTCAAGCTTTATTTTGCAAACTACACATATGAGACTTATTTTGAATCATTTCGTAATACGCGTTTAAATCTAATAATTACAATGCCGATTGTATGGTGATAAAGTGCATAATGTTTTGTCAGAAAGTCCAAACACGCAATGCACCTTTGTATAGTCACTGATCTGCGGAACCCGAGTGTGGTTACTTCGATCCTTACTCTAAACAAGAATTTCTGTGATCCATATTCATGTTGCGTACGGCTGTTGTTCGGGTGTGTTGATCTAATATCACAAGACCTAAACAAAAAACCAATAGTAATTTTCATAAACAAATACAATCGTAAGATTCTGAAATTAGCGTATATAATATGAAAAGGTATACCAAATATAATATACTAGAAGACGCCAGCAGCTACGCCTGCATTTTTTTTTAATTTACCCGTTTTGGCCGATCCCGTGGGAATTTCGGGAAATCCCTTCTTAGTGCACCCCTACGGTCCCCAAGGAACATACATGCCAAATTTCAGCTTCCTGCGCCCAATAGTTTCGGCTGTAGCGTGTCTGTCAGTCAGTCAGTAACGCAAGGATTTTATATATTAAGATAGTATATCGGAGGACCAAAAGCTCGCCTGTAAAAGTATAAATAATAAAATAATATCAGCAAATTGAGACGATGCTATGTTTTCGGAAGATACATAAGCTGTCTGCGTTCACGTATGTCTTAAGCAGTTGTATAAACCCGGTAACGGCTGCCCACTGTGTGTACAAGTGTGCAGCAATTGCTGATACGGACGTTGAACATGCCGCGGCTGGGTAGACAATTGTGACACATTTTTTTTGTGTATCATATAATAAATGTTAAGCGAATAATAAGGAGCTTTTCAAGACAAAAAAATATAATGTTTTGAACACTTTCTTCGTGCTTTTACTTTATATAATCTAATATCAGCTCAGCTAGGCTCATGTGGAATGTTAATTTGTGTGTTTTTGGTTACTTTTCATCAGACATAGTGGCATAGGTAAACTGTAGTGTTCAACATACCAGAAACTAAATGACGGCTTTCATCGGTCTAAAGTTCTATAAGGAGTTTTAATTATATAAGGAGTTTCAATAGATCCCGTATTGCGAAGGACTTAACTCACATTTAAAACGAAGTCCTTATAGCACACAATGCACGCAATATAACATCCTGACCCGGCAGATTACAGACAAGGATATTGTCTGCGGCAAATATATTTGTGGATCACGCCAAGTTTTATCTCAAAGGGCATCGGAACTGTGGCACTTATTGTGGCTTAGTGTACAGCTCTTGTCCTGCACCATTGTTCGAATTGTGTGACAATTTTAGTCTTGTCTCCTCTCATAGTTCCATCTGATTTTTACTATTGTGTAGTATAATTAGTGTCCAAATTGTTAATTCTCTCTAATAAAACGGGCTTGAGAATATCTCTATTTATTTTTTATTATGTGCAGCGGCTTCATATGAGCTTGTTTAGACTTTAGATCTGCAGAATTGCCACTTAACAAATAGCTACCTATTTTATATTTTTACGACTTCGAGATCCATCAAGATCGTTAGGTACTCTTTATCTAGAAAATCTTTGACGAATTCATCATATAGTCTTGTAAGCTCTGCAAATATCTCTTCAAAAAGAATAGCTGACATGAATAAATCATGAGCAAGAAGAGGAAGTTAATCAAGTATGCGGAATATGCGGATGTACCAGCCACTTGTTCGGGAATGTTCGTGTAAAATAATAAGTAGCGAAAGTCATTAAAATGTTAAAAACTGCTAGATCGGTGAATAGCACTAGCTGGTCGCATAATATACACGAAAATTATCTTATATTCAGTTTCTTTAAAATTACATTTAGAATAGAATGTCAGCAGAATGCCAGATAGCTGAGTGGAGAGACCGATAGACTGCTACGCAGAGGGTTTCAGGTTGTAATCCACGGTACGCACCAATGACTTTTCAGAGTTAAGTGCGTATTAAGTTGTTAATTTTGTCGCTTGCTAATCGGTAAAGAAAATCATCGTGAGGAAACCTGCATGTCTGAGAGTTCTCCATAATGTTCTCAAAAGACATGTGAAGTCTGCCAACAAGCACTTGGCCAGCGTGGTCGACTATGACCTTACCCTTCTCATAGTGAGATCAGGTCCGTGCCCAGCAGTGGGACAGTATAAAGGGATGATGATGAGAATAGAATTCTTTTATTATCACATCACATCAGCGTACATTTATTAGGTACATAATAAATAAATAGGTACATATAAATATAGTAGGTACGTACACAATCTCAATACAGGTAGGTATACATTTCCCACGACAATTAATTTCACTAGTTAGCACCCAGAACATTTTTGAACAACCTTGACATGAATGCATAGGGTCACATTTCGATTATTCATACGAATATTTTTCTCAATACAAATTAGCATTGTTCATAAATACAGCTACCTGCTTGTGGGTGCGATATTGTTCTGTGAACCAATAGATAGAGCGTCTCTCTATCTATTGGTCCTTGAAGGTTCACCTACTCGCTTCACGGGCTCTGCGGCCCAACCTGAGACTTGACCTCCGACACCTAAAAGCTTTGATTACCTACGCAACGTTATATCACCTGTGAAGCTTATGCGAGTCCTACGCAACCACTAGTACTCATGCCGTATCTATTTATTGTAGGTATACTCGTAGTCGGCTTTATTCTGCTATACATATAAATTATCAATATTTTCCTTACACCTATGAAAGTGTTTGAAATGCAAACGTTTGTATACTTGGCGTCTGGTATAAATGGTCAATTGCTGTTTTGAATACGCCGAGCACAAAACACCCGAGTAAATATTATACTGTATACTGTATAACATAGAATCTGTACGAATGATTCACTGTTGGTTGTTCCAATTCTGGGTGTTCCTTATGTCTGTTGTGTGAATGTTTAAATAGACTTCGCAATACATGAATTGTTCCTAGCACAGGAAATCTCTTTACAAATTGTGGTATAGTTGCATCGTTCTACGTAAAACTAATACATTACTTACTAAGTCATAATTTTAGTCAGAATGGGTGCACTGATGGTCATAATATATGCCTCTCCCGAGGTTTTGCGCACATACCTCACTACGTAACGCGGGTTAAGCCGTATACAGACTTTGCGAGGCATGCGCTGCGCACGGCGCACAGCGCATGCCTCGCAAGGTGTGTACCTTTATATTCGTGGCGAGGCATGTGCTACGCACGTGCGAGGGCGAGCCAACGAATGTCGGCAAATGCTACAAGATCAAAGTGCCTCAGTGCGAGCATTACATTAGTTGTGGACGTAGCCGCGCATGCACGTTCGAGGTGTGCGCCGCGTACAATATCCGCGTACGCCTCGACTGCGAAAATGAAACTGCGTTTGTTCGGGCCAAACAGCGCGCAGCGCATGCTCGGGCCGATCCAACCCACACAGCAGCAGTCAAGATGGCACCTTTGCATCGCGTGCGCGTATCCGCTGCTGCTTTTATAATATATTTTATTTTCTCGAGATTTTTCCTTCTATAAGATCCTAGAAGATATTTTTTTTTCAGCTCAGCGACGGTTACATTACTTCATTCGCAATTAAATGCCATATGTCTTCTCTTTTGTTTTTATTATAATAATAATGATGTTTTGGATAATCGGTTATTTTCGTATAATTCAAATTTTTCGTTCATAATGCGTGCAAACATCACAGCGATGCGGACACAATCGTCGAAACGCAACGCACTGCTCGCAATGAGCCGGCGCACACGCGCGGCTCGCACGCGCGCGTCGGTGCGTAGCACATGCCTCGCAGCAAACATGAAGACAGACAAACGAGGCGTTTGCTTCGTACGCGATGGCTCGACCCGAGCATATGTTGGTATAGTTTTTCAACACGCACGCCTCAAACAGAGGCATTCGTTGTGCGCCGTTCGTAGCGCATGCCTCGCAAAGTCTGTATCCACCTTTAAATGTTTTCTTCGGTCGTTGGAGTAAGGTTTAGCTGCTAAAACATTCCTATAAAGATAAAACTGTTGACCTTGTGGTTGAAGCCCGTTGTTATAAAACTGTTACTGTATGTACTTTCTGTCTGGCTATTTTAGTAAGTAACAATTTCGTATGTAACGATTCCATTAGATAGCCAGATATTTTTAACTTTATGGGTCTGAGCATAACAAGTATCTTACTGAATTGTATTTCGTAAGATAATTACCTCTAGCTATAAATAAGTAGGTATATTATTTTTCTTTTTATAAATTAGTAATCGGAAAAACAATAAACATAAAATTGCTATTAATGTCGTTCAAAGGTTCTAGATATGCGACAAATATTTGAATTTTGCTTTATTTGTTAAGCAACGAATACCCAACGTGAACTGAAACGTCTGAGCCATTATCTCGAATTCTTGAGACGAAAACCCATAAAGTTATTTATACACTTTCAGGTTTCATATTCAAGCAACATGCTTGAATATCTTGAATGCAAGCTTTTGCAACTGCAAGGTTGGCGAATGGATCTAAACTTAATTATGGCGTATTATGTTTCTGTTGGTATTTAACTTTAGCCTATCAGCGAAGTTATAACCTTACGGCCGAAATTAATTTTCTATGTAATCAATAATCTAACGGTTTAATATGATAGCTTTATAGCAATATGCACATGCGTGTTTATGCAATAATCTTGGCAAAGTAATAAGCTATTATGTATTTAAGCTTTTGCTTCCCCATGTCAAAATTCATGTAGACCAGCATATTTCTTCATTTAATCAGCAGTTCAGGTTACTTAATGCTACTTAAGTAACGATAGGGCACGATTGCAATTTTATTTGTCGTCTTCAATTTGTGATTTTCGGTGTTACTAAGATTATTATTCCTACGTGGCTACAAACTTACTTGTAACAGGTTATATTTATATGTACTTACTTATGTTTGTAACATGATGATTGTACGTTGATAAGATGTGACAATAAAGGAATTACTTACTTACTTACAAGGTTTCAGTTAGCCATTGCAGCAAACTTGCAATTTTCTTCCAGTCTGTGTTTTCTTACAATGTTGCCAGTTTATGTTTTAAGGTCACATAGTAAAATATTTTCTTCATTTCATTATAATGGTGGTGAATTCCTACTATGAAGATTGATTGATTGTGCAGGTGGGTGCCAAGAAAGCGGTGATGCGGCAGGCAACGTGACGGAGGCGTCCCGAGCGCGCTCGGAGGCGGCGCAACTCGCTAGAGAAAATGCCGCGCTACGGGAAACTGTGCTATCGTTGCATTCCGAACTGTTTGGAGCCAGGTGAGAACTGATCATTTCGTAGAGGATAAATTACGATGTAGTTGTAAAGCTTCTCTCTCTTATTGGCACTAGGCTAAGTTCTCCTGCTAACATGTTACTTTCATGCGAAATGGTCCTGATATGTAACTTGCTTTCCATGATACTCGTTTCTCAATTGCGATTTGCACAAATATGTTACTTACTCAAAAGCCGATTACTTATACAATCTAAAAATTGAGAAACTCGTTGTAAGAGAGTTTTATGTCAAAAAGAGTATTATGTCTATGTTTGTCTGTCTTTCTTGGTTTGTACTGTTAATAGAAATCTTAAATTTCTGAGCATATGGAAAAAAGACTGGAGAGCAATTAATCTTGCTATCCGATCCATGATATTGTGTGTCTCTTAATACCGGATAAGGGTGAATTATAATTCAATATAATGATTTCCAGATTGGCGACAAAATACTTAGACAAAGAGTTGGCGGGCAGGATACAGCAGCTGCAATTGCTTGGCAGAGACATGCGAGCGGAACTGAGGGACTCACTATGGGCGCAGGTATTTATTCGTTTTAAGTACAGTCGTAAAATCGGACTCAGTGGGGTGCCATTGGAGAGGTCTATATCCAGCAGTGGACTATGGTAGACTGATGATGATGAAGTACAACACATAATATTGTCATGTTTGTAATCCGGTGATATCGATTCTTCTAAGGGGCAATTTGTGGATGACTCCTAAACTCTGCTTTTGTAAAGACATTGCTATCTTTAAACTCATCTTAAGTATATTTACAACTTGCAGGCGATGTAAGTATAAATACGTTTTGACTACCTCCTAACAAAAGTAGTAGTTATATCTGGGTGAGTTTAACGTGATTCGAGGCAGCTCTGCTAAGGAAGTACCCGCCTCACATGCCTTGCAGAAAATAAGATGAAATAAAATTGGAAAAAAAATTAGACAAAGCTCGTAATCCCACCAGCCGTTTAGTTACGCAGTAATATAGGTATGTCTTCTGACAAATATTTTAGAATATGCGTAGACACAAAGCCCGTGGGTGTCTTACAATTTTATATACAAGGAAACATAAATGAATGTGATTCATATTTTATGTGTAATTAACATGCGCAAACCACATTAATGGTTAGCTCGTTGGTCCACTGGCATATTATTAAGTGCGTACATTTATGCATTTACCGGTTGTAAAGTAAGCTTAGCTTTGTAAGTGAAAATTAACCGATTAAATCATTCATAGGCACGTTTAATATTTTTGAACAAAGCAAAAAAGAAAAAGAATCTTTCGCGACTTGTATTAGGTATTTTTTTAAATGTTTGGTGCCACTGCAATGGTTACTAATCTATAAAGAATGCTTATCTATCTATCTTCTATATAAATAAAAATTAATCATTGAAATGTTTGTACGCGTATAACTGCCAAACAACTGCACCAAATTGGATGAATCTTTCTTTTGTGTGTTCGTTATTGTCGGGACAGGGTTTGTAAAAAAAAAATAATAATAAATAAATTATAGCAAATATTTAAAAATCTCCGACAAGTGAGTGTGCGGATGTGTGAAAACAAAAATTGTACATTACAATGCAATAAAATAGTTATTTAAATCATAGGCTTTAGACAGTATTGACTTGTATTCGTGGGGTCAGCTAGTAGATAATAAATACTTTGCCAATAAGTAGGCATTCTCGCGTTTTTCTGTCTGAATGTACTCTGATGTCGCTGCGTACGCAATGCGGCCGCATTAGGTTGCTAAAATGTCCACTTTACTATTATATTCGAGATAAGAAGTTGGGATCTATGAATTAAATCGTACCTACTAAACTAAGTAGAATACATTTGGTTTTGGACTGAATTAACTGTTCATCTTGGTAACTTGCAATATAACTGTATAATTAATTGTTCCATCGTCCCTTAATTAATACAGCTGACGCTTTGCAGCATGAGTGATGGCAGACGTTTTTACCTAACGTATAAAAGTATAATGACTTAACCTGGACGCAGGCCAAAAAAAGGAGACTCCCACGTATGGTGTCATCGCTTTTCCAACTAGTAGCCTAGCTAGTAAAGTGAAAATCTCACTGCTCCAGTTACAAATTTTTATGCTGGCTGCAAACGCGGATCTATGATTTTTGTTTAGGGGGAACAGGAGTCTTATATTCGATTGCTAGATCCTGTTAAGTGTTAATGGTAATGTGACGTCGTAGCGGACGCCCTCCACCCACTTCTTCTGTCCGGCCGTCTTCGTCTCCCGCACACCCCAGCGGCATATATAAACCGTGGCGCGGCAGCGGTCGACCCTCTCGGGCACCACCGCTGAAGTTAAGTGCTCCTTCTCTCCTGTAGCACCGAAGCCTCGTCAGCCTGCCTGCCTACCCTGCCCTGAGTCTAGGTCTTAGCTCTTACCACTTGCTTCCGGGTATACTTGGGTAAAGCTTCCTAATAAATATATTTTGTAACCAACAAATAAGTATTTAATTTCTCTCCAATACAGATACCTACTAGGTACTCATTAGGCATATAGGCCTATACCTACAATACAACACTTCCTCATAACGTTACACTGGCGCCCAACGGGGGCCAGTGTAGCGTTATGAGGAAGTGTCACGGGAGTACTAAAATGCTTTTGGAGGAGAGTGGGCTTGAGTTCGTTAGCTCGTCCTTCCTTTGAAGCATCTGACAGAGCTTGTATGTTGGTGTAGGTGGAGGCAGAGATCCTGGTGCAACGTCACAAGACGCTGGTGCGCGTGTGTCGCGGCGCAGGCGCGGGCGCTCGCGGGGGTGCGCGCCCCCCTCCCGCGCCGCACCCCGCACACCCCGCGCTCGCGGCGCAGCCCGCGCACCCCGCACTCCTCGCGCACCCCGCGCACCCGGCGCGCGCGCTCGCCCGCACCGTGCGCGTCAGGCGCTCGCCGCACCTCGGACTTGGCATCTCTGTTACTGTACGTACATGACATATACATTCTTTAGCGTAAAGCTGGCTTCCCAACTGGTTGTTTAACACACCAGCGTGCACCACCGTTTTGTTTTTATCTTCAAAATCTTAAATCATTATACTCTACATCTCAACCTCAAGTTACTATAGCAACAATGTCAAATTATATCAAGCGAATATGTAACAAACTTTGTGTGGTTCCAGGGTGGTCGCGAGCACGGTGTTCCTATATTGATCTCAGAGCTGGAGGCGGGTGGTCCCGCGGCGCTCACGGGCGAGCTGTACGTCGGAGACGCCATACTCGCCATAAACGACGTCGATCTCACTCAGGTACTACACATGCTCTCACATCGACACGGCACTCACCGGTGAGCTGTACGTCGGAGACGCCATACTCGCCATCAACGACGTCGATCTCACTCAGGTACTACACATGCTCTCACATCAACACGGCACTCACCGGTGAGCTGTACGTCGGAGACGCTATACTCGCCATCAACGACGTCGATCTCACTCAGGTACTACACATGCTCTCACATCAACACGGCACTCACCGGTGAGCTGTACGTCGGAGACGCCATACTCGCCATCAACGACGTCGATCTCACTCAGGTACTACACATGCTCTCACATCAACACGGCACTCACCGGTGAGCTGTACGTCGGAGACGCTATACTCGCCATCAACGATGTCGACCTCACTCAGGTACTCACATGCACACACATCAACACGGCACTCACCGGTGAGCTGTACGTCGGAGACGCTATACTCGCCATCAACGATGTCGATCTCACTCAGGTACTCACATGCACACACATCAACGCGGCACTCACCGGTGAGCTGTACGTCGGAGACGCTATACTCGCCATCAACGACGTCGATCTCACTCAGGTACTACACATGCTCTCACATCAACACGGCACTCACCGGTGAGCTGTACGTCGGAGACGCCATACTCGCCATCAACGACGTCGATCTCACTCAGGTACTACACATGCTCTCACATCAACACGGCACTCACCGGTGAGCTGTACGTCGGAGACGCTATACTCGCCATCAACGACGTCGATCTCACTCAGGTACTACACATGCTCTCACATCAACACGGCACTCACCGGTGAGCTGTACGTCGGAGACGCCATACTCGCCATCAACGACGTCGATCTCACTCAGGTACTACACATGCTCTCACATCAACACGGCACTCACCGGTGAGCTGTACGTCGGAGACGCTATACTCGCCATCAACGATGTCGACCTCACTCAGGTACTCACATGCACACACATCAACACGGCACTCACCGGTGAGCTGTACGTCGGAGACGCTATACTCGCCATCAACGATGTCGACCTCACTCAGGTACTCACATGCACACACATCAACGCGGCACTCACCGGTGAGCTGTACGTCGGAGACGCTATACTCGCCATCAACGACGTCGATCTCACTCAGGTACTACACATGCTCTCACATCAACACGGCACTCACCGGTGAGCTGTACGTCGGAGACGCCATACTCGCCATCAACGACGTCGATCTAACTCAGGTACTACACATGCTCTCACATCAACACGGCACTCACCGGTGAGCTGTACGTCGGAGACGCCATACTCGCCATCAACGACGTCGATCTCACTCGGGTACTACACATGCTCTCACATCAACACGGCACTCACCGGTGAGCTGTACGTCGGAGACGCCATACTCGCCATCAACGACGTCGATCTCACTCAGGTACTACACATGCTCTCACATCAACACGGCACTCACCGGTGAGCTGTACGTCGGAGACGCCATACTCGCCATCAACGACGTCGATCTCACTCGGGTACTACACATGCTCTCACATCAACACGGCACTCACCGGTGAGCTGTACGTCGGAGACGCCATACTCGCCATCAACGACGTCGATCTCACTCAGGTACTACACATGCTCTCACATCAACACGGCACTCACCGGTGAGCTGTACGTCGGAGACGCTATACTCGCCATCAACGATGTCGACCTCACTCAGGTACTCACATGCACACACATCAACACGGCACTCACCGGTGAGCTGTACGTCGGAGACGCTATACTCGCCATCAACGATGTCGACCTCACTCAGGTACTCACATGCACACACATCAACACGGCACTCACCGGTGAGCTGTACGTCGGAGACGCTATACTCGCCATCAACGACGTCGATCTCACTCAGGTACTCACATGCACACACATCAACACGGCACTCACCGGTGAGCTGTACGTCGGAGACGCTATACTCGCCATCAACGATGTCGACCTCACTCAGGTACTCACATGCACACACATCAACACGGCACTCACCGGTGAGCTGTACGTCGGAGATGCTATACTCGCCATCAACGACGTCGATCTCACTCAGGTACTCACATGCACACACATCAACACGGCACTCACCGGTGAGCTGTACGTCGGAGACGCTATACTCGCCATCAACGATGTCGACCTCACTCAGGTACTCACATGCACACACATCAACACGGCACTCACCGGTGAGCTGTACGTCAGAGACGCTATACTCGCCATCAACGACGTCGATCTCACTCAGGTACTCACATGCACACACATCAACACGGCACTCACCGGTGAGCTGTACGTCGGAGACGCTATACTCGCCATCAACGATGTCGACCTCACTCAGGTACTCACATGCACACACATCAACACGGCACTCACCGGTGAGCTGTACGTCGGAGATGCTATACTCGCCATCAACGACGTCGATCGCACTCAGGTACTACGAGTACACACACATCGACACGGCACTCACCAGTGAGCTGTACGTCGGAGACGCCATACTCGCCGTCAACGACGTCGATCTCAATCAGGTACTACACACACATGACACCAAACATTGTAAGCTATCTCTACAGTGTGTTTCATCCTTTGATGAAACACACTGTATAGATAGCCAGTTCCAAAAAGCAGTGTTCCAGAAAGTTTTATGTCACTTCCGACATAAAACTTTCTGGAACAGATGTATATGTTACAAGGAATAATTAGGTAAAAAGTAAAAAAATGCAAAATGTTGCATTTTCTTGGCAACTCATCAAACGCAACACCAATGCTGACTTCACAATACGTTTTAGCGTGTCGTTTCGTTTCATTGATATGTGTGGGTGCTCGTAGCGAGCAAGTAAATACGCTATAATAAAGCTTTGAGTAAAATGCGTTTTAAAATATTGACTTATAAAGTGCTAAAGAAAAAGTTCGATAGCTTTTAAGCGGAAAATGGAGAGATTTAAGTAGAAATGATTTTCACCACAGTACTAGAAAGTGTGTGCCTTATATGAGGTCAAGGTATTATTTTACCTTGATGAAACAACCTGTATATGGAAGTAATTATTGTATCAAGTTTATTGTACAAGTACTGCAGTTATCTCGCCTACTTATCTAGACAGGCAAGATGCAACTATCATTCGTAAATTAAAGTTATTGAGAACAATTGTTTAATTATCAAATGCCGTTTGATTATTATTTTGTTTATTACTGAATTTTGCAAATTGAAAATTTCCCACTTCAAAATCGTTTTTAATGGTGATGACACAGACAACCCTAGCCAATTAAAACAAATAAAAGCAAGTAAAACTGAACTAAAAGAAAATTCTTATGAGCGAATAACTCCAACAGTAGTATGCATTTGCGTAGTATATATAATTTATCCATTAATATCAAGTTTATAGCTAATTATTAGTCAAAGCCTTGCCTCAACATTGTTATTATTAATATACCACCTTATTATGTAAGAAGGCTGCGAACATAAAATGTTTACGGCGATCATTAGGCTATCGGTATACGTGCCATCGAGCACCGTTAACGTGCGTTATTGTTATTCTATGTTTATTACATAATTGCAAATTCTATCGATAGGCCATTCATATGTAAAGTTTCGTGAATAACGTATAAATAAAATATGTAATTACTAACAGCTTCGTATGAACTTGTGTCAATAGTGATAACACCTTTACATGTAATAATTTGCTAATTGATTTGAGAATAATGCCTATTATAGTATTGTTACAAGTATTGAATTGTATTCACTTAAAATATTTTCGCTTGCTTTGTTTAACAGCATTCTTACAACAATGTACTAATATGTATGGACCGGATCTCAACCGTGTATAAATCAATCTAATATTGATTCGAATCAGTCATCCCGCGACCATGTAGAAAACAATAATAAAAGTATTTATAAAGTTTCGGAGTCGTTATAACTAGAGCCGTATGCTCTTATATAATTATGAAAATTTAAATTTATAGTCACATATTTCACAAGCCATATTTTAGTCCCACGTAAGTTCTCCTTTATTGCCATGCCCTGTACCTATAGTTATTGCGAATTACCCAACAGAAAATTTTATTAACACAGTGTGACATTTCACCTGTTTTGGCAATACTTGCTTTTGGCAATGCTTACGTATGAGTATAATCAAATAATACTTACTCATACAGTATACATACAAGAGGATGCCCGCAGCTACGCCTACACATATTTCTTTTTATTTAACCGTTTCTTCCCGATTTTGTGGGCGTTTCGGGCAATCCCTTCTAGTGCACCCTAACCTCCCATGGAACTTCATGCTAATTTTCAGCTTTTTGCGTCCAGTAGATAGGTCTATGCATTGTCTGTTAGTCAGTCAGTAACGCAAGGATTTTATATATACTTACAGATACAATAGATTGTAATGTTCGCAACGGGCATGCACCATAGTAAAACAACAAAATGTCTTCCAATACAATTGACCGCAACACTTGACTTAAACTTATCAATGGGACGTTGAACAGTAACTCTTAATATTCGGTCGTTAATCGAACAATAACCAATGACAACGCATAAATCAGGGATGCGCTAAATACATCTGAATATGTCTACTAATGTTGATCGTTATTCGAATACAATAGTGCGTTTAGAGTAGGTACAGATTAATGTTACGACAAATTCAGACGCAACTAAGATGCATTTTTTTTTACTGTGCAAAGTGCTAGAGGCCTATATATGTAGCATGGAGTACGGAACGCCGATAGATTGATTTAAAAGAGTAGTTTGGACATTTGTTTCTATGCATTTTTAATGATTTCTATTTATTCCTTGACAGATTCAGATACCCTTTTTGCTAAAAAACATAATGTATACTGAAACATAACATAACGTTTATAATTTTGACATTGTTTTAATTTAGATTCCCTTAGTCGTTCGAATATTTTCGGACATGGCTGTTACAATAGCATAAATTATGACCTTCTACGTTAACGGCCATTGGGAGTACTTAGTTTAAAGTGGGTGAGAGTGCCATCTTAGCATAATTTAGTTTCTTTTTTCGATTACATAAAAGTAAAAGTACTGTATGGAATTACAATATGTTGCGTACTTACATTTTGACTGTGCATTAATTTCTGACGAACTTTTCTGCCTCTATAATTAGTTCATTCTTTAATTTTATAATAATACAGTGGCATATTCATCCAAACTCAATCCAGCTCATGTAGAAACCAGCAAGTGTGTGTTACCAAGCTTTCAGTTACGCGGAAAATCTAGAGATGTACATTGAGCAATGACACGATAGGTTAGCTAATATTGGGAAAAATATTAAGAGCCTTTTGCCGGAAAGGCATCTGGTCCAAAGCTTTAAAAATATAGTGCCTCTTGTTATATAGATCGAGGGCCCACGGGCCTATGATCAACAGGATCCAGAAAATATAACGAAGATGTGGTTGGGTACTGCATTGCTTTCTTGCTGTAAATATGTACTGCAAAACATCCAGCAAGTATAGAATACTGCCTCTATTGAAAATAACATTACAACCACAAATGAGTCACCGTTGTCACTTGTATTCCCTGACTCCGGGGTCAAGCACCACCGAGTGCACCATAAATTAGACGATATTTATGTTGCGTGTGTTCATGGATCCATCGGCTTGTACTTGTGACGTCACTAGCCTTAACCTCAATGAGCTCATCCTATACGGTCTGATTACTGATGTGATACTTTCACTGTAATCAGTCACTCACTGTGTGAATGTTTGTATCATGTTCAGTATGTTTTATAGTTTATACCACTGATGTACATAATTTTTATGAGAATTCTTAAACATAAATGTGATTAGGAGTCGTGAAGATTGCATCACAGTTTGTATTCTTTCAAGAAAATCTCACGCGACTTTCAGTGTCATCAGTCCCTGTGTGAATGTTTTTATCACGTTCTTTAAGTTTATACAATGATATAATATGTATGAGAAGTTGATCAGGAATCACGAAGAATCCGTCTCACCACGGTTTGAATTCTTTTAAGCAAATCTCACGCGTGGTGCATGTTTGTATTCTGTCACGTGATAAATACATAAAATGATTATTAAGATATTGTTGTAGGTACAAGAATTCGGGGACACTTGTTTCGGCGATTGTCAATGTTTGTCTCAAACTTAGACAAATGATTGCATCGCTTCGCTATACTAGACCCCGCGCTTCCTAAGAAAAATAGGTCCGTAAATGAGGCAACTCATTATGACAGTGTGTGTCAAACAAAAGCATCAAGACGCATGCGTGAAGAATTGTGTTGTCAGCTTCTCAACAGTTACCCGAGTAAATGGGAAAATATTTTATCCTGTGGTCTAGTATAAGTTATTGGTCTCAAAACCAGTTAAGAAAAGTCTTAAAAATTACAATTCATTAAGAGCATCAATATATTTGTGTATAGGTTAGGCGTACCGCGTAAGTTCCTTTATGAGAAAAATGGTTGGTATATTATCCAATGATAAGACCTCATTTTATTATGATGGTTTGTTTTATGTAGGTACTTATAGTATTTTGCAAATTATTATCAGAAATAACCATAGAGGAAATAAGGTGTTTCCAAAACAGTGCTTTCTATTTCCATGCTATTAGTCCATATAAATGTAGTTAGACATTATTAATTTAACATGAATAGTCGTGAAAACTACTTTGAATAAAACAATAATCTTACACACTTAATTACACATATGATTAGGTTAACCATGTTTCTTGGGAAAGATGTTCAGTTTCTAACAACTAACATTTTCACCTTATTTGTAAAGGTATAAACATAAAATAATATAGAAAAGGTAAAATATATAATAAATAGGTTAAATAAAAGAAATAGTAAAATATAAGGAAATACAATAACTATAGGTTCACATAATAAAAATCTCAACTGTGGGGAAGTTGATACTTGTACTAGCAGCAACACTGAATGGCGTTTTCGGTTTTTTGTAATTTTATGTTGATATTTCATAATTATTCTTATTTTACAGATAGTATGTTATACCAGAGTTCTTCTTATTTCTTGCTGAGTTATTTTTACTCAGGATAAAAGCGCAATTTGGCTTGTACAGCGAATTATTTCCATAATTCATTTGGTGGGTAGGTATAAGGCTGTCAGTGTGACAGGCTCAACCATGCCAGCTGGCATGGTTTTTTCTGCCTCATTTTACAAGTATGAGGGCTCCGTCTAGTAGAGCAGAGCGAGACCAATCATTAGTCTATGGTCTCAAAGCTAAACAAAACGTTTTTCTCTAACTCCCTAATCCTCCTGCTGCTTTTAGATGCTGGTAGCAATGAAAAGTCGCATCGTACACACAATTCAGTTGCTGAGTATTACAGTTAATTGATTTTGACGTGACAACGTCTTATAAATTGGTTTGCCGGGTGACACTTCAAGAAACTGCGTTACGCTCCGCTCACGTTATGCGCTCACAATGAGAGCGAGTGAGAGGCACGCGTCCCGCCTAAGAGCGAGAGAGACAGACATAAAAAGTGAAAGGCACGCGTCTTTCATCCTTCTTCCTACTATACGAATGAATATTCACATTAAAATTATTTTACCACTCAAAGTCGTTGTCACGTAAAACTTTCGCCCGTATACCGACTTTACAGGCAACCAATTTTTTATTTTATTTTCTTTAAAAATAAAGATAATAATCCTTTGTGTTGTTGTTATAAAAGTAGAAAAAATTATATTACCTAGTTACCTACTATAGTTATGTTCGTCCTAACGTTATATCTGTTGCATACAAGACTTTTTGGTTTGGAGCCTGGGATTCGTTTACTGACCGTACCAGATTTGACACAGCTTGTCAATTAAATATATTTATATACAAACACAGATGCAATAATAGTATTTGTGTGTCGCAGGCTTGTCACAAGGAGGCGGTACAAGCGCTGCAGAGTGTGAAGGGAGACTGCGCGCTCTGCGTACAGTTCATAGCCACCGACGACGACGACAGATTATCAGAAGACAATTACAGGTCAGATATTGCTTGCTATTAGTGTTCCAATGACTGGCCACAACGGTACAGGAAAAGCCGGAGATCGAGCACAGTGGCGTGCCATGGGAGTGGCCTATCCAGCAGTGAACTACGACAGGCTGATGATGATGATTTCCATTTTCTACCTTTTTGTTTGCCAGAAGTCTATGATAGATTTTTCGCACTAGGGAAACCTCCTGGTTCGCGTGTGAGTGTTATACAGACATGTAACTGTGGACACAAACTCAGACAAGACTGGGAGCCAGAATATTTGGATCACTCAAATTGTTGTTCCGTGTAGCTATAGTACTGCGCGGTAATACTACAATACAATGTGTCCATACATCAATTTACAAGTGAATTTTGTATTTCATATATGAATTGTTGCACAGCTGATAAACGCATTAGTGTGTATCGTTTTAGGAACTGTTATTGATTGAATATTAAGAATATTTTCTAGCTCATTATGATGACCAGTAATGAATGTCAAAAATCATAGACAAGTGCCATAGTAAACCATATTTTCTTCTGCAGAACCACTTCGAAACGCGCGTTTGTTTAATTTACTGTGATTGCTAGCTAGTATCTTATGCATTCACTAGATCGTAAATTAATCATTTGGTGTGAAACATTATTATCGTGTATAGTGTACTGTGTGCACAAGATTTATGCCAAGCCATTAACATGACAGATTTTTAGTTGTACTTACTATTACAAACTATTAAGTGCTTATATTAATTTTCTTCATCAGACCAGTCACGGTAGTTTCTCTTTGCTTTATAACTAGCAATGACCTACCGAACTACTTATCACAGACTAGACGTTAGAAATCAGTAGTAGTCAAGATAGGACGACATTGAAAGGTTAAATGCAGTCAACCAGCAGTTCTAAGATGTTACTAAAAAAATTATCTGCTCAGCCCTATTTATTGCTCTATATAGAACTATATCACCTGTATGTAGATTTTTGCAGCTCCTATGCGGTATTTGTCGGCTCCATACATTTATTTATAAGTAAATAATCAAATAAAGCCTATTCAAAAGTTTAATGGATGATTCTCTTTAGTCTTTTAGTCTGCTGGTCGAAAGCTTAAGTTCCCGAAGTGCAAATCATGACCATTTTATTGCCTCACTATCTTACCGTTTTTTCGTGATCATCATCATCATCATCATCAGCCCTTATACTGTCCCACTGCTGGGCACGGGCCTCTTCTCACTAAGAGAAGGGGAAGGCCATAGTCCACCACGCTGGCCAAGAGCAGGTTGGCAGACTTCACACTTCTTTTTGTCTTTCGAGAACATTTTGGAGAACTCTCAGACATTCAGGTTTCCTCACGATGTTTGCCTTCACCGATAAGCAAGCGATAATTAACAATTTAATACGCACTTAACTACGAAAAGTCATTGGTGCGTGCCGTGGATTCGAACCCGACACACCCTCTGTGTAGCAGTCTGTCGGTCTCTCCACTCGGCTATCGCTGCTAGCTTTTCGTGATCATCACAATTTATACAGTGTATCTATTGAATGAATGCTGGTAATTTGCTGCAGGTTTCCGTTGTATCCTGAAGATGGTGAAGTGTTCGGCGGAGAACAAGACGGCTCGGGAGCCACGCCCACCGCGCCCCGCACTCCTGATTATAATAGGTCAGTTACGCCATAGTACATACACCTTATACAATACCTACTTAATTTATCCGGGTTATAAAAATTGTACAACTGTCATGTTATGTATGATATGAAAATGTAGACCGTTGTCTTAAGTTATTTTAATCTATAGTCTTTATTTATCTATGTATGTTTATAGAAAGCAAATGTCTTATTTATATTTATTTCTACAAAATAAATTAGTTGTGATTATTTTACTTTTATTTTCTTTAATACCTCTTTTCTTACCCAGTTACACGTGCAGTCATTATAAATACAATTGGCGCTACAATTCACGATTATGTTCAAACATTAAGAAACACAGTATTTTCATAAAATGTTTTGTATGTTAAATTGGCATAAAAATATGAGGTTGTTTTATTTTGCATTTACTGCGGTTTAAATAGCGACTATAAATAACGTGTTTTATTGATGTTATTTAGATAACATATTATTTTTATGGCTTTGACTCGCCTGTTTTCATTAATGGATACTAGAAACTTACATAGCTTCACGTCTTTTATCCCCGAAGGGGTAGGCAGAGGTGTATTACACATCCACATTTCGCCAGTTATGTTTAAGTCCTAATGTAATAGGGGCGAGCCTATTGCCATCTACCGGCCACATTGTTAAGCGAGCGATAATTAACATTTTTAATACACACATAACTTCGAAAAGTCAGAGATGTGTGCCCGGGGTACCTGGGGATCGAACCCGAAACCATTGTCTCGGCAGTCCGTTACGTACACCACTGAGCTATCGCCGCTATAGATATACTAGAAACTTACTTACCTAATTATATATCTTCGTAATCTTGTTTTCTATAACATTGCGTTTTAAAGAGATTATACACTTGTCTTTAACACTGCCAATTCTACCACCGTATTGACTTTTCAAGTCTGTGGAGATAGTTGGATGTTTGTTACTCTTACGCAAAACCTACGACGTAGATTTTTATGCAACAAGAATACTACATATTTTGGCGAAATAACTGACATCCAAGAGGGCAGAGCTTTCCTCAGCAACTAGTATTTAAGAAATGGATCACTACAGCCCTCAAGAAACAAGAGAACAAAAAAAAAGATCTGTTTCTATGTTAGACGTTGTGGAATATAATTGTGCAGTTGTACAGCAAGGGTGTGGAATGTGGAACAATAGTATTATTATTCTGTTTTCCAACAAAGGTGGACAAGTCACTTTTGAACAATCCAAATATCAACTCATCTATCTTTTGAGCCACATAGGTATATACGTTTTTTTTCCTAGGTCATTACGAACCGTCTCGCGTATAGGCTTATGAAACTAGAGTTTCCGCCCTTCTAATAAGGTAGTTTTCAAGAAGGATACACACTATACACTACGGCCGACGAATCATGGCGAGTCTGAAGCTAGCCTTAGCGAAATACCGCGCATGTATACTCGTGTAGAAAACTGTTATTGCCAGACTTTATATAATTTATATACAAGTAGTATTATCTATTTTATGATGAATGCACCTCACCTGACAATAGTGGCAGATATTTTAACCGAAACATACACAATAACAGTACTGGATACGATGGTGTATCACTTAGGATACTGAAAACTGTGTCTAATAAAATATCAAATCCAATGAGCCACAAAATTTTCGGTATTATGCAGGGAGTAGTTCCCACGGAATTAAAAAGGACCATAATAAAACGGCTCTTTAAAAAACATGATAAACATAGTATGACTCGTTACAGACCTATAGCATTGATTCCAGTCATATCAAAAAAAATTAAGAAGGTTATCCATAAGCCTGTTGAACAATCGGAAACATACCTGAATGCTGCAGTATTTTTGTTTTTGAAAATTGCATTGACAAACATAGATCGAACGAATTTTTCTTTAGGTAGACACATCTTTTAAGCCAAAATTAAGAGTGCGCGCGTGTTGTATTCCAAATAATAGGAACATGTAGTATTTGGAACATGACACGCATGGTATGCACCCATGAATAAGTATCCATGGGTGCATAGGACCTCTATAGATCATTATCTAAAGATATATGTTTTGTATATTTGCATTATGATAAAAGTTTTATGACTAAAGTTGTAGGGAATTTAATTTGCAACAAATATCTCGTTGACATATTCTTTGTGCGGCCAATAGTTTACCAGATAATCAAGAAAAACTATCTGCATCTGCACTCTTTCCAAGATGGCGGCCGAGGGACAAGAGGTACGTCCCCATAAATTTGAATCAAGTTTTACAATAGCCCTTCCTACACATCTGTAAAATAAAATTGCATCGTCTGATAAATGCAACCCCAAATGTAACTTTTCAATGGGCTATAAATACTTTTGTCAACGTCTGTACTCAAGACAGAGATAGTACAACGAATACTAAGCTGTGGCAGAGACACATTATATCGCACCGAAAACTTCAAAAGTAAAAAAGAGATGTTCAATGTACGTGTTTGACGCTCAATTTAATCGATTTTTATTGATATCGATTAAAATTAATTAGAAAAATATACGTGTATTCAATTAGGTACCTACATATAAAGATTGAAAATGTGTTCCAACTCTTTTCATTTCTGTCATTGTTAATAGATAAATGATATAAGTAAATCTGGTTCTTAAACCGAGAAAATAAATTTTATTAGATTTGTTTTTTACTAAAAACAAAATCTCACTATATAAGCTATATAGGTTTAATAAATCTATTTCATTTTATATCTTATAGTACTTTTATTATTATAACAAAAATAAATTAATTCAAAATCAATTATAAAACTAATCGATTTAAATTTTTGATTGAATAAACTATTAATTAGTATTTACATAACGTGCATCACTGACCTAGACTACCGCCCCGCGCACCCCGCTTCTTGCCACCGCGTAGTTTCTTAAAAGGATTACTGCGCCGCCTTCTGCGCGAACTTCAGACTCGCCATCGTTAAACGGCCGGACTGTACACTACCAGATTATACTAAACAGTCCCTTAGCTTATTCAAAGATTGTTCAACGAACATGTTTCCAGAATCTATTATCTTCAATGAGGCCCCAGGAAGATCACTGTAGTGCTCTAGGCTTTCTATCTTTCTATGGGATAATTAATAAAACCAACTTACACACGGTCATCTGATCACAAACCAAGCAGAGATTGCTTGCGCTTCGCGAAGACTAGATAACTCATAAACTTGGATACACACTTAGATATATAGGTAGATATTACTATGACTGTATCAACAACAGATCACTTTGAATTTGATCCTTCAGAGAAACTCGTGAAGTCGTGTAGACGTGAAGAGGCTGTGAAAGCCCCTCCTTCATGGCCTCTTCACGTCTACTTACGTAACGTATTTCTCGATAGCTCGCTGAGTGACCTTAAATTGGTGGATCGGTCACATCACCAGCGCCCACGTCTAGCTTTGTAAGTCTTTACGAGTGGAACACACTCGTTGAGGTTTTTTCCTGACTTTCTGACTGCTTGGTAAAGGTGTCGAAAAACCTCGACATTTTATTTAAGCATTTCATCCCGACCCATAAGAATTTCAGGAAATCCTTTCTAAGCGCATCTACGTTCTAACTATCAAGTCTCTATCTTCTGTGGTTTCGAAGGTAAAACACTTGTTTTTCGATCCCGTGGTAATTTTGAACAATCCCTTCTAAGTACAACCCTGCAGCTAAATTTAGTTACTTGCGCCCATTATTCTGGCTGTCCGTGTCTGTTATTCAGTCAGTATCATAATTGTTTTAGGTATACATATTAACAGCATTCTTCGATAAATGGACTAACCACCATAAAAATATTTAAAAATTCAAATCAAACTCTTTAGCTTTATAATATAAGTATATACTAGCCAACGAACAGAGCGACACGATCACACGAAAGCCATACTTCGACTAAGTATAATTAAAACCCATGTGGATCCGCAGTATTGATTAGGTATGCAGACTTAGCTATATTGATAGCAACCCGCTTGCTGTTTAATTTCACGCTTGTTTAATAAATTAATGAATAACCGCTCAACGTCAATTGAAAGTATATTTTGATTGCTGACTATCTAACAATAATTAAATTGGCTATCTCTTAAACTTGCTGGCTGTTATGCCTGTCTGCATTAGCAAGAGGTCTTTGATTTTCAGGTAGGCATGTGTACGTCTATATTTTGGCATACTTTGGAACCGGCACGAGTTGATTTTAATTAATATTTAAAGACTAAGCTGAGAAAGCTATGTTTCTTTGCAGTTGTTACTAGCTAATCCACTGATGTATTATCCGTCTATAAAATAAATAAGTATCGTCTATAAAATAGAGAGAAACTAATTCCACTATAAATAGTGAAATTAGTTTCTCTGTATTATGTTTTAAAGATTTCTACCAAGGAGGCTAATTAAGTAATATGATCTACTGCTGAGTATTTTAATTAGTGCCAGCAATCTAGTCAATAAATATTTATATCTATCTAGGTGCCCTACCTAGACTATTGCAGCTACTGTCTACAGATTGTCTACTCCGTTGCAGTCTCTTAAAATACGTTTATAGGAAGACCTGCCCCCTTAGCCAAATGGCATTCGATTAATGATATCGCTAATCACTAAATGCTAAAATGTATGAAACTGACATAAGCCTTCGATATATCACGTGTTGCCATAGCAACCAAGGGTTACCGAAAGTAGAAACCCAAGCGAATGTGAAAGTATGGGCAGGTGTTGACACTTCATCTCATTGAATAATGCAGTACCATGATACGTCTAGTGATTTTCATACACGGCTATGCCATATCAATAAATCGTTCGCGAAACCCAAAGTATCAATGATGTAACTCTTGATTTTAAAATGTCGTCCTTTAGAAATGTCTAATATTTGAACAATAAATGATAAAACCAGTGACGTTGACTTAGTTCCCATATGCACCTGTCGAACGATAAATATATTCTGAGCTTTCCTCAGTAGCGTAGCACTTATAAATGCTCATAAAATTTTATTGATATAGTCGTTATAGTTCGAGATCCCAGGGCCGCCAAACCTTACTTATTTTCTCAGAAACGAAATGTATAAAATAATATAGTGTTAGTATGTGTCATCAGTGTACACATACTTACTTGTTAGCTTGGATCGTGCGCCAATTATGAGGTACGAGGTGCTAAAGTTAGGTAAAAATAGTACTCACTTTTCTTAAATTCTCAGTGCTGATTTTTATGTATGTTTTAGAAAATATTATTAAAAAATTATAAATAATACTGTCGCACTAATTTTGGCGGCGGTATTTTTTACCAGACGCTTTAAAGTTTCCAAAATATCTAGCTATCGGTAGAGAGACCACTAGGGGGCGCATTAAGAAAATGTATGGAACTCATAACTAAAAATTGACCCACGATCCAAGCTAGCAAGTATGCGTACACTTATCGCAGATACTAACACTACATAATACATTTCATTTCTGAGACAATAAGTAAGGTCTGGCGGCCCTGGGATCTCGGACTATTACGTATGAAACGTACGCAAGTTTATATCGAACACATTTGAACGGTTGTTGTCAGTCACATGTCGCGTTGGCACTGAAATCTATCGGCGTTACATTGTCTAAACGTTATCTACGCCTGTCGGCTGCGTCGTATGAAACTGCGTACTCATTATTGTGTGAATAAAATACTCGTAAAATGATGCTGCGAAAGTCGCGTCGGTCAATCGGCCAAACTCACCCACCCATGTGCTGTAGTTATTCCATTAATAGATAGTCAATGTCGTTTGAGATAAGAAAAGATGATGTTGCAATTTTTGTTCAACATTGACAAAATGACTCCTCGTGGTGTGATGTATTTCTGTAACAAAAGTACACTTGAAAAATTAACTCTTTACCGCGAAGCACAGTAATAAATAACACTCGCGTTCTGCTAGAGATATCCCAGCTGTCAGACGACAATGGTACAACTATTGTATTCGTCAAGCCAAATCATTCATATTTATTTCTTAAGAGTCGATTTTATGAAAGTGTCATCATCATCACTCAGAAATTTGCATGAAGATTGGGCTGTCTGTCTGCTCTGCGACACACTATAGGTACCTATTACATGCTTGGAGCGCATAATATACAGCTATTTCTAAATATCATCCAATTCATATGCTAAGCTGACCGCGGAACTTTTAATGCCCTCAATGTAAACAACGCCTACGCTTCGCGAAACGCGGGGGAAGAATAAATATGACATAACAGTTGAGACGAACGACGACAGAATCTTGAATGTAATTTGAATATCTATTAGAATGTCTGTCATCCACTTAGAATTTACAAAATATTTGCCACGCGTTGCCAGAATTCTTGTAACGCCGGGCATTTGCACTAACACTGGCTGAGCATGTAAACACTTTTTGTCCAAGTTTAGTCTACAGTTGCAGTGGCGTTTAACTTGGAAATTTTATATAGATACTTGCTTTTGTCCGCGCGCGTAAATTCGGGGTTCTCTAGTTATAGTAGATATATCATCTATGTTCGGGGTTAGAAATATAACTGCAAAAAGTATTTACACATACAAACTACTTAGTACTATGACTTAGTAGTACTCAAAATGTTATTATCCGGTATCAGTGACGTTTCGCTACAGTGGCCAAAATGGCGACTGCGATTTGTCTGTCAGAACCATTAGAATTTAACAAAATACTCGACAATCCGAATTTTGCGGATATACCTACATACATATGTTGTCGACTCGAAATCTTTATTTTTTAATGTTTTATTATTCAGGTAAAGTTTCGATCGAGTCTACCCCTTGAAATTTTTTTAATATAGATAGAGACAGTGCGATGGTAGCGCAGTCAGTCGGTTCCAATGTGAAACATTCTAAAATCAACAACTTCTTACAAATTAAAAATGAACTATACATTTTCCAGTGGACTAAATTGTGAATCTAAACCATTCTCAAGTCCCCTTGAACACACAAAAAAATTCATCAAAATCGGTCCAGTCGTTTAGGAGGAGTATCGAGACATACACACGCACACAAGAAATATATACATACATACATATCTTCAGGCCTTTTATCCCCGAAGGGGTAGGCAGAGGTGTATTTCTACACCCACTTTTCGCCAGATATACTTTAGTCCCACGTAATAAGGGGCGAGCCTATTGCCGTACCGGGCACATTTCCAGACTCCGTGCTGCTACTGAGAATTTCGTGACAGAAAAACCCAATAACACTGCCCGAGACCCAGGAATCGAACCCGGGACCTCCCGATCCCACGCGCATATTTATGCCGCGAGACCAACGAGGCAGTCGTATAGGGTTTGATGTCGAGTTTTCCGTCTCTACGCAAAGATGGTATTTGCATCGTGTTGTCCCTTAGTCGCCTCTTACGACACCCACGGGAAGATAGGGGGTGGTGACACTTGTATTCTATGCCGTCAACTACACGGCAAAATATATATATATATATATATATATAAAGATGCTGATCATATCTTGTATCTGTGGAAACAAACGCTGTCTTGTCACCTATCTGCTGTCTCTATATCTAGGTTTATATCCAAGCTAGTTCTTTCAGATTTGATTTTTTTTATAGACTCATGCCTGTATCCCCTAAGGGGTAAGCAGAAGAGTGTAATGTTACACCCACATTTCGCCATGAATTTTTAGTTCCCACGTAATAGGGGGCGTGCCTATTGCCGTTTTCGCCATGAATTTAAAGGTCCCACGTAATAGGGGAGGAGCCTATTGCCGTAAATAAATATAATTTATGTTATAAATATAAAATAAATATATTTGATGTTATTCGCAAAACATCCATGTTTACCTGACTGTACTGTAAAATGCATGTAAATGTGTACTGTTCAATATTAATTGGTGTACAATAAAGAGTATATATCTATCTATCTACGTGACACTACGCCGCCTGTGGTGGATTCGATCCTCGCAATAGACAACACTTTGTGTGATCCACAAATTGTTGTTTCGAGTCGGGGTTGTGGGTTTTGTTAAGTCCCCCGCGCTGTAGGATCTATTCCTAGTGCAGGTGTAGTCTTTGAAATATTTTTTTTTAATACCTAGGTCCTAATTCAGTCTAGTGGGATCCGCAATCATAGGTAAATAAGTATGTAAATAGTTAACGAATGTTGTTGTGTTTAGACGCGCGTCGGAGGGGTCTGGCAGCGAGTGCGAGTCGGAGACGTACCGCGTGAGCGTGGCGCCTCCCGCCACCTACCCCGACTACAACAACATCAACAACAACCTCAACATACTCGACATGGACGACGACTCCATCAAGATAGAAGCGCGACTCGAGGTACACACACTAATTATTGTAAACATTTTCGGTTCTCCGAAGGACATATGGCTTTGGATAATTTTGTCGAATAATTTTATTAAAAAAGCGCATCTAATTTGTCCAATATAGATTTAATAATCATAACACTTAATCGCAAAATATTATAAAGCTAGGTACATAAGTAATTGCATTCCTTTTTACGTGAAGGCAGGCGCTGTAAAATCTAAAGTTCAACATTTTCAAGCTTTTTAGACAAGTTGAGTTTTGTTGTCCTATTGTTTCTGTCGCTTAACCCATCAAAGCCCAAGGGCGTCATATGAGGTCGTCAAAATTGTTACCGTTAACGTCCAAGGACTTCTTAAAGTGTCCTCTCGACTCATTCGATTTTTTTCCTTATTATTTTGGAAATATATTCGCGATTCATATTAGAAAAAGGTTATGACCGTAAAAACGGGTGGTTATCGCGACGATGGTGTAAATTGTCCGGCGTATCTGATGTTTATCTGATTCGGACGGCCGGGCTTCAATGGGTTAATGAGGTCAATAAAATTTAAGAAAGCTAACCGAAATTATTATTAGGTTCTTAGGTTTACTCGGGTAACAAATTGGCAAGGCGAAGTTAGCCATAATTAAAAATAAATTGAACAATGGTCCGAACGGAAATGTATTAATTACCGTTAAACATGACTGTCTGTCATATTGCCAACTTTTGCCATTGATTTGAAAACTGCTTATCTTACATCAACGTTTATACAACAACTAGCTGACCCAGCGAACTCCGTATCGCCTTTTTAAGAGTTTTTATTTAATTCCCTTTTTATCAAGCCCCTTTTCCAAAGTTACCATTGACTTAGCGCTTAATCTCTTATCATTTCAGAGTACAGAAATGATGCAAAAACAAACATAGATTTTTATATAATATTGAATTCCCCATTCCTTAAAATATCGGAGACGATACCCATATCGACTTAAAAAGAAATCCCGTCCGCCATCTTTGATTTCCTATCCGCCATCTTTGATCACGAAATAGATGTTGTAGTTGGATTCACCATCCCTTAAATCATCAGAGACGATACCCATATTGTTTTTTTTAAATTTTTCCCATCCGCCATCTTTGATTATTCATCCGCCATCTTGAATCACGAAATAGATGTTGTATTTGGATTCCCCATCCCTTCAAACATCGGAAACGATACCCATATTGATTTTAAAAAAAATCCCATCCGCCATCTTTGATCACAAAATAGATGGTGTTTTTGAATTCCCCATTCCTTAAAATATCGGAGACGATACCCATACCGACTTTAAAAAAATTCCGTCCGCCATCTTTGATTTCCTATCCGCCATCTTTGATCACTAAATAGGTGTTGTATTTAGATTCGCCATCCCTTAAAACATCGGAGATGATAACCATATTGTTTTTTTTAAACTTTCTCATCCGCCATCTTTGATCACGAAATAGATGTCAGATTTGGATTCCCCATCCCTTTAAATATCGGCGACGATACCCATATCGACTTTAAAAAAAATCCCATCCGCCATCTTTGATTTCCTATCCACCATCTTTGATCACGAAATAGATGTTGTATTTGGATTCACCATCCCTTAAATCATCAGAGACGATACCCATATTGATTTTTTAAATTTTTCCCATCCACCATTTTTTATTTCCCATCCGCCATCTTGAATCACGAAATAGATGTTGTATTTGGATTCCCCATCCCTTTAAACATCGGAGACGATACCAATATCGATTTTTTTAAATTTTCCCATCCGCCATCTTTGATTGCCCATCCGCCATCTTTGATCTCGAAATAGATGTTGTATTTCGATTCTCCACCCCTTAAAATATCGAAGGCGATACCCATATTGATATTTAAAATTTTCTCATCCGCCATCTTTGATTTCCCGTCCGCCATCTTGGATCACTAAATAAATTTCATATTATTAATCCTATTCGTTTAGCCTTTTTTTGCCTTTGACCCAACCCTCCCCCTTCTCGTTTGACCATTTTATTATTTTTGTCTGGCCACTTAAAGTTGTGGCGTAATTTTATATAGCCTATAGCCTTTCGGAATAATTGGGCTATCATAGGCAATAACAATTTTAAAAATCCGACTGCTAGTTCCTGAGATTAGCCGACATTATGTTTTAGCCTTTTTAGTCTTTTGCCCAGCCCCAAAGGGTCGAAGCGTTATGTTATATAGCCTATAGCCTTCCGGAATAACTGGGCTATCGTATACAAAAAGAATTTTTCAGATCCGACCGGTAGTTCCTGAGATTAGCGCGTTCAAACAAACAAACAAACTCTTCCGCTTTATTATATTAGTATAGATTAGCTTTACAGGCGATTTTGAAATCCCCGGTGCCCAAAATTCGCGAAGTGCCGTACCGGCAACACTCGTTTGTCAAACTATCATTCACTCGATTAAAAACCTTTTTTTAAAGCTAATCGCCTGCCGAGGGTTATTTGCCGAAAATATGGAATGATTGCTATGGATAGATCGTTTTAGATATAAGTGTAAGTAGTGTGTATGCGTGTGTGTCTAACCGCATGCGTGCGCGCAGTGGTCGGGTGCGGGCGGCGGCGGAGGCGGTGCGTGCTCGGGGCGCAGTTCCCGCGGCGGCCGCTTGGGGCGCGCGCGCGACGCGTCGTCCGCCGAGTCCAACAACTCCACGCCCGTGCACGCGAGACCGCAGGCGCTCAAGAAAAAGCGCAAACCGCAGGTACATTATATACACCACTCGCCTACCTACATACTACACCACCTAGCGCTAACCGCCGCACATACACTAATTATTATAGCCCTGCGACGATTATACGATGCTGTATTGTAATTAGACGTTACAGTACATCGAAGAATTTCCATTTTCAATCTGCTAATTTTTATAGTTATTTCATGGTTTAGTGTCAGTACCTTAAATAGTTACAAATATTGTAAATAATCTGTCGCTTGAGAGCTTCATTCGCACGTATTCGTTCCACAGTAGCTTCATTCGTAGTTGTATATAAAGGCATATGTATGTTTTTAGCTCCACTCTCCAGTCATATAGCGTCATGCAAATTTCATTGTAGTAAATTATTCACGTACAACCAGGCACGAAGCAGCGATAGCCTAGTGGAGAGACCGACAGACTGCCACGCAGAGGGTCTGAGTTCGAATCCACGGCGCGCACCAATGACTTTTCGGAGTTATGTGCGTATTAAATTGTTAATTATCGCTTGCTAAACGGTGAAGGAAAACATCGTGAGGAAACCTGCATGTCTGAGAGTTCTCCTTAATGTTCTCGAAAGACATGTGAAGTCTGCCAACCCGCACTTGGCCAGCGTGGTGGACTATAGCCTTACCCTTCTCAATAGTGAGAAGAGGCCCGTGCCCAGCAGTGGGACAGTATAAAGGGCTGATGATGATGATGATGATGAACCAGGCACGACGAGTATCTAGCCTGCTCAGAGGATCCTCCCTCTAGTTGGATCAACACCACACTTTATTTCTTTATAAAGGCAACAGTCGATCTATTAATAATCACGTTGCCATTTCATCGTCGATGCATCGCAATACACTTTAGCAATGACACGCTGTCATTCACACTTCACACTGCATGACGCCTGTTTATTACTATGTAAAAATGCGTCATAATCGCTTCGTAGACAGAGCTAGACGTTTGTTTATATGCAAGCTGCAACCAAGCGCGCAAGAAGTGCGAAATGACAAAAACGTGCGTATAACGATACGATTACATAAAAACCGGCCAAATGCGTGTCGGGCCACGCGCAATGTAGGGTTCCGTAGTTGCCCATAATGACTTGCTGCAAAGTGTATTAATGTACAACAAATCCGACTGTTTATTTTGCTGAAAAAATAATTTTAATAACACTATTATAAGAATCTAAGTTTTGTTTAGAAAAATACTAGGTATGTATTTTATTGTAAACATAAAATGTGGTTTCCAAGATATACTACTACTATACATACGTAGTACCGTAGTACATTACATACCAAAGTACGTATATCTTTAAGATTAAGCCAGCGCGCTCAATTTAAACTCACAGAAATAGGTATTTATAAGTTAACCGACGATTACTCGTAAACTAGTGATATCTACTTAGCCGTGATAGTTTTCCTTTTAAATTCGTTATATGTACTACATTTGTGATTTTTTTCACCTCTTCCAAATTAATAGTTTAGCCGGCAGAGGGGGGGGACACTTGAGTCTAACAATTTTTTTCACTTCAAAGCTTGATATTTGACAAACCAATCACTTGATCGAAAATGATTTGAGCAAACTAATAATATTTTTTTAAGACCTATCCAATGATACCCCACATGATGGGGTACTCAACAAAAAAAAATTCAACCCCACTCATTATGTAGGGGAGATACCCTTAAAAAAAATATTTTCCTAAATTTTATTCTACAGTTTTGTTGCAATATCTTATGTCTATATTCATGTGAAATATCAGAAGGCCAATTCTCGTATTTAACAGACACTGACACTGAATTTTGACTGAACTGCGATTTAATTTTGAATTGACTCACAATTGGTGTTCTGCTACACTTAATCTCCTTACAGTATAATTTCGATATAATCAATTTATAATGTCTTGTTAATCTCAGAGGTAATGTCAAAAACTCAAAACCAAAAACATGAATTTTGCCATTGTATGGGAAAATACATTAATAGGAATGGTTATTGGATGCCAATACGTTTCCATGCCAAATTAAAATTAATGTACAACTAAGTAATAAAATTTCGGTACGTAAATATATTGGTTCCTTGGATCGTGTGGATTATTTTCAATAGGTATTCAATAATTTTAGATGAAAATAGAACATTATAAAAATATGGGTGTTTTGATTATGCCGCAAAATTACCCCACGAATCACGCAACGAACGAAACGTCAAAATGACAATTTTATATTTTGCGTGGGGCTTATAGTAATAATTATGGTCTAAGGTTTTGAATTTTTGATTTGCGCGAAGCTTGTTTATTATTTATTTTTAAAAGTTTGAAACAACTTTGGAGATGTCACTTAAATTAGTATTAAGTACCTACATAGTTCAGTTATATTATGTACGATGGTATCATTGTGCAAAAACTAGAAATACCTTACCTGCTCTACTAATAATTAGCAGAATACCGTTCACACTAGTTCACACTTGGTTCAACTTTCGATGTAGTCCCGATCTCATTCAAGTGTCAATTAAGTTACGAGAATACCATTTATGACGCCGAGACTCGATCGATATTGGAATTTGAACAAATATAATTACCAGAATTGGCCTTCAGCTTTCTAGCACCAGGCGTCTTTGAGCTAGGCTGCGGACGGACAGACGGACGGACATGACGAAACTATAAGGGTTCCTTGTGGACTACGGAACCCTAATTATGCAATGACGATACAATTTTATCCTCTGCATTATGTTTTTATCTATACCTAATAGTAATGTCGAACAAGTTTAAAACGCTTGGTTCTCCACGTCCTTCATAAAAAGATTTTTAGAACTTTCCTTGTCATTCCTTGGCCGTTGAATATATTTACTGCTTGGCGATGGCAAATAGAACGCGCTTTAAAAATATATATACAGCCACATGTAGTTCTGAAATCTAAACCCAAAATTATTAGCAATTTTCACTCGTTGCTTAATTGAGGGTCGGGCCAACGGGCGCTAAAGCTACAAGCGGAACACAATGGGTATGGGTTTATAACGATGACATAAAAATCCCTGAAAATGATTTCGCTCCAAACTAAATTTGGCCTTGTGCCGGTGACTATCATCATCGTCCAAGCGTTATCCCAGTTACATTTAAGACATTTTGCCTTAGTGCCCGGGCTCCGCTTACTAATCCAATCAGATTTGACATAATAATGAGTGCTTTCTTGGCGCACTGTTTTATCTAATCGTATTTCCATTTACTTTTCCGTAATTTACCCAAAGTTTACCGGGTCATACGTTGTGTTGTTGATGAGCAGCTACACAGTGACAATTTCCTGCAGCGCACATAACCTTGGCTAATAAATTACGTTTTACGCTCGTCCTGGAGACTCGCCAGTGATTCTATTCAGATATTTTGCCCGCTGAATTCCTCATACAATAATTACTCTTAATGTTTTGATGTTATTATTATCGTCTTCTATTTCTGGCTAGTAGCTAACGTAAAAAGGCAACAGCTGATGTTTACGTTAGCAATGGCTGTCACAAAAAAACAAAGAATTGAATCAGATAAATATGAAATTCAGCATAGAATTACTTTACCACAGAGAGGGAATTAAATAGATTATTTTCCCCTTCGGATACATGGCCAACTGGCAAGTGATGTCTGAATCTGAAACAATGTGTGTGCGGAAAAATACACGACTGTAAAATTGCCTCAAATTGGATCGGACAAAATCGGATTAACCATTGCACTTACGTACATGACATGTTTACAGTTTTTCACAACGAGGTACACGGTGAGCCAATCTAATGTTATTGACGACCGTAATAAAATCATATTTTCATAATAGCGCCAAGAAAGCACTCATCGGAAATAATGAATAGTGTAATTTGGCATGGCGCTTAATGAGGCCGAGTGGATTGCATATGAGTTATGTATTGTCATATAGTGGCAATAGCCTAGTGGCGAAACCGAATGACTGTTACGATTTTCGAAGTTAAGTGCGTATTAAATTTTTACTATCGCTTATTATTAAACAATTAAAGAAAACATCGTGTGAGTCCTCCATAATATACCTAGTCGAATTCGAAGTTTATTTCAAGTCATAATGAGATAAGGTCCATAGCCAGCAGTAGGGCAGTTTAGCAGTTTGCATACAGGGCATATAATATTCTTAGCGCGCGATTCGCGCGAAGGAATCTTTTATCGCGATGAAAGTAGGTTTAATCACTCCTCAGCCTGCCCACCATAATATCGCTCCGTTGCTTCGCAACAGAAGGGTAAACAGATGAACATAGAAGCACGTACGTACTTGTAATGTGAGTATGTATTGTTGTAGGACTGGCGCACGAAGGGCGCGTACCGGCCCGTGGAGGTGGAGGCGCCCTCCTCCGACGAGCCGCACGACAACGCACTCACCAACATCGATGGAGGTACGCACCACCACCACTCACATGCTTCATTAGGAGCGGATCTCACCGACCTCCGAGCCTTATGACCCCCGCAAAACCATCTGTTTTCTTTCAAAGACATTACTTTTAGCTAATGAGGGTGTTTGATACATACATGAAACAAACAAACACAGATGTATAAAAACATAGGCGCTTTTGACACTTTTGACAGGTTTCTGGACCTGACGTCTCAGTGCGGCCACCAATTATTTTTTGTTGACTACGGTGGAAACGCTCCGTATGAGCCATCAAAACTGGACGCCAACCCGGCCAGAGTGTGCTCGACAACTCAGTGCTGCCGCTTAGTGGAAGTCATTTCAGAAAACCCGCATTGGAAACTAACTATTAACGTCGTTGATAGATTTTTTATTGTGCATGGTATTGCGGCATTTAAGACGTTAATAGTGCAGTACAGTTGTGAAGCAAGTTTACGAAAGCTCGTGCCATTTTTTTGTCTGCAAAAATATACCTATTTAAAATCACACGAATGAAATAAAAAGAGGGGCATGTGCATATGTTACGGATCTAGGTGCATATGCTACTACACCAACCATAAAAATGGTAAACAATGTGTCACGTAGTATTCGTATGGTAGTGAATATATGTAAGTGATACTTATAATAAAATGTCCATGTTAGCGGGCGAGTCTCCGCTGACACCGCCGCCGGCGGCGGCGCCCGAGCTGGAGTCCCCGCCGCTCATCGACATCGACACCGACCGGGACCTCAGGCCCGAGACCAAACTCACCAAGCCTCTCAACGGGGAACTCAAGCCGCTCAGAAGAGAGTCCAAAGGATTCAGGTAACAAACAACATCAATACTCATTACATATTTAACAAGTACACACAAGGGTGTTATACTCCAGTGGAGATACCAACAGATTGCCACGTAGAGGCTATCGGGTTCAAACCCACGCCACACACCACGGATTTTAAGTAATCTGAAGGCACAAGCGTCGGCACTCAGCTCATGTTTACAGAAATTAATTACAAACTCGACTATTAATATGAATGTTTTGTGACAAACAGGATAGGTTCGGCGCGGAGAGTGACGGAAGGCGCGTCCCTGACGAACGGCGAGGCGGAGCGGGCCAAGTTCCCGCCGCGCCTGCTGCAAGGCGACGGAGACCCGGACTTCGGCACTCCCGTGTGAACACACACACACACACACAGCCGCACCGCACAGCTCCACCAGCCAAACGACCACAGCTCGCAGAACACAACCAGAGCTCGAAACAATCATTATTATAGGAGCTGTCACACCAAAATGATATATGGACAATGTACCCAAAGTGTGCATATGTGAGTGGCTTACCACAAAACTAGTTTGGGAGCCGATCGAGGTGCTTGCTCGTCGATCTCACTCTGCGTGCGCGTCCTGGCCTACGGAACTTAGATAATAACAGTATTTCTTCTTTATGCTGAAGTGATATCTCTTTTTGAGTGCTTATCTTTTATTTCGTGTACCAAACGACAAAAGTAGTTTATGCGTAGTGTAAGCGCTCGGTTGCTTTTGTGTGTCAATACGATAGTGACCCATGAGATTTGCCGATTAGTCGACTGTTTGGTTCACCAAACGAGAGCTTTCATACGAAGTGAGTGGGAGTTATGCCATTACGCCGAGCTATAAGTTCATCTATTTATTACTGATTCTAAACGAGACGATTTATTTTGGGACTTTAAATTCTATATAATTTATTAAGATTTAGGTAAATTGTAAAATGCATGTATTATGCACAAAGCTGTTATTGCCAACAAAATATTGATGGACGATGTAATTAACACCCGTTTTGTAAACGCTCATTAAATCTTCACACAAACTAATCAACATCAAATGTTGTCACGTTGCCAACGAGTGTACTGTTACTAAACCGAAATCGGTTCAACGTGATTGACGACGCTCAACGGTATGTAGACCCGACCGCCGACCGCCGACCGCCGACCACCGACCACCGACCGACCTGCACTCACATTTGATATTTGATTAGAGAACAGCTCTCGGCGGGTCACACACTATCACCCGTGCAATAACAGCGCCTATATGTTATTATCTAGATACAACTTTATATTTAATATTTAGGTAATTTTAAATCTCATTCTCGGGTGCGCCTTGTAACCCTGAACTTTACGATTATATTTTCGTTATTTTGTTTATTTTTGTAATATTTATATATTGTACATATAGTTTTAGATTTCGTTTATGTATTTTGATGTATTAAATAAATGGATTACTAATATTATAATATTGAAAAGAAATTCAATTAAATGTGACGACTGATAAATAAAATAGTTAACAGTAACCATTTACATTCCTCGCTGTTATTTTGAAAGTGTTATAGCTATAGAGATGTGGAGATATTATAGAGAATAATCTTCTATGTAAATGAGAGTATGTACTTATCATATAAATAAAAATATATAATATGATAAAGGTGACACGTTATGTTTGTTATGTACCATAAAATCGTACGTGACATTTAATGCGCCGGGCGGTGTATCGGGAGTATATTATAAGACATATCAGCACGGCTCGCTGAGCGTTAAGACTAACTGACAACTGTCCACACATCTGGATCTCTGCCAATCATATTTCCGCACAATACACTCCTACATAGACGTGTGCTACAGATCACACTACTAGATAAATTATTTTAATTAGAATAACACTTTTAAGATATTTTTTATATCGTAGTTATTTATTTTATAGATATAGTCATTGAACTATTATGGACTTGCAACCGTTGGCAACTATCAGACTTCGCGATATGGCTCTAATTTTTATATAAAGTTAGTAAGCAGCGTCGATTGCTTAGCAGCCTCTGTATATAATTACGAGATACGCGCTGTATCTGTCGTCATAGCTATGTCTCCGTAGTGCTATTGCTTATGTACATACATACTTACATAATCGTTGACACGCTCCTAGTGTCTCGTCGACTGCAGTCAGGTCAAAATCAATGTTATTCACGTCATCTTTGACCATCCAACAATGAGTCTCACATTCTTATTATAAAAGACTTTGAGAATAACACATTCTCATTTTATAAGATATTCATTCTCTATTCATAAAAATAGATAACCCTCTATCAACTTTGGGTGCTTTTGTTGAGCCATGAAATGTTTACGTTTTTAATAATCTATTACATAATGATTTCGTATTATGTATGAACATTCCACGCCTGCTCTGGTCGCGTTTCGATTATTTGTTGCGATAGTGTATTCTTTTTTTTACATCTACATGACAATATGCCTATGTATTATAAATAAACGTATTAAATTTTTATTTAAAAATTATCATTATTTTATTTGCCTACACCTATTTCCTAATCAGAGATGCATAGTATTTGCATGTTTAAAAAAAATATGTTTATGATAAAAACAACCAAGCGCCTGTTGACAAGTTATTAAAATGATTATTAACATTTTGAACCATCCTAATCCTACCAGGCACAGGGCGTATTTTGCACACCACCCTTGTGTACTGCTGTCTTGTTTCAGTGCTTGTCAACAGCTCGCAGCGTTTACAGCGTTGACACGTACTGTATTTCCTTACAACCATACTTAAAATGGACACATAACAAAACTTTTCATACTACAGTTACCTTGATTGGATGCTGTGTCTATTTATTTCACTGTATATTTTTTCTGATATTCAACATGCTCAGGACTATAATTGTATTATGACATTAGTAATTTCGCACGTTTTTCCAAGTAAGGTACTCTGCTTGTAATAACTCGTGTTTCAAGAGAAAGTATTGCATTAAGTAGTCGACGTACAGAATAATTCTGTTTTTTAAATATTGCCGCTAAGTTTCTTGATAAAACTAAAAAAACAACAATAGCGTAAAACGAAACGCTATTGTTAAAGTTGCCAGACTTAAAAGCTGCTTTAGTAGAAACGGATTCATTACAGAAACTGGTACACATTTATATACCTATTTTCTTTTGCTGTTTGAGTCATAGATACAAAATATCAAAACATTATAAACTCAGGGAACAGAAAGACAAAATAATAATATTTGATTCAAAATATAATTATTAAATTCCTTTATATGAATTCACCATGTCCACTAAAAATAATGTTAGTAGGAGAAATTTCGATTTTCCTAGCCACACTGAAACTGTCATCTATCCAATCCAGTAATTATTATTATTAAAACAGATTGTCTAATGGCCAAGCCTATTTTTCTCGTTTAATATTTTTTGAAGCTGTTACTTTTAATCATTATAGATTAAAACGAAAGATTATCAATATGGTTGTCAAAGTGTATGTTAGTGGTATTTCTGGAAACAAAGAGGTATGTTTAATATTAGAAAATTCCTGGGATGGCCGGGTGCATTTCACTTCTTTTTCATGAAGCTGATTCATGTAATGATTGTTTTTGATTACGTGAATTACTGTACTTTCAGGTGAAAAAGCGACAACAGCGTGTTATGATGATATTAGATTCTAAAAACATAAAATATGATGTCATTGACATAACAGAACCAGGAAGGGAAGCTGATAAAGATTTCATGCAAAGCAATTCGAAATCGAACGGTGGCACCGTGAGTGACCCCAACCCACGGTCACCACTCCCACCGCAACTATTTAACGACGAGGAATACTGTGGGGTGAGCCTGTTAACTGCTTGTTTGATACAAGTTATTCATGAATATGTAAAACATACAAATTGATAGAGTAGCATTTTGGTATGTTGCCATCTGTTTGTTTTGTTTCTTTGTTCATGTCACGCATTCTCTAGTAACGAATTTGTTTATTGATTGTGTGTATGTTTTGAGATTTCAATGCACTTTCAGTCAACAGCGTCTTGTAATTCTTTGTACTGAGTAAAAAATTGTAAACAAGCCCATGTAATGTGTTTGCGTATTTCAGGACTATGATCAGTTCGACCTTGCTAATGAAGTGGACACCTTGGAACAGTTCTTGAAGATGGAAGTGCCACCTGAAGAGCCACCACAGGCTGAAGATGACAAGGTATTTTACGTGCATATGCATAAACTTTGTTCCACTTTATAATGTGACTCATTCAAGTTTTACTTTTGTAAAACAAATTCAAATACATGATAATAATATATTATGCAAAGTAACCCTTGCATCATACAACATACTAGAGGATGCCCGCAGCTAAGCTCGCACATTTTTTTTTTATTCAACAATCTGGTGGCATTGCCGGACTGCCAGGCTAGGGTTGCAGATTTGATTCCCCTTTAAGACAAATATTTGTGTGCATGACCTTGATGTATTTGTCTTGGTCTGGGTATTTCTATGTATAACATGTAGATATTTACAAAAAAGATATATATGTATGTATATCCATTATTTAGTACCCATTTGGGACTAGATGGTGATGTGTCTTTGTGGTAGAATGTTATACTTCTGCCTGATTTTATATGTATGCTGGGAAATCTTAGAGTACCCCTATGATCCCCAAGAAACCTAGATAGCAAATTTCAGCTTCTTGTGCCCTATGGTTTTAGCTGTGCATTGTCGGTCACTCAGTAACACAAGAATTGTATATGTACAAATGAATAACAGTATTGCAACATATTAATTACTTTTCACATTAGTAAAGCAGCTTGTGTAAGAATACTTGTGTGAAATTTTTAAGCAATACTATTTACCAGTTAGTATGTAATGTGTTTGAGTAACATAGGCATAACATAACATTTTCAGACAAAGGCAGTGAATGGTGATGTTGTTGAAGAATCAAACAAAGAGTCTGAAATCAACTCAGATGATAAAGGTGCTGATGAATCTGGCGACAAGTCAGCTGCGAAAGAAGCGAGCCCAGCCAAGGAGAGCTCACCTCCAAAAGAGGTAGACAGTGCACTATCTAAAGAAGGTACTCCGGTAAAGGAAGACACTGGTGAAATAGCAGCAGACACAAAGGAAAAGTCACCAGAGAAACAGTCATCTGTTGAACCAGAGACTAAAGCACATTCTCCTGAAAAAGAAGTTGAAGCAGCACCTAAAGACGCATCTAAGGAAAGTTCTCCTGTAAAGGAAGAGATCAATGAAAACGGTACAGTTAGTTCTCGTGAGCATTCTCAAGAGAAAGATGAACCAGTGGAGACAGAGGTAGATCGGAAAAAGGACAACCCATCGGAGGCTCTGATTCAGAGTGAGCAAGTTGCTGCGGCTGAATAATGGACTGAACATTTCTTGCTTTTCAGCTCAAATCTATCCCTATTAGAACTAAGCAAGCACTATTCATTAAGTTCTGTTATTTATAATGCATCTTCATGATCACTTCTTTGATATAGTCATTGTATATAATGCAAAGAAGTCTTTGTTGAGTATCCATGTTAAGTGGCGATGTATAGTTGTTTTCTTACACAAAGTGGCCTATTATCATAAATCATTAGAGTTTATATAATAAATTAATAAAATTTTCTATGAAGTTCCAGAGTAAGAATTCTATTTAACAAGTTTATCCTTCACTAAGGCTTGTATTATTTTTAAAGTATTAATTTTTATTTACAATTTGCTAATGATATGGTGTATTCTTTTGTATATCTTTACAATGGATTATTTTAAATTTTAATTTTATTATTGTTATAAGTGAAAGTAACATTCATAAGAATGATCTATTGTGCTATTATTTCATTTCGAAAGAATGAGTAAACTTTCGACTTGATTGCCATTCAAACTAGTATTATTTACATCTATTATTACGTCATAATTGCATAAGCGGTCATTCTATATGAACACGCACTGCTTTTGGTTGTAATAAATTACTTTTCTCATGACAAACTTATTTCATCATTTATTAATATTAATTAAAGACATTTTTTAACAATTTTTTTCATATGAATTATATAAAATACGAACGAAATGCTTTCTCTTGTTTATTTTAATTGTACCCTAAAATCACTTAGCAGCAGTCATCTCAGGTATTACTCATTCATGTACCTACATGACTCATATCAATATCACACATATCTAAGAAATAACTGCTAGATAAAACATGTTATCTAATTACGTAGATGGAAGTAATTATTTTTTTATAGATAAGTTAGATCAGCCATACTCAACCTTTTTTTACAGTGGGCCACATAATTGCTACTGTTTAATCTAGCGGGCCGCAGTATTTTACCTACGTACCTATGTCACGTATGTCCTTTACCGAGCTCTAATAGGTAGTCTATCTATGTACCAAATTTCATCAAAACCGATTCAGTGGTTTAGTCGTGAAAGCGTAACAGACAGAGTTTCTTTCGCATTTGTAATATTAGTGGGAAAGTGGGATTATGCTACAGTAACATAAAACTCACATACATACATGAATCCTGAAAACATTACACTCCTTTTTTTTTGGGCAGTCGTGTAAAAATATAAGAATTTATTTATGTACTAAAAATTAATGTGATTTTTGACAATGTAACAAAATTTTGTAAATTTTTGTTAAATCAGGCACATAATTTCTGCATGCTACTCTAAAAACGTCGTCTAGGTGCGAATCAGAAAGCCGAGATCTGTAGACCTTTTTCGCATGTTTCTTTTTTGAATAGAAGATTCACATAGGTATGTTGATGCAAACAATGTCAAGAGTAAGTGTGCACAATTTTTAACGTATCATAGCCATCCGGGTCTTTCCAAAATTCTTCATATTGATGTGTCTTTCTTCTCTTTAAAAATCGCCTCCAGGTTCATTTTTTAAATCAATCAGCTCATCAGATAATTTTACATTATCAAAACCCAATACTGCAAGCTCTGTTGTAGTGGCTACTTCTAAGTGCCAAGGATTTTTAGGGTTCCGTAGTCCACAAGGAACCCTTATAGTTTCGTCATGTCCGTCCGTCTGTCCGTCCGCAGCCTAGCTCAAAGACGCCTGGTGCTAGAAAGCTGATATTTTACATGAATATAGACATAAGATATTGCAACAAAACTGTAGAATAGAATTTAGGAAAATATTTTTTTAAGGGTATCTCCCCTACATATATAGTAGGGCTGAATTTTTTTTTGGTCCAGTACCCCATTATGTGGGGTATCATTGGATAGGTTTTAAAAAAATATTATTAGTTTGCTCAAATCATTTTTCGATCAAGTAATTGGTTTGTCAAATATCAAGCTTTGAAGTGAAAAAAAATGTTAGACTCAAGTGTCCCCCCCCTCTGCCGGCTAAACTATTAATTTAGAAGAGGTGAAAAAAATCACAAATGTATTACATGTAACGAATTTAAAAGGAAAACTATCACGGCTAAGTAGACATCACTAATTTACGAGAAATCGTCGGTTAACTTATAAATACCTATTTCTGTGGGTTTACATTGGGAGCGCATATTTTACGCGTTTACATTGCATTGGTATGTAATGTACTACGGTACTACGTATGTATAGTAGTAGTATATATTGGAAACCACATATAATGGCCATTATGGGCAACTACGGAACCCTACATAGCGCGTGGCCCGACACGCACTTGGCCGGTTTTTAATTAAGAGAAGACAATTCTTGATTTTAAAATCCTGAAATATTTTCAGAAATTCGTTGCTTAAGGCAAGTAAGCAATTAGAAATATAAACCAGATTTTCTGGGGACACATCAATTCCATCCTGTTCAGTTTTTATCAATGTTGGAAAATAATGACTTTTTTATTATTTATTTCTTCGATATACAAATGAAGTTTGTCTTCAAAAGCAAACACTTTACTTACCTTTTGAGAAATCAGTTGATGCTCACTTGTAATCGCAAGTTTTTCGGTTATATCGCAAAGAAACGCTAAAAGACACCATTAACTGCTCAGGTTCTTTATAAGCTTGCACCCATAGCCACATAGGTAGTAATATGTAGTGTTCTGTGTGTACGCAATAAGGGAGAAAACATGAGTAAATGGGTAAATTAATTAATACGTTAATTTTACGTAATCTTGAAACCTTATCAGTAATACTACTCTAAAAATAAAAGTACTGGGCTATGCTGCGGCTCGGGCCGCACAAAAAAGGCCAACGGGCCGCACGCGGCCTGCGGGCCGCAGGTTGAGTATGGCTGAGTTAGATCATTATAGGCTATTGCTTCATCGCGCGCAAATTTCAGTGGTCTCGTGAACACCGACTTCTAGGTCGTGTACATTACTTCAGTAAGAAAGTAGCTCTTAGAGTGTAACAATGAGTGGAACACATGGAACGCGATCTGTTCATCACAGAATTGTAAATGATAATTCATGTATTCTGTGTACCTACTATATCTTTACGAGATTTCAGATTTCTTATAACTTTATTAGTTGCTGGAGCCTTCAAGTATTAAATTGCCAAAAATCTATCATGATGTATTCAATACCTAAGCAGTATCAAAATCCTCAGCAATAAGGGTTCGTATGAAGAAAGGAAGCATGTTCTGTAAACAGTTTTAAAAAAAAATGATTAGACATGTGAAACATTTCGCTAAACCAATTTTCCAAAGTAGTTATCTAGGTACTAAATTATGCTCTTAAGTGACATTAACTTGAATTCAAGCTAAGATGATCGTTCATTTCAATTAAAATGTAATTTTGTTATCTGGTCAGATTGCCCAGAAATCGATTGCGTAATTACTTATCAACGCGCTCGGCTCTTCTTTCTGTCCGTAGATTATTGGATTGGATTTCAGTAATGGTGGCACATTACAGTAATCGTAACGAGCTCAAAAAAGCCCAGACATGGCACCTGCCTTCTTCCTAAAAAAAACAGAGTTTCTTGCTCGAACCAGGAAAATTACATACCTACCTAAAACGTGGTAATATTTTTGACACTAAAACGCCTTTGAATAAATTGAAGCGAAACTATAATGAAACAAGCAATCACACTTTCGATAGTATCGATCATTCATGCTAGAAGTCAGCGAATAAACGGTGCTGTTCAGGATGGCAGGATATGTGAAGGCACCGGGTTCAAATGTACGGTGCGCGCCAAACTTTTCGAATTTATGTGCTCATTAAATTAGGTAATTTTCGTGAGCTTGGTTATCCTAGATAGCGGACTCTGAACTCCAAGGGGAAATTTTTGGATGGGGACCATGATGATCCACAGATGTGATGATCTTATAGTTACAGTGCTTGTGAAGCCACCAAGTTTCAAAAATCTTTGAAATATTATACCTAAATAGGGTCCTGATATAAAGAAAATATTGAATAAGACATTCTTGTTTGTCGTTTGTTTTTCGTGTGAGTGTATGGCCAACTCTGGTGACGGAGTTTTCAGACTGACAAGACATTCCTATAAGAATAGTAGACTGAACTGGAAATTCCAGCGCTTCATACTTTAGTTCGCCAAAGCTTTGCTTAGTTCACATCGTTTCCAGCTAACTTTGTTGCTGCTTGGCGGAGCGCTTCACATGAACACAGATGCAGCGCTGGAAGTCGTAGAATACAATACCGTTTTATGTTTTAATCCTTCAGATAGAATAACACCTAAAATTTATCCGGAGAAGTCAGTATACATTAGTAGGTGATCCTTTTCATATTGTAGCGGATATTTTATAGAACTTTTTTGTACAATAATGTTAACCTGACCTGACATAATATCTATCTAACTGCCCGCCTATCTCAGAGCAGTAGTAGAGTATAGCGAACTGAGCAGCCGCCCCAGGCTTCTAAAGTCAAGGAGCGTTAAAGTATTATTGGAGATTTTAACCAACTTTTAAGGTTTTAGGTATAAAGGGCGCCGCAAAATTATTTCGCTTCCGTATAAATCTGGCCTCGGGCCGGTAGGTAGGTACCTACCTACTGCCAACATATCTAAAAAGCGGTTAATGGCCTACTCGAAGTACCTTTAATTTAAACAGTCAACCTATTCGGAGTCCAGATTCTTTTTCTTGGTAGTTAGGTAGGTACTTTTATGTGTTGGTGTGTGGCCTACTCTGGTGTCTGAGTTGTCAGAATTGATTCTTCTCCGAGTATCGATTCTTGACCTATGACAAGGAACGGGCCATCAGGCTTAAGTGCCTTCCGAAGCATGGTAGCGCCCTGATGTAAGTGCCAGACACGGTCATTCATTCAAGCGGGGTGTGGCGACCTGTGCAAGCGTTGCTAAACCTTGCCGAGCTGTTACGAGCGGAATGCCAAATCTCGCTATCCTAATGATAAAGTCTAATACATTACCGTACAGCCTTTCGTAGTCCACTGCTTAGGTCACAGGCCTCTTCTAATTTGAGTCACAATAGCATTGGAATCAATAAGAGGACATATGTCCTACTATGTACCTACCTACTATAGGTACTTTAATGGTAAGACCAGATTCGGCTTTAAAAATGGGTGGCCCGCAGGGTTCAATTCTCGGACCATACCTATTCTTGATATATACTTATTAACGATTTGCCTAATTACGTAAAAAACAATCATGAGATTGTGTTGTTCGCGGTCTACCTTTTTGATTTATAACATTAAACGACAACAGAGTAATTTTCACGAAGTAAACAATGCACTCTCTAAAGTTGTTAATTGGTTTAAACTTTAATGTAAATCATCTACTTATTACTTAATAATAAGAAAACTAAACTTTTAAAATTCTCAATGCCTAATGGTAAACAAATGGAATCCAAAGTGCAACTTAATAAATGTAGGATTTAGCCCGTCGAGACAACCATGTTTTTAGGTATTATGTTCGACACGAAACTACAATAGGGTCCACATTATTTATAGAAATGCCATCGGGCAAATTCAGTTCTGCAGCTTATGCAGTTAAGACAGTCTGACGCCTCACAGATACAGCTAAAATGGTTTATTTCAGTTAGTTTCATAGTAAAATCAAGAATCCCATACATTATACTATAATGTATGGGATTCTTCTCTGGGGTACTGTAAAGTATTATATTTATCTATGTCTGGGGGAATGCTGCAGACCTAAATACAATATTCGTTCTGCATAAAAGAGCTATTTGAGGGGAACTTACAACCTCGGCCTACGAGTTTCTCTAAGAGAAAAGTTTAAAGAAATAAATGAAAGTTCTAACTGTTATATCGCAATCGCAATATATTTATGAAAATCTGATATATGTCCATTGGCGATGCAAAGATTATCCGCGCGCCTCTAGCGGCGAATTTGGAAAATGTCCGGGTACGACACTTTTGACAGCTTTCAATACAACCTTGCTTGGGCTGTCAAAAGTGCACGACGCTTTCAAATTCGCCGCTAGAGTCGCTAGTTAGCATCTTAGCATCGCCAATAAGAGTATTGAGAATTAAAAAAAAAAGTGATATACATATTGGAAATACAAGAAACAAAAATAATCTCGTAGTACATAGCACGTCTCCACAAAATAAGTAGCTGTTTTATGGGGCAGAGTATACGCTTTTATAACAAGCTCCCTTATAACATAAGAAATCTTTCTATTAATAAGTTTAAAATTATTGCAAAAGCCAAATTATTTTCCAGTTATATTATATATTCAAAAGCATATTACAAAATATCTGAATAATTAGGTATAATGACGACCAACACGCTGGCATCACTGAACTGTTCTTATTCGACACACAAACAATTGTATAACATGAGTTTTTTTTAAATATGACGTTTCGTAAGTACCTTAAAAGTTTACACGAAATAAAGATGCATTTCATTTCACTATTTCACGTCCACGCCTGGTCCTTCAGACGATTGGTATATGGTCTGGTATTGAGTCGCCTCGCTCTTCCCAAAGTTACAACATGAACTAGGGTATCTGCTTCGTATATTCCCTTAGTCGTCTCTTACGACAAACACGGAATGAAATGGGGTAGTGAGAGTGTTTCACTCGGAGAAACCCGAAATCTTGATAGTTTTACCGTATTAAGCCATTTACTACTTACTGGCATTGTTATACGTATTGGGCAGAGCTGCGCTCGAACTTGGCAGAAGATATCTCCCACAGAATCTCATCTTTAATATACCTACATATACATCTTTAATATACGTAAATATTAATATTTTTAACCTAAGAAAGATAAAAGGATGTTATAGCCAGGCATTCTTGAGCAAAGCTGTGAGATGAGCATGGGCACAGTATTCATTACAATTTTATAAGAATACTTAGATATATTATTCGTTGTACTCGTGTCTGGACATAATTTTGATTGTGTGGCTGAGCCTCAGTGGACTAACGATGGTAGAAATCTTTGGTGCAGGTCTCGGATTGGATTCCGAATGTCGTGTTTGACCTATGACCATTGGCGTACACAGAGAAGCGATGAATACTGTCTTTGTTGATTTCAAAGACAAACTTAGATTTTGCCGAGACTAGTCTAAGTTTGCTCTACAGATCTCAACCAGAAGCTCTCTTTTTGGAGCACAGTAATCAATTAAGTACGAGAATTTCGATTATTCGAAATATTTTACTGTTTTTATAATAAAAGAATATCGTTAATATCTGAGCTTAGGTACTTCTGTTTGTCAGCATACTGCTATGAAACAACCTACAGCAAAGCATGGACAATGGGTGAATTCTTTTTCAATTTAGCACCCTACCGCCACGCTGGCTTAATCATAAGTAGGGCATTTTCATTTGTGTCTATTTATTATTGACTGAGGAATGTCTATAAGAATTTTGCCTAAGATCATAAGGCAAAGACGTACAAAATAAAAGAATAAAATTAAGCGAAAATGTTATTTATTCAAGATTAGTACTTTGAGCAAATAAATTTTCTTACTAATTTATTCTACGTTTAACTTATCATAGTAAAATAAATATGGAATAACATGATATAAAATCTATAATGGAAATGTAAACATTCAGGTATCTAATCGATTTCATTGTATTAGTAAATCTACAACGAAATAGTTCTATTATTAAACAGCCTCTATGGTAAGAACTTTCAGTTCGTTCATATACTTTTTTTTATAACTGGAGATGGAGGATTGCTGAGGTCCTTGAGGAGCGACTCCGCGGGGAACTCGGCGATGTTTCTGTGCCGCAACTCGACGTCGGGACAGTCGTCCAGCATGCACGCTTGAATATTTTTGTCAAAAGTGACTAGCCTTTGGCGCGAGTTTTTATATTCTTCAGCTATGCTCAAGTTTCTCTTGATGCCGTCGACGAGCTTCACGACGGAGTACTCGCCCATAGCGGCGCCTTCCTGCAGCTTGGAGCCCGCGGACTTGGCGATGTTGGACTCCTTCACGTCTGTGATCAGCTGCACGAACCATTGCCGCAGATTGTTTATGATAGTCACGGGGCCCTCGTATTCGTTCGGTACGATCCCGTCTACTTCTGATTCGAAGAACGACAGCAGTGGAAACCATATTCTGGTCCTGGAACAGAAAATATAATCGATTGGAATTTGATAGTAATATTAACAATCAGTAATGGAGGGAAATATATGGATAGCAAAGATACCTAGTGATCGCAAAATTGCAAGATAACAACTACAAAAGGCGACACAATTAGTGACTTTTCTTTCTTCTTCCGCATTCGTTTCGGTAAGCCAAAATATAAATTTATTTTTTAATTATTTAGGTAAACACAAAGCTGATTATCAAATGGCATGCAGTCGGCTTAACGCAGTATTAACACGTCAATTACTGTGAGTTAGGTGACGATTAAGGGATTACGACATTTGTGCGTTACCTACTAATAAGTTCATATATTATTGTCACTAATCCTTCTAATAATGTTTATCAGACAAAAGCGACAGGGCCGACAGGTCAAAAATTCTCGGTATTTCATTCATTGAAATACCGAGAATTCGAATTATCCCAAGTTTAGACCAAATGATAAAGAATCTTATAAGTAATTGAAAGAAGGCACGTGAAAAGTGAAAATAAACTGTTAACTGTTAATAACTACCCTAATATCATCATCATCGTTTTGTAGCGCTTATGGCGTGCCTTGGCTTGCCGCTCGTAACAGGTCGTCAAATCGTCAAAGTTAAGTAACGCTTCGATAGGTCATCATTTGGATGGGTAACCGCGTGTGGCATTTACATCAGAGCGTTAGCATGCTTCGGAGGGCACATAAAGCTGTTAGTTCCAGAATTATTTGTCTGAGGACAAGACTCGTTAGGCCATGTAGGAGGCCTTCGGCCCGTCTGAAAACTCCGTCACCAGAGTTGGCTACAAACATCACACGATAAAGAAAGAAAGATCACCGTTCCAGCGATGTACCGGTCGAACGCGTTTAAGACTTGCGCGTTGGAGCTTGTGGTCCGCTTTCTAGTAACTAGATATGACAGAATAGTAGACCAGGTACCTGGAAGAGTCATTCTGCATAAGCGCCTGGTTGTTGGAGAGCGTATGGTAGTAGAGGAAGAGGCGCGAGGTGATGTAGAACGCGATGAACACGTCGATGGAGTAGTGCTCGTGCGCCGCCAGGATGAAGAAGATGCCGAACATGTTCATCACCCACGTCAGGATGTGCAGCAGGTACAAGTTGCGAGACGTGTCTGCAATTACAACAAACATACTTTTAATTATTTTGTATCGTAGCGTCAAATGACTTAGTACGTCAAAGAATTCGTTTCGGCGAAGAGATTGAATTTATTGGCTGATCCAGGCGTTTATTTTAAGGGGTGGCTTATTTTGTTTGGCATGGGGGCTTGAATATAGTGAGGGAAGGTTTTCCATGAAATTACTGGAAGGAAAACTATTTTATATCCATCTTTACCTATTGCCGATAAATTCGTGGCAGTTCTATTTTATGAAGTCCTAGTCTTTTAAGACTTCGTCATTCCAGCGATATTCTAGGACGAGTGACGATACACCGGGCGTCGACTGCTACATCGACATTGGCATGCTATCTATTATTTAATTCTAAAGGAGTATTCCTTGTTCATACTCATAGGGTTGTTATTTTATTAATGCGCTTTAATTGCAAATGTAGTTAACTTCGCCGTTTTCTGCGATGACTGTGTTTGTTGATTATTTGTTTGTTACTGCAGGTATAACGTGTTTTTGAGTCATGCCAGCAATAACAAAATAAAAAAATTAATAAAATTAAAACCAGTAAGTAACTAAGTACATGGAATATGATTACTTCAGATTTCTAGATGATATTCTGACTTAATTACAATACAAATTTCATAAGAATTTAATCCTTGTAAAGCTTGTCCTCCAATGGAATGGCTTTACTATACAATAGACAGATCGAGCAAAATGACCATCTAAGATGTATCACCCTACAAACAAGGGATGAATTTGGAATTGAAATTTGGAATTTGGCAACATAAGCACGTTCTAAGGATGGCTTTTCAAAATGTGCCGTTGAAATGATGTCATTAAAACCTACCTACCTGGAAAAGATAAAGTACCTAGGCACCTATAATTTATGTTTACGCGTGGTTTAGTCCACGCGGACAAAGTTGAAGGTAAAGTAATTAAGTATGATTTAAAAGAACTAAGAAACATACATAGCTTATGTTCTGTATCGCTGCCGTAATAATAAACAAGAGTTATAAACATTATAGTCAAAATATATCAATATCATACTCGAATTAAACAATATAAATAAAACGTAAAAATAAATAGAACAGCGCGATAAGTATTAGATAAGTCAATCTGTAGGTGACCGGATTACTCGATGTGATAACAACATGAATTAGAACATTAGGGCTACAACGTAATAGCGCAATGTAATAAAAAAATACATTTGTGATATTTTCCTTATTACTACAATCTACTAATACCTTTTCATTCTATTTATAACAACAACAAGATACATAGAATATTTTTTAATCTACCACATATTTATGTGAAAGATTAAGGGCTAGCCATTACTCTTTCACATACGTTTGCCACCTCTGGATAGGCATTATTCATTTAGATAAATTCAACATTAGAACATACTTATCTACTAAGTAATTGCAGTAATTGTGCCAGTGCCACCTTTGTACCACCGTTTTAGGACTTATCGCAGGGTGGAACCGACCTGTTAGTAAATAAATCACAGAAATACCTAAAGAAACAGAAGAAAAAAAGATATTTATTTGTCACAGACACAAAAAATGTATTAAAAAAAATCGCAGAGCAAGAAGTGTTAAGAAGTGGTGTAGGTACGAATAATTTGCCGAGCACTTTTGATATTACGTGATAGAAAATTCCTTTCAGTTCCTACGTTATCAATCTTCGGTGCATAATTCCCCATCGCTTGTTATCAGATAATGATGTACCTAATACGTAGGTACGTGCCACGTGTTTGATCGAGTGTGAGTGATGTGTGTTACTTTAGGGTGTTACTGTAGTGAAGCTGAAGCCTATAATTAAGAATAATATTCGGGAATAACCAGCGTGATGACCATCGTTCAAACTAACCAAATCCTTCAAAATTAATATTCGGTTCAGCCCTAGCCAACTAATGCCGCTATACTAACCGGTACACGGCCTCGGAACAGTTGCAAAAATCCTCTCTTTAATGCCTTCCTATACTTTCCAAGGATTTAGGCAGTTTTGCCTGTGCTTTGTCTGTCAGTCGGTCAGTACCTAACGGAAGAGTTTTATTATATGGCTCATAAATATTGATTGGCCTGTTATAAACAAAACAGCTACTGTTAATTTTAAAATGTTTAGAATTTCACCTATCAATTTTAGTAATTGCATGCATATCCGAGAAATTGTATTTCCGTCATATCGGAAAAAGTCATGATTGCTCTCGATCTATCGGATCAAGAGTGCGAACGGATTGTCGCTTCGAGCGTTGCCCAGCTTTCGTGTCGCATGTCTCCGAGGCCAGGGAAAACCTCACACGGCGCGCGAAATATGTGGTGAGTCACTTTCCTGTCCAACCGTTTAAGGCTATGTAGGCGTGATGTTATGTTAAGTATATACTTTATTGTGTACCTAACATAACTTGAGTTCATTAACTAAGAGTTAGCTCATGAACTCGAGTTATATTCGAAGTTAGTGTTAGGTAAACATGTATACCTAATAGGTCAAACAAGAACAGGATACCATATACCTACTCGTATCATTCTAGAGTAGATACATAATCAATAATGTATAAATACAAACGCTAGAAACCAAGTCAAACTCATTATTATCAACGTCTGTGTGTTGCTTGTTAGTTGCCTAAAAAGGCATCACATCTGAAAGTTACTGATTCAGATTTCGATTTACTTGCCGAAGGACAAATTGTAGAAATGATTTTAACGTTATTTCAACTAAATATGTACTTCAATGCAGTAAATTACTTAATATTCATAAACATAATGTAGCACAATAACTTAAAATACCATCCACAAATAATATTGCGTTAGTTAATATAAAATATTGACCATGAGATTCTTGGCAGGATTGCTCTCATGCGCTTTTCCATTTTCTTTAACAAAAGCTTGGAATACGAATGTAAAAAAATCCAATGTCAAGGCTATCTTTCTCATAACTCTGTGACCTACGAAACGAATGAAATATTGTTTTGTTATGTTTACCCTTACAAAATGGTTATTGAATAAATGTTTTGATGTAAATAATATTTGATAAATGGGCTAATATTCTATCATATCTGGCACAGTAATCGGACTAGAATCTCTCGAATCAGCTTAAAGCCCAGGGCTTTAAGCTGTAAGTCTTGGATGCAACCGGGATAACGCTAGGACGAAGATGATGGTGACTGACATTTGATGTATGACCATTTTAACCGGTTGTAATTAACTTTCGACGAGATTACTGATCACAAATGAAATCGTCCAGGAACAATAAATATAATTATTTCCCCAATCGCGTAACATCCTTTTAACATACTTACAATAACCAACAAAAGCAGCTATAATTGGATGTGAGATCAAATTCTAATTAACGTACTCTCAGAAAATCAAAGTTGCCAACATTATTTTCTAGAAAGACATTCCAACGTGGCCGTTAGACAAGCAACTTGTGGAACTGATGGGCTTTAATAGATTCTGATGCAGGTGACATTTACACGAAAACGTGGCTATACTTTCTAATTATGGATATTAGACCTGGTAAGGGTCAACGTTTGTAGTCAACTGCACGGTTAAAAATCGGTATGTAGGGTATGTTTACCTATATAAACTTTGGGTGGCCTATGTTTATCAGCGGATGTCTTAAGAAATGAAGATTTGATATTTACCTATCGGTAAGAATATTGAGCCCAAGGATTAAAATACAAGGCCGAAAATAATTATTTATCTTCCTAATGCATAATTCTGGATTTAGCTACAGCTTATGTTTTATTATCAACAAATTTGTGTTATTTATAATATGTATAGATATCTGGATAAATATAACGTGTTTGTAACGTGCGTGGTCGCGGGTGTGTCACGTGTGTGACGCACATGATAATAACGTGAGTGACATGATGACTTTCTGTAAACACGTAATACCTACTAACAATTAGTTTACTGCAGTTTACAATAGGTACATATATGTATAATTGATAATACGTCTATGATCTAAATGACATATAATTCGATGGACGAATTCAATCGTGCTTTTGACAGAACACGAACTCAGGGCTCAACATCTATTTTCGGTATGATTATAAACAAAAGGGTTTCAATTTTCATTTCTATTGACAAGCATCATTTCAAGCATTTCATGGTCTATTGGCTATTTAGAAAAGAACATGAAAAACATGTCGTAAGTATATTTTTCGAAATTGAATATTATATGCGTTTCGTAGGGTCGTCTTGGCACAAGTGACTCTTATTATCTTATTATATGGGCCGACTCGTCCCGCTCAACAAGCTTTAATTATTCTTAAGTCAGTCATAAGGAGTAACGTATTACGCTTTATGCAAACATGTTTGTACCCGATAGTCAACAACGTTATCAAAATAAATTCAGTTGTGATAAACAAGAGGCCGATGACGCGTCACCCGTATTTTCATAACTTCCTTAATGCGTCACACACACGGCGATTATCTATATGTTATGCAAACAAACAGATAACAGAACATTGGCCACATTGTGCTACTTTTATCGAAATTTAGGTCAAATTACAACAAAAAATAACTTGTAATTGATTCTCGGTTCCTCTGTTCTGATATATTTTCTTTTAATTACGCGCGTATCTATGTTTCCGCAACAAACCAAGCGTTATGTTATGTTGACATAGGTTAATACCTACTTGTAGTTACAAACAGTAAAAGCTCATTCCTATTATTTATATAGTGATTATGAACTCTGGCATTGCTTGGCACAAGTTGGCGTCTCTCATGTAGAAGGGTTAAATGCCACAGTTCATCACGTTGCCTACCTATGTGTTTGTTAGCCGACTCTACACATGTGGAAAACACATTCAGATACTCTATATCAATCGCAAACTGTTATAATGACTTTGGAAGAAAGAGACGAGAAAGATTACTACTAATAGACTAAAATCTTCTCAGAATAGCTAAATAAGCGTGATATTGTGAAATGTACACACGGAGATTCGTCAAGCTAGACTTTGATCTTTGTACCATAGGCATATCGCTTTGATTCTAGTATCTATAGATTCATTATGATTTTAAGATCTCAATGAAGTTTATAATTTATTATAAAAAGGTAAGATTAATGTTATTTTTAGGATACCAAAACTAAAAATAATATTGTATTTAATCTACAGTGAACACCAATTAGAGAGCATTACGTCTAACAGTGCGTCCGCCATTTGTTGTTGACGTTTTGGTAGTAAATACAACTAAAACGTCAAACTTTGTACCTGTCAAATCGAATATAACAAAATAAAAGAGGGTACACCAGCCCAGACTTCATTCACGGTTTGTTTTGTTTTGCACTTTGTGATATCACTCAACCGCCATGATGGTTTACAGGTAGTACGAGATCCCACGACAAATTAGTGCACTCATCGAGTTTTTGCTTAAAACCAAATGTTTAAGTATATTTATGATTAGGAGAATACATATCTACTAGGTTGCCTATTAAAATTTGGCCGCAAGTATGTTTAATTAAGTGATTGTTAATTGATTTTTGGAAGATACTTTCGTTCATTCGTTTTATAAGTAAAATATCGTCTACATCACGGCTATACATATAAAGATTCTGAAAAACCACGGTTGCCATTGTTCACCTGGCCGCACCTCCTCGCAGCCAGGTGTAACCAGGTATGATTTCGATACATTTTTACGTTCATAACGTTTATTTATGATTTATATATCAAATGAAAGCTAATTTTTTTCTGATTCTGATGATATATGGTTGCCTAATTAAATCCAGCCGCAAATAAGGGTTGCCGGCTGTTGAAGATTGTAAATATTTAAGGTAGAGTGAAAGAGAGTTATACGCGTAACATAATGTGTCAGACAGCTCCTGAGAATAAGGAATATACATAGAAACCGCATAAAAACAGCAGTTATACGCAATATATTTACTTTGACTTATGAATTATTTCTAGTGTTAGAGTAAGATATTATAATATATACAAAAGACGTTTCGAATTTTCGTCAGTTCACACTAAATTAGATAATATAGGAATTTAAACTTTCGTTTAAGATTTATAAGGCAAATGTGTGTGGGCAAGTCGGTCGCGGCAGACCTCGTCGGACATTTCTCTATCAAATTGGGGACGTCCTAAAAACGGCCAGGTCCGAAGTACCCGAAACCGGCGAGCATGTATGAAAAGAGTAATGAGTGTAGAGGAAGCGCGTGAGGTTTGTAAGGATAGAAGCAAGTGGCGTTCTGTTGTCTCTGCCTACCCCGACGGGAAAAAGGCGTGAGTATATGTATGTATGTATGTGTTAAACTTTCGTGGTCATTTAAACTTGTTTTAAATTGTCTTTCGGGATATATACCACGTACCTTTGTTTGGAGTAACCGATATTTCGGCACTGTTGCAAGCGCCATGTTCACCGATGTACTGAACATTACATTATAAGTTGATAAGTTAGAATATCGTTAAAATTTGAAATAAATCATCAGATCTGGTTTACTCAGAATAAATATCGAAAGAATGATGATAATGCCTCAATCAAGTAAATTAAGGAATATATATCAAATATAAATATCAACAAAATAATTTGAACGTAGGAAAGAGTCATAATAATGTTATTGATGACATACATCCGTTCAAAAAATAGATCTACATTTATGTAAGCAACTACAGGAGCAAATAAACAAATTGTGGTTCTTACTTGAGTCAAGCAGACCTTGAAGCTCAGTATCTTCAATGTCTGCTTGCCTCCAGGTACTTTATTTTTGTTAGATTATTTCTCCCATGACCAAACCTCACACGAACACTGAACTGCTTTTTTTTTATTTTACTTAACATTTTAACATGAATAAAGCAAACGATATTTATTGCAACACCGGTAACCACTCCAACCAGTGACAAAGTCTGTGAAAATATCATTTTAACGCATGGGTTTTCAAATTTACTGCATGAATCTCTGGTTTCTAGAAGCTTGGCTTGCTATGATGAAGGAAAACATCATGACAAAATTGCATGGCTTAGTAGTTGTTTTCGGCAGATGGTTTTACAAAAAAAAACATTTATAAACGAAAAAAATTGAGGATACTCTATCGTGAAACAATATTTTTATTGATATATTGTAGTATAGCTTATACATCACAATAAACTACCTTTTTATGCGATGAGTAAGACCCGCGGTGTACTGAAGCTAGTCTGTAAAATTTAAGTATCGATAAGGTTATAACGTTACTATGTTAATACGTCACAATTATTATACGAATAATTATTAAAATGACCGAAGACCGAAGTCTCAAAGTTTTAAATGAAGTTCTATTACATTTTAACGGATATTGGGTGGCCATATGGCCACCTATGTCAGATTATTAGTGACGGTCTTGGGGTCGTATGCCTCCATCTAATAGTTATATAATCTAAGTGTTGACTAGTTGACTAGCATTTGACGCATGCGCAATGGCTTAAAAGCGTTGCAGAGCTGTCAATCGTTCTCGTCTGACAAATGACGTCACGCATAGGGTGAAGTTCCCCAGTGGCAGACACCTAAGGTTTTTAGGAAATAAAATAAAAACTATTTTAAGAAATGTAAGTTTAATTAATTTTGAATTTGTTGACTTAACAAATTATGAAATCTTAATCTATCTACAAAAATACGATTTCTGTATAAATATAATCAGAAACTTCAATTAAGTTTACATAAAGAAAAAATTTATTGTAAAAACTGGCACCTAGTACCGGACACACAGTTTACAGACTAGCGCCGGACATCTGCAAAACATCGGCCATTGATCGTGTATATCTCGACGACGTCTCCACATTCAAGAACTTCTGCAAAAGCTTCAAAAGCGCACCCTTGGCATCTGGAGCACTGTAACCATGTGTCTTCATCATGATTCGTCGTGACACGTGTTTTTCTATGTTGAATATGTAAGATAGTGACATCTTTTTGTCAGCTTACCTCCACTTTTCCCATAAACTTTCATAAGTTTGGTTTGTCTACATTTTTAATTTATTGTTCTTTTTGTACTTGATGCCCATTTCTTTCCTTTTTCCTGAGATAACATGATTTTTGTCTCTTCAGCTACAATTCTACACGACGGTGACGACGTTAAAATTTCATTTATTTCACTTTCTCCCACATTTTATTTGTCAAGTTGCTAATCTGTTCATGGTGAAAGCAGGTAATTTTAACAATTTTAGAATATTCTGACCAACTGCTAAACAAAAACTAGTCGACGTCTTCATACTGCTGGTTCCAGGTTTGTTGTTAAGATATTTGATCACTAGACAGGTTTTCATGGCAGGGTGTGTGTTACTTATTTTTCACATTCACACAACACTATCGAGTCCCAAACTAAGCAGAGCTTGTACTATGGGTACTAGATAATGGATAAACATACATATAAGTATATTTTTTTGTAAATACATACATATTATACATAGAAACACCCACATCAAGACAAACATCCATCTTCATCCACACAAATGTTTGACTTGAGCGGGAGTCGAACCCGCAACCTTCGACGTAGCAGTCGCTCACACTCCCGCTACGCCAACCGGCATATTTTACGAATCCCGATGGCACACTATATTCAGTGACATATTAAAATAAATCATAATATATAACCTTATATAGAATAATTACATAATAGAGTAACGTGACGCAATGCTTTGCCGCTATAAACAGCAAAATGCTGCTACCGCTGTGCCCAGTCACAGCACTGGAAAACCGCGTTGTGTGATCCTGTATTGATATGTTATCCCGCACCTCTTCCACATATTTTTAAATTGTTGCTCACGATTTAAAAATATGTGGAAGATTACTTGTCCAGATAGTGTAGTGTTCGCACTAGGTGCCATCCGGCGTTACGGGAATTCCCCCTATAACTCTCTTTCACTCTACTTTAAATATTTACAATCTTCAAAAGCCGGCAACCCTTATTTGCGGCTGGATTTAATTAGGCAACCATATATCATCAGAATCAGAAAAAAATTAGCTTTCATTTGATACATAAATCATAAATAAACGTTATGAACGTAAAAATGTATCGAAATCATACCTGGTTACACCTGGCTGCGAGGAGGTGCGGCCAGATGAACAATGGCAACCGTGGTTTTTCAGAATCTTTATATGTATAGCCGTGATGTAGACGATATTTTACTTATAAAACGAATGAACGAAAGTATCTTCCAAAAATCAATTAACAATCATTTAATTAAACATACTTGCGGCCAAATTTTAATAGGCATCCTAGTATATATGTATTCTCCTAATCATAAATATACTTAAAAATTTGGTTTTAAGCAAAAACTCGATGAGTGCACTAATTTGTCGCGGGATCTTAGTCTAAGGGTTTTCGTGTCAAATTCAAAAAGGTTTTTAAAAAGCCGTCATCATCAGCCTTTAACAGTCCACTGCTGGACTAGGCCTCTCCTTTGAAAGGAGGAATTGGCCTACTATACCACGCTGGCCAAACGGGTTGGTATAGGGTTTGTTTCAAGTTTTCCTTCTCTTACAGTGCTGTTCTCTGCATAATATGCTCCCTCTGTCGGCTCTTACGACACCCATGGGATGATATGGGGTGGTGACAATCCGTATTTAAAAAGCCGTAATTAGAACATAATGTTGCTGATCGATTTTTGAAGAAAAATTCAGTTATTTCGGTTTAACATCTCATAAAGGAACGAATCAATCGCTAATTACATTTTAGGTCACAAGCCTATTATCCACCATATTTATGGTGTAGAAAATAAGTATTAATATAATAAGTAAGAAAATTGTACAGCAACTGTAAAGCTTGAGGTGGTACTGTGTGAACCGAGAAATAATATGTTAAGCTTAAAAATTTAACAAGAATGGATTTAACGTAAACTCAAATTTCCTGGAATTGACTTTAGAATCTAGTGAGCCTTTACAGTTTCATAGATTTTATTGTACAATTGTACCTTACATCAATAGATCGAACTACAAAGCCATTTAATAAATTATCCGAAATTTGTATTTAAGGGCAGGTGACGAATAGAGACGACAGAAACGGATTAGGTAATAAGTTCGTGTCGTGTTATAAATAGTTAATTAGTGCGGAGTACGCGACCCCGTAGAGTTGTTCGCTTCCTTATAAATTCCGGTGGCCTTGTGGGCTGTGGCTCGGAATAGAACTGTCTTCTCAAGGGTGTCGCACCATGCCACTCAAATATCGTATAGCTGACTGGCACCTAACACGACGCCTTGGTTACACATGCACAATAATTGTTTTATCAGCAAACTTGGTTGAGTTTTCTGCCTTGAAATGTTTATTTTCTATGCTTGCTCCTATGACCGTAATTGGGAGTTTTCGTTGCTTATAATCAGTAATATAAGTCAGTGGACATAACATTTATGTGATATTGTTTATTATTTTGTATCGTTGCAAATAATTAAGGTCAGGTGGGGTAAGTGTAACACAGGGGGAAGTGAAACACTCAACAATAACCAAGAAACTATGGATTTAATCGATACGGTGCTCAGTTGATATAACAGACTTGACGAAATGGATCCAATCTTCTTACTTAGATGTCACTGTGATCATTCTACAAGATAATATTCAAAAAAACAAATTGACAGCTGCCAAACCACAAAACACGAGTTGGACATCCTTTCTTTTTTTCACGAGTGTCAAGTGATTTCGCAGTGTTTATTAAAGTTTGTTACAGTAAGTACTCTACATAAAGTATAGATTAAATGTTCCAATTGTTATTTCTGTCTTAAACCCACAGACAGTTGATTTACGACGTTATAAAAATGCGAAGCTTAAAACGTACTGACCAGGGTAAGTGAAACAGTGATGGCCGGGGCAAGAGAAACATATGGTCCACTTCCCCCGTGACACAGTTCACCAACATTTTTGGAGAAAATTAGTTTATTAAATAAAGAGAATTCTATATGTAATTATCTACTTGATTAAAGATTAATAAGCACCTCAAAGCTTATTAATCGGTTAAAATATTGATTGTTGATTACGATTTGAGAAGACTTTGCTTTTTTACTTATCTACTATTATAAAACTGGCCTCTGTTTGTTCAATCATCACGCAAATAACTAAGTTATAACTACTAAAGTGATTCTGAGTAATTTTGGCATACGGGTGGAATACACATTGTATAGTGGAATATACTCGCGGGAAAGTGTTAGTTATGAAAAAGTCAATTCAATTTATTTGTACTTTCTTCCAGGTCACGTAAAATATGCCTAGAAATTACTTAGGAAGACTAATAAAGTTGTTTATTCAAACGAAAAACTGCAAGATGCAATACGAGCAGTCCAAAGTGGAAGAATGTGTGCTTATACTGCGTCCAAGCATTATGATATCCCATGGTCAACCATCGTTAACCGAATTTTTTGTTAGTTTTAGTATAAATAATAAGTAATAAAATAATAGTTAACAATAAGTTCGTAAATTATTAGCAAAGTGATCTCGGTAATACTTAAACTGAGACTAAATTTAGAATATTAAATATTTTTTCACGTAAGTTTCATTGTTGATATATATTACAAAATTGTCACGTTATTCCATAGAGACACAGATAAAAGTTAATTTTTTTGTTTACTACCCCTGACTCCCATGACTATGTTTCACTTACCCCAAATAAAGTTTTTTCAATTTATTTTAAGAATTGGATCTAATATCGATGGACCAAGACTCATATTAGAGTAAAGCAATATGAGTTATCATTTGTGTCATTAAACTAGATCTATAGACCTAATATTTATAGATATTCTGTCGATAGTTTCACTTACCCCATATTCGGGGTAAGTGAAACAAAACCATAGTCTGTTTTTATTTGATATTTTTATCGTTAATTGCACGACTAGAGAGCTTGAAACTCGTGCCATAGAAAGCTGATTAAAGGAAGTATAAATTGCGTGTATATCGCTGTTCAAAATGAGTTCATTTGTTGAGCTAGGGATCATTTTGTAAAATTAAAAGTAAAGTATGTTTCACTTACCCCACCTGACCTTAATATACTCAATATATTCTCGGATTCCTAGACGAAGAAAACTTACTATAATCATAATATTTAGGTAAAGAATCAGATAGTTTTAATTCTTAAAATACTAAGGAAACATTTAAAAATGTGCAGAATTTGTAATTGACCGTACTTAAAAATAGGTACTGTATAGCTATTAATAGATAATGTTCGATGTGGGTGTGTGTCGTCTACTCATCTTTGAATAAATTTCCCGTTAATAGGTACATGACATACGCTTTGTTGCGTTTCTCCCAACATTTTGGCTATATTCGATGACCTCGATGCGACGGCTCATAATACCGAACTTCGCCAAATATTTTTGTGACGTTTTTGTTGCGTTAACATCTTAAAATACTAATTACATGTTATCAACTAGGTTGAAATGGTTTGGGGTAGTAGTAGTAGTCCATTCAAATGTTATCTACATTTTTTTGGCTTACACTTAGCGTGCATTTGTCAGTGAATGGAATTTTATTTTATAGATGCCAAGAGGGGTTTAGTGTTAAGTTAAATCCAAGTTTGTGGGGTCGCAGACCTTGTCCTGCGGCCGCCATTTTGAAAAAAATGGTACAAATGGGTATTGGTATTTTTGAGGTTATCTGGCAAACTATTGATCGTACAGAGAAAAATTAAAACACGTCTGGTTGCAAATTTAATTCTCTACAACTTTGAAACCGTACCACTTTGTCGTAAAATGAAAAATAACAAAGTTACAATGAAATTTGCAACAAATTTTCTTTTCAATTTATAATGATTTTTTCGTCGACAGTAATAAAAAATATATTAAATATGTCTTTACTTCTTCTAAAACAAGACCAGGTCTTCCAACAAAAGACTCAGCAGTACCTACCATAATGTCCAAAATTATCACTCATTACAGAGACCCTAAAAAGTGGGGTTGAAAAAAAATACAGACTCTATCCCTGGGCATCTGAAGTTGATAGTCTGCCCAGCCAGAGGATACTAAAAAGTTTTTCTGCAATGCCTAAATGTTCTGGGGATACCTGCAGGCAAATTATTGGAGACATAAAAAATATTAAGAAAAATGATGAATTAACGATAAAAAAGTGACTTTCCTCCAAAGTTCTTAATCAAAATATAATATCGGCGTTTGATCAGTCCCTGCACAAAAGGCTGACTCGTCTCGAAGAATGAGGGCACAGTTATAATGGAAAAACCTCAAAATTGCCAAAATATGACAATAATAAAGATATAACTTTTTTATTTTTGCCTTTACGGCAAAATTTTCAGAACCAAAGTTGTAGAGAATTGAATTTGCAAAAAAATCTCTTTCACATATTCCTTGTGTGGCCTATATTTTACCAGATAATCAAGAAAAACCGTCTGCACCTGAACTCTTTCCAATATGGCGGCCGAGAGACAAGAGGTTCGACCCGTCCCCACAAATTTGGATCAAGCTTTACACTGCCTTCCCTACACATCTGTAAAATAAAATTGCGTCCACTGATAAATGCAACCCCAAATTTAACTTTTCAATGGACTATAGATTTTGCTGGTAGTTTGGTTAGACTGAATACTATTGCTCGAATTCCATATTATAGTCCAGGGATATACACGCAACGGCACTGAAAGCGTTCATTCTTTATGTTTTGGGTTTATGGTAGTAATTTATTTTGATAGACTTCGGCATAGTAGTCAGTGTCTATACAGTCTATTTATATATAGATAAAACATTTGTTGTATTGTATATTACTTCCACGTGTATCTGAGCTCATCAATGTTCGCTATAGTACATATTACAATACATATGTACACCTCCGTTTTTTTAATTCCTCATGAATTCTTAACAACGGTGAATAGAAATATAGATAAGCGTTTATATAAGATATCGACTAAGCTTATTCATCAAGTCATTAGAGTTCCCGGGGGCGTCTTGTAACCTTTCTTTTGACTCCTGTTTGCTATTCAGGATACCGAAATCCTTAGGTCATCCATAAACATAAACACAAACTTATGCCACGAGGCTAGTATATGTAGATGTTGGACTCACATTCGGTAATGAAGAAATTGAGCAGCGTGAGCGCGACGGTGTGTCCGGAGAACATGTAGTCTCCACAGGTGCGTACTCCCCGTACAGACATGCCGGCTCCGCTCCAGATGTCGTAGGCCTGCCGCAGCCGTCGGCCCCACACCGTCAGGTCGTCTGCCGGCGGGTACGACCGCGGCTCGCACTTGAGATGCGACCCCGGCACCGACAACGACGTGATCAGCATCGTGAAGCACCGCAGCAGGAACACGGTGCCGGCCAACGCGAAAAACCTCCGCAGTATTATAAACCTGCACAAACAAACATGCTGCTTGAGTCCTGCACTACGCATTATGCTTTTGGGGTAGTTTTATTGGTAGTAGAGCCTTGCTGATTTCAGCATGAATGGGCCGGCCCGACCGGGGAAGTACTACCCTCTCACAGAAAATCGACGTAAAGTAACAGTACCTAAACTGTTGCGATTCGTTCGGTGAGTGAGCGTGCCGGAGGCCCTATCCCCTATTCCTTCTCCCTCATCCCACTCCTTATCCTATCCCTTCTCCCAACGCCAGGGGGCGGCAACGCACTTGTGACTCTTGTGATGTTGCGTGTGTCCATGGGCGGCGGTAATTGCTTACCATCAGGCAATCCGTCTGCTCGTTTGCCGCCTACTACTAAAAAAAAAAAGTTTGACTGCATGGATACTGCTTAACTTAATATTGACACTTCTGAATCTAAGTCCGAGAGAAATGCCATAAGTAGTCAAATCTTTAATTGAAATTGGAACAATATAACGTAAAAATTCCCTTAGAAGGTTGCAGCCAAAATAACCTTGCATCTAGTTTCCAGTCTGATTACTGTTTTAGAACAGTTTTTGTGGTCCTTGTCGCATGGTTGTGTATTTGGCGGTCACCCAACGTAATCTTTGAGCTGACGACGCATTAATTCTATGGTCAAGCCATTGGTCTATCGATCAAGAGTTCGTGGATTCAATAAACACTTATTGCACTTGTGACGTGAACCCGTCTGCAAGCATTTGTTACCTCCAACTAAGCTCTAGTTGGAGGTAATGCCACCAGCAAAGTGGATTTTTACTTGCAAATAATCCAAATGACAGTTGCTTTTGCATTTTTTATTTTAATTTATATAGGGCCTTTTGTTGATAGACCATTAAAACCTTTGTCTATTCTTAATCTTATATAAACTAAAGTGATTTTTTTATGATATAAACTAAAGAGTTTTTTTTTTTTTATTTTTATGATATGAATTATCTCGGAAAATTCAAGCGAGCAACCTCGCAGTTTGTTTAATAAGAAGTTTAACAAGCTGCCCTGTAACATCTCGCTAATTTGCTACGACATAAAGAAGAGAGATCAATCAAGCAATTTTTTCCGCACGCCAATCATGATACAGATGTTGCAGATATGATATCACAAGCGTTTACCCAGAGACAACAATCTTTCGATGGAGTATATCACATAGGATAATAAAATCAGGGACATTTCGGTGCAATGTGATATAAGCTACGGGGGTTTTAAGGTATTGAAACTTGCAGAGCAACGAATTGAATTAGCTAAGGTTGTTAACAGCGAGTAGGTATAGGTAGTGTACGCAGGTCTTAATAATGAACCACGAAATATTATTTTTCATATTTATAAAGAACTCGGTGACAGATAAATAATTGTGGATACAATATGAACATAAAATCTCACTTTTTAGACATCTCGCTCAAAAGCATTTATATAAATGAAAATTCCTGAAACTACGGTAATATCTTTCTTTTTTTAAGGGGTATCTTTTTCGATTTAAAAAAAAGGTCTTGCAGAATGAAACAAACGTTGCATTGTGCCAGAGTCGATATTATTTTTTTTATACTACTGCCTCTGTATCTAGACAATGTGTAGTATTACACACACAACATTTTCTACAGTAGAAGAGTGGTAATTTATTTGACAATTTATTACATAACATAACAATCAGAAGAATTGCTGTGTGTGATGTGTGAATGCAATCACAACTGTGCCCATTGCACGAGTGTATGAGAGCGTGGCCGTTTAAAAGATGTTAATGTCATACAATTAAGAGATCATAAATCATGGAATGATAAACGAAATGTATTTCTTGTTTTCTTAATATAAATAAAACCTGGTTAAATTCTCAAGCAAGTTTGCTGATTTTACTGTGAAGTACAATCAGCAAACCTGCTTTAAAACCTGCTTGCTTCGCTATTCTTAAAACCGATGAATCTACTGTAAAATTTAAACCTCACCGTATACTTACAAATCCAATTAAAGGTGTATGACCAATTCCGTCATGATATTAATACAATGATGATTGAGTCTTCTAAATTTGCATGCAAGACAATTGAGTTTTTTTTTATTGATCTCATGCTTTAACTTCTTTATGTACCGCCCGTACGTACCTCACTCATGGACCCCAAGTAAGGATCCCTGCCCTGTGGTAAAGTAAACGTAGGGACTAATAGAGCACAGTGCTTAAATTGACCCTGCTAGTCAAGATATCGCTTTGCAGAAAAATGTATATTGTACACAACCCAAGTAGCACAGAAGTGCTGAATAGTAGCTGAATCACTGTTCACAATGAAATCTTCAGCTGAATAAACCTGCTGAATAAGAGTGTTAGAGGCGCCTACTCAGCTGATATAACTCTGATTTGGGCACAAATTAGTCAGCTGTTAGCTGAATAATGTAGCTGATTGCACTATATCAGCGTTATTAGAGCATTATTAAAGGTAACAGTCGCCCCAAGAGCTGAATAATGCCTGATTATCAGGGTATGTGTTACCTTTTATACACCACAAGGGCTGAATAATAGCGTACTTGTTACTTATTTTTCAGCACAAAATATACTCCAGGATGTTAGTAACTCTTTTATGGAGCTGACAATTCACAAGTGGCAAAATTGTGAATAATTTTCATCCTACTATTTAATTATTATTTTGATATGTTTAGTGCGAACCATTTTGTAAAGTGTTTGTGGGAAATAGGCAAATGTTTATAGCTTAGTAAAACTTTGTTTTTCCTCCATGTGCATGAAATTCGAATGGGAAAGAGAGTTTATTGTCAAATACTATATAATTATAGAGGAAGATTTTCACGCGCTCTCAAAATATCACTGTTTACTTGAAAATTATAGTATAAAATACGTTGATGATACTATTATAAAAAAAAAAATATTTTTATTTTTCCTTTGTAATTTGACAATAAGCTGTTAACGTATAAAATCATTACAGTTTCTATTCAAATGCTGCTGTTATTTTCGTTGAATAAACAAAAACAAATTGTTATTATAATTGTATAGTAGGTTAGAATCTAAAAAAATGGCAGACAAGCAGTGTGTACCGTATTAACCACAATCAAACGGCATGAGCTGCTTAAGTATCCACTCGTGGTACATGAATCAGTAACGAGCTGTTACGAGTGGTTCTTGTGCTACACAAGTCAGCTACAGATTCATGTTAAGCTTGATAGTGGGTAACATGTACGCAAATAACTGTAGGTAATCAACAGTGAACCGATAAACTCTGCAGGAATGTTAGGGATCCGCGAATTAAGCTTTATCATTATTACATTATCCTATATTTTTTAGATTAGCGTATGTTAATCATGTACCTAGTAAGTATCAAAGTTTTCTTGACCAAAGTAGACATAATTAAGTAAAAAAAAATAAAGCTCAGGATTTTAAACAGTGTGGTCATTGTGAAATGAAAAACTTAGGTAAGGTTATTAGGTACCTTACCTAAGTTTTCATTTCACAATGACCACACATAAATTAGACCACATACATAATATTTATAAAAGTACCTACTAAATAAATAAATAACTGCGGCAGCTCGGTCTCAACTCAACATCCATTTTTCTCTGTACTTACTTAGACGTGTAGAGGAGGCTTAACGGGTATCTCCAATCAACTACCATATTTTACAATGTTTTTTAACATAAGAAAATGTTACCGTGTATGCTACCTCCTAGTTAGATAAAAATAGTAGTCCACACACAACAACTAGGTACCTAAAATTGTTATTTTTGTGATTTTATTGGGATGTGATATTTTCTTATGTGAAAAGGATGTACTTAAATAATAAATAAAAGTACAAAATAATCAGTACCTCAATTTTTTATTTTCTTACATTGTATGTTTTAATGGAATATATTTCTTACATTGTATGTATTAAGGCCTGTCGTACTGTATGGACCTGAGTGTTGGGCTACAAAGAAGATGGATGAGAAACGATTGCATGTGGCAGAGATTAGAATGTTACGATGGCTATGTGGAGTGACAAGAATGGACAGAATTAGGCATGATTACATTATTGGTAAGTAGTATGAAAGTGGCGCCCATAGATGAAAAGGTAAAAGGGAGTCGATAAGCCTAGTATGGACATGTTATGCGGATAGAAGGACGAAAAGGGAGAGGACGGCCGAGGAAAAGATGGATGGACTGGGTGAGGATGTGGTGACAGAGAAGTATATATTTGTCTTTTTTGTCATAATTACTAGGAACACTGTCACTGTCTGAATTTGCAGAATAGTTAGATCTATCTGCCCTCTTTGTTCATTGTCATTACTGCACAATACATTACCTACCACTATCTATTAACATTCGCTGTATACTTGAAGAGTTTTGTCCATCTAAATCTGCACATGCTTTTACATCAATATTTTCGAATACGGAACCCGCTCGTTCTAAAATTTCATTCACACTTTGATCATTATTCACAAAACGTGTAGCCTATTCAATGTTCACTGTATCATCTGTATTTCTGTTCAAAATCCTCACATATTCTGTATTAATTTTTCTGCGTATTCCGCCAGTATTTTTTTTCATATTTCCACATATCACAATATCTTAAATGACGCGATTAGCCACTTACGAACGAAGCGCTGAATAAAGAAGTCTTCAAGGTCTTATTTAACGCCACTAGTAGATTAATTGTCAACGATAGTACAAGTATTCAGCTCTCACTGAGATTATGGGTAAGATGTGAGCTAATATAGAGCAGTTTGCTTTAACTAAGCATCTTATAATGTTCACTCATAGTGATCATGTAGGCTTTATAAGAGCTATTATACGATTGCGTGTAACAAGCTGATTAACATTACACAAGTTCCACTGTGTGCAGCAAAAGGCATTATATCTTTGTTATTGGGAGCCACAGAATAACTGATTACATTATAGTAGCTCACGTGATCTTTCTTAAAATGCAAGTGGTCTAAGGGTACAGATGTGGTCTTCAATTCAGAATATAGCTTAGTTAAAGTCCACAAAAATCCTTTAAATTGCTTAAAGTCGTATAATACTGAACTGTTACCTAAATTAACGCTGCAAGCGTTACAGCGTGGTCTCCGTGACGCATAATAACGTTTTTATTCAGGTGAAAGCTCACTTTTCACCTTTTGCAGGTTGAGTGTACTGTAAAAACTCTTCATAAGTGCTAAAGTTCCCGATGTTACCTCTTGTGACATCTTATAATGCAGTTTTGTGCTACTTGGGAAACTACCTACATTAATTTTACATGCTTAGTGCTTAATTAATACAGATGTGTGAATGTTATCAGTTAAAGCAATTTCTTACAGGCTAAAGTAATTATCGCAAGCTGATGAGGAGTTTTGCGAGCCGTTAGGCTAGGTACTGTGTGAAGAGCATCTGTCTTTTTTATTATTACTCATTTATTTACTATTCTTCTCAGTACCTATAATTAACTGATGTGACATGTAAATAAGGATGAAAGAAAAGTTATCTGTGCTTTTGCTTCAACCTTCAGAGACATGCAGGAGCGACATGAGGTTCGTGCATGCCGCGCCGACAATGTCGGGTTGCGGCCGGTTTAAAGGCTCTAATCACTATATCTGAATCCCGGAAACGGCTGTAACGATTTTATTGAAATTTTGTATCCAGAGGATTGCGGGGACAATAAATTAATCTGGCTATGTTTCATTTTTAGAAAACTCGTGTTTTATGTAGGTACCTACTTATTTTAAAAGTGCACAAAAATAAGTTAGAGTTAGTATAGCATTATTTATTACTAGTCAATCAGTTTCATATTGTTTATTTGGTAGTGGATGGAATTCATTATGGAAGATTTTTGTTCCAAATTCTGCAAACGGATCTCTGAATAGTACAAGAGTCTCTAAACAAACCCCTAATGGTCTTGAAAGACCTTTCCGACTATACCTCATAATATAGAATGTACGACTTATCATAACCGTAACACCGTAACCGGTAAAATTCAGCACTATTCTATCTATGTATCTATCTCCTACGGAACCATAGTCATCAATCTCTGAGATAGACCGCTGACCGTCCTTCAACGGTTTATTCATGTGAAATGATAAGGGTTCCTAGTAGCTTACTACATAACCCAAGAAGGCCCTAAGGTTATTAAAAGGTCAAGCGAGATATTGAACTTACAAATGACAAAGAAAGTACAAGTGTGAAAAAGCTAACAGACCTGGCGAGCGACAAGGTTGCTTGCCAACTTGACTGTTCAAAAGACACCGCATGATATCTCAGTGTAAACATCCCATTTAAAACTACGACGTTATTGAACAGCGTCGTATACCTACCAAGTCGCATTGCATACGCAGTAACACGCACTAACTACGCAGTTACCTACCTCCATCGTTCGTTCGCTCCAATCGCTCCACCGATAAAGACGGAAATCAGCCGTTTCTTCGCGCGCCAATATAGTGAAAACAAGCATAATTATACAGGTTTCGGATAACAAATACATTGTTAACCTTGATTTGATTTCGCATGTTACGTTTAGAACGCTTATGCAGTGTTTTTATTTTAATCATAAACAGTGGCGATCGAAAAATAAGCTTACTTTGTAGAGTTGATGATAGACGGTAGTCTTGGTTGATCAAATTGACTGTAGGTATCCAGTCAATCAGCTAGGGATCTGGTTTACTTGACTTTTCTCATATGACAAGAAAACCAATTCAAGCGGAGCAATTGCTTGAATTCGTTTTCTTGGCATCGATGTTCTGAGCGGAAAAAGGTAGAAAGAGCATGGGTGACTAACGTGGTGAATGTGCTGGCGACACTCTCTCATCGAACAAAATACGGATACTGGTAATTTAGCCACGTCGATGATTTGTGAATTGTGCAAGCTGTGAACATATTCACAGTTAGGTAACCCAATAAAGTCGATTGTATTGTACAATGACGACAAATAAGTTAAAGATTTGCTAGGGTCACTTGCAAGACCTTTAAAAAAATCCTTTGCGGTGTCACATGTTTTTTTAAATAATAGTCCTTATTTATTAATGATTTTTGTGATGTCTTGTGCTGTATGGCTGACTAATGACTATCCAAAATCTATAGTATTTTTTTTAAAACTAATTAGGAGGCAAAAACTGTTTTCAATATTTTTGTGAACGTCATGACAAAAATGCATTTAAATAATGGCTTATAGAGCAAACTAAATTATACAGTACAAAGGTCAAGCTGCAAGCAGCGGACAAAACAAGGTATGGAAGCGACAAGATACCTTTGAAAACGCAGACACCATGAAACATAAACTTTAAGAAGAAAACGTTTTAGAAAAGAATCCAGCGAAAACAGGCAAAGTAATCATGAGAATAAGAAAATTGGGTCAATCGTTAAACATTAATTCATTCAAGCTGTTGGTAAACAAGAGTGTTCGCAGATATCTCATGTAATGAGCCAATAACATGTTATCATCGAGCGTACTCAAATAGGTTGCCTGGAAGTCTAGAATTCCTGGCGAAACTCGCAGCAAAGCTGCGTTAAGATAAATAGCAATGCCTTGCGCCTTAATCTTTGCTAGCCATATACAAAGTATAATGTCCAGTATTGGTGCAGTAATTCCGTCGTATAATGGAATTACTGCACCAATCAATCGCTTTTGTTTCCGCAAGACGGCAAGAGTTTAGATCGAGTCGACCAATTCGCGCGTTTTCAGGGTTGCTACTTTTGTTCCATTTGTTGCTTAGTGTGAAGTAAATGTTCAGAGGTTGTATTCAGTGACACAAAGACCCTTGGGCTTGTAGTCAAGCAAGTTTGTCTCACAGAACGCACTCATGCATGAGTCACGACGTCAATAAACACATGTGAGTCAGAATCTAAAGGATTCTGTTAAACGTAAAGTATTTGAACAGATAATATTATATTGCACCTTTATCATTTATTTTTGTTATGGCACATCTTATCTACTATATCCGCGTTTCTTTATTTAGTTTAATACCTTATTCTGCGTATCTTTGTCACATCGCGTCAAATTTTTGTTCGATCTAAACCTAGCCGCGATGAATGGAAGAGTTTATAGTAATATGAATCAGAGACTATTCTTTACTAGTCTCTGGTAATATCAAAGTTGTGTTTCTACGACAATAGTAAGTAGTAATAGTAACAGTAAGGAAGACGGGAAACAAAATTAATAGCGATGTAGGTAACTAGGAACGAGTTCACACACATCACATTCACCACATATTATAGTTTCCGTAAACATGTTTGATATTATCAATTATCAACATCTGGTAGATATCACAATAGATATCGATTAATTGCTAATTTCTTAGTAAGAAACTAATCTGAACATTTTTGTATATGCACTGAATACACTGGTTTCATATACCTATGTATCTCTACGAGCAATATACCAGCTTTTACGTCATCCAACAAACGTAAGATATAAATTTGACTGTTACGGGAACTTACATTTCATGCTACCGACCGTAACAGCGAGTCGTAAAGTCGAATGATAACAACCATTTATGTCCAAGGCTATTAACAATGAATGAGCTCTCTACAGAAGAAAATACCTACGTAAGAGACGTTAGTAGCATTAGTAGTATGTTGCACGTACGTTTATTATAGGTATGTATACGAAATCACGCCATCGAATAGGTACGTAATTTACTTTCATTTTCATTTACATTTATTTATATTATTTTTTTAGATCAAACATGTGCAGCTGGTTCCGGTGCGAGCAACTCATTCATTGTACCTACAGTTCCACTTTATTATTTAATAATGCTAATGGTTAGCATTAATTTAAATATTTTTTATTCATATTAACAGACAACCCATAGTGCAAGTTGTTCTTTATAGTGGTGCAAGCTAAACGACATACACACAACTGCTGTTACATTCGGACGATGTCATAGACACAATCGAAATGTTGAATACATTTTTAGGGTTTCGTACCTAAAAGGTAAAAACGGGACCCTATTACTAAGCCTCCGCTGTCTGTCTGTCCGTCTGTCTGTCACACCAGGCTGTATCCTATAAACCGTGATAGCTAAAAGGCTGAAATTTTCACAAATTATGTAATTACCGTTGCCGCTATAACAACAAATACATACAGCATACAATAAACGTGAGTTTTTCGTATTTTTTGCTCAATATTACTAACGGTAACAGGTACGCTTACATTTTTCACAGAATAAAAAGTTGTATAAGTAAGTATTAACTTTCAAAATAAATAATTAAATAAAAATAAAGTTACCTAATATCATAGTAAAAACAGAATAGTAGGATAGCTTCATACAAATCGGCCGCCGCCGCCGCGCTGGTTTGAATGTATGCGTGAGTCGCCGGGGCGCCGTGTACGCACGCACTTTTCACGCACACAATCTCACGAGCGCGGTCAGCTCGGCGCGGATTCAGTACGGCATGCGACGCGCGTCTGATCGCGCGCATTCATGTAGGTACTACACTGCTCGTCCGCTCCAATTGTTTTTGTACATTCAGTTTTGTAATAAACGTTATTAATATTATACAATGTGTTAAACGACAGTAAATTAAACTTGTTACATTTTTCTCGCTATAAAGGGCATTTAGATAGTTATATAACGCTTAGCTAGTCAGTAGGTACTTGAAAAAAAAATATGCAAGCTTAAATTCTGTAGTATTCAGCGCAATCACTTAAAAAAAACAGCGAAAAAGCGCGCGCGCTGACAAAGCCGGCGCCGCGGTGTAAACACGTGACAACCCGTGCGTCATCGCAAGAGTAGGCAATTAACTCGCCGATCGGCCTTAGCTAACCTACTATTCTGTTTTTACTATGCTAATATTAAAGGGCGGCTCCCATACAACAAACGTAATGTTTAAGCAATTTTTTACTCGATTTTAATAAACAGGTCGTAACTTTAAAAATATTTAAGTATACAGCGATAGCTGAGTGGAGGGTTCGAATCCACGGCACGCACCAATGATTTTTCGGAGTTAAGTGCGTATTAAATTGTTAATTATCGCTTGCTAATCGTTGAAGGAAAACATCGTGAGGAAACCTGCATGTCTGAGAGTTCTCCATGATGTCCGCGAAAGACATGTGAAGTCTGCCAATCGGCACTTGGCCAGAGTGGTGGACTATGGCCTTACCCTTCTCATAGTGAGAAGTGGCCCGTGCCCAGCAGTAGGACCACAGAAATAAATAGTAATTATTTCTGTGAGTAGGACAGTATAACCTCGCACTTGTAATTTTTTTGTATGTCGCATCATTGATGCCTGCTTCTGCCTAGACACGCAAATTCAATACATACCTACCTGCCTTCATCATCAGCCTTTAACAGTCCACTGCTGGACTAAGCCTCTCCTTTGAAAGGAGGAATTGGCCTACTATACCACGCTGGCCAAACGGGTTGTGTAGGGTTTGTATCAAGTTTTCCTTCTCTTACAGTGCTGTTCTCTGCATAATATGGTCCCTATGTCGGCTCTTACGACACCCATGGGATGATATGGGGTGGTGACATTCCGTATTCTTAATCCGTCACCAGTAGTCACCACACGGACAACGGACCTACCTACCTACGCATAACGCAATGCGCAAATAAGCTGTGACAAGCAATTTCGTAATTTGATGAAAAGGTTATCGCTAGGCATATTTTATAAATTATAATATAACACACCAAATAAAGTAGATTCGGCTCGTGGACTGATCGTTAAAATTAATGTGGCTGGTGTCTGAATGAAGTTCAAAGTTAGATCCGAAATAATTATGTCTACCTAATCGTGCAGTAATTTCTAGCGTGGTAGGCTTTCATGAACATAATCATAAAATGAGGGATTAAGCACGTATCATACTTATTTACTTAGATAAGCATGATACGTACTAAATCCCCCATGGCATTTTAGAAGCAAAAGTCGCATTTCAGAAACACAAACCATTCTACACACTCGGAGTCAATGAACTTGGCCGTTGTTGTTTGCATTTGATAAAATGTTTTCAAACAATGACAACACATGTGTCTTTGTCCACATATAAACAAAGAATTGTTGGAATTGTATGAGATTTTTAACAATTTCTTAACGAAATCCCTACTGCATGCTAGCATTGCGATTCTCATTGAATTTATGTTGAAAACTTATCCTTGACGCAGACATTTTATTACAAATACTTGGACTAGATTCAACTATGTACCTATGTCTTAATTTGAATATAATAAGTTTCTTAATATTATTACAATAAATTGTACCGACGTACTTTTTGTTTATAGTAAGTACTCCAAGCTAATATAATTATGCTCATTTACGCATACCTGAGTTGAAAACTTTAGATTAATTTATTTGAATTGTCTTTGAGCAACCGCTAGTGACTTCGATCCAGGTCAGCGATCTCCGAGAGAAGACTATCAGATAGACAAGTTCTCGTTAAGGCCTAGTGGCGGATGCAGGGAGGAACCGTTTTTTGTCCTGGATATGGCCTCCCACCATGGGCGTACGAGGTACAGATAGGGAAGGAAAGGGGAAAGGACCCCCCCGTGGGATCTCCACCTTGTCGTGGTGGGGGGGCTCAGTAACCGTGGATTGGTCACCCGCGGTGAAGCTAAGAGGGATCCAGGAGGGGACGCTCCGCGTGGGCTTGGAGGGGCCTGCGCAGGATGCGTCCAACAGTGCGAGTGCGGGGGACAGTTCTGTCTGTCCCTCGCAGTCAGGTGCGGTCGCGTGAGGAGAGGCGTGTCGGTGTTGCGTTGCCGCGCGCCCTATCTCCCGCGACCAAATGGGGGCGCACCATTCGATGCGTCGCGGTCGGGCCGCAGAGGAAGAGGAGATGCGGTGTTGCGTTGCCGTCCTCCCTATCCTCTGCTGCCGCTAGGTGTTTTGGCGGCGAAGCCCAACACCTTAATCCGCCGCCAAGGGTGTTTTGTTCGGGGCCCGCCTAACCATCTGGCGGGCCAATACCCGTCGGAGGGTGGCGACGAATGCTTCGGCGATGCCCTTCCCTCCGACACAGGGGTACATGAGAAAATCGAGGTGGTTTTTAGTGGAAACACCACATACTCCGGCTCTCATTTCCCCCAAGAGTCGGAGATCCGAAGGGATTTTCCACCACGTAAAAAAAAAAGATATGGAAATATTGTCGCGGATCTTTAAGTCACTGTTCGCGCAGCCTCCGTTTTTTTTATATTTACGTACCTATGTAGATAATATTACTTGTCGATTTTAACTTTTTGCTAACAGAAGTAGGTATGTATAACCTTGGATTTCTTTCACCTGCCCTCGCCCTCTCCCTAGACAGAATCATGGCAACGTAAATGCCTGTCCCCGAGTTCAATCTTCTCCAAAATGAATATCCTGCTTCCATCCTTGCACAGGTCTCAGAACTGGACCTTGGCGAATTCAAGACTAACTTATGAAGTGAGTGTTGAGGTACCTAGTGTTTATAAGGAAATCTGCTGAAAACGAAGCCTGGGATAGCGAACGACTTGACTTCAGACGACTATGTTTTGATATTCAATTTGTACATCAATATCTATGAGCTTGAATTTAAATCGGTAAGTTGGTATACCCATTTATGCCATTGTTTTAAACTTTATAAAGCTAGTATGAAATATCGCGCTGTTCGGCCTCCCTCACATTGGGCGTCAGCGTCTACGCAGCGGCACCCTGGCGTATACGCGGCGTCTACACGGCGTCTGCGCGGCGTCTACGCGGCGTCGACGCCGCGACAGCCGAGCGTTCTTTGAGCGACCGGCTGCTTACCACTAGAGATGTTCGCTTTATCATAGATAACTTGATAAATAACATATTATTTTATAATAACCATATAATCTGTTATTTATAAAGCCCAATAAGATGCTATGCTATTTTGTTTGAATATAAGTAAAGCCATTATGTCCTAGGTATAACATAGGATTGTCACTTAGCAGAGCTTTTAGGCCGCCCGCACTTTGGGTATGCGCGGCCGCTCGGCGTGCGCTAGGCGGGCATTCTTCATGCGCTACCACTTCGCGGTTGTATGCACCTATTGTGTTATAAAACAAAATTAACCGATCTGTCACTGGCCTAAAATTGTTTTATTTAATGAAAGTCGCCACGTAAGCCGCTAAATTGGCAATACTACGAGTATCTCACAGCAACAATATGATAGAAGTCATTAAAAGTCAATTCCTTTGACACACGACTTCATTGCCACTATGACTATAGATAGCATAAAGATAGACTACTAACAGTTACAAAAATAACGTTTAATCGACACCCTCGTGCGATAGATGGCAATCTAAACAAATTTGTTTGCAGCAGTCTTTATGACGGTGCTAGAGTGCAGGCTGGGGATAGCATTCATAATATTATTAGTACCTATTAACTTCATAGTAAATAAACAAGTAAATGATGAAGAAATGTTGTATTTTAAATGTGGTAAATTCTATTAAACCATTTTATTATTTATACCTGTTTCCCGCGGTTTCACCCGTGTCCTGAGGGAACTACTTCGCGTACCCGGTTAATTTATAACCTAAGTTACTCCTTGGTACATCAGCTATCCGCCAGTGAACGTTCCGTCAAAATCAGTGCAGCCGTTCTAGAGATATGCTAGAATAAACAGACAGACAGACAAAAATGGTAAAAAATAATTTAGGTATAGGTAGCGTATATACAACCATATGCATTTAGTAAAAAGCGGTTATTTTAATATTACAAACAGACACTCCAATTTCATTTATGTGTATAGATGTGTGTTATAGTTGGGTGATGGTCACTTGCAGTTCCACATCTGATGTTCCAGATCTTCGATTTTTGTAAGTTTGCAGCAAATGCTCATTTGACTGAACAACTTTTGCTAAGCCAATAAGTCAGTATATAGTCTAGTGTAGATAGGCTCTACCTTATCAGATGTTTCAGATCTTCGATTTTTATAGTTTAAATCTGAGGTCCGCTTTCTAGTCTAACCGGATTTGGCTGAATATTAGCTTTTCCACAGAGCGACTGCCTGTCTGACCTCCGCAACCCGAAGGCACAGCGATATTCCATGGTTAAGACTAGTGTCAGTTTACTGAGAAGGTACTGACGCTCTATAACGACTGTCAAAGATCTTCATGAAAACCGGGACCGACGGCTTAACGTGCTCTCCGAGGCACGGGACGGGTGATAATTAACAATTCAATACGCACATAACTCCGAAAAGTCATTGGTGCGCGCCGTGGATTCGAACCCGATACCCTCTGCATGGAAGTATGTTGGTATCTCCACTAGGCTATCGCTGCGCAACATAAATATAAAATATTCTATTGATAATAAAACGCACGTACACCAACTAACACTAAAACTTATGATAACAATGTGACTTATATAGATTAAACAAGACAATTATTTCAGAAATTGAACAATACTATAGTAATACCGGCTTTCAATTTTCATACCCACTCTACTTTTTAATCAAAATTATAGTACTGGTAATATCGCAATTTTAGCAACGGGAATCATGTTATGTAACCGTACTTTCTTACGTAAATAACCGCACCTAATATTCTTGAATATAATGGTACATATTTTTATCTAAATATTATCCGTATTAACACTACTGATTTCATTTTATTGAAAGTATATGGATATGCATAAAAAATTACCTATTATATTAGCGCTGCAAACTAAGCAACTTTAAGCTATTGAAACATATTATTACGTTATGCTTTAATATTTAGATGAAGCAGTTTAGCACACCCCTACTCACAAACCCATCATACGCTACAGTGTTGCCAGCTTAGAAGATTTTCCGCTAAAACTGGTGATTTTAAGTGGCAGAAAGAAATAAGCAGACGCACACAATGAAAATAAATCTTTAAACTGCTACGTTAAGAACAATTATTCGTCTGATAATTACAAACAAATTCAAAATAGCCTTTGTTTTGAAATAACTTGTACGTTGATTTATTTAAAAAGGTTTACTAATGTTTGCCATAATTTAAAATGCCATAATTTCATATACCATACTGGTATTTGCCATAATTTTATTAGAAATAACGCTTCAGTTGCCATAATCGTGAAATGACATAAAATGACTTTCACTAATTCCATTGGTCATAATCGATCATCATCATCAGCCTTTAACAGTCCACTGCTGGACTAGGCCTCTCCTATGAAAGGAGGAAGTGGCCTACTATACCACGCTGGCCAAACGGGTAGGTATAGGGTTTGTATCAAGTTTTCCTTCTCTTACAGTGCTGTTCTCTGCATAGTATGGTCCCTCTGTCGGCTCTTACGACACCCATGGGATGATATGGGGTGGTGACAATTCGTATTCTTAATCCGTCACCACACGGTTGCACATAATCGATCAAGTGTCATAATAATTTAAATCCATAAATGTATTTGCTATAATTTTCGTTTTCAATAATGCCATTTTCCATAATTTTATTCACCATAATATAAATAAAGATAATTTAGTAAGATCAGATTTGTGGATATTAGATGGAACATTTAAGGTAGCACCCAAACATTTTTTGCAACTGTACACAGTACACGGTAACGTTATGAATGGATACAATAAAACTGTACCCTTTCTATTTGCTTTGTGTACACATAAAGATAGAATTCCATATAATCAATTCTTTAATTTTATAAGCGATTGCAGGGCCGGATTTAAGGGGGGGCAGGCGGGGCAATGGCCCCGGGGCCCCCACAAGAGGGGGGCCCCCACAAGAGAGATAAAAATACTTAACGCCGGAAACTACCTACGAGGCTTTTTTTCAAACATTATTTTCCACATAATTATCAACTATACCTACCTACTTGCACAAACCTGACAATATTGTTCTAGAATATTAAAACAAAAATATCATTTGTTCACTTCAATCCGTAAAACATTCATGCAATGAACTTGAAAATCGTAAATCCAAATTAATGTTTCACAAACAATCGACATTATTAAATTTTCTTACGAGATGAAGAAATTGCCAATACCTATTTTGTAATTTTGACAAACACATATATTTGTATGTTAAAATGACGAATCATTTGCCTGAAAATCATAATTTATTAGCGTAAGGATCGAAATTTTAAGTAGATATATTAATATTTAAAAAATGAAACAAATAATCGCCATGACGCGCGACGCATAGAAATATCAATATATAATTGACTAACTATTTCACAATGACACCCTGACAAGAACTGCCACACGATTCTGTTAAAACATCAGAAGATTTAGTACATGAAGATAAGGTCGATGGTATTCTCGAGGTAGGCGACATCCTAAAACCTTTAAAGCATGTAGTCACTATCAAGAGGAAGTGGATAATGGTTGCATAAAGGACATTGGTCTTTCTCCCGACGACATAACTGAAGGAATGATCAAGTGGTATTAATCAATTATTATATATCATATTAAACACTGATCAATAAAATGCCTCGCTAAACGTGGATTAGCCTTAGAAATCATTGAATCGCCGCGAAATGGTCATTGTCAGCCACTGAGTACGAATCAACGTTGGCAAGAGAGCGGTCACGTCAATTACCTTTCCTCAATGGTATACGAAGAAATAATAAGTACCATGGGAAATCAAGTATTTAATGAAATCTAAGTACTCAATACTCAATGTTTTATTGCACTCCATAAGTTACATAAGGTGTTACAATATGACAATATAAGATACATTATGGACCCTGTAGGGCATGCCAACATATAATAATGTAGAAGAGAGGAGGATGCTATTTTTCAACTTTGTTATGAAAAAAAAAACTATTTAAATTTATTATTGCACTGTTTTATCAATTACTTTTAGAATATTAATTTTGTTTATTTACTATCAATATATTATTATATTATTATTACTCAAAAATATATAAGAATTGCGGTATGTATATTGTTGTGTAGGTACTTATTTTATATGTAAGTAGTAGATATAATATGATATGTGTACTAACTATGATGGTAATATAACTTTTTATTAGGTAAATGCATAGGTCATTTATTGAAATGCATATATGTAGTTACATTAAATTATTTATTCTCAGTCTTTTTGTGATTATTTAAATATCTATTTTAATTACTCATATATTTATATTGCATAATTATATGTGTACTTATTATACATACAGGAGATACTATATAATAAGTACTATTCAGTTTCAGTAGATTCTACTCCCGATGAATCTCATATCGATCAACATACTATATTTGTTCGGTATATTGCAGGATCGATGCCAAAGGAACGATTTTTTACTTTTTACTTGATTGCGGCCATACGGGTGAATCAACAGCATGCTTAAAAGTTTTTGGTGATCATCAAATTAATATCCTTGATTGTCGCGGACAATCGTACGATAATGTTGCATATATGAATGGAAAGGAACGCAAGCTTTTATTTTGCAGAAAATCATTAAGCAGCGTTTGTAGTAGGCGCTGCAAACACGTCTGCATTAGCAGTACAATTTTTTGATCTTATGCAGAATTAATATACGTTTTTTTAGTTTTTACAGCAAGTAAATAACAATACCGAATCCTATCTGAATCATTATATGTGCACAAGCATATGTTTAAAAAAACCTCAGTAATACTGGTTATATAGGGCTGCAGCCACTAAGGCCATTGTCATAGGTTATTCTAATGTTTAACAAGCTCTTACCACCATATCTTCTGATAAGGCGCAAAAAGATATTGTAAGAAATCAAGCAACAGATCTTACTGATAAGATGAGTGGCCTTAAAACAGCTCTTTTTGCTATCTTTTGGAAAGACATCTTAGAGCCATTCAATGTTACAAAGAAGGACCCAAAATTGGTTCTTGAGTCTGCTGTACGTGTATTGGAGTCTTTAAAATCATTCGTTGAATCTTAAAGAGACAATCTTGATAAATACGAAGAAGCATCGAAACTTATATCAAATACTAAGGAATACATAAACATACAACCACGTTTCAGAAAAAGAAGTGTTAAATTGGATCCGGTCAATTACTTGAAAAAACCAGAAGAAAATCTATCACTAGGAGGACAATTTTAAGTGACTGGTTTTATCCCTGTTATCGATCAACTTAGTGTTTCTCTCACACAAAAATGGCAAGCATACGATTCGATTGGGATTTGGATTTCTCAACAACTTAGAGGAGATGGACGTCGCAAGTTTACATGCCGCTGCAGAGGTATTAGTAAAAGTTAACAAAGACGATTTAGAACCTAGCCTTGGCAATGAGTTGATTCAATTTGTATCAGACTATGAAGAAGACCAATCTAAGGAACAATTTTAGGTACTATGGTATTCTTGAAAATCAGAATTTCCGACCTACTTTCTCGAACATTGAAATAACATTAAGAATGTGGTTTTAATAGTGTCCAATTGCACCGGAGAGCTCTCGTTTTCCAAAATGAAAATTATCAAGAGTAGACTCCGAGCGATAATGAGACAAAACCGGCTATCGAAACTAAGCCTACTTAGTATTGAAATTGATTTACTCCGCGAGCTAGACTTCAGTGAAATAATCGACGACTTATCATCCAAAAAGTTCGCAAATTGCTTTTACATTAACGCCGTTATTAAGATTTTATATTGTTTTTTTACGGAGTTTATTTTGCTGATAGTGTATTTTTAAATACTTAACGGAAAAATTAAAACAGACAATAAATAGGGGCCCCCACAGATGAGTTGCCCCGGGGCCTCCAGACCTCTAAATCCGGCCCTGAGCGATTGTAGCAATAAAAATAAAATAACATTGAAATTGCAAAATTGCATAATGGATTATAAACTGAGGTTGACGGAGCCCTGCTTCGCAGGGCTCCTATTTTCGGGTTAAGGGTCAAAAGAGAACCTAACACAACCTATTTAGTTACTTTCACATAAAACCTAAAATTGCGTTCCGTTTTGCATATTTGAATGAAGAATTTTTGGGAAATTGTTTATAAATATTTAGACGCAACTCCGGCAGCCAAAATTACATTTAGGGGATTAAAACTAACTCCCTTAAGCCCCCTACACCACCAATACCCTCAAATTCGGACGACTCTTTTCGAAACTTGACACCAGATTTTTTATTCACAATTAAACCTAAAACTAAACCTCATGTGGCGTCTACTAACTAAGCTCGACGGAGCCCCGCTTCGCGGGGCTCCTATTTTCAGATTAGGGTTCAACAGAGAACCTAACATAACCTATTTAGTTACTTATTACAGTCGCACCTAACCCTAGGTACTCGAAAGCAATGACGCACAAATTTGACATTAGCTGTCTATATCATTCATATAAGATGGCGGTTGCGTTTCATTTCACGTGTTTCACATAAAACATAAATATCGCTTTTATTGATTCCACTAGTTTAATAAACTGAGGTTGACGGAGCCCTGCTTCGCAGGGCTCCTATTTTCGGGTTAAGGGTCAAAAGAGAACCTAACACAACCTGTTTAGTTACTTTCACATAAAACCTAAAATTACGTTCCGTTTTGCATATTTGAATGATGAATTTTTGGAAATTGTTTAAAAATATTTAGACGTATCTCCGGCAGCCAAAATTACTTTAAGGGGATTAAAACTAACTCCCTTAAGCCCCTTACACCACCAATACCCTCAAATACTCTGCAGCGCTTAAAAAATCTATAAAAGAAAAATATAAGTTCTTTCGTAAGTACAAAGCATACGGTAATAGGTCAGATTTCGAAACGTACAAGTTGTTACGAGAACGAGTCAGAAGATTAGAGAGTGACTGCTACTCAAACTATATAACTTCTGTTGAAGATTCAATTAAAATACAATTTCATTTCCATTTGCTTAATCATACCTCAACCTCAGACATTTGTAACATAAATGTTAATTTCGCAGAGATAGTTAAAATTCTAAAAACCCTTGACGTCAATAAGTCAGCAGGGCCTGATGATATACTTCCCATATTACTAGCTAGATGTGCTGATAATATCTCAGTGCCTATAGCTTTACTCTTCGAGAAATCTTTCTCGGAGTGTTCCGTTCCATCCATATGGAAGTCTGCGTACATTACCGCCATTCACAAGAAAGGTAGGAAAACGGACGTTACCAATTATAGACCAATCTCGAAATTATGTATATTGGCTAAGGTAATGGAAAAGATCGTATACAATCAACTATACGCCGCTTTGCGGAATTGTTTTAGTACTTTTCAACATGGGTTTCTCAAGGGACGTTCAACAACTTCCAATCTTGTACTGATGAATGACTATATATCTGACGCCATGAGTAGAGGGAGGCAGGTTGATGTCATTTACACTGACTATTCCAAGTGTTTCGATAGAATTGACCACAACAGGTTAATTTGTAAATTAGAGCATATCGGGATAAGAGGAGACTTGCTAAGATGGTTCTTATCTTACATATCTAATCGCTCTCAAGCAGTTGTGGTCAATAACTACATTTCGAGCTGGGTTTTGGTGCCGAGTGGTGTTTCTCAGGGTTCATTACTTGGGCCTTTTTTATTCCTCATATTTGTAAATGATATCGATCAATGCTTCCACTACTCTCAGCTATTGTGCTTCGCGGATGATATGAAGATTTTTTGAGCTATCTCAGACAGTACTGATGTTCGCGCTCTCCAAAGTGATTTAACTCGTTTATCTGAGTACTGTGCAATCAATAAACTCGACCTCAACCCATTTAAATGCTCAGTTCTTACTTTTAGCAGAAAAACTAACATCATTCCATCCCAATACTTTTTAAAGGGATTACAACTCGAAAGATGTCATACAATACGAGACCTGGGTGTAACTCATGATTCGAAATTACTATATTAAGACCACATAGAAAATATCACTAAAAAGGCTTTTCAGGCATTAGGGTTTGTTATGCGTATGTCGTCCAGTTTCACACAGGCAAAAACATTTAAAATACTGTATTACACTTTTGTACGCAGCTTATTAGAATACGCTAGTCAAGTGTGGAACCCCAGGTACGACATGTACATATCCCGCATAGAAAGTGTTCAGATTAAATTTATAAAATATTTATGCTACCGTTTAAAACTAGAGTACAGGTCAGAAAATTCTCTGAAATTGTGCGCTAGGTTCCACATCCTTCCTTTGGTTACACGCCGCAACATAGCCGATTTGATTTACATTTTAAACATATTAAATGGTACGGTTGATTTTTCTGATCTATTATCAAAAATCAAATTTAATGTACCTGGTAAAGTTACTAGACACCACAATCCCATTCATCTTCCTGTAGTAACTACCAATTACCGGCAGAATGCATTTCTGTGGCGAGCGAGCAGAAATCTAAATTATGAATGCAAAGAAATTGATATGGATATATTTAACTCCAAAGTGGAATCGGTGAGACGGATGCTTAGCCTTAATTTTTTCACAAAACATAATACTTAGTTAATATGTGTTTCTCAACATATCAATAACGTTATAAAATCCAAAATGTTCACTTACTGTTTGTTTAAACTATTATTTAATCGTGAAGACCTGTAATTGGCCATTTGTATCATACTGTGTTTGTTTTATACTATTTTTATGTGCTGTTGGTCTTCCAAAGATAAATAAATAAATAAATTCTGGCGACTCGTTTCGAAACCCAACCCCAGATTTTTTATTCACAATTAAACCTAAAACTTAACCTCATATGGCGTCTACTAACTAACGCTTCGCGGGGCTCATACTTCTGGGTGGTTTAAAAAAACCCCCGAAAACTAAGGCGGCAGCGAAGCGAAGCGGAGCTCCCGCCTTAGTCTTCTAACCTAACCTATCCTTGTTGGATTGCACTGAGTCGGGGTGTTAACGATAAATAATTTCGACCAAAGAATATTATGTATTATTTTCATAAATAAATAAAATTTTGATTATGTCAAGAGTCGATTATGAGATGTGTTACTTATGGAAACTAATTATTATGATATGTGTTGTTATAGAAAGTAATTTTATGGCAAATAAAAGTTATCACTGTTGAGTTGTTAAGGCAAACGGTATTAGTATAAAGGATAATAGTGCAAGTAAATATTATGATCGGGGATGATTATGGCAAACAATATTAGTGCAAATGAATTTATGGAAAACGAGAGAATACCATTTAAAAATGATTTATTGTTACTTAAAAGGGAACTTAACTTGTGTGTGACTGATCGTAATGTAAGAAAATCTTAGTGGACATAACTGTTTTCATGCAATGTGTCTAGTTAAGAACAATATTTCTTAGTGGTTTATGGTAGTTTTAGTATTCGGATCAGATGGAAATCTGATTTAGTTGTTGGCAACACTAGTGAGGTCATCCGCCGTACCACAATGTAAAAAACCAACAGAAGTTAAACTTATACGTAGACGGTCGCGCGAGTGTTATCATATCTGGTATATACGGAATAACTATTACGGAAATGGTACTCGTATCTAGTCTTTTAATTGATTATTGAGAATAAAACTGCTTAATAAACCGATGCAAAGAAAAATATTTTCAATGCCAGCCCATTAGTCTATTGAAATGTTACATAAATTTTTTGGGCTTAGCGTACATTTGTCAGAGGATGCAATTTTATTTCATAGATGCCAGGGAGACAGCCCTCGTCCTGCGGCCACCATCTTGTAAAGAGTGGTACAAATGGGTTTTCTAGTATATCTGGCACACTATTTGCTGCACAGAAAAATTTCAAAACATGATGAGTTGGAAATTAAATTCGCTACAACTTTGGTCCCGTAGTATTTAGTCGTAAAATAATAAATAAAAAGTTACAAACGAAAATCTAATGCAATTTGTAACAAATTTTCTTTTCAATGTGTTGTAGTTTTTTCGTCCTCAGGAACAAAAAAATCTATTTAATTTATCTTTATTGCCACCAAAACAAGAACCTCTTACTTGAGACCCCGCAGCATCCAAGACTACCATTAGGTCCAATTTTAACTCATCGCAACGATCATGAAAACAGGGGGTTGGCAAAATATGGACAAAAATCTAAAACAACGGCACTCTGTGGCCTATTGAAGGTGATGTTCCACCCAAGTAAAGGAAACTGCAATGTTCTGCAGCACCTCAATGTTCTGATGAAAGACGCTGCAAAATAATTGGAAAAATCAGTACCAATTATGATTTACCGACAAAATGCCTTTTTTTGCTATAGTTCTTCTAAAGCTCTATTAGATCATAGGCCGCAGTCTGGCTCATAAAAAGACTAAAGACACAGTAATCGTGAAGAAACGTTATAATAACCTAAAGAAAACAATATCATAGAAAAACTTTTTTATTCATGGTTTTACGACAAACAGCGTCAGAACCAAAGTTGTAGAGAATTTAATTTGCAGCAAAAATGCTTGAACCATATCTTAGCATGATCAATAGTTTACCAGATGAATAAGAAAAACCATCCATGCCCGCACTCTTTCCAAGATGGTGGCCGCGGGAAAAGAGGTACGACCTCACAAAATTAGATCAAGCTTTAAAGTAGCCGGCCCTACGCATCTGTGAAAAAAATAGGTGGTAATTATCTTCAAAAGCGATAACTAACTTAATAATAATTTGTTGTTCTTTGTTGCTCTATGTTTGCACAAAAATCATAACAGGCACGGGCCTGAAGCGGATGGCACCTATATTTCGCGCTATACCTGACCTTTCTGAGATATCCTATCGGTAAGCGACGTATATGTGTGTTGCTCGAGTGCACTTTGTATGTAGTTTAACTTCTGTTAGTTATTTGTGGCTGTGAGATGTCGTCGCAAAAAACGCGGCGTCTACGCGGCGTCGACGCCGCGTAGACGCCGCGTCAACGCCGAGGTGTCGCTGCATTGACGCTGACGCCTAATATGAGGGAGGCCTTCTATCAATGCTCTTAGTGGGTATTATTTCGCATTTGTTTCGACTTTCCTAGTTTTAGTCAAACTACTTAATTCTTTATCTACGAATATTTACTTTATCCATTGTGAACAGATACTAAAAGTACATTTAGCAAAATAAATAAAATAATACCAACATACGATCTCACACAGTAATTTGCCTTTTCTAAAGTCTATTCATTCACTTAAATGGCAATCGCTTTGTTTTAGAAATATGATAAATAATATTCTGCTCTTTGGACTTTAGAACCTGCTAAAAGTTAATTACTAAAGTTCGCAATGAACGACTATGGCTTACATACTTGCAACTAAATGTTGATGTGACATGGATATTCTTGAGATTTTCAGTAACTGCAACCATGTCAATATCAGGTTACCTAAGGTGACTGCGCCGTGAGTGGAGTTCAATCAAAGTACAAATGTATAAAATTATAAATGATACAGACGACTTCTTTAAAAATTGGACAATAAGTATTTTATCATAATAAGAATTCGGTACCTATTTGCTTGAACCATTAGTCATTCATCGCATAACTAGTTTATAAATTAGCCGTTTTTTATTTGATTGTAAAAATACAATGTAAAAGTGCCGGGGATGTCTAATGTCTATTGCTCCGTAGATCAAGTAAAATACCTGTTTACACGGTACGGTTACACGGTTAGCACGGTAATATAGGCTATATTATTATATAATACTTAGACCATATTACCATAACTCCGTATTTGCACAAATAATAAGGTAATTTGATAAGTAAGGTCTATCTATGGATGGAATCGCTAAAACTGTACTCTATAAATAGCGTGTGTTAAATGGTGTTATGTGCACACATATGCTAAGTAGATGAACATTGATAAACATCGATATCTACATACATTGCTTATTGCTTTATCAAGATATTCAAGATGAACTTTGTTGAAGTAGGTATTGAATACAACTAACAGCAAGTTTTCAGGTATTGATTAGGTACTTGATCAATATGAGATGGAACACTTTTATTTTAAGGTTTTAAGGGCATACATTTAGGTCCATGCTGCCTCTTGTATTAGGTATAATTCTTACGTCAGACGACTTTACTAGCATAAAACAGCAGTATACACCCACACCAGCTAAAATGATGAATTTCGCCTACGACGGGAACGCCGAAGTCGACGCTATGCACCGACGACGTCGATTTAACCATTGCGCTCTCAGAGAGTTGGTACTTCAGTTTAATTGCATGAGGTGACCAATACTACAAAATAATGTGCATAAACAGCGTTTTCTATAATGTGTTGAGTTTCACTAATCTGTTAATTTTTGTATACATAAGGCCAAACTACGAAATCTTAAATCGGCAGTATTTATTTATTACAGTAGTTGTCTTTTATTTACTTTGGGCTGGTTCATATGGGTATTGAATATTGTGGCTTATTGACACAGTTTTAAAAATACCGAATTGAATTAATGTTTATAAATTGTGTTAATATAGGTACAATGAGTAAGAACAATAGGGATTTTATTCATTAACATGTTTTATTACTGATAGTGGTATTTCACTGTTTGATTATGTGAATTGATAAAGGCTATTGTCCCTTGGTTAATATTTGTTTGTTTATTTAACACTTTTGCTATAAGTACATTAGAAAACATGTACATTTGAAATACATTTTGCCAATAAACTTTAATGTTTACATCTTATAAACAGTAAAGTCAAAAGTAGAAAAAGTAACAGTACATACAGCAAGTAAAATGTTACTAGTAATTACAGTACAGTTAGAAATGTGGAGAACTGTCCATATTGGTACCTTGGCAGTGGTATTGGCCATAAAGGCATGCCACATTAAACAGGATGAAATAGGGGCAACAAACCAAGCCAACAGTAATAATTTTCACAGAAAAGTACAATTGCTACACCGGTTGACTAACTATGCTAATGAGTAGATCAGTTGTTGCTTTGTTTGCACTCAAAGGATTCTTATAATAACTGCCAATGAGGAGAAAATTTAAGACAATTGTACCCATTATACAGTTTACAGCATTTATAGATGGAGTTAAAAATAATAGTTATTTTGTTACGAATATATTTATGAATATATTTAGTACCACAGCAATAGTTTGACTTTTTTATTTTAGGTAGTTTTAGTGAGTTAACAGATAATTTACAAACTTAATTACTTATTATACTGTCCATAAAAGGAAATTTCAAATGGTGATTGGATGAGTAATGTGGTGGTAAGAGGAAATAAAATTAGTCATTATAGCAACTGCTACAGTGACAGCCGATAAAAGTAATAATCACAATCATATCAATACAAGGAAAATTAAATTACAGAACTATTTACACTGGAAATATTCTATACTAAACTTCTATAATTGTGAATGGTGTACACACTTACCTATGTTTATGGAAGAATAGCACTACAAGCCAGATGGCCATGAGGAAGGAACCGGTGATCTCGCACATATCAAATGCCCAGGGGATGTGCGGCACATTGTCTAAGAACAGGTCTGGCAGTGGAGGGTACTTCTTCATGTCGGGCACCTTGTCATGCACTATCACCATCACTACAGCTGTCACCCATGTCACCAGGAACACATAGCCTGGGCACAAACATTACTCATACACAACCATATTTACATGATTAGGAATTCACTATACTATGTGATTAAAATATATAATACAAAGAATCCAGTAATTCTAGTTTTTTATACTTGAGCTTTAGTATGCATAGTAAATTATCAATAAAACAGTGCAAATGTACTTAATGCATAATAATATTCCACATGCATAATTCAAAGTTATAATTTTATTCTCACTTTGTTGGGAAGCTTAGTAGGTGTTTGCAACTATGTGTACATGATGGCACATGTTCATCACTCTTTTACACATGGACATTCTTTGGACAGAATCCCAAACAAAAACATTATGACTAAACAAAGCAACAACACAATTGTTTAACTTCTATATTTACCTAAAGCTATTGCAGTTTTCCATATTTCAGGTCTCAATCTTGAAGCTTTAACGTCTGGAGTATAGCTTGATACGCACTCTGAGTTTCGCCTGTATATTTCAGTTGGAATTTTGTTGTGAAGATTATAACTCAAATGTGATAAATTTGTACCAAGGAAATTTATGTTTGTCGAAGGGTTACTGAGGGTATCATCACAAAGACCGAGCTCAAACATAGCCGTACGATTGTGCTTCTGTAATTTTTTCACAAGTAGGATGAATCTTTTCCGTTCACCTAATTTTAAGTGATCAAACGGGTAATCGTAAAAGTCTCGATCTACAAAAGACAAAAGACACTGGCCGTCGATATCCTGAGATTTGATGATATCTGTTATAAAACTGGATATTTTCTCTTTATGTAATAAATCTAAAACTTCTTTGTTACTCCAATTGATAATATCAGACTCCATTTTCACCCAGTTACTCTCACTTTAAAGCAAATAATTCTTCAGTATATATTTCTTGAGTAATTTGTAGGAGTGTAAATGTATATAAACAAGAATAACACTGAATAGACGATCACAAACTGTATTTATTTAGAAATTTATTTGTCCATAGCGGAATGAATTGACAAGTGACGTGACATTGAAAATATGACATAGTATGACAATTGTCATAGCTGTCACACTTTTTTTTTTATCCACAGAGTACAAGTAGTATTCTGCTAGTATTTATAGTCGGATTTGAATGGCCAACTGATTATTAAGGCGACATCTTTAGCCCACAAAAACATGATTTGGGTATAAATCATGCATCAAAAGGAAGGGCCAACCAAGATTTTTTAAAAGCATGTATCTGAAGTGCTGCAACGTGCGACAGTACAACTTTCCTCTTAATAATAAAACCATCTGGGGTACCAGTTATTATCCCATCATGAGACTCACGCATAACGCAATCTCGGAATGCACAGTACAGCAGCTTTCAAACACCATGCTCATCTTGTGATGAAATAAAAAAAAAATTGCAAGATGATGAGAAAGCAAATCGTAGGCCAGCTTTGCTGCGAGCTGAATGTGTGTGACGGCCGGCACTGTGGTCTCGAATACTTCAAGGAGTCAGTAAGAGCCTCGTCTCCAGCTTGCCTTTGTTGGCTGGTTGGAATAAATATCCAAGAGTGCCTGCAGGACTTTCTACTCTGGCTTGCCAATAATCCACAGTTTAATTTTAAACCGGTACATTAAACATCCTTTTTTATAGCCTAGTTAGATTTGACATTAAACAATAGTCCTACACGTGCTGCGGCTAGTAGGGTGGCTTGGTAGGGTGTCCAAAAAAACATGACATTTTCGGATATTTTCCTCAATATCTTATTGAACGAAGGGTCTGACTGGTATAGTCTCTGTAAATACTTTAAAGTAGATTAAATTTGCTCCATTTTGAGACCAGTGTGAGCCCTATGAAGCCATTAGTTTCCAAGGTACAGTTATTCGAACATAGAATTTTTTTTCAAAGGTGAATTTTTTTTTCCGTGCTGTTCCCTTTTTTGTTCTAAAACAAGCATCATGAGGAAAAAGTTGTAGTAAATTTTATTACCTTTCATTTGAGACTAAATTGGTATCTATGTGCTGAGTGTTTCTCTTAAAAAAAATATTTTGAGGGGTACTGCAAAGAATCTGCTCTTGCTTCTTGTTATTATTTGATTGATCAGTTAAAACTCAAAAATTACATTTACACAAAAGAGGCAAATTCCGTGTTCTAGTTGGAAGAGCTTCAGGCTTATGAGCTGGAGAGGTCGCGGTTTCAATTCCCGCATGGCACATGTCATGAATTTACTTTTTGATATTTTTTTTCCAGTTTGATTAGGTTATTGCAGGCTTGAATCACCTGGTTGTCCGAAAGGTTCGCGGATTTTGTGCTTTGGAGGAGACGTTAAGGCGTCAGCTCCTCAGATTATGTTATATAATCTGAGGTCAGCTCGGTCGTTGCATGGCGGTCGTTAAGAAAAAATTGGGCAAGTGCGAGTCGGACTCGCGCACAAAGGGTTCCGTACCATCATCTATAAAAGAAAATCACGTTCGTTGTATGTATACTTAAAAACTTTATAAGTTTCTACCTGTTTATTAAAATCGAGTAACAAATTGCTTAAAAATTACGTTTGTTGTATGGGAGCCCCCCTTTATTATTTACTTTTTTTAAATCTAATTATTTATTTTGAAAGGTAATATACAACTACATATTCTGTAAAAATTTAAAGCGTCTACCTGTAACAGTTATTTGTATGGGACCCCCCTTAATTTTTTTACTTTTTTTATTTTTAGTATTTGTTGTTATAGCAGCAACCGAAATACATAATTTGTGAAAATTTCAGCTTTCTAGCTATCATGGTTTATGAGATACAGCCTGGTGACAGACAGACGGACAGACGGACAGACAGACAGACAGCGGAGGCTTAGTAATGGGGTTCCGTTTTTTACCTTTTAGGTACGGAACCCTAAAAAACAAGAATGCGGTTTCAGAAACTTAACATTTTGAGCTGAAACATAGTTCTTTATACGTGGAATATTTTTAACTATCTTGCATTACTGCTCTCGAGGGGGTCACGCACATAATGCCACCCATCTCATGAAGTGTGTTATCACACTTATCACCATCCAGCGTGTTGACGTTCACATCAGCATTGTCATATACAAATTGGTTGAAAGCTCCTTTTTCTATTGGTGGTGGGGATTCATCTCGCAAGATCGCTGAAGTTTCAAGCTGCACAGCTGCTGAATAAGAGCAGGAAAACCCCAACGCAGCGCACATATTTACCACATGCTTAGAACCATATTTTCGATTAAAGTAAGTACCAATTCCAGTCAGGAAACAAAAGATCGAGGTCGTACAGCAGTAATTAGAGTATGAGAAAATGAAACACACTTATTTTTCCATGCTTCAAGTACGCCACTCTTGTTTTTGTGAACAACAGTCTCAAAAAGCAGTATAACTGACTCAGGAAGAACAGAATCAACAATATTTAAGAAATTGTCCGAAGGGGGATACTGACTGGTGTCATATGCTTGTGATCGGATATATATCTTCCAAAATTATTTCTGGTGCTGCCTTCACAACCCTCAAACGCTCATGCTGCGCATCGACCTCTTGTTCCTTATACCAGTGGTCCTACAAAATTTTATGGTCGGTATATTTAAATCGGACGAGTGTTCCTTTGTTTGAACCTATCTCAGCTTTGATTATATCATCGCCAAAACGTTTTTAAGGTGCCCTTTCGCTGTTATGGTGTATGGTTATGGCAGTGGCGTAGCGTGGGTTTTCGCCGCCCGGGGCCGATCAGAAATTTGCCGCCCCCTTTACTTTTAGGTACCCTACTACTTCTGCCAGAAGTGTAACGTTTGTCGGGAGTGTTTCGGGTCGGTATGTTTGTATGTTCATTAGTTTGTCTTTACACACCAAGCGGCTTGATGGATTTAAACAAATTAGTTGTCATTTGCATACATACATTCATACATAGACTCACGCCCGCCTCCCCGAAGGGGTAGGCAGAGGCATATTTAACGCCCACTTTTCGCCAGTGTTTTGATCCCACGTAATAGGTGGCGAGCCTATTGCCGCTTATCGGGATATTTTGTTTGCCAGAGCCTCGTCCGTTGATCGGCAGGTGCACCACTTGCAGGTGAGGTTGGCTTGGGACCCTAAGTTCTTGGTGGGAACCCTATGCACCCTAGTTGTCATTTGATTCGTCTCAATTGTAATATCATAAAGCATAGGGAATAATATTTTTAGTGGAGAAACGTGGCAGCTCTCAATGGTCTTTACGTTTCTTGGCTGCAGTATATAGCTTATTCTAGGTCTAGACAGCTACAAGGATTTTCATGAAGGAAATTTGGAGGGCTTTTAATCAACTATATCTAGCAATAGATCCTAACCAAGTGCTTTGTGTTACTTTTACATTTTTCTACAGGATAAATACCTTATACCGCGTAACTTTGTAGAGTACCTACAACCGTGAACATGGCGCTTGCAACAGTACCAAAATATCGGTTACTCAAAACAAAGGTACGTGGCATATAATTATCCCGAAGGAAAATGAAAAAGTAATACTAATGAACACGAAAGTTTAAATTCCACTGCACGGTTGGCGTAGTGGTTTAAGCAGCCGCCTCACCGCTTGACACTGTGCCGAAGTGTTGTGGGTTCGATCCCCACACGAGACAACACTTTGTGTGATTCATAAATTGTTGTTTCGAGTCTGGGTGTTCATTGTGTCCGTTAGTTGTATGTCTGTAAAGTTTCCCGCGACACAGGATTTAGTCCTAATGCGGGAGTTGTGTTTAAAAAAAAATAATCCTATGGTCCCGCCTGGCCCTCGCTTTGGCCGACATCCGAGATGTCTTCGGTTCGGGCGCGTCAGTGAGGCTCGGTGGTCGTCCAGTACTAGGTCTAGTTGTCTATACGCGAGATATACATACAAGTGTGGATTAAAACTTCCAACCTCTTCGAGAATCTCGAACTTTGAGTTAAGAGTGCGGTCATCCGAAGTTCTCATAGTTTCGTTAGATCGGGCCGCCTCAACTGCAGAGCGAAGATCCCCCATGATCCCCGGTTTTCCTCGATCACAGCCTCCATGGCGCGGGTGTTAGAGCGTCAGAGGTCACGCCGCATTAGCTTGCGTATTTGTTGGCTCACGGCCCTCCTATCTGGCAGGGACAGCTGACAGCCTCATCATTTCGAGAGTCTCGGCTAAAAGTCTAGACTCATTGTTTTTTTTTCAGTGCGGGGAGAACGTTTCGGGACCAATCTTTTAGTGCCGTCAGTACTGTGACCACTGTGTCAGTCTTCTAATTAATGCTGTCAGTGGTTTCTAACATATTGAAACAATTCTGCAATTCTAGTTGGAACTGCTCAGAATTCATGGCTGATTGGGGCAACGTAGAGTCGGCGAATAGACTTCATTGACTGGGCTCTTTCAATTATAAGGTTAATAGGTTGATAGGTTCGGCCCATCGTGTAACTCTTTTCTTCTCACATTGTCGGAGCTTCGCCAAGTCCATTATCTAAGGCCTTCTTCTTGAAAACGGACTTAATTGAAAAGAGCAGGGGCTCTTTTCTCTGCGTGGAAAATAACGACCCCTATGATTATTTTGAATTTATTTTCGTTGAATCCCAGTTTATGTTACGTTCACGAAAATTGGAGCCTGCGGCATATGTGGCACCGCAGGCTCCAATTTTCGTTTCACTTCGTCCTTCTCCTTCCACTTTGGTATTAAAGACCCTCATTACAAAGTTGTACTGAGCTTCGGCCGTACCTACTTAGTATTGCCTTAGCGATGCCCTCGTACATGTCCTCAGCTTTCTCGTCAGGATGAGTTAAGGTCGGCGCATATACCTGTATCACCTTTAGGCAACGGCGCTATGAGGTATGCTACCTGGGTTGACTCACTACCGACTTCCACAATGTTGTCGACAAGTTTCCACCTGACCAGGAAACCGTTGCCACCCCACGAGAGAAGGTGGTCTACAGTCAACAGATCCTATGCACCGCCGCTACCGCCACCGCGTCCTTTGCCAGGAATAACGGAGCTGTCGGAAACTGGAGGCCTTATTTCATGGCAATAAATTTTGGAAGGATTGGGCGTAACAGTCCGTAGTCAGAGATAAAAAAACCGGCCAAGTGCGTGTCGGGCCACGCGCAATGTAGGGTTCCGAAGTTGCCATTATTGATAATAACTTCTGTTTCACATGGGACTAAAAACGGGCATCTTTAAGATTAAGCCAGCGCTCCAGATGTAAACTCACAGAAATAGGTATTTATAAGTTAACCGACGATTACTCGTAAACTAGTGATGTCTACTTAGCCGTGATAGTTTTCCTTTTAAATTCGTTATATGTACTACATTTGTGATTTTTTTCACCTCTTCCACATTAATAGTTTAGCCGGCAGAGGGGGGGGACACTTGAATCTAACAATTTTTTTCACTTCAAAGCTTGATATTTGACAAACCAATCACTTGATCGAAAAATGATTTGAGCAAACTAATACTTAATATTTTTTTAAAACCTATCCAATGATATCCCACACAATGGGGTACTCAACCAAAAAAAAATTCAACCCCACTATATATGTAGGGGAGATACTCTTAAAAAAAAATGTTTTCCTTAATTTTATTCTACCGTTTTGTTGCAATATTGTATGTCTATATTCATGTCAAATATCAGCTTTCTAGCACCAGGCGTCTTTGAGCTAGGCTGCGGACGGACAGACGGACGGACATGACGAAACTATAAGGGTTCCTTGTGGACTACGGAACCCTAAAAACCAAATTATTTCAAATAAAATTTAATTTGATATTAACAGCAAGCATCTCTAAAATCACTTTAAGCTCTACTTGGATCTTTCAAAGTCGGCATAAAATTATGACGCCTTGGAATGGTTTGTCTCCTCGCCTAAGTACATAAGATGGCCTGAATCTAAGGTAATGGTATCCTCCTCCGATTTGAGGGGCGACCGAGAACTGGTGCCATTGTGCGTTCGTGTGCGGCATGGCAGGACGCTGGGCGCAGCCCGTCACTATTTTATGGCCTTTACGCAAACGCGCTATAACGTCTTATTTTCGCTAAAATAAGGAGTTGAGATCCGAAATCTGTAAGTTTATGGGCAAAACCCGCGTCAGGTACCAAAGGGCTACGTCCAAAATTCGCAAAAGGCGTTTATAATTTGTGGCTTTGATTTAAACGCGAAGATCACAAATATTGGAGTCAAAGTAATGTCTTAGAAGACCTGTAGATACATGCTTTCGTCTCTATTCAACTATAAAGATTATGTTGTATTTTGAAGCAAATCAAAAATAATTTAGATAATTAACGTTGGCATTTTATCTGCCGCGCGGCGCACAGTGTTTTATGAAGACCATTTTTCGGACACCGTCTTTTTATTAAAGAAGCTAATAGATATATTCAATAAAAAGAGATATTTCGAATCCCCATTAAGCTAGCATCACTAGTTTTTTAGAAAAACTTTTTTGAAAATCTTCATATTTTAAAGCGGATATTTAGAAAAAAAAATATTCCTCTTAAACTAAGCATGATACGCAATAATAATGTTACAAGCACCGATAGCGTCTCTTTCACTACACATTTAACAGTTAAAATGAACCTCATAACTTGACTAGAATCAAATTTAAGCGAGATTTTGGATTTTTAGATTTTCTTACTTTTCCCGAAGATTCTACCAAAAGTGGAAAAGTTATATATACAGAAAGGATGCTCTTTACTTTCCTCATATGCTCAATAAATTTCAGACCCCAAATCCATGGAATGTAGAAGTTATTCTAAATTAACTGTTTTTGGTAGGGTTTTCACATTTGTATGCCAGATTATAATGATACAATTTTTATTCGATATTGATTTTATAACTAAATTATATGTTGTAAAGAAATCAATATCGAATAAAAATTTAATCATTAAAATCCAGAATATAAATATGAAAAAACTAGCAAAAACAGTTATATGGAATAACTTCTAGATTCCATGGATTTGGGGTCTGAAATTTATTGAGCATATGAGGAAAGTAAAGAGCATCCTTTCTGTATATATAACTTTTCCACTTTTGGTAGAATCTTCGGGATAAGTAAGAAAATCTAAAAATCCAAAATCTCGCTTAAATTTGATTCTAGTCAAGTTATGAGGTTCATTTTAACTGTAAAATGTGCAGTGTAAGAGACGCTATCGGTGCTTGTAACATTATTATTGCGTATCATGCTTAGTTTAAGAGGAATATCTTTTTTTCTAAATATCCGCTTTAAAATATGAAGATTTTCAAAAAAGTTTTTCTAAAAATCTAGAGATGCTAGCTTAATGGGGATACGAAATATTTCTTTTTATTAAATATATCTATTAGCTTCTTTAATAAAAAGACGGTGTCCGAAAAATGGTCTTCATAAAACACTGTGCGGCGTCCCATTTCCTTACTGCGCTGGCGCCGGTGTGCGTAAGGGCACGTAATGAAACAAAGGACGATTTTGTTTTCGATTGTTTGTTCTTTCTACTGCACGCACCACCGCGCTGTCCTACATATGTTTTAAAATATGATCTTTTTATTTTAATTTTCGCGGCGTCATTTGCCGCCCCCTTAAATGTGACGCCCGGGGCCATGCCCCCCGCCCCCCCCCCCCTACGCTACGCCACTGGGTTATGGTAAAAGGTATGACAAAGAAAACTGGCATTTATCACTGTTTTCTAATAAGTAATCGTACAAACACTCCATCGCTTCTTCGATATTACTTGCTGGACGATACCTTCTCTTCTTCCCAGTTACAGATGGTAAACGAAACAAGTTTTTGTAGCACATTCTGTGGTTTTTTGCGTCTACGGCAACCAGGTCCTCAATGGTAAGGAGGAGCTCCTGAAGAGCCCTTCCCAAATCGTCATCTCGGAGCGGAGCTCCATCCAAAACCGTTTGCCTCATACCTAACTTCTCAACTGTATTGATAACATTCTTTCTTGAGAAGGCTAGTTTGCTTTGTTGCTGAAGAAATTCTTTAGTGATAGCATCACCACACAAAAAGCAAATTCCTCTCAAGGCAGGAGCCAGTTTACTTGACGATCTAGTCAAAGATCGCTGGGAAGCAGTATCCTCTCCCCGACGAACTGAGGCTTCAACATTAGACAAAGCTGTGTACATCTCACTTTATACTCATACTTTTTTCTCTCAAATAAAACACACTTTTAATGGTGGCTGCTCCCTTGCGTTACCGGATACACAACCACACATTAATCGCATCAATTCAAACACCTATAACATAAGCCCGAAGGCATTTACATAATAAATATATTTATTATTAAATTTGGGAGTTTTAGCCAGTATAAAATATTGTTACCGCCTTCACCGCGTGGAGGTACTCCCAGCGTATGTTACCTAAGGGCCTACAAGCACTAATTAGGTCTCAAATGAAAGCTTTTTAAATTTACCAAAACATTACTTATTATAAAATTTGACGTGGGATGCGTATTTTGGAAGATACCTACTTCACAAAATAAGTGAATATTCCGAAAATAGTCATTTTTTGAAAAAAGATGTATATGTTCGAAGAACTGTATCTTGAAAACTAATGGTTGCGATGATTGGTTGTGATCTCGCATTAGTCTCAAATAATAGGAAATTTCATCTACTTTAAATTGAGTCGCTCAGCGTAAGAGTGGCCTAATCCACAAATTTTCCGAAACAGAGTTAAGTAGATATTTGTGTACTAGAACTATAGATCTTTAAAACCATAGTGGCCTAAAATTTAGTTTCGGAATGTTTGAAAGATGGCGTTGATGAATGTTCTTATTCCATTTCAAAGTTATGATTACTTTCATAGGAAAAGCGGCCTATTATTTGATAGGCCCTTAAATTTTAACACTTAATAGTTTTAGGACTACAGAATAGTGGCCCAACCCACTTTAGTTTTTAAAATATGGCCACACCAAAATAAAACCTCAATCACTTTCGCTAGCTTATGTCTCTGTCATTGTAAATTTTACATTGTGTTTGGTTTATTTCGCGGCTAAAACTGATAAAAAACATTTTGCTTGTGAAATATGATAACCTAACCCAAGAATAACTTTCTAATTTAGTAGAATAGTGGCCTCTATTCCGCTGAGCGACTCAATTTATTCATAGCGACTATACCAGTCAGACCCTCCTCCGTTTAATAAGATATTGAGGCAAAACTGAAAAAAAAAAACGAAAATTTCATGGTTTTTTTGGATAAGCCGCTCGCACATAGGGTTGCCAACCGTACTCTAAAATAGAGTATTGTACTCTATATCATGTAACCGTACTCTATAATCTATAACACTAATAGAGTACGCTAAAATACTCTTTTTTACACAATTTTTAGGGTTCCGTACCTAAAAGGTAAAAAACGGAACACTATTACTAAGCCTCCGTTGTCTGTCTGTCTGTCTGTCTGTCACCAGGCTGTATCTCATAAACCATGATAGCTAGATAGCTGAAATTTTCACAAATTATGTATTTCGGTTGCCGCTATAACAACAAATACTAAAAATAAAAAAAAATAAAAAATTAAGGGGGGGGTCCCATATAAAAAACGTGTTTTTTTTTCGTATATTTTGCTCAAAATTACTAACTGTTACAGGTAGACGCTTTAAATTTTTACAGAATATGTAGTTGTATATTACCTTTCAAAATAAATAATTAAATTTAAAAAAAGTAAATAATAAAGGGGGGCTCCCATACAACAAACGTAATTTTTAAGCAATTTGTTACTCGATCTTAATAAACAGGTAGAAACTTATAAAGTATTTAAGTATACATACAACGAACGTGATTTTCTTTTATAGATGATGGTACGGAACCCTTTGTGTGCGAGTCCTACTCGCACTTGCCCAATTTTTACTAAACTAGTGCCAGTCATATAATATTATGCAAAAACCCATAATCAAAACCAAAAACGTCAACTATTTACTGTCAATATGTTGGTATCCCCAATTCCTCAAACCACATTCGGACATTCGTGAATACAGCATTCACATGGACAGTTTATATTCAGAAGTTATAATTTTAAAAGAACTCCAAGCTGAATTGTTAAATAACACAGATTTTATGCAAAAATCTACTGCAGAAAATTTCTTTATAAGAAGAAATCTGGAGAATTCGATAGTTTAAAAAAAAATTGGTTATACTCTCTCTGTTCCCGCCACTGCAGCATTTACTGAAATAGTCCTTTCGGTCATGAATGTAAAGTGGCGAGAAGAGAGAAACAGAGCTTCATTTAAATTAATTAAGAATGAGCTCTTGATCAACAAAAAATTTAGAGTTAGATGTTGGGACTCATACAATTATTTAAAAAACAATGAAAAAATTTTATGTGCTGCAAAACGTACAAAAAATACCTTTTTAAAAATATAAAATAAATGATACTCTTTTTTTAAGTCCATACTCTTTATTTGCCTCCTTTGAAATCAGATATACTCTATTTCTTCTAAAAAAAGTTGGCAACCCTACTCGCACAGCACTTTTAAAATTGCAAATCTGGATTTTTATCACTGGTATAGTTCTTAACAACATATAAAAAATCGTGGTTGTCAGACCTTTTGCAAGCACGAATCTGGATCTTGACTGAGCTAAAATCTCGTCAGATAATGATGAAGGGCGTATAGTTGAGATATCCTTTAACGCGTTCCTTCAGCTTGAAGGTCCGACTAGCATCCACCATGCATCATGTGCACAAGGCGAGTCAGTATCACAGAGTACATTGGTATATACGGGAAGTCAGTACTGAGTGACGGAACTGCGTCAGCTGGGATTTTGTTTGAAGGCAAACATTTATTCAGTGTTGTGTCCATTTCCTTTTTCTTCGAATTCTATACGTCTTGTTGACTTGTTGGGATTTGTATAGGTACATTCCTTCCATCGTCTCAGCCCAAAGAATGCTAAAAAGTCCAGTACTTACTTAGACTTTTGTCAAGTACTGGCAGATTGCCAGAAGATTGGTAACGCGGTCTATGTAGTACTTCGACAGATCATCTTGTGACTAAAGCAATTGTAAACATTTCCTTTGCTGCGGTTTGAGACCAACTAAAGCCTTGTCATTTTTAGCCACTCAACTTGATGGTAAATGCTCTTAAAAACCCTATCGTCTCTAAACCAAGCCGTCGCGTTTCCATCTTAGTAATACGCACATATACATACATACCACAAGGAAGCTTTGTGGCGACCTGAATACGAGTGGTAACCCCCCGGTGTTACCACTCGTATTCCTAAATGCTTTTTATCTCTTCCTCGTCTCCTGGCTACCTTTGTAGATATGGAATACCAAAAGCACTAGCAGGACTCTTAGCTTTGGCTTGCCTTGGGCGGCACGCCACAGAGAATTCGTTAACCTTGATGGTTTCGACGTTCTATTGTATACGAGCATGCAGGGCAAACGCCGGTTTTCGTTAATAGTGTTACGAGCTGGGGTTCGTAATAAATTATATACACTATGCCAGAAAAACTGCACTTTATTCACTAACACAATAACACTAGATACACACACTTAATTTTCACTCCACTAATAAAACACACTATTCACACCACTAGAACAACACTAATAAAAACACCACTAAACACTTCCGAATTACTTCCCTTCGCTTCTTGTTTATCGCTCCGATATTCAATTGTTACTATGTGAACTCGCTCGCCCGCCGGGTATTTACAGAGAGGTTGGACGTTTAGACTAGAGAGAACATGCTCGCCATATTTCCATAAACCGAACGTGCAACATGTAATGTCAGTTGGTCTTAGTTGGTTAATCATAACGTCAAATTACGCGTCTCATTAGACTCCTTACAGACTCATATCTTTGAATGCATTATTTAAAGAGCAGTGCTGTAAATCCCATCATTAACCTCCTGAGTGAAACTGTAGTATATTTACAACATAGAAATTAAAAATTCCTACACCGCCATCTAATAGAATTTCTTTAAACTTTTATTATAATTGGATAGCCAAAGTATCTGTCCGCCATGACGAGTGCTAATTGGCTGAGGAAGTGGCTCACATTTTTTAAATTGTTCATTTCAAGTGAATGATGATGTCGGCACCGGCACCACGTGGTAAGTTTATTTCAAATGTATTGTGAAATATTATGTTATTTCTCAATATTTTAGTAGTTCGTTGTTAGTTTTGATGCATTTGAACTCATTATGTATACGTTTTTGTGTTTTTACTCAAGAAAACTTATAAATCTACAATAAAAGCCTTATGTTGTAAGTTGTACTGGTAATACACGGGTTCTCAACGACGTGTGTGTATAATACATTTCCATTGTAGTAAATATACAACATTAGATATTTACACTTATTTATTTATTTATTTTGTTGTTTCACTAGGTGTGCGAGATAATCAGATTGTGGATATCTTAGAGGCATCAGATATTGATTTGCCTGATGAAGACGACCCAGCAGAAGACGTCTTTTCGGAGCGAAGTGACGACAGCAGTTCTGCAAGTGGTTCAGACGCAGAAGAAAGATGCCGTCCAGATTCAGAAATATCTTTGTCTTCTTCTGTTAGGGGCTGCAGAAATCGTCGAGGTGGGCCACGGACTCGTGGTGGTCGGCCCCGAGGCCACGTCAGAACCAGAGGTGGTCGCGGACAAATCGCAACATCTTCGTCAACATCTGCACCTGATACCAATACTTGGACCGGTAATTTCTCTCCTTTATCTATACCAATGTATCAGCCAAGATACTTGTTACTTAGCACAGATTCATGGACTAATGAAGATTTTTACAACCACTACATAAATGACGACATTCTTGAGCAGATGGTTGACGCCACAAACAGAACATATCATTTGAAACGAGGAGAAGAGCTATTAGCACTATTAGTCATGGGGTCTATTAGTTTGCCAACCATAAGTATGTATTGGTCAGATAAATACAGGGTTCAAATAGTAAAATCTGCAATCTGCTGAACGTGATTTGTAAAAGAATATTCAGAAAGAATAAATATCTTACTTGATCTCACCTGTTTTACTGTAGGCAATTATTTTACTTATTCATATTATATTATATGTCAGTATTATACATACATACATATCGTCACGCCTTTTATCCCCGAAGGGGTAGGCAGAGGCGTATTATTACACCCAGTATTCGCCAGATATACTTTAGTCCCATGTAATAAGGGGCGAACCTATTGCCGTACCGGGCACATTTCCAGACTTCGTGCTGCTATTGAGAATTTCGTGACAGAAAAACCCCATAACACTGCCCGACCCAGGAATCGAACCCGGGACCTCCCGATCCCACGCGCACATTTATGCCGCGAGACCAACGAGGCAGTCGTATAAGGTTTGATGTCGAGTTTTCCGTCTCTACGCAAAGATGGTATTTGCATCGTGTTTTCCCTTAGTCGCCTCTTACGACACCCACGGGAAGATAGGGGGTGGTGACACTTTTATTCTATGCCGTCAACCACACGGCATCAGTATTATATTATATTAATATTTTACTTTATTCACAAAACTAAACTTAAATTCCACAAAATACTGTTTATAATGTAAATATACTACCTACACTTAACACACCAGGCGTACAGAACTGATGTTGTATATACAGTTTACAAACGCTCGCCGTTATGTAATATGCCGAAGGCAAAATGACAACTCGTACGATTGTTATAATTTCGACGTTGGTTGAACATCGATGTGTATGGCACTGCCAACTTCCACATTCCTCACACTAATAATTTCACTAATTTCACTAGTGTAATAAACTAAGGTTGACGGAGCCCTTCGCAGGGTTCCTATTTTCGGATTAAGGGTCAAAAGAGAACCTAACATAACCTATTTAGTTACTTATTACAGTCGCGCGTAACAATCGTACGAGTTGTCATTTTGCCTTCGGCATATTACATAACCGCGAGCGTTTGTAAACTGACGACGCCGTATGTAAACGGCGGAATCATACAAAATGCCTGCGACATATATACGACATTGAGAAAATCCAGATTTTCCAACTTAGATTTTTTTTCCATTTTTTAACAACATTTTGTGACCTTATAAATCGACCCAGATAGTTTTCATTAAAAATCCTGAAAGAAAAATTCTTGGTTCTCAGGAGGTTAAGGAGTGATAGGATTTGACAGTGAAAGGAGATATCGATGTTTTTTGAATAAGGGATAAATACGGAAACAAACTATCGGACATGAATGTAAAACTGAATCGTACCCGCAAGCTTCGGCGTGGCAGTCGGTTGCACGCCAACTGGGTTGTCAAAGTAGTTCACTGCTGTACTAATATTTACATAAAGGCGAATCATTTGTGCTGGCGGATCACAAATTGGATTTCCTACAACTCCAAAAAAATCGAGCAGTGTCCAACGTAAGCGATAGCAAGCAACGTGATATGATGCGACGCACACAAATTGCCAAAGCCTGCCGCATTAGCCAATCTGGTATAATTCGTACAATACATAATCTAAGTGACAGCTTCTTAGCATCTCATCGCAACGCATCGCTCATTAGTTTATGAATACTTTTGTCAATAGATTTTATGGCTAAGACGAACAATTAAACACGTGAAATTTTTTAGTACTGTCTGTCTGGCAAGTCTTTGCAAAGCACTGTCCGGTGTCGACAGCAAAAACTACATTTTCATTATTTTAGTTGTTTACTTCTACGGCTTAAACATATCTACACATACTAAAGTTAGACATTTGACTAAAAATATTTATCGATAAATCATCACTGTTATGCTTCCTCTACACTACTCGCGAAGTTGAACGAAGTTAGACGAATACGATAGTGTAGACAGGCACTTCGGCTTACCTCGTCAAACTTTACCTCGCCTCGGCCAACTTCCATTTGTTGTCGGTTTTTGCGCCCGAGTCAAAGGGCCCGAAGTTGCACGAAGTGCGTTTACGAAGTGTCTCTCTACACTACTCGGCCGACTTCGTAAGAACAGGGCGTGTAATACGATTATGAGCAATATAAAGTGCTCACAGGAGCAAATTATGTTGTTCCTCGAAATTCTGCAAACAGAGACAGTTATTTGGGACCCCAATGACAAATGTCATAAAGATAATCATAGAGATAATGTCATAAGAAAATAATTTATCATCCATCACAAACGTGCGCAGGCTATCGGCACCACAGAGCGAATGAGCTCCTCGCGAAGTTGAACGAGTGTGTAGTGACCCACTTCGGACTTCGGCCAAAGTTTCTCGAGTACTTCGCCGAGGAACTTCGCGAGTAGTGTAGAGGAAGCATTACGAACAACACCCGGTTTCCTAACTTTATGTTTTGTCTACTGTTTGGCTACCACGACGCTGCTATAAGAGCGTGCTGCTAAACCTATCGACAGCTCTTTCTATCATACTGCATGTGCCATTAGAAAGAAGATATCAAACATAGCAACCGCTGTTTGTTATTTAGTGTTACTTCTATGACTTAAGGTTATATTTCTTTGGGTATTTATACCGGCCGGACAGGCAACGAGTTCTTTCTAGCATATTCCCGAACATTCCCGCTACAGACGAAACATTCTAGCGTCGTGGCATGTTCTAGGAATAACAGCAACGCCATCTAGTAGTTAGTAGACGAAACCGCTTTAAACCACCGATACGTCTAATCTCTTCTAGCTCTATCCTTCACGGATAGATGGCGCCATTCGTAAAACTGCCCCCCTCTTAAACGTGTTCGTCTCGAACATCGTTGGAACCATAGTAACGAGCCAACCGGTCCACATGAACTATCTTCGGTGCACCTCGCGACCCTTTCTGGATTCGATAGGTGACGTCGTTCATCCTGGTAATTATGCGATATGGCCCGTCCCATCTGGCTTGTAACTTAGGCGATTTTCCTTTGCTTCGTACTGGGTTATGAAGCCACACCAATGATCACTCATCGAAGCCTTTGTTGTTTGCCTTCCGGTCGTAGCGAGTCTTCATCTTCTCAGACATCTGTTGTCCAGATTCCCTAATGTGCTCGTATACGTCGTTTATCCTGTTACGTAGCTCGGTCGCGTAATCCGTTACATTGCGTGGAGATTCTGGTGGAATACCGGTGATTAAGTCAGCTGGTAAACGTAGTTCTCTACCGAAATTGGCAAAAGCTGGTGTTACTCCTGTAGTTTCGTGGACCGCACTACGATATGACAGAAGAAATGGTTGGATGTGCTTGTCCCAATCTCTTTGTTTGCTCTCCACGACCTTCGCCAGGTACCTTTCCAGTGATTGGTTAAATCGTTCAACCATGCCATCTGATTGCGGGTGATAAGCCGTGGTCCTGGTTTTATGTGCACCCATCACGCGACAAGTCTCCTTGAACACCTCAGATTCGAAGTTCCGGCCTTGACCGCTGTGGATTTCCAAGGGCACCCCGAACCGACAGAAGACTTCATGCACCAGCTTATCGGCCACTGTGGTAGCTTCTTGATTTGGGATTGCAAACACTTCAGGCCACTTCGTGAAGTAATCCATCACAACCAAGAAGTATTTGTTTCCGTCCTGGCTCTCAGGAAACGGCCCAGCGACATCCAACGCTATGCGCTCCCATGGGGCTCCCACATTGTACACCTTTAATGCACCTCTGCTACTAGTATGTGGCCCCTTCACAGCCGCACAACTTGTGCATTTGCGGCACCAATCCTCGACGTCATCCCGACAGTGGAGCCAATAAAACCGCTCCCGGATCTTAGTAAGGGTCTTCTTAACTCCCATGTGACCTCCCGAAGCACCATTGTGATAGAGCTGCAAGACTTCCGGCACCTTAGTTTTTGGCACTACCATTTGCAAATGGCACTGGTTACCACGAGCGTTTTCCCATTTGCGGCACAGAACTCCATCCTGGACAACCAAGCTTTCCCACTGTGCCCAATAACTCTTGGTGATGGGGCTCATCACTGCGATATCACTCCATTTGGGCCTAGGAGCGTCTGATTTCTTCCATTCAAGAATCGGCTGTATATCCTTGTCGTCTTGCTGAGCACTTCGCAAAGCTTCTTTACATTCGTCGCTCAGGTCCGTCTTCAACATCCTTACTAATGCTGCCTGCTTTGCTTCCTGTCGGGTACAGTGTTTGCACTGGTCGGGACACGGCCTACGCGATAGGGCATCTGCGTTACCATGGGACTTGCCGCTGCGATGTTGTATTATAAAATCAAACTCCTGCAGTAGTTCAATCCATCTGGCTACTTGTCCTTCTGGGTCCTTAAATTGAAGTAGCCATTTCAGCGCAGCGTGGTCGGTTCGCAGGTGGAATTTACGCCCCAACAAATATTTATTGAAATGCTGCAATGTCTTTACTACAGCCAAAAGTTCCCGCCGGGTGACGCAGTAGTTTCTTTCGGGTTTGGATAAGGCCTTGCTGAAGTATGCTATAACAACTTCTTGATCACCCTTCCTCTGTGACAGCACGCCGCCAATTCCGGTGTTACTGGCATCTGTGTCAACTATGAATTCATGCTCATTGTCAGGGTAGCCTAGGATAGGTGCAGTGCACAGATGTTCCTTGAGCTTCTGGAATGCAACGTCACAACTCTCATTCCAACAGAACTGTACTCTGTCTTCGGTGAGCTTATGAAGAGGTCGAGCAATGTCAGCAAAGTTCTTCACAAACCGTCGGTAGTAGGAGCATAATCCGAGGAATGCTCTGACCTGCGTTTTGTTCTCTGAAACTGGCCATTCCTTCACGGCAATGATCTTATCCGGGTCAGTTTGAATACCGTTCTCCGAGACCACATGTCCTAGAAAGTTCACTTGCCATCTGAATAACGCGCATTTCTTCGGACTCAGCTTCAAATTAGCTCCTCGTATCTTTGACAGCACTTGCTCCAAGTTTCGAAGGTGATCCTGGAAGGTGCGCCCCACGATGATGATGTCATCCAAGTAGACCAAGCAGGCGTCTCCAATCAGTCCCATAAGCACTCGCTCCATCAGTCTCTCAAAAGTAGCCGGAGCGTTGCACAATCCAAAGGGCATGACGTTAAATTGCCATAATCCTTTTTCCTGTGGAGAATGCCGTCTTCTCCTTGTCTCGACGATCTATTTCCACCTGCCAGTAGCCACTTTTTAGGTCTAAGGTAGAAAACCACTTCATCCCCGTCAGCGTATCCAGTGTGTCATCGATCCTTGGCAGCGGGTAGCTGTCCTTCTTCGTGATGTCATTTAATCGGCGGTAGTCTACACAGAAGCGCATGCTGCCATCCTTCTTCTTAACTATGACAACCAGAGAGCACCACGGGCTGGACGAAGGCTCGATTACGCCTTCTTTCACCATACCGTCGATCATAGCTTCCACTTCACGTTCCCGTGCCACTGGCACACGTCTTGGTCGCTGGCGAATCGGTGCTTCACTTCCCGTGTTTATTTTGTGCTGGACTAGTGCTGTCTTCCCTATGTCGGCATCACTGGTCCAGAAAATATCGGCGAACCGGTTTAAAATCTTCTTAGCCTTGGTCTGCTCTTCTTCTGACAGGGTACTTTGGCAGTCCTCCAAAAGTGAAGACACGTCGAATCGTGCACCCTGAACCTTGGCGCTGGTAGGTTGCTCTTGACATCTACGCATCCAAGCCGCTCCTTCATAGGTGCCCAATTCCGTCCCTTTCTTGAGCAACACTTCCTTGTCACTTGCATTTAGTGCGCGTACTGATGAAACTTTGGTACCCCTTACCAAGGTTCGTGCAATCTTCCATGAGGCATCTTCCTCTAGGCCTTCGATAAGTACGCAGCGGTTCCCTCGACCAGAACTCCCGCGTAAACAAACCGGTACAACCGTTTCCAACCGCGGTTGAAGCGTGACATTCTTCAGGCAGTACACTATTCCTGAAGTTGCGCCTTCCATGAAGACTTCTTCCGAGCCACATTTCAACACTTCTTGGTTAACATCGATCTCGCAGCGATACTTCCGCATAAAGTCTAGGCCCAAGATGCAGTCGTCCACTATATCGGCCACGATGACTTTGTGACGGTAAACTTTGTTGCCTAACTTCAGATCCACCTCCATTTCACTTCGGACGGTTATGTGCTGACCGGTAGCTGTTCTCAGATTCACACATTCATTGTTCCTGAAGCAGCCCCGAAGAACCCGTCTTGCCAGATGGAAACCGACGACTGTCCGAGAAGCACCCGTGTCCAATGTCAGCTTGCATGGTGTTCTGTTAATTTCGCCTTCGACGATCAGGCTATTCCCGTCGCACGATTGCGAGATCGAGATACTTGGGGCTCTTCCATTACCAGCCAGCACCCACCCCGCAGTCCTGGCTTCTACTCGTTTTCCTGCCTTCGCTGCCTGGCAGGCACATAAGGCGACCCCTTTGGTAGAGACAGGGTGTCACCAGGCTGCCTACGCTTTGGGCAGCTCAAGCGGATATGGCCTCTTTTTCCGCAGTTGTAGCACCGAGGTGACGATACAACTTCCCTGATGCGGTGACCTCAGTCGTCGCGTCGCATTGCTTCCACCTCCAGAGCGTGGGCTAAGGCGTCCTTGAGGTCCTTGAAGTGCCCAAGCCTCACTGCTGCTCCTAACTCCAGGTCCCGGATCCCATCCGTAAACGCCTGAACGAGGTTCCCGTCAATAAGCGCAGGTGACGACTGGTATGCCTTCCTGACCAGCTTTTCCACCTCTAGAGCCCACTGCTGCAGAGTTTCTTTGGTGCGTTGCGTCCTGTCCTTCAGCTGAGCACGATACACATGTTCGACGTGCGCGTCTCCGTACCTCGCCTCCAGCGCCTCCAGAAGCTTCTCATAGGTGACGTCTTGTCCGGTCAAGTGGTTATGTTCCTGTCATTGATTTGTTCCATTATATTTTTGTTAATCCAATCTCTTTGTGGCTCATTGATAATTTTAATCTTTAACATCTTATGTTCTTCTGTATGTTTTTTAATTATTTTTTCTAATCTTGTATAATCATTGTTTAATTTATTTATTTCAGATCGCTCTACTGATTCGAAAAGTACCTTGTAGTTAATGGCTTCGTATAACTGTTTATGGTCAGAGAAAGACGAGTTGATTGTTATCACATGGAAATTATCTTTCTTCAAGTTGGTACTAACGTGGTCAATAAGGGATTTCTTAGTTGATCCTTCTCTGGTGCAGTATTTTTTGGTAATTTTATTAATAATCTTGTATTCTGTTTGCTTTAGAAGTTGATTATATTGATTTGTTTTTGAATCCTTTGTGAGTAGGTCAATGATGAAGTCGCCGAAAACTATGGCTCTGTTTCTTTCTTGTAATTGTGATTCATAAACCTCGAGAAATTGATGAAAATTGGTATGTCCTGGATTATAAACGACTCCCACTTCGAGTGCATATTTCTCCAATTTTATCCATAGATAATTATTGCCTCCTGTATACATTGACTGCGATAAACTATGCTTTAGGTTATTATACTTATTATGTACATATGCGGATACTCCACCGCCTGTAAGATCAGTTCTATAGTTATAATAGTGAGTATAGTTTGGTATTTGAAATTGTATTGCTTATTCTTCATTGCGAAACCAGGTCTCAGTTAACATCGATATATATGTACTAAAGTACTAGATGTAGCATTCAGAACATTTACTTTGTTCAAATGCTTTGCATGAACATACCGGCAAAGCAATCTAGTGTCACTTTGACTTTCCTGCAGTGTGGGTCCGCTTCGTTTATTGACTGTGTGGCGACGATATATCGATTAATTTGAATCAGAACTAGTATCTGTAGTAGCGTTAGTCAATATTTTTAATTATTCATGTAAATAAAAGAGTTAAATGTATCATAATACCACATTAAAATGTATTTCTTTATTTTTATGTGACGTCATTTACGATCATAGACTAACTACTATGCAGAAATACATTGCAAGTGATTGTAGGTAAAATATATGACTAAGACCAGACTTCGTGAAGGTATTGGTTTTAAAAGTTTTTTAGTTTGATTAATGTTATAAAAACAATTTGACGTTGTATAACACTAATTCTGTGTTCTTTTTATTTTTTGGTATATTGATCGTAATAACCGTATTAACGAATATTTCAACACTTCATCATAGTAGGTACCTACACATTTGCAGTTATAGAAAAATACGCAAAAATAATATTGAACCATGAGGCCAAAACAGATCCTGATTTCCATTATCCGACCAATAGACAAAAAACCATAAAATGAATTGTGTTTGGTGGCAATTGAATAGTTATTAAAATATATTTTGGAGCATTTCTGGCTAGAGTCAATTTATCTGCAATTTGAAATAATTTTTTTAGGCAGGACTTCAACCCGCGACCACGTCGATACCGTAGCGACTAAGCTACTCAGGCCACTTCGTCATAGATTTCTTTTTAATAGTTGGTTTCCTTATGGTAGCACATAGTTCCATCTGCCACATGTGTAGGTTTAGAACTCTGTGGTCAGCAAGGGCATCTTTACAGAATGACAAACAATCCTGCCTTATGTATTAGGATACTAGCTTTTGCCCGCGCCTTCGCGCGTGTTAAAGTCGGGGTAACACAAATCTACTTTCAGTCTCAAGTTGTGTGAAGACACTCCTGATTATTTTAAAGAGTCAGAAACTCTAATAGGGTACAAAGTAACTCGATCAGTACCCATGACAAATGTCAAAGCCATGTTTCAATTAAATACATGTCCAATATATATCTATAAACACTTTCGCATTTATAATTTTAGTTGATAGAGAAAATTGTTTCAGCCGTTTGAGCGTAGTATATAATTATTAGTTTAGATATGCGAACAATGTAATCACCGTGCACAATATGACATTATGTATGATGTGACAGTACTGACAGATAGCACATGCGCAGCACTTAATTATTCGCGCATGCGTTCCTACTTCCGAGAGGAAAATTTCTGCCGTACCAACTTCTATCCTCCCTACAATCCCTCCCAGTTTAATTTTTGCAACTTATGGTAGCCTATGTCCGTCTCCATAGTCTAATATATCTCTATATTAAATTTCAACAAAATCGGTTCAACCGTTTTCGCGTGAAAACGGAATATACATACATACATACACACTTTCGAATTTATAATATTAGTAGGGATGTTTAAGCAATTCTCATAGTAAGATAAATAGAAAGATTAAAAATTAGAATTATTCGTGAGGCAACTAAGGCAAGTCTTGAACTTACGCCCACGAATACATTTTTCTATTTTGTAATAAAAACATATGAATATCTTTATAGATTATATTTTTTTACTTAAATAAACCCCCAGCAATTAATTACTTTTATTTTCATAAATAAACTGTTCTTATTATGTTGATGAAATATTGTAGGCAGAAAACATCTCTTCTGTGATGTAAATAGTCTTTGCAAATGGTAATAAGCAGCCAGTAGCGTTAGAGGACTATTGGATACCTACTTATTGGTAAGATGCCAGGACTTGTTGTTGTTGAATGGCTATAATAATAACTAGTAAGTCATTAGCGCTGCTTGCGCCTGCGTGTTGCGCTCGTACGATTAGACGTCATACATTAGACAATTTGAACAAAATTTCCAAAATATATATAGGGAATGCTCCGTCTATCGTTAGAGTATATGTCAATGTCAGTTAATAGTATGATGTGCACATTATTTGGTATTGCTTGTAAAATACATTTAAGTTCATCAAATTTACCCTCTTTTTGTATGCGGACGAAGACTAAACTAAAATATTTCTAAGATTGTAGAATATATTAACTTTATTATGGAGCTTCATAGACTTTTTTGTATATCATCATTTGTTAGTAGTTATTTTTTTAGGTCTACGGCAATAATATACCAAGTTTGTAAGTAAAAGATCAATAAAGCGTTTTTTATAAAAAATGTTTATTGTATTTTTATGGCGATTGAATACAGTGATAATAAGTAGGCAATAAAAAACAAAAGGACTTTTCCGACAAATCAATCCACATTAAGGAGTAATATAAAAATATAACTAGCGTGACAATTTATAAACATTTTCATCGCGAAACAGTCCTTATATTGCATATTATTATATTTGGATCTTCATACTATTTTAAGCAGGCTCATTACTTTTCATTAAAAATCTAAGTAACAATTAATCACAGTGTTTTTTATTACAATTAGCAGAACGAAAACTTAATGGAATGAATAAAAGACAAATCATTAATGGTATAATAGAATGCTACATCTACAAAGTCTTTTTATGAGACAAAAGACTTGGCTGTGCTGTGTTATTTCTATTTTAACAATAACTAATTAAACATTCACACATTGTATAAAATAAACATAATGGTAAAATACGTAGAAACATAGACAAATAATCAAGTTAAGACAAAAAATTAGATCGATCAATACGGCACAGATCTGCGATGATTTGTAACGTAATTTTACAATTTCAATGTCGACCTTTAAAGCTTTAAGAGTAATACTCTTGTGATCACCATTTGAAGTTGAACTTCATCTGCAGTAAGTACTTCACATTAACTTGCGCCACATCGTACACGATGAATCTGAAAAAGTGCGCTAAGGAAACGTATTCTATGGCATTATTATTCAAAATAGCAATACATGATTAGGAAAGGATTGACTATTTTTTAGACAATAGTGCTAACTAACGAAGGTCAGGTGTGAGCGATTTAGGTATAGTATGTGGTGACAACTAAGATATATAAATATGAAAAACGCCAGCCAGGTTTTCGCTACCAATCTAGGTAATCTATTTATTGACTAACCCTTTTAGGGGATGATGAGACTGGCCCACGTTAGTCCGGTATCGTTCTGATCTTACCTAATATAACAATAATGCAAAAGGTCACAGGCGATGCCTGCCCTCTCAGTCGCAATTCCGTCTTGTCGAGATTACCTACATATTGCCGAGGCCAAAATATAACCAGCATCATCATTATGTCAGCCTAAAGAGAGGTTTAGAAGTAGTAGGACCTTGCTGATTTCAGTATTAATGGGCCGGCTCGACCAGGAAAGTACTACTATGGCACAGAATATCGACGCAAAGTAATAGTTTCGATACTGTTATGTTTTGTTCGGTAAGGACCCATCCCCTTGCTCTTTCCTATGTCATAGAGTCAAATCCCGATCCACACGCTTCTCGCGACCAAAAATGCTCGTCGGTCCGCTTTGCGGGGGCTTACCCCTGCCGTGTGGTCGTCGCTCTAGAACCTTCCTGCTTAACGGTCATAGGTCTTTTGAGCTACTGAGCAACACCTGCACTGGTCACCACTTGGATCGGTGTCCGCGTGGGGCATTTACATCAGATTGTTGTGCTTCGGAGAATAAGTAAAATTGTCGGTCCTGGTTCTCGTCTTGGCCAAGAATCGTAAGGCCATTACGGAGGCCCGCAGGCGGTCTGAAAACTCCGACACGAGAGTTAGCCTACCCTCAAACGAAAACAAAAAAGTGAATATGATGTAAATTATGAAAGGATACTCGTTGTAGAGCAGCGAGGAGGCGACGTTGGTGTTGACAGGCTTGCCGAGCGGCACGACCAGCCCGTCATCCAGCGTGCGGGCCTGCGCCGGGTCGGGCTGCGTCGTGCCGCGACCCCACGCCGAGTGCATGTTGGGAGGTAGCTTCACGTTCTCCGCGTGCAGGCACTCCTTCCTGCACATTTTAAATAGGCGTTTATGTCGACAGTCACATATTATTATGAAAATAAACCGGGTGTAGTAAACCCCGTACATTACATTCTTCTGCAAATCAAAAAGAATTCTTTTATATCAATTTGCCTTTTAATTAACAGGCACCCATTACGAAAATGGATTCGAATGGGTGTAGTAACCCCCGTACACTACATTCGTCGGCGAATTAAAATTCGCACCGTCGATTACCTACCTACTAGGTTAAGCAAAGAAAATATTTGCGGAGCTAACTTTTGTTAAGTTACTTATGTAAATCACTATATACCTAATCAAATCAAATGCTACAGAAATCTTGTTGAAAGAATCGTTTTATCGTCGCTATCTGCCACTGTGTGATGCACCAAATAGTTTAAAAGCGTTTTCAGTCTTGTGCCGGCTTACATACATACATACATATCGTCACGCCTTTTATCCCCGAAGGGGTAGGCAGAGGTATATCTACACCCACTTTTCGCCAGATATACTTTAGTCCCACGTAATAAGGGGCGAGCCTATTGGCGTACCGGGCACATTTCCAGACTCCGTGCTACTACTGTGCTACTGAGAATTTCGTGACAGAAAAACCCAATAACACTGCCCGACCCAGGAATCGAATCCGGGACCTCCCAATCCCAAGCGCACATTTATGCCGCGAGACCAACGAGGCAGTCGTATAGGGTTTGATGTCGAGTTTTCCGTCTCTACGCAAAGATGGTATTTGCATCGTGTTTTCCCTTAGTCGCCTCTTACGACACCCACGGAAAGATAGAGGGTGGTGACACTTGTATTCTATGCCGACAACCACACGGCCTTCATCTTTGAAATAACCCGACTCGTGGTATAACTTCAAAGTTACGTCTGTACGATGAATATTGCATTTCACGAATACTCAAGGGCGTCGCCAGCCTATTGCCTATGGGCAATTTGATACACACCACTATTTTTTAATTAGTACAAAAACTTTAAGGACAGATTAGCGAAGACATTTTTAGAATATATGTGACGTAAGAATTTCATAATATCTATAAAGAGCAAAGTTATTATCATTTGTTTATTGTAGAAAATCTCACGTAAATCATAGTCAGGACCGTGAAAGCTCCCTACATGGGTAAATTTCATATAAATCAGCGCCATCTACCGATGATTGTAAAAAAGCATATTTATATACCTATATTATATACCTAGAAATATCTGTAGCGATTACTGAACGGTAATTTTGCCATCATCGTTAAAATCTGCGTGGCGCAGTGGAAGCGTGCTGGGCTCACATCTTAGAAGTCCGTGGTTCGAATCCACGCTTATCTGGAACTACTTTTTGTGATTTTTATATTTTTTTCCTTTTAAATTGCATATTTTACATAATAGATGTCATTTACTTATTTATTAACACCGAAATTAAACATTTATTTTATTTTGAAAAATGAATCCACTACTAACGCCATCTATACGATCGGATTAAAAATAAAATTGTTTGTACGCCATCTAGAGTCGAGGATGCCTATTGAACTTTTTCCTTAGAGGGAGTTGCGCATCTATACCAGTATATCTGTATAATCTATGATCATAGTCATATTGTACAATCCATCCATTCTCTCTGTCGCACTTATGAGGAAGGTAGCCTTAGACAATAAAATGAAGCAAAATAATAAGTGTAGGTAGTTACTTTTTAATTTTCTTAATTCTACCCTCTCCTTCATACTTTATCCGGACTAAGGACCGGCAAAGTTTACCATTTTACAAGTAATTAAATACGGAGGTATGTAATTAGAAAGCAAAGAAATGTCAAAATAAAAGAAGGTATTTTGGACTAAAAGAAAATAGTAATTTTGGCGTATTTATGAAGTTAGAATCAGCTGCTATTTACAAATTTCATCATCATCATCATGTCAGCCTAGAGACGTCCACTGCTGGCCATAGGGTTCCCCCAAGGTTCTCCACACAGACCAATTTTGAGCCGCCCGCATCAAATTATTATTTACGTAGGTAGGTAATTTTTACTTACAAGTATTTCAATTATCCTTCGAAATGACCACCACTTTTGTCAATAAACAGAATGGCATGTTTTATTAAATTGTTTTTTAACGAGAGAAGTACGCTTCTGTCTTTTCACTTCGTCAAAAGCGTCCAATATGCGCTGTTTTAATTGTTCGACACTAACCGGCTCACTTTTGTACACCCATAAGAAGAAGTCCATGGCCGTGAGGTCAGGTGAGCATAGAGGCAAAGCTACAGGGCCGCCTCGACCGATCCACTGGCTTCCAAACTCTTCCCTGTACAAACGCACGGCTGCACTCGCGTTTTATCCACACAAAAAGTACGCACGAAGCATAGCTACATACTCCCGTGATGGGAACTGATAAGCCATCGATAAAACGATGCGCTCACTACTGGTTACAATTTAGCACTGTTTGTCGCATCGGGGCGCGGCGCAGGCGCAGAGGGACAGGGGGGAATTTATCAATGGAGTAGCTTACGACTACTTCTAATTTACTACTCATAGTTTTAGTTATGCATTTACCAATTATTACGTATTTTTGTGGATAGTTTTGGGACTTAGTGTTTTTATTTTTTACCTACACAAATATGATCAGTTAAAGATACTTAGAGCCCTATTAAATTGTTTGTACTATAATAAAAAAATAGTGGTGTAGAAAATGAGAAAAGTATGGAGAAAATAATGAATCGCAGGGTTTTTAAATCTCTAGTGGGGGGGGGGGGGGTCAGCTGCCATCCCCCTAGCTCCCCTTGGGGACGCCCATGCGAATAGTAAATATTTGATTAAAACTGAAACTTACATATTTCCTAGAGCGACCTCACACAGCAGCATGAGACCGGTGGGATTGTTCTTGTTGGTGCAGCAGTAGTTAGCTGACTTGGACACCATGTCGGCGAAGTATATACCCTTGCCGAACATGTAGCCTGTCACCGGGGCCTCTGGCGGCGCTATACGTAGACCTACGGGATAAACATAAATGTTAAAATAAGTGGACATCCAATAAATATGCGTTATGAGTGTAGTAAGAAGCGTAAGGCCTTATGGTTAAAAAAAGAAGGCAAGTCTACCATTGACAAATTAATATACAATTTTTAGAGTCAGTTTCACTACTGTCTGGTGGATCATACTTATAATTAATAATTACTATCCTAATTTCGAATTGCCTAACCATAGACGGTGAAACTGGGCCTTAGTCTGGTCAAAAAATAAATTTACTATATTTTTTTCTTACTAATAAAAATAGCAGTAACTAGTAGCAAAGAAACAGTTTTATACAAACGAACGGAAAATTAAATAAAATATGGTTTGTTGTACATTTTGCTGACGGGCAAAGTAACTATAAGAGACCCAGAGGAAGAAGCCCAATACGTTAGTCAGATCAAATAAGCTCCACGCTAAAAACTATTGTCTTGTGGAGGATAAAGGTGTGGTGTTCCTCAAACTAGAGGGAGAAGCCTCTAATCAAGCTGGGTGGTCGTACTTGGCGGCCTGCAGGCCGACGGACATACTTTGGAAGTTGTATTATATGCGTCGTAGCGCGCGAAAGTTGCTATCGCGGTTCAGGATCGATTGAATATTTCCCGCGTCGTTAGGTGGAGTAGTGCTGTAGTAATTTCGTCGTCATTGGGTAGATGGCGCTTGTCAATGTTGTCGTGTTATGTAGTTGGTCGCTACGAAAATAGGACAAGATGGCGCACAATAGTCCAGGAGTGATTCCCAGAGGTCACCCTTAGCATTGAGGACAACCAACTCAAGGAGAAGGAATACACACTAACCCTGAGAGATGATTCCAGCAAAATTGGTAACGCGCGATCCGTGCCACAGCAGACGTCGGTTGTGCAGCTTCTTGAACGGCTTGTAGCGCTTCTGCTCACCCTCGCGAACCACTTTGAACACCTACACAACAAACACAATGACATAGTAATATAAAAGCTATACAGAGGTTACTTTAACTCGGATTGTACATTTTGTAGAATAGACTTATTATTTAATTTCTAAATTAAGTTCTTCTGTTAATTTTAACCGAGACGCAATTTATACCATTTGTTACGTTTAAAGCCTGGCGTCGACTACATTCGAACCGCGTCGAATCGCGCCGAGTTGCATTTTATCCGTGTGCGTTCATTACAGACGAATCGAATCGAAGCCAGCAGTCGGCGACTGGCTGCTGTAGGTTGTGCTTGTGTTGTCAATGATGGATAGCTCGGACTAAGATATGTTCTTGTTTCAAATTCGTTCATTATTCCCGCTATTTCTTCCCATATATTTTGTCTACGGTGCTCGTCATGATAATGAGTGTCTTCATGATCATATTTTTTTTTTAGACTCACATCTGTATCCCCGAAGGGGTAGGCAGAGGTGTGTATTATACCTACATTTCGCCATGAATTTTCAGGTACTGGGTACATTACCAGACTCCGTGCTGCTACTGAGAATTTTCTAACGGAAAAACCATATAACACTTTGGCCGACCCGGGAATCGAACCCGAGACCTCCCAATCCCACGCCCACATTTATGCCGCGAGACTAATGAGGCAGTCATGATCATTAAGTTCAGTATATTTCTGAACTAGCTAAATTAACAGCTCTTCATTCATTTCGATAACTTTTTATGTAGGTATTTACGCCATGTAGTACCCGTCTACACTCATCCGCTGACCCGCGTCCCGCGTCCACTAAGGGTAGATTTGATTCGGCGCGCCGCGGCTCGTCGCTAATGAACGCAGGTTCATAGAAATATATAGGAGGCGACTTTCTGCGTTTCGATTCGGCTCGGCTCGGCGAGCCTAGTGGACGCTAGCCTTAATACGTCACAAAGACGCCAATGTGCTCACATCAGTCTGCCCATGATTACGTCTGATGTAATCCGATCGAAACGTCAGGGAAAAAGGCCAAATCAAGAATTGGCGTGCCTCCTTTCATACAGATAAATGTATCTGTACTAAAGGAGGCACGCCAATTCTTATTAATTTAACCGTTTCTGCCTGACAACGTCGGAATTTCGGGAGATCTCTTCGTAGTGCTCCTCTACGGCCCCAAGGAACATACATGCCAAATCAGCTCCGGCTGTGCGGTGTCAGTCAGTCAGTCAGTAACGCAAGAACTTTATATATACTGATTAGTACAATACCTGTTCAATTTCTAGAGTATAACCGGAGTGTGTGGCGGCGTGCGTGTTGCGCACGTACTCCTGTATCATGGCGAACTCGGGGCTCTCCGTGGGTAGCGGCGCGATCTCTGCCTTCATCTTTAAGTAGTGCGCCGTTATTGGGTCGGATTCATCCCCTTCTTCTGCAAACGATTAATTACGACAAATGGTTAATTGAGTTCAAATTGGATATCACAATAATGTCAAATTCAAAATATTTAATATAGGTACTCAAAAGGCCACCCTCTTTTAGTATATAGGGTAAACGTGGATTAAATATAATCGCAAATCTTTGACGCCTGTACAAAGTTAAAATACATTGAATTGGAACATCAGATCACTAAACAAAGTTGAGTTTAAGATTATGGTTACGGCGTGGCGTAACAATATAATAAGAATAACTCTCCTCCTTGTCATTATCCATATAGCGTTATAATGCCTATCTGGTTTACAAAAAAAGCTCGCTATTCGCTTTAAAAGTCTAAAGAGATTTGATAGCGTATAAGCTTTTCTGCAGCGATTGTAGCTTGAACTTTGCATAAGTTCCAAGGGAGAGACAACAGCCTGCTGTATTAGGAGGTTAAGACCAGTGTCAGGATATTTAAAGCACTGACTCTGTGTAAAGACTGTCAAACATCATCATGAGTATCATGAGATCTAAAGCCGATGTCACGTGTTTTCTATAGCACAACAATTGAGAATAGGCTTGTGTCCACTAAGAATAAACCGGTTTGATTGTAGTATCTATCGATTCATTATGATGTTATATGTCAATAAAGATTATTATTAATGCCGTGTGGTTGACGACATAGAATACAAGTGTCACCACCCCCTATCTTCCCGTGGGTGTCGTAAGAGGCGACTAAGGGATAATACGATGCAAATACCATCTTTGCGTAGAGACGGAAAACTCGACATCAAACCCTATACGACTGCCTCGTTGGTCTCGCGGCATAAATGTGCGCGTGGGATCGGGAGGTCCCGGGTTCGATTCCTGGGTCGGGCAGTGTTATTGGGTTTTTCTGTCACGAAATTCCCAGTAGCAGCACGGAGTCTGGAAATGTGCCCGGTACGGCAATAGGCTCGCCCCTTATTACGTGGGACTAAGATATATTCGCCAGATATATCTTAGTCCCACGTAATAAAGAAAGGAAACGAAAAGTGGGTGTAGAAATACACCTCTGCCTACCCCTTCGGGGATAAAAGGCGTGACGTTGTGTATGTGTGTGTGTATTATTATTTATTATAAAAAGGTAAGATTAATGTTATTTTTAGGATTCTAAAACTAAAAATAATATATTTATTCTTGTGACAGTGAACAGCAATCAGAGAGCATTACGTCAAACAGTACGTCCGCCATTTATGTTTTTTAGTTTTTTTAGTAAATACAACTTAAACGTCAAACTTTCTACCTGTCAAATCGAATATAACAAAATAAAAGTGGGTACATGAGACCAGATTTCATTTACAGTTTGTTTTGTTTTGGACTTTGTGATATCACTCTACCGCCATGATGGTTTACAGCGTTTTCTTGTCAAATTCAAAAAGGTTTATAAAAAGCCGTAATTAGTAATGTTGCTGATCGATTTTTGAAGAAAAAAATCAGGTATTTCATTTTAACATCTAATAAAGGAACGAATCAAACGCTAATTATATTTTAGGACACAAGCCTATTTAATACGCACGTAACTTTGAAAAGCCCGTGGAGTATCCGTACCTATTACCCTCTGCATGACAGTCTATAGGTATACCCACTGGACAAGCGCTTTATTAACTCTCTCTTACACAATGTTAATATATAGAAAAATATCACGAACACGGCTCTCGCCTCATTAATTAAGATTCAATACCGTTCACTTATTTTAAATAAGTTTAAATCATATTTGAGACCAAATATACAGGGTGGAATAAGAGTGATGTTGAAACTACTCGTAATAAATACAGGTCATTACGTATAAAGTAAATCAAGTCATGGCATAGAAATTATTTAATTTCTTTTTATTTAATTAGAAAAAATATTTTAATGGAACAATTTGTAATTACAATTAAAATATGAACTACATGGCTATTAAGTAGTTGTCAAGACGTAGAAATTATTTACGACGTGCAACGATTGTTACTTGGTCACTAACATGACAACTGTGTATTCTCCCAAGCGATTGCCTGCCACAGGAATTCGTCTAGGTGTGAGATGTCTTTTAAAAATATACGGATGAAAACGTTGATTTATAGATACAATTATAATATAACTCGTCTTTTGAGGTATGTATTACGAATATCTTTTTTTATGCATTTTTAATTGGCTGAACCAATCAACTCAGCGAAACATTTCAAAATATTTGAATATTTTTACATCTTTTTATTTTTTTATATACTCACGCCTGTATCCCGAAGGGGTAGGCAGAGGTGTAATATTACACCCACATTTCGCCATGAATTATTAGGTTCCACGGAATAGGGGGCGAGCCTATTGCCGTTTCCGGGCACATCACCAGACTCCATGCTGCTACTGATTCGGAAAAACCCAGTAACACTTTTGCCCGACCCGGGAATCGAACCTGGGACCACGGAGGCAGGATATTTGAATATGGTTATACAAATAATAAAAAAAAAACTCTGAGCAAAATATAGTAGTTGATATTAATAATACTATTACTAGTATTATCATAATAGTAATAAGTCTTCAAATCCCATTAAAACATTGTAACTAGACTTCCACCCTGTATACAAAACACTGTGTGCCTACCTTACTATTTAGTACAGTGTTGCTTACTTAGTCAATAATGATAACACTGTTATACTGGGTGCGCTGTTTGACAATAATGCATATTGCTAGTGATTATTGTTGAGTAGATGTTTCTTTACATAAGAAATTATTATACATCATTGGAATTTACTTTACCTGTCTTCATGAGACTGTAAGCGATTTCTATCTCCAACAAATTGTCCAACATTTCAACCTTAGACTTGATAATTTCTGCGTTGTCCAGTAATGGCGCGTTTTTGACGCCGAAATCGTGAGGAACGAGTGTGAAAAATCTGCAAATGTGGAATGCAATTAGACAATACTAGGTCACTGTTGCAAAATGAAGAGGCGCTTTGGCGCTGCCGTTGTCCTTTGTAAAGTGCCATACCAGGGCATCGAAATTTTAGGACGTTGGTACGTGTTCATACAATTGTGTAGTGTGTAGAACGCTGCCATCGACAACAACAGCGCTTAGGCCGCCGGCTACTCGTCCTAGGCAGTAATACCATAGTAAAACAGAATAGTAAGATAGCTTCATACAAATCGGCCGCCGCGCTGCCGCGCTGGTTTGAATGTACGCGTGAGTCGCCGGCGCCGTGTACGCATGCACTTTTCACGCACACAATCTCACGAGCGCGGCAAGCTCGGCGCGGATTCAGTACGGGATGCGCCGCGCGTCTGATCGAGCGCAATCATGTAGGTACTTCACTGCTCGCCCGCTTGAATTGTTTATATACATTCAGTTTTGTAATAAACGTTATTAATAATATACAATGTGTTAAACGACAGTAAATTTAACTTGTTACTTTTTCTCATTAAAAAAGGCATTTACATAGTTATATAACGCTTAGGTAGTCAGTAGGTATTTGAGAAAAAATAAATTCAAGCTTAAATTGTGAAGTATTCAGCGCGATCATTTAAAAAAAGCGGCGAAAAAGCGCGCGCGCCGACAAAGCCGGCGCCGCGGTGCGAACAAGTGACAACCCGTGCGTCAACGCAAGAGTAGGCAATTAACTCGCCGAGCGGCCTTAGCTAACCTACTATTCTGTTTTTACTATGGTAATACTCAGCTAGGCAGCGATAGCCTAGTGGAGATACCAACAGACTGCCATGCAGAGGGTATCGGGTTCGAATCCACGGCGCGCACCAATGACTTTTCGGAGTTATGTGCGTATTAAATTGTTAATTATCGCTTGTCCCGTGCCTCGGAGAGCACGTTAAGCCGTCGGTCCCGTTTGTCATGAAGATCTTTGACAATCGTTACAGGGCGTCAGAACCTTCTTATAAACTGTCACTAGTCTAAACCATGGAATATCGCTATCCCTTCGGGTTGCGGAGGTCGGACAGGCAGTCGCTCCGTGGAAAAGCCAATATTCAGCCAAATCCGGTTAGGCTAGTAAGCGGGCCCCAGATTGAAACTGGGATAACGCTAACAGGATGATGATGGCTCAGCGATATGGCAGGGCGCAAAGGCGCAAATAACAGCAGCGAGGTACAAAAGTCGTTGCTGTTGTGCAAAAGTAAACTTGTTATTAGGCATACAGGTCCGTATGAACTTACATTTGGTAGTAGGCAGTTTCAAAGTATCGTAGAATTCACTACGCTGACATAACTGGTTTTCGATTTATACTTGATTCATTGGTAGTGATGTAAACTTAAAGAATATGTTGTGAAAACTCTTGCGCGCAGCTACGTTTATGAACTTACAATATTAACTAGTACAATAGTTCTGCAATTTAATCTCAAATTAGAAAACACAAAGATAAGTGATACGAACCTATTAGTGGCATCTACGATTTTATTCTGGTTTGCAGATCCATTCTCAAAGTATGTAAGCAGCTCTGACAATACTTTGTATCCCAACTTGATTTGCTTCTTTGACAGTTTACCTAACGGCATCTTCTCAGTATCCAGCTGTAAGAAGGATAATCAGGTTTAAAACAATTTACCACTGCTATGGTAATTGGTATCGGTCTGGTACTAAACAATTTTATTTTCTAACTAGAGGACGCCCGCAGCTACGCCCGCACATTTAGTTAATTTATCCGTTTTGCCCGATCCCGTGGGAATTTCGAGAAATCCCTTCTTAGTGCACCCCTGCGGTCCCCAGGGAACATACATGCCAAATTTCAGCTTCCTGCGCCCAATAATTTCGGCTGTAGCGTGTCTGTCAGTCAGTAACGCAAGGATTTTATATATTAAGATTTTTCAAAGTACATAGTAGACGAACTTTACAGGCAAAATGTACAAATGTTATTACACTTCTAGCGAAATTTGAACTGGAAAATGTCATCTCTTTCCATAACATTTGACCGCTTGAATACCGCAATACCAGACACACCAAAAATCTATTATATCTCGCACTGATCAGTGCATCGGCAATCAACGAGTCGAGAAAGTACGTCACTGAAGCTGTAACTAACTAGAAAGCATGGCTGTACCTCAAACTCCAAAAGCGTGTTCTTCATGACTTGCACGTCAAATATCTTAATAATGAGTTGCTGCACGGGCACGGGCAGTTTACACTTGGTGTCCACTTGGAGCGCCGCCGTGGGGGCCTCGTCGCCGCCGTAGTCCATGTCCAGGGGGAAATATCTGCCCGGCACCTGGCAATCAAACAATTTTCACTAACTCGGAAAAGGATAACGTGTAGATCGGTTTTTTGAAAGCCATTATATGTTAAATCATTTTTTGTCTCAAAAATCTTTTACACGGCCGCACGGTGTAACACTTGTGAAGATAAAAATAAATTAATTTTCACACACTTAGACATGAAATGGTTTATCTTCTCACACCTAATCAACATAACACTTGCATTCTTTTTATTTATCAAGAAAATAATACTACATTTCTTTATAAATTAATCTCTTGCTTTATACAGAGATTAAAGCTGATAGGAGCCATAATTCCATACGGTCCGTACCCAAACTACCAACGATCCATCTTATTAGCAGACTACAGAAGTGTTTACCTTCATAAAATGATCTCTGTGCTCCCATGGGTTTTCAGTCTTCTCCAAGTATAAAGTCTCAAACTTGTCTATAGCTTCGCCCACGGACCTGCAGTCTTCTACCTTGGACCCGCCAATAGTAGTACCGATACGACCCCAAGAACGGAAGAACCAGTACCTAGGAAACATAAATTTTAGTAACACTGAAGCCTTTAATACAAAAAATCATCTAAATTCGTAATCTAACGCTCATTGCGTGACTTGGCTTTCCCTTCGAAATAGGTCTGCAAAATTAAGCAATGCTTGCACAGGTAACCACTTGGATGTGTGTCCACCTGTGCCATCTACATCAGAGCTCCAGAGAGCCCGTAAAACTGTCGGTCGCGGTTCATATCTCAGAAAACTATTGTTGTACCATGTCGGAGGCCTTTGGGCGGTATGACAATCACGAAACCTGAGTTGGTTGCAAGTTCAATTGCCTTTAGGTCATTGGCCTTTAGTGTTAAATGGGAATGCACAACACTTACTTGTTTCTATCATTCGCCTTCAGCACCTGCATCTTGTAGTAGGAGTTCTTTTGAGCGACCACATCAGTCTGCGACAGTACCACGGTGTACTTGGTACCGTCTGGGCCTCTATACACGTGCGCCTCATCTTCCAGTTTAGATGCTGGGTCCACTGCGGTTCCACCTGGTTACACGATAACTAGGTCATTAAATGTGATTCATTTTCTTGGAATGCTTCGTGCAAAAGCAGGTTAAACAAAAACTATATTGAAATTAACTACACAAATGACCATAGCATAGAGCTTAATAATTATGAATGTTAAGAAATACTGTGTAATTGTGTATTTCTTCACATTTAGGTAATCTTTATGAAAAAAATAAAAAAGAAATACCTTGTATTTTCAGTTTAATTGCTGATGATTTGCCTGATTTTACATACATGCTACCAGATTTCGGAATAGATTTTCCATCTTTGACTTCTTGTGGGATCCTTGTTGCGGGCTAGTTTAAAAAAAAAACAAAAAGTATTTGAGAAGCTAGCAATGACGTAGGAAAATATATATCCGTTTGAATTTTAAGTCCCAGAGGTTATATAAATAAATAATAGCATAGGACCTAGGACACTTCCTTGTGGCACGCCGTACACGATACGTCTGAGTCATCACCAAAAATACGTTCAAGTGTCACTCTTATGTTCTACCGAATAGATATTCTTTGAAAATTTGCTACTCCACGAACTCTAATATCTTCAAGCTTACGCAAAAGAATGAGAGCTTAGACGCTGTCAAAGGCTTTTCTTAAATCCAGAAGGCTGCCATTTTTTTTGCTTATCATCTTGCTCGATGACTTCATTATCTCCGTCTTTCATAACTACCTACGTATTGTAGTGTATAGTGCTACAACAGATTTTTTTATGTCCAAAACAAAATTATGAAGGTTATTCTGCTATCAAATCTATTTAGATAGTACTGCAAGAAGAGATCAAATATCAGCTTTCTACATATTTTAAATAGCTGTTTAAGATCGTATACGCCTCGAGCGGCTGCTCGAGTTTAGGTTTTTATAGTACCGCGGTCGCCCGCACACCGCGCATGCGAGACCCGGCGCACTATGACGGTATCGCGTGGAATAATAATCTTGATCCTTCTTGCCATACATGAACAGTATTCGTTTATGTAATACGCCGATTATGATATGAAAGTATTCAAATTAATTATTTTCAATGCACATGCATTTAAAAGTATCAAATAAAGATAGATATTACATATTTGTTTAGTAGGATGATGTTCCTCAGGATAACAACGACTATTTATAATAATTTGGCGCAGTTTTCTTATATAATAGAAATTATTTATAATTGTCATCTACATAATTGTTACATTTCAAATATACATCTATTTTGTTATTAATGCATGAAAACCCACGAATGACACTAAATACAAAACCAAAAGAGTCGGGTAAAAGAAAATACTTAATTAATTAAAAGAAAGAAAAAATATACAATATGTTGATTTGTATTTACAAAATATTGTAATTATACAATACATATTCACCTAAAATTATTTCACACAGTGTGCGATGATATAAATACCTCTTTTTATAAAATTTTACATAGATAAGGCCAATTCTCGTATTTTATATGACATTGAAATTATATTTTGAACGAAATGAGATTAGATTTTAAATTGACTCAGAATTGGTATTCTTCTAATTTAAATGTCATTATTATCTAGAGTCCGTGTCACGAGAACATATTGTAAACAAAGAATTTTTACTAAGTGACTTAGCGATAGTTCTGTCAAAAACAAATAATTTCAAATCAATGAGCGCAACGGTATAGGTCGGGTTCACGAAAGATGACCACTGCGCAGAAATCATTTTTTAGGTCTCCGTGGAGGTGCGGGGTGAGGCGCGGGTGGAATGCCAATGGTGTGGCTCCGTTCTTGACGCATTCCCTAAATGCGTCAAGAATGGAGCCACGCCATTGGTGCACGAATGTACATATGCGCGACGGCCGTCATTTCTGGTCAACTTTCGTGAACCGACCTATACATAGATACGTGTCAATGGAAACTAATATGTCAATGGATCGGGTTTTTATCGATATTATGCGCTGTCGACCGGATCTTTTAATGTTTTGAGGTACTGACGCCTAGAGTGTCAACATTTGGCGTTAGTTCATTGAAATGATACATTCTTGGGCTTAACATCTTTTTATCAGAGGACAAAATTAAATTTTTAGTTATCAGGAAGGGGTTGGTGTTAAGTTAAATACAAGTTTATAGGATTGCAACGCTCTTCTCGCTGCCAGCATCTCGAAAAAGCGCGTGCAGAATATCAGATGGCAGAAAATTATTTATACCTAAAAAAGAAATTGCGTTTTCAGACTACCGTAACGTTTAATGGTTTTTGTTTAAGTTCATTCTGACGATTTCATTCACAGACAACGTAAAATCTCTATGCCTAGAAATGTTTATGCCATGTTTTAGCTAGTTATCTGTTATATTATTCATTGCTGGTCAATAATTTAATATTTTAGAATAGATATGCTACTTTGAGCAATATTATTTATTGCGTTGTGATTTCTTTAAAATCGTGTCAATAATAAAGTAACATGTATGTACCTACTCTATAATTAACATACATGGTACTCTATTTTTCATTAATTTACAGATTATTACGAATAAACAAACAAAAAAATCGGCCAATTTATGAACATTCGACCACTAAAACACAAAATCAAATATTTTTATTTCAGTAAAATTTAACAATATAAATTTAAAAACATAGTGGCATAATTAGGCATTGAAAAAAAAAGACTGTTCAAAAGCATAAAATCTAAAACGCAACTGTTCGAAAAAAGGTTCTATTGTTCTCACTGACGTTGACACATTGTTTAATTAACAACAGGCAGCGATAGCCTACTGGAGATACCAACGGACTGCTATGCAGAAGGTATCGGGTTCGAATCCACGGTATGCTAGAACGATGATGATGACCATTTGTGACATGAGTATGACACTGACATTAGATCGAAACTGCATTTTGAACAAATATAGTTAGAAGAATTGAGTCAAAATAAACTGTTAACTGGTGCAGAATAAGACTGCACAGTAGGTAGGTGGGCTTGTGTGTGTTAGGTAACTGCAATGCGAGCTCGTGGGGATCAGCTGAGCTGCGGCGGTTTGTAAGATAATATTCGATTCAAGTGTGCTTTTAATTGCATTGCATAGTATGTTTTAGGTAAATACCTATTACATTGGTATCATGCTAACGACGGCGCGTCCTAGCTTAAAAATAACCATAATTTTGCCCCCATTAAGAACCTCATACATGGGCTCTGTAAATTCATCGGTCGGTCACCCATCCATACTATGACCGTGATGTCAATTACTTTACCTTAACTTATGTAGTTTGTACGAAAATAAACCTGCGATAAAGGCTCTGCAAGCCAATCCCATGGTCACCCATCAAAGATCAAATGCGTCTAACTACTGTACCTATTTATACTGTATATTGCCACTTGATTTTTGCAGCAAGGTATTATATCTAACGGTCCGTTTCTGTCAGTCTCGCCCAGCCCCTAATTGACCGCGCTACGATACTAACCAGTAACCACTAGACTCCCGATGTCTCGACTAACACACTAGTTTAATACGTAATACATAAATAAAGTTAAGTACATCAACTTTTCATATTTATAAAAAAAAATACGTTGAGAAAAAATAAGGACCAAGAAGCTTTAGCCGCGCTATAAACGTTTTGGAATGCAATATTTACGTAAAATGGCGGACGCGGACGCGAGCGACAGGTCCGTCCTCTGAGAACGCTCAGCGCTGAATGGCGGACATAGCATCGCGCTTCGAGTTTTATAGGTCTTTTTAAAAAAATCATATTAATTACAAACGAAAAGTTTAGATTCCAATTTTTTTATATGACTTAAAATGAATCTTAAGGTTTCTAAATATGTATATATCTTTTTAATAATCACAGTAGTTTTTTAGATATAAATGCAAATTTGCGGGCTAAAATTAAGCAAAATGCACTGTTTTGTTCTCCGATTTTCTTGAAAATTATGAATGAAAGTACAATTTCTTTTTTAGGGACTCGCTTGTATAGCTTTTGCTCGTACAGTTTACATTTACAGAATTATAGGACGATAAGTTTTCATAGCACTAGCGACCATTAATGCTGGCCTAAACTACAGAAATTACGAAAATGACTTTTTTAAATTCATCCGTTTTAAAATATTTACTATAGTAACCCATATATTTATCTTTAGTACTCTCTTGATAAAGAACTGAACTTTCATATTTTCTATATATTTTCCATTAATTGTTATTTATCCGTAACGTAATAGAACAATAAAAACCCGCAAAATCGCCTCCGACGGATTAAACGCTCTTAAACAGAAACAGGTCGGTTATTGTTGATATCGTCTCTATTACGACCCTTATACATAGGTGTAATCATTAATTTTTGTAATAGGGCGCAGTGCCATGTTGAAAACAGATAGACAAGGTGGTTGATAACTGGTACAACTTCGTTTTGAGCAAGCTTCAAGAAGTATGTAAGTGGGAATGTTGATCCAGTGGGGGCAATTACAGATTGTACTTGTATAAGCAAACTAGTACAAACTTGTGGACCTGATTCAGAATATCGCGCTCTGTATAGCGTTGAGATTTGATAAGGTACTAGTTAATACCAGCCCCCTTAGCCAAATGGCATTCGATTAACGACATCGCTAATCGCTAAGTGCAAAAATGTATGGAACTGACATAAGCTTTCGTTATATCACGTGGTCAACGAAGAAGGAATTCCTTATGTTGCCATGGCAACCAAGCGTTAACGAAAGTAGATATCAGAGCGAATGCCGTTTGGCTATATGGCCTCTGGAGATATGACGATTCGATATCGAATGTCATGTCAGGCAATAACAATGATTATATTATTGCAGTTTAGATAATTTGTGTACTTACATCAGATCCCCAATCAGCAATATTGTTCTCTTTGATGAGCTCCAACGATCTAGCAATTGTACCATCTTTCTCTATTAAATCCAGGAACGACTCCTCCACAACCTATAACCAAAAATATGTCGGTAAATGGGCTATCTCACGCAAAAATCCAACCAGTAGTGCCTGAGATCAAGAGCGGCGCCAGCCGATTGCCTAGGGGGAAGCACGCCAGCCGATGGCCTAGGGAGGGCAAGTTGATATGGAAATGAGAAAAATATAAATTGTACGACTTTTTGAATGTCTCTGCTCCCCCTTGGCGACGCCTATGCCTGAGATTAGCGCGTTAACCAAACATACAAACAAACAAACTCTGGAGCTTTATAATAGTAGTATAGAAAAAGATAGCAACAGCTTGGTGCAAATACCAGTGCTATGGACAACCCTAGGACGATGATGATACCAAAAGGTTTGATAGCTAACATACCTCGATATCCATACTCTTAATTTCTTCCATTTTGTCAGGCATCCTGTCAATGTCTTTTTTTGTAGATACAACAGCTGCAATTGTGTTCACTAGGCTAGAAACACAGAGTCCTCCCAATCTCAGAATGCGTTTCTTTGTCTCCTCCTTATCTTTCAACTTGCCATAAACGAAGAATTGTAGATTCTTTAATGGCGGTATCGGTAGTTCTTTCTTAACGCTGGAAGGAAGAAAAATAAGTTGAATATTTCATAGATTAATTCCTAGCGCATGTATTTTACCGGAACGTAACGAATTAGCATAGCTCAGCATGAGCAAACTTATTATAAAAAAAAAAAAACACAAATTCAGTTTGAGACACTTTAAGGCAAGCATACTTTTATTTTGTATTGCATCTTCAAAATGTTACATCTAGATGGAGGCCCTCTCCATAGAGGGGCACCTAGACGGATGGCGTGGTTGCAAGCGGTGACCGCGCCGTTTGGCATAGCGACAGAGTTAAGACGTGATCGTTGATAGCTTTTTCGAGTCCGAGTGATAATTGATAAAATAATTATTTGTAAAAACCGCCATGACACAGGATTTATTCTTAGAGGACTAGTCATATTAATGTATGCACAATGAAGAGAAACTTCAAGTGCGTCATGCTTGCATAGATTCTTGGTACACATTTCACATATTTATGGATCGTATATGCAGCGCATGGACCGCGACAAACCACAATAAAAGCTCGTGTGAAGGGTTCCTAAAGTTACCTCTAAGACACTCGGCAGGTGTACATAATGTGTTTATCACTATTCAGTCAATTAATTCTTACCTAGCTTCAACAGGTTCATTTTTGACAACAACCGTGAATGGTCGGCGCTCTGTTGCATCAACTTCAAACAACCTTTCATCAGTTTTAGGCTTAAAGCTCTTGAAGATAGACTTATCTTTAAATGCACTGGGCACTTTCATAGGAACTCTCTTGGGATTTTGAGTAACATGCGAACATTTCGTCCACTCACTGACACTTCCTATAAACAAATTAATAGGGACAATTATATAATATGTGTGGCAATGTGTGCATGCGTGTTTGAGATGTGCCATTGGTATGTATAGTTAGGGCTTTACATGCTTAATATAAAATTGAGCCCAAGTCGTATATGACGAAATATTCATACAAAGAGACAGAAAGAAAACAAGCATTTGTGGTAAAAATATGCATAACCATAATTTATTATGTTATCTCAATTCTGATGATTTGTTATAAATAAGAAACAATTCATAAACTATGTGATATGACAAACATTTTTGCGTCTGACCTGTACATTTGTATCCGAAACAATCAAGTATTAGCTGCCCCTGCTTGCACTCAGTGCACGGCTCGAGAGCACCAAACGCCATCATATCGGCTACGCGATCCACACACTGAAACAGAATCATATTACAGTAATTGCGGCAAGTGGCATGGAGTCAAAAAGCGAGATATTCCGACTCATTTTAAAGTTTTCGTTGCCACTGAAAAGAAATGTCTGTTTCAATAAAAGACGGCACACGGCGCTAGAATGTTCGTTCACGGTACTTTTGTCTTGGAACAGCTTAATCGATTTGAATGAGGCTGAAATGAGTGTGTATAGAGAATAGATGTTTAACAGAAATATATTCGAATTTGAAGAAATACAGTAATTTTATTTATTTTATTTTAATTTAATCTTTTCGGAAAACTTACAGCTAACAAAGACATATAATTTACAATTTTATGAAGCTGAGGCCCATTTACAAGTTTTCACAAGTAAACATAAAAAATAAATTCAACAAAAGTCGAAAAGTAATGTGCTATACTCAGTTTAGGTATAGCAGCTATAATAGGGTATTTGACTAAAAAAATCGAATTAGTCCGTCAGATAGATTTCTAAAAAATATTGGACACGTATATTTTCTTTAGTCACGTAAACAAAATATAGAGACGACAAACTTCGCTGAAAACTCGGGTGACGTCACTTGCCAGTACACTTTTTACTGGCAAGTGACGTTACATCCCCCCACTCTTAGGCGTTTCTCCATCTTTGAAGCGTTATATCTTCGTAATTTTTTACTGATTTGATAAAACAAAAAATACGTATCCAATATTTTTCGATAATCTAACTGACGGACTAATTCGATTTTTTTAGTCAAATACCCTATTTTATTCAAACATATTTTAGTTATTCAGATAAAACATGACCCCACCAAAATACATGTTGCAACTTACATCAGTTTTGCCACCGGGTATTTCTTGAGAATTGACTTCAAGCAATTCTTCTAAGTCTTGTTTGGTAAGTCCTTTTAATCCGTCTATATACTTGTGGTAGAGTTTATTTTGCTTCTTCATTTTCTTTTCCTTTTCTTTTTCTTCCTTTACTTCAGTTTCATCTTTAGGCTCTGCCTTTAATTTCTTCACCTGTACCTCATCTGTCTTGAATGGCCTAAAATATAAGTTGCAAATTATATAAGTGATGAAAGTATTTCGCGTGTGAAGTGGGTTATTATTGTTGAGTACCACTGAAGGATGCATAATTTCGTAGGACATTGGCATGTGGTCATATCAGAAATCATAACGATCATGCCATGCCTATTATGCCCTGGTAAACAGAGCCTAAGAAATGCTGGCTTGACGTACGTGACGGAAACGCATGTGAATCGCGTCTCACCACTATTGATACCCAATACCGGGAGAAATGGAGCAGGTTTTGTTGGAAAGCAGACCCAGTGCTGCAAGACGAGGGTCTATGACCACAACCGGCATAGCACTGACATGTTGATGATGGTGATATCTTATTTGATTGCTGTAAAATACTTACTTAATCTCTTCTTTAACCATTTTCTGGTCTTCCTTGCTCAAATTTTTGAAGCCTGGCAAGCTTTCCCCACCAGCAAAATACAAAAGGCCAGCCCTCGCCTCGGCAAAACACTTGACATGGTGCCACAATGGCTGACCTCCATACTTACTGCCTACTTCTGTGTCATACACGGTCTTAGCAACACGAACTTCATCCTGGAATTAAATGGTCAATTTAGTATACATATGTATCCTCTTACATCTTATAATTATAACCTTACATACCAAAGACACATGGTTCAGGAGCCGATTCAATGTAGAGGGTACAGTGGACATTTTTTCTGACAAGCCTAAATGGGTTGGTAAGGATAGAACATTTTTTTAAATTGTAGAAAATGTACCCAATACCATTATCCTTACAAAATTATTTAAGGGTTGGATTTGTCCTTCACATGGATCTTAAGGTTTCATCTTTGTTTTGACAATATTTCTGAATGGCAATGACTGTATTTTTTTATTTCTATATATACAGGGTGGCGCTACCATAGGGGCACTTTTTGAACAGAGGCATAGCATACAACATTCTGAAGCCTTGTACCAAAAATCAATTAAATCGGTGCAGTAGTTTAGCCACAATATCGATTTTAAGTTCCGCAATTTTTGCACTTGCTTTGAATTCCACAGAGCTGATACAAAACGGTCAACGACCCTACATTGCGCGCTGCGACTCGCTACGACGCGGGCGCCGACTCGAGGCCGCGCGAGGATTCCCACGTATCTTCGAGGACGCGCGAATGTTTTTTGTCAGGTTCATTTATGCACTTTATTGTAAAAAAAATAAAGTTTATTTTCAAGTGCGTTAATAAAATCCTCTCCACTGCGCTACGTTTTATCTGCGCTGAGCCTAACTTCGGATGACGTCAAGGCGTCGCGTCGTAGCGAGTCGGGGCGCACAATGTAGGGTCGTTGACCGTTTTGTATCAGCTGTGTGGAATTCAAAGCATGTGCAAAAATTGCTGAACTTCAAATCGATATTGTGGCTAAACTACTGCACCGATTTAATTGATTTTTGGTACAAGGCTTCAGAATGTTGTACGCTATGCCTCTGTTCAAAAAGTGCCCCTATGGTAGCGCCACCCTGTATTATAGCTATATGTAACAACTGGAGTTGAAGTAATAAAAATATAAATATATATATGGAATGCCATACATTACCTTACAAATCTTTATATCGCAGTGTCTGCATGTAGCTCTGCTACTTTTAGAGTATTCTATTTGAAAATCTTTAAGTGCTGATGCACTGGCTTGATCAGCAGTCCTCTTCTTAGACTTTCCCTTAGCTTTGACTTCTGGCATCACAATCCCAGTAGAATTTTCTATAAATTGAGAGAATTACACATTATCATTGAATTGTTCACAAATAAAACAGTATATTCTTTACCTATTTAAGATACACATCCAAAAATGTCAAGGCATTTGATCAAGCATTATTCATGTTTAATCACAATAAAGCATTTTCTATAAATAGCAGGTATTTGGTATTTTGATAACTAAAGTATCAATTATTTATGTGGATATATTAGATAAAATGCAGCATGTCTTTAGAAAAAAAGGCTAAATATTAGTATACCCATAGTTTCTTTAATTCTCTTCTGATCATTATTTTTGAGTTTGTTAAAGTTAGCAATATCAGCAACAGATGTTGGTCGCTGCTTTTTAAAGAAACATTCTTCATGATGCCAATTTGGTTGCTTGCCATCATAGAAGGCAGACTGAAAAAAAGAATAACTATATTAACACACCAAATAATATCAAAACAAAAATATTATCTTTAATGTTGATTCAAAACACATTCAGAAATGAAAAAGAAGAAACACATTTCCTTATTTTAAAAACATCAAAAACAATGTTAAAATACATGGTTGTCAATATAATAAAATATAATAATATGTTTGTACTCGGTCTGCAGTGGCGGATCTAGTGGGAAACGAAGCGGGGCACTTGCCCTGGACGGCAGCGACAGGGGGGCGTTAAAATCATGTCTAGGTATCGATCATGACATAGAGCCATAAAATCACACTGGGACAAAAAATAGGAACATGTTTTACACCAAAGCGGAATAAATCTTGACTTTACTTTTTTTAATAATTTGATGAGCCTGGGTACTAATATAGGCAAGACCAAGTGGATTCCCGCAACAATGTCGCTGAAGATTGTCCATATTTATATATAGCTGTCGCAAAATTTGCAGTTCAGTAGAGATAACTTAGTGGGCGAAATTACCGGAAGAGTGCAGGGCGACATTTGCGGAGTTATGTGGTATCTTTCAGTCATCTTGCCACAATGTAATCACGTCCGAAGCAGAGACGTGGAATATGACGGTAAAGCCGAAACAAACACGAGGGTGAAGCTAGCCCACTGACTACATTTTACGCAGAAAGCTATGACAGGGATAATATTCATTCGGATCTCGGCTGAGGGAGAAAAAGGGCTGGAACGAGATTATCCGGTAGACGACCAAAGTAACTAACATTATTAGAGTCGTAGTTGGTACCGTAACTTGGGCTGTGCCAGCGTTGCCCAGGCAGAGAGCGCAGATCCTGCAATGGCGATAAAATTTGGCAATTATCGTATATAAAATTCTTTGACGCTACAAAATTCTTCGGGCGCTCTCTTTATAAGTAGCTCGCGCCGGGCGCTTAAGTCATTGTATGACACTGGGTGCAGCAAACTGAAATGGCAGTAAGCTGGCGATACCTGTCCCAGTACAGTTCCTATGGTCGATGGAGTAAGAATTTCTTGGCGAGCTTGGTTGACGCCTTCTGGCCAGATTGACTGATGACCTGAGGAGGATTGCTGGTAGGGAGATTGGGTGTTATGGCCTATGTTATAGCCTTATTGGGGGTCACCCTCTGGGCCCCAAACTGAAACCAAAGTGGAATTTGGAGACCAGGGGATGGGCTATGTACGACTCTCGAAAGATGTGTCTCGCTCTAATTGCTCGCGAGATGACATGAATCTACCACAGTGCGGTATAGCATGCGCTATCTCGTCAGGATTTGGGCCTCGTGAGCGGATCTCATTTCACGACGAGTGAACATACGCACACGGGGCTGTCTCTATGATCTCTTGCTGATCCGACGGCTGACCGCATTGGCTGACCATCTGCTATTACCTACAGTGGCTGGGGATCATCGCGTGCTCGTCGATGCCCGAGTCTGCGAGCGGTGACGCTCCTTCCACCGCGCACCACTCTGCCGTCTGTTTGCTAAAAATTACTGCCACTGTCTCGTAAAAAGAGACGGGCCGCTTTCTACGTACACTCGTTACGCCAATATCGCAAGGCGGCGACACATCAACACTAGGGTGCACAACATGGTGCCCCATAAAGAGCCTTTCTCCTCACTTCCATACGTATGACGCCCTCGCGGTGAAAATGGTCTGATAATGCTATGCGACAATGACCACAATGTTCTACTACAGTGGGCTGAGGACTGATTGTCGTGGAGCACCCCATGACATACAAATTTATACTAGATTTTGATATACACGGAATGAGAGACTAAAATATATTCATGATCAGAATAAGATATAAGATTTCACCTTAAACATAACAAATGAAAAAATATTTAATGTTTGAAAAAAATTGTTGATTGATTGTAAAGTTTACTTGCGTTAAAATAGCACGATTTACTGATGGGTTTTTGGTCTCATGGTTTTTATTCAGCAATATATTCATATCAAACAACAAGAAAAATAACAAACTAGTACTGAATTAAATGTCTTGCACTGATCAGTGCATTGGCAGTTGACAGCTTAAATACAAAAGTAAGACCGGCTTCTTAATAACTGCATTCGATTTGTTTACAAGTTACAAGTTTAACTGACTATCTTTATATATATATATATTGCACCACCCTAGGTTGACTGGTGAAGTAAAATAAATAAATAAATAAAAGTTATGAAAGCATATTTTAGTTATACTAAAAAAACCAATACATGGATATAGAATGTTATTGAGAAAACAAATATATATATATGTATATAAATATATACGTCACCGGAAAATAACACAAACCATAAATTAATCCTTCGAAAGTTTATAAATATCTTAGGAAATTTACAAACTTTGGAAGGATTCTAAACGAGAGATAAATTGTATTATTTTACGCCCATAGTTTCGTAAATTGTTAAACTTACCGAATGCATTCGTAAAATAATACGTAAGCAATAACCGAACGCCATGTGCGCTCTGATTGGTTGAATAAGTCACGTGTTCCATTCTTCATTGTTCACCACCATTCTTCGCCACTTTTACGAATAAACTGGAACTTTAGCTATGTATTGTGTTCAGGGTCACAAGAAAACCTAATATAACCTATTAAGTTGAATTGATCAACCAATCATTATCACCGACCGACCAATCAGAGAGCAGTGTGTGATTTGACGTGTTTTAAAGAAGCGTAAAATTAAAAGCTCTTCTGTGATTGGTTGAACCGTGTAGAATCATATGAATGGATTTATGTCAGTTTATACATTTACGACGAGACGTCGCAAATTGATAAATTTACGGAAATGTTTGCATAAAACAATACAATTTATCTCTCCTTTAGAATCCTTATAAATTTATTTTAGAATATTTTAGAAGTTTATAAATTTCCTAGAAAATTTATAAATTTATGTACAGTTTGTGTTATTTTCCGGTGACATATATATCATTTTCTAAATGGGTGATTTAAGAAAATAACAGTTCAGGCCAGAAGTGTAGAAAGTACTCTAACAACTACAGCCAATGAAATAATTTCATAATCAATACAAAAATTAAACAATATATTTGTTTCATTCTATTTGTGTATCTTAGCACTAGAATAACGCTAAGACGATGGTGTATCTAAGAACACTTGAGTGATCAAGACAAATCTAATATCTTAATCATATAAATATATACAGTCAGGAGTTTGGAATATATGTGGTAATAAAAAATATTACACATAGAGACCATAGCCTCTCGACTGCGACATGTCAAAATGCCAAATATGCATGTCTGTGGAGTCCCGTGAGTGGACTTTACACAGACAGGGTATTTTTAGGGTATAGGTTTAGAAAAACCTGACTTTCTCTAAATCTAATTGAAATTATACTAAATTCCACTTAGATTTATATTCCATTACTTGCATGTAATTACTTGCACTACACTTGACTTTAAATTGCGTTGCAACTGTTATACGAGAAATATTTGATAAAATAAAAACCAAATGCCTGCAGCTCCAATACAAATTTTAATTATTTTTTTTAAATGCTGACTGAAACGGTCACTGATTAAATCAACTATCATTAAAAAAAAATTGGACCACAGACCAAACAAATTTTATGTGATTGGGAGAACCTGTTCATTTTTAGTAGTTTTTTAATAAGTACTATAGAGCCAGAACTGTAGCAATAGACAAAATAGCCCATAAAAACATGTCAAAGGCAGATCTGTGTAGCGGACTCGACACAGAAGCGCACTGAAGTGCAAAGTCTGCTGAGCGGATGCGACACAGTCGCATATAGATATCTAATCTAAATAATCACACACTTTTTTAAATACTTCTTCTTTTCTTTTTTTGTCGTCTTTCAAATTATTTATTTTCTCTATATATTATTATCTAAAAATGTGGTAAAATATTTTTCTCAAAAACAGCTGGCACTATGGCAACCTTAGATGAGTCTTTAGTTAAAACCTACATAATCAAACATAACAATATAGTTGTGTTCGAATAAATAAGCGGAGACACGAAAACATAATACATGCAGTAAAGGAGACACACAATCATAAAAAAGGATCAAAATTAGGCGAACGTGCAATGTAAAATGTGAAAATAGTGCTCTGTGTAGGTTGGTCAAATGATTGAAAATATACTTACAGTGCTGTAAGAAGTGATAGTAAAACATTGTTTAGAAAGCGTTCACTGTGCAATGTCTAACGGCAGCATTAATACAAAGTGTAAAGATGGAGATTTAGCAATATGACTTGTATTACCTGCACCATTACAGCAAGACGGAGTGTCCCAGCATCAATTTTCTGTTTACATCCTTTACAGCCCGCTCTGCCAGTTTTTGCATATTCAGCTTGGTAAGGTAAATCCGTCATTTTAATATTATAACACAAGTCTTGATAAAATATTGTATTACCGCTAGTTTATCTATAAGTCCTTTGTTTTCTAGTTGCCTAGATTAAAACCGTTGAGCCGCCGACCGTACCGCCAACCGGTGAAACGGGATGACAGATTTGTTTGACATTGACCTGTGTTGCCAGTTGCCAACTTTCAGACAATGGCGTAGGCTTGTTGAAAAAGTATCGATATATCGATATTTTCAATTAAATATATCGATATTTTTTGCCGATATATTTTAATTCGATATATCGATAAATCGATACAAAATTTGCCATATCGAAAATTGTACAAAAACGATATATTTTTATCCATGTAACTGAAGTCGTTAGAATATAAAGCTCTAAATTTAATATAGTAAGAAAGCAAAAATAAACTATTGTTTGTAAAAACTGTACTGTCTATTGCATGGCTGAATTCAAGCCGCTAGTCGAATGGCGCGGGGCGCCGTTTTATTCAGTATCTGGGTTTTTAATTGAGCGGCTGATTAAGCTAGTTGTTTGTGACAAATACCTATCTATACATTTTATAAAATAAAGTAAAGTTTATAATTCACGCTGGCTGAGCCAGGGGCAAAGGCTATACATATTTTCTTTTTCCTTATAGTCTGACTGTATGAGCGCGGTGAACATTGATTACCACACATCCGTGTGGTAAGCAAATTTCACGCTTTTCAACAATAAAATATACTGTGATTTCTGAGGAAGTTTTAGATGTATCTATAATTCACGTGGGTAGAGCCGCGTCCGAAGATTTTATGCATAGAAAATACCTTTTGATATTATTGACTAGGCCTGAACTAAATACAAAGTTATTATTATTATAAAACAGCCAATTGTTTTCAAAATTCACCGATATATCGATACATCGATATTTTTTCCTGGAGATATCGACACCGATATTGATATTTTTATAAATATCGATACATCGATATATCGATATTTTTGTTCACATCCGACATCCCTACAATGGCGCCATGCCGCCATTTATTTTTTAAATGAATGTGAGCAAAAGCCTGATTTACTGAAAGAATCCAACCCTCAATCGCTGAGGATTTTTAACATTCGCCACTTAGACAGTTAAAGTGGCGGGTCCAGGGATATCATACTGTATTTCTTTCACCTTCAGAGGTACAAATGTCTGGTTTCGGGTACAAATAGTACATAATTATGTAGTACAAACCCGATATTCTGCTAAAATTTAAATCGGGGACTTGGTCCCGCCATCTTGACGCACTCCAAAAGTAGTAGGTAGTGATCTGTGAAACTGTCAATCTTAGGCAACTTCTAAATTTCGCCGCTAGAGTCGCTAGTTAGAATGTTCGCATGCCAATATTGTGGAGTAAAATTTTACTAATTTAATTAGCTGATTTTGTGTTTTTAAACGAAAACGATAAAAAAATTCTTCATAGCAGGAATATTTTCAAACCGACGCATGTTGTTGGTTGTTAATCATGGGTGTTTAACTAGAAACACACTGCTTGTCAAGTGTCGGATGGCGCGATCATGGCGCGATTGGCGCATATAATTATTTCCACTCCACCGTTAAAGGCCTTGCCACACGGCACAATTTTACCACTGATCAAATTTTCAATCGAATTGGCTTTGCCCGTCTACACGACACAATCAAATCACTGATTTTCATTCCGTCCACCCGATTGGTTAAATCTGATGGTACCGCCCACCCGATGAACTTGAGTTGGACGACTGGCGTCTACACGTCACGATTTCATCAAGTGATTTAGTCAAGTTGGACGTAAAATTGTGCCGTGTGGCAAGGCCTTAATACGCCGATCTAGATCGAATCGAGTGGGTGTTGACGCGTGTGAGCGCGTGTCGTCACGTGGGGTGTTGTGTATCTGCACCGGACCATAGTAAATTCATAGTCAATTTATGGGATTTATATAGTTATCTGTGGTGCCAGTTTCCCAAAGAAATGTCAATTTCAATTTGACAACTCCTCGTACTGTCATGCGCAATAACAAGGGTACAAATAAAAATTGCGCAAAGTACCTATCTATTACAGCTTGAAAGTTATTTTATATATTCGGATAAAATAATGAACAATCCATTCCTATACTAAAATACGAATTCGCCAGCGACATGGGTAACAGAAAAGAGAGTTTGAAGAAAGCCTTAGGGATAACTGAATACCCTTGGAGCTCTGGTACGTTATTGTCCAAAAAACCTTCGCATGATTTTGTAGCATTATTCAGTCACTTTACACTGTAATTCTTAGGCTTTCAATTATCTGTAAACGATATATAAATAATGATGATCTATTTCAGTAACAATAATTATTTATTATCATCTTGTGTTGCATTCAACAGGCAACTTGTTTACTATACTCTTTGCATGGTGTTTCTTTTTGTATTTACCACTAATTTGCTATGGATGTATTAATGTGAGCCATAGTAAACATTCTGCAATCTGGATGCTTTTAATAGGCAAAATCTGTGCTGTTTTTTCACTCAAATAGTATTTTTGTTCTATAAGCTTCATCATATTTATATTCATCGAAAGGAGTCAGTTAAACCACGTAATGAACTGCGTTTTATGAAAAAATTACTTTATACAATATTAATATGATCTTATTGATATACTTGATTTAGATAAACTTGCTCTTTGCCTGCATTCCGCTCACATGGTATTTATGCCAGGTATTAGTGTATGATAGCCTACGTAATGAGCTATGTGACTACCATATATCACACAAATCCTGTTCTGCTGCTATTGTGTAGGTAATTGGTTCACTAATATGCTACATGTAGTGATTGATTGGATTAAATTTGGCTTCTTATATGGCTTGGATAATGGAAAACTTTTAATAAAATTGTATAAAACTATAAATTCCATGGCATATAAACAACAGTCATTGGTGATTTGAAAATGCATTATAAAAGTTAAATATGTTTTCAGCAGTATTGAAAACTAGCTAAATATATTATACTAGAGGATGCCCGCAGTTACACCCGCGTTATTTAAGGCTACTGCTCTGCTCCCGTCGCTCATAGCGCAATGTTATATAGCCTATAGCCTTCTTCGATAAATGGGCTATCTAACACTGAAATAATTTTTCAAATCGGACCAGTAGTTACCGAGATAAGCGCAATCAAACAAACAAACAAACTCTTCAGCTTTATATATTAGTATAAGATTGAAATAGATTTAGGCACATTAATTTATCCATTAATTGCCATTTGTACATCCATTGCTTCATTTCTATAAAGGATTTCTTAAATATATATTTCACAATAACAATTTTGATCACAGATGATGACGATGAAATCACACCTTGCCGTGACATGCTGCAAAGATCCAGCCGACCTCGCCCCAGTATTGATGACTTGCCTGGGACTAGTGGTATGTATGGTATAGTAGTATTATGAATATAGTTATAGTAGTCTGTATACTGATAGATACAATAGCTGTATTTAATACTTTTTAACTGCATTTGTTTTTCCATACCTATTTTGACAGCCTGTATATTATTTTACTGTATGGGGTTTTCAATACCAATATATTATTGTTATTATAGTACGAGATCCCACGACAAATTAGTGCACTCATCGAGTTTTTGCTTAAAACCAAATGTTTAAGTATATTAATGATTAGGAGAATACATATCTACTAGGTTGCCTATTAAAATTTGGCCGCAAGTATGTTTAATTAAGTAATTGTTAATTGATTTTTGGAAGATACTTTCGTTCATTCGTTTTATAAGTAAATATCGTATACATCACGGCTATACATATAAAGATTCTGAAAAACCACGGTTGCCATTGTTCACCTGGCCGCACCTCCTCGCAGCCAGGTGTAACCAGATATGATTTCGATACATTTTTACGTTCATAACGTTTATTTATGATTTATATATCAAATGAAAGCTATTTTTTTCTGATTCTGATTATATATGGTTGCCTAATTAAATCCAGCTGCAAATAAGGGTTGCCGGCTGTTGAAGATTGTAAATATTTAAGGTAGAGTGAAAGAGAGTTATACGCGTAACATAATGTGTCAGACAGCTCCTGAGAATAAGGAATATACATAGAAACCGCATAAAAACAGCAGTTATACCCAATATATTTACTTCGACTTACCTATGAATTCTTTCAAGTGTTAGAGTAAGACATTATAATATATACAAAAAACGTTTCGAATTTTCGTCGGTTCACACTAAATTTGATAATATAAGAATTTAAACTTTCGTGGTCATTTAAACTTGTTTTAAATTGTCTTTCGGGATATATACCACGTACCTTTGTTTGGAGTAACCGATATTTCGGCACTGTTGCAAGCGCCATGTACATCCGTAAACATGGCGCTTGCAACAGTGCCGAAATATCGGTTACTCCAAACAAAGGTACGTGGTAAATATCCCGAAAGACAATTTAAAATAAATTTGATAAGTTAGAATATCGTTAAAATTTGAAATAAATCATCAGATCTGGTTTACTCAGAATAAATATCGATAGAATGATGATAATTCCTCAATCAAGTAAATTAAGGAATATATCAAATATAAATATCAACAAAATAATCTGAACGTAGGAAAGAGTCATAATAATGTTATTTATGTCATCCGTTCAAAGAATAGATCTGCATTTATGTGCAACTACAGGGGCAAATAAACAAATTGTGGTTCTTAGCTGAGTCAAGCAGACCTTGAAGTTCAGTATCTTCAATGTCTGCTTGCCTCCAGGTACAGTATAGTTAATTTGACTGGCAATAAAAAAATAAACCGTTAGATTATTTCTCCCATGACCAAACCTCACACGTGCACTGAAATGCTTTTTTTATTTTACTTAACATTTTAACATGAATAAAGCAAACGATATTTATTGTAACACCGGTAACCACTCTAAGCAGTGACAAAGTCTGTCAAAATATCATTTTAACGCATCGGTTTTCAAATTTACTGCATGAATCTCTGGTTACTAGAAGCTTGGCTTGCTATGATGAAGCATGGCTAGGTAGGTAGTTGTTTGCGGCAGATGGTTTTACAAAAAAACATTTATAAACGAAAAAAAATTGAGGATACTCTATCGTGAAACAATATTTTTATTGAAATATTGTAGTATAGCTTATACATCACAATAAACTACCTTTTTATGCGATAAGTAAGACCCGCGGTGTACTGAAGCTAGTCTGTAAAATTTAAGTATCGATAAAGTTATAACGTTACTATGTTAATACGTCACAATCTTTATACGAATAATTATCAAAATGTCTATGACCGAAGTCTCAAAGTTTTAAATGAAGTTCTATTACATTCTAACGGGTAATGGGTGGCCATACGGCCACCTATGTCAGATTATTAGTGACGGTCTTGGGGTCGTATGCCTCCATCTAATAGTTATATAATCTAAGGGTTGACTAGTTGACTAGCATTTGACGCCTGCGCAATGGCTTAAAAGCGTCGCAGAGCTATCAATCGTTCTCGTCACAGGTTCTCGTCTGACAAATGATGTCACGCATAGGGTGAAGTTCCCCAGTGGCGGACACCTAAGGTTTTTAGGAAATAAAATAAAAACTATTTTAAGGAATGTAAGTTTAATTAATTTTGAATTTGTTGACTCAACAAATTATGAAATCTTAATCTATCAACAAAAATACGATTTCTGTATAAATATAATCAGGAACTTCAATTAAGTTTAGATAAAGAAAAATGTTATTGTAAAAACTGGCACCTAGTATCGAACACACAATTAGTTTACAGACTAGCGCCGGACATCTGCAAGACATCGGCCTTTGATCGTGTATATCTCGACGACGTCTCCACATTCAAGAACTTCTGCACAAGCTTCAAAAGCGCACCCTTGGCATCTGGAGCACTGTAACCATGTGTTTTCATCATGATTCGTCGTGACACGTGTTTTTCTATGTTGAATATTTGAGATAGTGACATCTTTTTGTTAGCTTACCTCCACTTTTCCCATAAACTTTCATAAGTTTGGTTTGTCTACATTTTTTATTTATTGTTGTTTTTGTACTTGATGCCCATTTCTTTCCTTTTTCCTGAGATAACATGATTTTTGTCTCTTCAGCTACAATTCTATACGACGGTGACGACGTTAAAATTTCACTTATTTCACTTTCTCACACATTTTATTTGTCAAGTTGCTAATCTGTTCATCGTGAAAGCAGGTAATTTTAACAATTTTAGAATATTCTGACCAACTGCTAAACAAAAACTAGTCGACGTCTTCATGGCTTTCATACTGCTGGTTCCAGGTTTGTTGTTAAGATATTTGATCACTAGACAGGTTTTCATGGCAGGATGTGTGTTACTTTTTCTTTCACATTCACACAACACTATCTAGTCCCAAACTAAGAGAGAGAACAGAGCTTGTACTATGGATACTAGATAATTGATAAACATACATATATACTTTCTTTGTAAATACATACATATTATACATAGAAACACCCAGACCAAGACAAACATCCATGTTCATCCATACAAATGTTTGACTTGAGCGGGAGTCGAACCCGCGACCTACGACGTAGCAGTCGCTCACACTCCCGCTACGCCAACCGGCATATTTTACGAATCCCGATGGCACACTATATTCAGTGACATATTAAAATAAATCATAATATATAACGAATAATTACATAATAGAGTAACGTGACGCAATGCTTTACCGCCATAAACAGCAAAATGCTGCTACCGCTGTGCCCAGTCGCAGCACTGGAAAACCGCGTTGTGTGATCCTGTATTGATATGTTACTTGTCGAGATAGTGTAGGTGTTCGGCGCTAGGTGCCATCCGGCGTTACGGGACTTCCCTCTATAACTCTCTTACACTCTACTTTAAATATTTACAATCTTCAACAGCCGGCAACCCTTATTTGCGGCTGGATTTAATTAGGCAACCATATATAATCAAAATTAGAAAAAAAATAGCTTTCATTTGATATATAAATCATAAATAAACGTTATGAACGTAAAAATGTATCTAAATCATACCTGGTTACACCTGGCTGCGAGGAGGTGCGGCCAGGTGAACAATGGCAACAAATTTCAGAATCTTTATATGTATAGCCGTGATGTAGACGATATTTTACTTATAAAACGAATGAACGAAAGTATCTTCCAAAAATCAATTAACAATCATTTAATTAAACATACTTGCGGCCAAATTTTAATAGGCAACCAAGTATATATGTATTCTCCTAATCATAAATATACTAAAAAATTTGGTTTTAAGCAAAAACTCGATGAGTGCACTAATTTGTCGCGGGATCTTAGACTATTATAATTATTCATGAATTCATGCAATACTGAATCATATTCCAAGTGAATTAATTGTCACCTTGATGGTTTACCATATTTAGTTATTAGCAAATGCTAAATAATATCTGCAAAGTTAACACTTTGCAATAGTAAAAGACTTCATTCCAGAGTCTTTGTCTGTGAAATCATTTGTTTCATTCTAAGAGTTTATACCATGCCATGGTACACTGGTTTATCATAGCAACTTTTGTTATCTGTAGTACATAGTACCTAGATAGTTACAGTGGCATATGTAGAATTTTGTTTTGGGGATAACTTATTGTGGTTTTTTGGGCATGAAACTAGTAATGGAAGAATTTATCCAGGCAAATACCCAAAAAGTTATTTTTGTCTTTGGAAAGATAAGCATGCCCCTTTGTGCTTAAGCCCCTTTTGAGTCCTTGAGCATTTCACCTTGGAGCTTGAACACTCACAGTCTGCACAAAATATTAGAATTCCCCATAGATTGAGGGTCGGAACATATCTGACGGAAGATCCGTCGCGTTTTATCGGTCGCGTAACGCCAATACATACAAATGTATAGAAAAACGTTCAACTTTTCACACCTGACCGATGATCCGTTAGTACTTCGAGCTTACAGCGTCTGTTCCGTTTCCGTCAACGCATTATCCGTCAACGTCGCGCACACCACGCACCACGTGATTTTTGACCTTTGAGTAAGGAAAAAAGCGGCGGTAGCCCAGTGGTGTACGTAACGGACTGCCGAGACGTTGGTCTCGGGTTCGATCCCCAGGTACCTCGGGCACACACCTCTGACTTTTCGAAGTTATGTGTGTATTAAAAATGTTAATTATCGCTCGCTTAATAATGTGCCCGGTAGATGGCAATAGGCTCGCCCCCTATTACATTGGGACCGAAACATATCTGGCGAAGTGTGGGTGTGTAATACACCTCTGCCTACCCCTTCGGGGATAAAAGGCGTGAAGATATGTTATGTTATGTTATGAGTAAGGAATATACATGGAGAGGGCAAATAGTACATATAGAAAAATTACATTATACACATATATTACTTACTTATTTCTTTTTTTATAGACTCACGCCTGTATCCCCGGAGGGGTAGGCAGAGGTGTAATATTACACCCACATTTCGCCATGATTTTTTTTATACACATATATACGAAATCGACATAAAGCCACCAAACATAGTGTTGTCTCGTTTTGTCTTAGGGATATCTCTGTCAGTAAAAAGATATCCATAGTTTACTGAATAAATTAATCATGACGATATTTTATTAGAAATGTCATTCGTGCCATTGTCGCCATATTTTCCGCCAAGGTTTGTGGTACATCTGCTGTGAAATCGTTGTATATCGAACATAATAATTTTGTTTTTGTGCATAAATATGTCTAAAAACCAGATGAATCAGTGCTTCTGACTGTGTGTTTCATTACCATATGTATGGTGCCATTGCATTCATGTCCGTTACTATCTCAGCGACACAGTATCGATATTGGCTCTCAGAGAATATTTTGTTACATGTTTGATACAAGGGTCGTCTTTCGCTTTGCGATGTTCGCCCACATTTGCATTATGGAATAAATTAATCTGGCAAAAGATTTAAACTAACTAAAGTAACTTACTGTTACGGTGCATAGGATTCCCACCAAGCACTGAGGGTCCCAAGCCAACCTCACCTGCAAGTGGTGCACCTGCCGATCAACGGACGAGGCTCTGGCAAACAAAATATCCCGATAAGCGGCAATAGGCTCGCCACCTATTACGTGGGATAAGAACACTGGCGAAAAGTGGGCGTTTAATATGCCTCTGCCTACCCCTTCGGGGAAACAGGCGTGAGTCTATGTATGTATGTATGAAAGTAACTTACTACAAAATGTATTATTTTCCTCTAACCGACTCCATACCGATATCGATTATATTCTGGAGTACAACCCAAATGGCAGCCATTTTATTTGCCCAACGTTTCGTAGGTATGCACGCTAAATTCGTAGGTATTGGACATGCCATATCCATGTCTTTCCCTGATCGGTGATTTTGAGTGACGCGTAGTAGAGTAAGATGCCAGGGCCGCCAGACCTTACTTATTTTTTCAGAAACGAAATGTGTAGAATAATGTAGTGTTAGAATGTGCTATGAGTGTACGCATACTCGCTAGTTTGGATCGAGGGCCAATTTTAGGTATGAAGTGCTAAAGGTCCACGGGAACAATTTCCATACATATATAGAAAACATTTTGTGTCATGCTCTGTAACTGTAACCCCTTCTATAACATTTGTATAAATTTTGTTAAAAACCGTAACCAAATCGTATCATCGTCTTTCATTTTTGAACCTCCATACTTGCCTATATAGGAAATATATTCAAATAACGCATGTTGGCTACTATAAAAAATCTCCGAAGTCCGACATATTTTTAATAGTCAAACTCGATTTGCAATATAAATAACTACAGGACTTCAGTGACTATATAACATCAGGGAACACGAAAAATGATTAGGTAAAAGAATATGACAGTAAAATATTGAGCTGCCCTGAGTACGGCCCTGCACGAACAAACTGATAAGAGTGCATAATAGCCACGCTTTCAGCGAATGTGTGCAGTATCTGTAACCCCTTCTATAACATTTGTATAAATTTTGTTAAAAACCGTAACCAAATCGTATCATCGTCTTTCATTTTTGAACCTCCATACCTATATAGGAAATATATTCAAATAACGCTTGTTGGCTACTATAAAAAAATCTCCGAAGTCCGACATATTTTTAATAGTCAAACTCGAATTACAATATAAATAACTACAGGACTTCAGTGACTATATAACATCAGGGCACACGAAACATGATTAGGTAAAAGAATATGACAGTAAAATATTGAGCTGCCCTGAGTACGGGCCGTACTCAGGGCAACTCGAACAAACTGATATGTGTGCATAATAGCCACGCTTTCAGCGAATGTGTGCAGATACGCTCGACGCATTTTCCGTCAGATGTGTACCGATTCATTTGACGGAATAGACGCGACCGAAGATACGTTCGACGCATCTTCCGTCAGATATGTTCCGACCCTGACTGTCATCTGACCAATGCAGTTGCTTGGTAACATGGTTTTAAAACAATTGCCTTCAGACACAGATACTGCAGTTTAACAAACTGTCTGTATTGTTACACATGTGGGTAGACTGTTGATAAACATAGTCTCCTTCTTCATCAGATGGCTTCGTCTACAACAGAGTTGCTAAAAATTATAATCTTAGTTGAAATTATTATCTTAAACATTTAAAATCCATTTTTTGGGGTTCCGTACCTCAAGGTAAAAAAGGAACCCTTATAAGATCACTTTCTTGTCCGTCCGTCTGTCTGTCTGTCTGTCCGTGTGTCACCACCGATTTTCTCAGGAACAGGTGGACCTAGCAAATTGAAATTTATACCAGATACTGAGGTCTATGGTTGCTATTAGGTGTATGAAAATCAGGGTCCTGGGTCAACCCAATAAAAAGATATGGTCAAAATTAGATTTTTGCGAAAACTTGTAAGTACCAAAATTAACCTTAATTTTCAACTTTTTTTAATTTTCGGAATTTTTCCTTTACTTGTGCTGTAAGACCTTGGTTTTGACCAAAATTGACAATTCTAGGTCGACCGTAAGTACCCTATAGGTTTTGGGTCGAAAACCTATATGGTAGTTCCCGTTAATTAAACTAGAATCACGAAATTTGGCCAAAAGCAGGGTCTTACAGCACAAATAAAGGAAAAATTACAAAAAATAAAAAAAGTGGAAAATTTAAGGGTGTCCCCATACATACATAGTAGACTCCATTTAAGATAGTCCTCTAAGTTGTATGGGCGCTCATACAGATTTAGAGGACTAGCGTAATTCAACCTCAAAATAAGGTAAAATGCGTACGGAACCCTCGGTGCGCGAGTCAGACTCGCACTTGCCCGAATTTTTTTTTAAATGTGTGTGTAGTCCTACTATTATTTTTATTTGTTTCTGCACCATGTAGTTTGTGCAACGGTGATATGAGTTCTGGTTTATGTGATTAGGTGTTCAGCAGCAACAAGAACCACAACCGCAAACACCGCCAGAACAAGCGTCGCCTGGAGCAGCTAGAAGAATTCAAGCCCGGATGGACCGAGATCTGTTTTGGTCAATAATTAACAACACACCAAGATCAAATAATGCTGCTACTGGTCAGCAATCGCGGTAATGAGTTGACTAGTTTTTATGTTCATATATTTTGCATTACTTTAGCTTGTACTGCTTGAATGTGCTACAGGTTTATAATGGCCATATTTATTTTATTTAAGTCATATAACAGGGGCTTGCCTATTGCGGTTAACGAGACATAGTTCCAGTTTTGGTGCTTCTACTGAACCCGGAATGAAAACAATCCTAAACATTGTGATATCAATTGCTCTACTGGTTATAGTGCTCACATCATCTGGCATCAGATCTTCTAGAGGGCTTGAATGATTAATGTGAGACCCCATGCTACGTGTATTTTGTGGTACCAGTTCCAGGGCAACTGGACAGGCTATGTGTCCTACACCAAAGTCCTCTGCACAGCTACTAAGGTCTAGGATAGACAACGTGACGGAGCAGCGTGGGGCCCCCCGGCGCCCTGAGCGGCCGACCTCCTCCGCCGACGTACAACGCATTCTTGCATTCAAGAAGCTGACGCGTAGTTTGCAGAACCTGGCGCAGAGTAAGGCCACCGCCAGCGGGGCACAGCGCTCTCCCGCGTCGACGCACTCGTCGCCCCGAGGTTTGTACCCCTAACATATGCTTTCATTTGTTTTGTTGCATGTCATAGGGAACTTTTAAATTTGCCGTGAATAGTAACGACATTAGATTAAGGCATGGTAAAGCAATTGCTCCAGACGATTGTGGGCTGGTAAGCATCCACTTTAATATCTGTCTGGTCCAATAAATCTGGATTCTCTACTTTTTCCACCAAGGTGGAAACTGGGCAGCTATGTCAAACAGTGACACGTGATGTTGCAAGTAGTTGCAGTACGAATGCCATGCGACGCTTGAGTTGACAAGGCGATAGATAGAGATACATTTAATTATTGTTAAAATATGATTAGGTTCTTTGAAATTTATTTACAATTCTGTAATTATATTTTCTCTACTAGTAAAACAAAAAGCGCAAACTTCGCCGCATTTGGCCAAACACTACTGTATATTTCAGCACCAAGGCCGCCAGAGCGGGCGATACTGCCGAGAACGCCCACGAGTCAGGGCGCTCCGTCGAGATCTACGCTGTTCTCGGCGTCCTTGCACGTCAACAGAGATCTCGATACACCGAGAGTGTCTGGATACAACTACAATCCGCCTTGGAGACGATCCTTGCCCGCCTATCCTAGTAAGTTGACCGTTGAACCTATCCTTTAGATTTATATGCGAAAACGCTGATTTTAGGGCATGTATCTATACTTCCGTGAAGTGACTAATTAGTAGTTACCATAAATGCTGTTAAACTGCTATATTATAAGATAGACCTTCGAATCTTTGTCTATACAGGGTGTAAAAAGACCCTTAACGAAAATCGAAATCCCATATTGTACCAATCATTACGAGATTTTTTACTTCGGCACCATACCTTGGAAATTATTGGTTCAGGAGATATTGAGACTCGAAGGCACATATACAATTTTTCTAATTAGATACAATATCGATGCATTTACCCTGCCAATTTGTTCTATAGATGTTCGATGCACCCATGAATAAGTATTTATCCCACACCATTGCACTTTAATTCCAGTTCAGAAAGGGGGTCAACTTAAAAAAAGTTTTTGCTTCGTACGCATGATGTCTAAAACGAGTAGACTTCGGCTTGGCGATGGGTCTTGTGACAACCTGTATATTTTTGAATTAGTCATTTGTAAACCACATTATAGGCTAAGCTTCTTGCTTCACATACGTAATGACTTTAAAAGTAGGTTTTAATACATCAGCAAGCAGCATTCTGAAGTATGTGACCCGAGTTCAGTAACAGAAAATGTTTATAAAATGTATAACAATGATACAGGTGATTGGTAACTTGACCTATTCCTTGAAGGAATAAGTCCCTCTGAGAAGTCAGAGCACATTAAGCCGTTCATGCAGCTGTCATAAAGATCTTTGATATTCGTTATAGGGAGTAGGGAATCGTAAACTTGAATAAACTGGCATTGCTCTGAGCAAAAGCGATAGCGAGCAAAAGGCAGCGATAGCCTAGTGGAGATACCAACAGACTGCCATGCAGAGGGTATCGGGTTCGAATCCACGGCGCGCACCAATGACTTTTCGGAGTTATGTGCGTATTGAATTGTTAATTATCGCTTGTCCCGTGCCTCGGAGAGCACGTTAAGCCGTCGGTCCCGGTTGTCATGAAGATCTTTGACAGTCGTTACAGGGCGCCAGTACCTTCTAAATAAACTGACACTAGTCTAAACCATGGAATATCGCTATCCCTTCGGGTTGCAGAGGTCAGACAGGCAGTCGCTCTGTGGAAAAGCTAATATTCAGCCAAATCCGTTTAGACAAGGAAGCGGACCCCAGATTGAAACTGGGATAACTCTGAGGCAGTCGGAAGGCACTCGCTCTTTCGATCATGATTTTCTGTCATATTTAGTAACACTAGAAAGTGCACCCCAAGCTCCACGTAGAACGTCTTGGATGCAAGCGAGATAGTGCTAGGTCGATGATGATGACAATTTATATAATTGCACTGACAACCATACATTTAATATTCTGTTTTGCTCGACACCGGCGTGAACCCGGGACATTTTGGTTGGGTGACGACTCCCGCTGTCCGGCCCATCGTATGTAAGTACTAACATAGCTTATAAGTGTCTCCATACTAACAAACAATATGGCGAACGTCTGTGCTATATCTGTGCTTACGCATAGAGTAAGGACATTGACTATTTTGTTAAAAGAGTCACAATTATTAAACAAATTGGGATTTTCAGAGACAATAATGTAACCGTAAACTTATCACGACGAATACTGAGCGTGTTTCAGACATATTTTACTTGAAGTATTAAATTTTGCACGTACATTATGTTTATATTTTTTGTATAACTATATTACTTGAGTTGTGGGGTTGAATTCCTAGTCACTCAGTTCGAATAATAATATATCAGATATGTAAAGCAGTCACTGAAATGATCCCTTTTTTAGAAGTCCTACGAGCACTTGCTTTCGTGCCCGTTTACACTGCTTTATTTAAAAAAAAAGTAGCTTTAGAAACTTGTTTAAGTTTAAGCCTCATTGTTATTACATTTAGGCGTCTATAAGATATAAACAGAATAACATTACGGTAACATTTTACACTTTATTATTAGGATCAGAGTTTCTCAAACAATTCGTCTACGGGATCCCTTTTGAGAATGTATTATTTTCTAGTAACCACCGAAATTACTTTAATTTAAGTGCATTATGTATCGTGTGTTTTATATGAGTAAAATTTGCTTCTTTAACTCTATTGCCCAGAATTCCTCTGGACTCTTAAAACCACAAGAGGGTGTTACCGTGTTATGGAATATAACGCTCTCCTTGTGGGACTTTGGAAAAAGAAACATTTTAGATCAAAGCTCCATCTTCAAGCCAAGCGGCTTAGTACCTAGGGTATATTTGGTAGCAGATGCCCTAAGTATAAACGTCGTGTTTACAGATGACGTGCAGTCCACGCGCCTGAGCTCGGAGCCCTGGCTCTACGGGCACCCCGACTCCGCGCCGCCCGCCGCCGCCTCCAACCTCAACAACCTGCTGCCAACATTCTCCAATACTTCTAACATCAATGATGACGGTAAGCAACTAACCACGTATTTTTGGACTGAATAGACATACTAAAGCGCCATTTAGACGGAGAGAGTTTCTCGACTCGAACATGCGATTATCGAAAGAATATAAAAAAGTTTATTCGTCTAAACATACACTCTTCTCGCTCCTTCACTTGGGCGATAATTGCCTCACAAGGAATATTGATTGCGTCCGTGTAAACAGAATTTCAAAGCAATAATCGTATTCGAGATTTTGTGACAGTTGCTACCATGAGTGCAGTGCGCGAGGGTGTTTTAATTATATCTGCTCTTCTAAGACAAGAGTTAATTAAACGGAAACGAAAAAGAAAATGTTGGGTTAAAAAATGGATAGCGAGAAGAAACAATTTTGGAGCATCTAACACGTTGTGCCTTGAACTACAATTGGAAGATGAAGAGACATTTAAAAATATGTTTCGTGTTACGAAAGACCAATTTTCATATTTACTTCAAAAAGTTGGATCATCTATAAATACATTCTCAATAGCAGCACGGAGTCAGCAAATGTGCCCGGTACGGCAATAGGCTCGCCCCTTATTACGTGGGACTACAGTATATCTGGCGAAAAGTGGGTGTAGAAATACACCTCTGCCTACCTCTTCGGGGTTATAGGCGTGAGACTATGTATGTATGTATAATTATGATGTAAATAATTTTATATACTAATATTATAGTCTAATAAGTAAAGTTAAGATAACGTAGATAATTAATAAGTTGGGTCTTATTGAAATGGCGTGTCTGTGGTGGCAACGGGTCCTTGTAAACATACCCCCTAGAAAGCACTAAACTCGAATGACGAATCTCGCACTGAAAACGGTTCAAACCGATTTGTACGATACTCGTATGAACTTGAAAAAATGTCATACGAGATCGTGTTTATACAAGTCGAGCTTCTCGTAAGCAAGAATCTTCTTACGATAATTTTGCTGTGTAAACAGATTCAGGTAATTATCGCCTAGCGATAAGTCATGTGCGAATCTCGTATGATATAATCGTAGGCGAGAATTTAGTTCTTGCCTGAATGTAAACATTTAGATACGATAATGTTATGGCGATTATTGCTTGCGATAGTAGTATACGATTTCTCGTACGAAACGTGCGAGAAACTCTCTCCGTCTAAATGGCGCTTAAGAGATCCTAATTATTTTTTAAAAGATGATGTCATGTGAATCGGCCATTTCAGCCCCTTCACCTTTACCCTACAAGGATATTGTGACCCTTAGCAATAACTGCCTCATTCCATTAGGCATTGTACTGAAAGAAAGAAAAGTAGAAATAAAAGAACTTTCATCATGTCAGCTTAGAGACGTCCACTGCTAGACAAAGGCCTTTGCACATAATTCACAGTAACTAAATAAAAGACATTGCTAGGCATCATTTGAAATTATGTGACAATATTATAGACCATAGCTCAGAAAATTCTGCATAGGCGAATTTTTAGCTAATGCCTCCGCGGGGCTTGTGGACGGGGCTTTTGAATAGGTACTTTACAGTCGGCTAAGCTATACTGCATATCATTGCCTGGGAATTAAAATAAAAAACACCTACAGTATTAAACATCTGCAAAAATTATTTATTTAAAAGTCCCTTCATCATCACCCTCCTAGCGTTATCCCAGTTTCAATCTGGGGTCCGCTTACTAGTCTAACCGGATTTGGCTGAATATTAGCTTTTCCACGGAGCGACTGCCTGTCTGCCCTCCGCAACCCGAAGGGATAGCGATATTCCATGGTTTAGACTAGTGTCAGTTTATTTAGAAGGTACTGACGCCCCATAACGACTGTCAAAGATCTTCATGACAACCGGGACCGACGGCTTAACGTGCTCTCCGAGGCACGGGACAAGCGATAATTAACAATTCAATACGCACATAACTCCGAAAATTCATAGGTGCGCGTCGTGGATTCGAACCCGATACCCTCTGCATGGCAGTCTGTTGGTATCTCCACTAGGCTATCGCTGCTAAAAGTCCCTTCATACTGGACGTTAATATTTTTATTTTTTTATAGACTCACGCCTGTATCCCCGAAGGGGTAGGCAGAGGTGTAATATTACACCCACATTTCGCCATGTTTTTTTTTTTTGCCTATTGCCGTTATCGGGCACATCACCAGACTCCGTGCTGCTACTGAGAATTTGGAAAAACCCAGTAACACTTTGCCCGACCCGGGAATCGAACCCGGGACCTCCGATCAGCAGCCGCATACGCTATCCACTGGACCACGGAGGCAGTCAGGACATTAATATATTCAATGTTTTTTTTACTCCCGCTATATTTTATTAATTATGTTTTTCTTTGGGTCAGGTGAGGTTCTTTTACCTGATAATGTCGTTGCAGGCATACGAGTGCCTCAGCCAATCATTCAGAAGGTTGAACCGAGCGATGAGACTAATGAAAATCCTGAAGAAGAAACTAATGAGAGTGAGTTCTAATAAATATTTTTGCTAAATGGTCACTTTTGTTCAAAAGTGTTCAAAATTAGGAAGGTTTAGCTCTGAAATATTGCGATGATGTATCGATCTGATTCTTCTGAAATCGACACATTCATATTTAATAATAATTATTTTTAATTTTGATTAATCAGCAGTAGAGTGACGTCAGGTCAAGTCTATTATTTCCTAGCATCTTGTGTAGTTAACCTCAAAAATTTTTGTTATATAATTGTTATTATTTATTGCATGATGCTCTTCAAAGATTTGGTTAGAATGTTAGAATGTATACTTAGTTTGCAGTAAACGATTTGAATTTTGAATTTTGAAATGTTTCGTAAATTTAAGAATGATATTACAACCGAAAAGCGACACGCTTTCTTTATTTTATAGGACAATTTAAATGTGCTCGCCACAAGAAATTTACTAAGTGCTTGTGTTGTTGCTAAGTTTTTCATATGATTATAGTTTTTTAAATGCTTAAGGCTTTCATTTATACTTTTAGAATCCATTTCTCGTGAAAAATTTGTACAAGTTTCTCTCATGGTAATACAAATTAGTTATTTATACGTATACTGTGTTTAATTATTGTAATATCGTTTTTTTATTCGTTCGGCCCGTTCACGACCAACGGCGGCGGCCGGGAGCGGCAGCGATTTGGAAGTAGGAACGTCGCACTCTATGCCGAGGCCGATGTCAATGAATACAGATTTACATAATAGAAGCGCATTTCTTAAGGATTTCGTGTGCCGATTCCAAGTGGCGTGTAGGCGGGTGTCGTCAGTTCGTCTCTCTTGCAATAATATAGACAGCTGTCACAGCGCGACTGCCACGCCGCCAAGCGCCAATTTGGGTCACAGAAAGTTTGTCTACAGAGCGCCCATAAGAAATGCGCCTCTATATAAATATCTATGCTCTATGTCGATGTCGTGTTAGAGTAAACGCGTCATGGATATGGCGCCCGTCGCTGCTGGTCGCGAACGGGCCGCATGAGTGAAATGCGACAGGCTGTATAATGTTGAGAGTGTATTGTGATGGTTGCAGGCGAGTCGGCACAAGACGAGTCCGGCAGCGGCGCGCGCCTCATCGAGGAGGTCGTGGAGGTGGAGGGGGGCGAGGGCGAGGGCGCCGACAACAACCCTCCGCCGCCCGGCACCGAGCCGCAGCCCGCGCACGATAACAACACGCATGTACGTCATCACTCACACACATAACAAACGATCGTCTAGAATCAGGGATTCCCAAAGTGGTCGATATCGACCCTCTGGATATCGGTTCGACCACTTTGGGAATCCCTGGTCTAGACTCTTGTGAAAACTTGTGTTAATTTATAGGGGTCGATTTTTAGACCTCGTCGGCCCCCAAAATCAGTTTTCGTTTATGTCGACCCCTAGGAAACCGGTATCGGATATCGGTTCGACCACTTTGGGAATTCTAGGTCTAGAATGTAGGCGAGATTGTAGCGCTCATAGCGAGACTTGGCTTGGCGAGCGTAACAGGTCGGCGAAGTTAAACTACGCTAGCACAGGTCGCCACTTGGATGGGTGACCGTGTGTGGCATTTACATGAGAGAACAACCGTGGAGGACACGGAGGGCATGTTAAGCTGTAGGTACCAGTACTTGTTTCAGGACAAGAATCGTTAGACCATGTCGCAGGCCTTTGGGCGGTCTAGAAACTTCGACACCAGAGATTTGGGCACACATACATACACATACATACATACATATCGTCACGCCTTTTATCCCCGAAGGGGTAGGCAGAGGTGTATTTCTACACCCACTTTTCGCCAGATATACTTCAGTCCCACGTAATAAGGGGCGAGCCTATTGCCGTACCGGGCACATTTCCAGACTCCGTGCTGCTACTGGGAATTTCGTGACAGAAAAACCCAATAACACAGCCCGACCCAGGAATCGAACCCGGGACCTCCCGATCCCACGCGCACACCTACGCCGCGAGACCAACGAGGCACACACTCACACGAGAAAGAAGAAACAGTGTAGAATAGGGTTTTGATTTGTAAAAGTGTTGTAAACCAAACTGCAGAAATAAATATGTCTTTACTCAATAAATAATAACACACACATGGTGATCTGATACCAAACTAGGCAGAGCCAATACTATAGCGACAAGTTAACTGATAGACATACTCGTATACTTATAAGAGCTGCACAGATAATAATATCATGAATGTTCTACACTTCTACCCTCTCACATAATACCCACCAAAAGTACTGGTAGTTCTGTGTTTTAATACAAAATGTGGGATGACATCTGCTTGATAAAAGCTGAATTAATATGAGAGGAAGAACTGTTATTCACAAATTCCTTCCCCTCATTCTCTTACGGACAGAAAATCGCCCTCTTCGCCCTCTTCTACCTTTTTTAGATTCAAGGCAACAGACTAGTCATGCCTGTTTGTATTTAATGAAGTCACGTCTACGATGAGCCACTTATCGTGAGGCGCACCCTAACTAGTTTGCCACCCTTGTCGTAAAAATAATAAAGATAAAGATTTATTTATTTTTCGCTACACACATTTAAATTATTATTACATATATTTATTATACAAAAAAAAAAAAGAAAACAAAATTGACAGTTATACTTAATAATAAATAAGAAAAAAAAAAAGAAAAAAAAAAATCATATAAAACGTAACAAGTCAAGATAGATTTAGAATAAATACGTAACAAAAGAAAAAAAAAAAGAATATGCAAGACGAAGTATGTAAAGGAGTACGCGTGCAGCCAAAAAATGGACCTGGTTCGACATATGCTAGGCGAAAGCCTGGCGCCGATTTTCAACCAGGCCCACTAGTGACTCACGCATGTGATATCAGATACCATAATATAATAATAATAAAAATAAACATCAGAAATAGTGATAGATAGACTGAAATAAATATAAATGTAACGTATTCAAATCATAAACAATTGAAAAAGAACAATAGTACGTATATACATACATAAATGTTTAATACATATTGGCTTATAAAGTCTTAAATACTATATAAGCCAATATGTATTATATTATATACTAGCTGACCCGGCAAACGTTGTCTTGCAAAATTTTTTTTTTTTTTTTGAAAATAGATGTTGGTCTATTCTCATAGATACCGGATAAGCACAAAAAATTTCATCAAAATCGGTCAAGCCGTTTCGGAGGAGTATGGGAACGAAAACTGTGACACGAGAATTTTATTATAAAACTAGCTGACCCGGCAAACGTTGTTTTGCAAAATTTTTTTTTTTTGAAAATAGATGTTGGCTGATTCTCATAGATACCGGATAAGCACAAAAAATTTCATCAAAATCGGTCAAGCCGTTTCGGAGGAGTATGGGAACGAAAACTGTGACACGAGAATTTTATATATTAGATATTATATACACACATCAACAAAGTCTAGGGATATCTTAATCCTAAATTATTTACGAGTTTATAGTTTAGAACCTTGTTAGTTTCCACAAAAAGTTTATATACAGATTAAAACCTCTTTTATTCTATTTTCAAAATTTGAACATGGAAAGAAAAAAAACAAAATAATAAACAAAATATGGCGGCAAATTTGCTAGTAATTCGTTAATTTAAAGAAAGTTAAAACTGTTTTATTATAATTATTAATGAAAAAGGTTTTTAATTGTTTTTCTTTTTTAATTTAACGTGACGTACGAACTTTAAAAGTCATGTCACGTCGTCATTTGAGTCGAGATGAAATGTTACGAGCCGTGGGCATGTTAGAAAATGGTGCAATTCAACGCGTCGTTGCTGAGGCCCTACATACCAGTCAAAATGTGATATCAAGGTTGTGGTCACGTTATCGCAGTACTGGAGATGTGGCCGAACAGCACACAGGTAGATATCGTGTTACTACGCAGAGACAGGATCGATTTCTCCAAATGACCGCCAGAAGACAACCCAATATCACAGCGCTGCAACTAGTGCAAAGGCTCCAGGAGGACCACCAGCTGCTGGTAAGCGACCAAACCGTGCGAAGAAGGTTACATGAAGTTGATCTTCATGCTCGAAGACCATTGCGTGTTCCAGCATTGCGACGTGGCAATCGCGGTCGGCGGCTTTCGTGGGCTCGGGAGCATTTACCATGGAGTGACGAACAATGGTCTTTGGTGCTGTTCACCGATGAGTCCCGGTTTGGGTTTCACCCGGATTCACGAAGAACACGCGTTTGGAGAGCTCCAGGGAGAGTTAGCCGTCTACGGCACCCTCAGGAGGTCCACCCATACCAAGGCGGGACAATCATGGTGTGGGCAGGAATTCGTCTTGGCGGACGAACCCAACTCGTTTGGATCCAAGGCAGCATGACTGCACAAAAATACCACGAGGAGGTAGTAGAGCCCGTTATTGTCCCACACAGAACTCAAATAGGCCATGAATTTCTACTCATGCACGATAATGCTCCTTGCCATACGGCGCGGCTGGTATCGACCGCTCTCCGAGAGCACGATATTCAAGTTTTGGATTGGCCTGCACAGTCGCCCGACTTAAATCCTATCGAGCATGCCTGGGACATGTTACAACGAAAAGCTTTGAGAGATTTTCCACCAAATTTGACGACTGAACAACAACTTTACGAACACTTGCAAAGGATATGGGACCTCATACCGCAGCAAGACATTGACAATTTAATTTTAAGTATTAACAATCGATGTCGATGTGTAATCAATGTAAGAGGTGGCAACACTGATTATTAATGATTAGATTTTACAAGATTTTTTCCATTTTTATTAAAATTAATAGTTTTTTAAGAAGAAATGTTTGTTGTTATCATACTAATTTTCCATGATGATTAAAAAAATTTATTTTTTTATTTAAAACAAAAAAAAACACGAAATGTTTTTTATTTTTATTAAAGACCTTAAAATAATCTATGATTCTTCTATTTACTGTATCAGAAAATTCTTCATAGATTTTTAGATATTTGATGAAATATAAAATATCCCTAGACTTTGTTGATGTGTGTATACTTCAATAATGCAGATATATAATCGATTTTAAACTTTAGCGATTTGTATACATCATACCATTTTATTAAAACGGGTCTTGTTCGCGATATTTAATTAATTAAAGGTATAAATACCTCTGTTTTACCGACGTTTCGGCCGTCTTAGAACAGCCATGGTCGCGGCAGGAGTGATGTCATCTCAGCGTCGTCCTTGTGAAGCGCGGGTTTCGGCAGCTACCCTCACTTCTTACTTATTTTTAATTTTATCCGAACTGTCAGTACGTCGACATACAACACTTAAGTATGACGTCTATACACTGATAAGCTGTGTTACTGCGGTGGGGTTTACATTTGTTGATTACTAGATTCCAAGTTGTAGACAATATTAGATTTACATTTGAAATGGAGGCAGACGGGTCGTTACCCTTTCTCGACGTAAAAGTGACAGTGAGGGAAAACGGTACCTTGGGACACACTGTTTATAGAAAACCGACACACACAGATAGGTATCTCAACGCATACTCGCATCATCACCCGCGACACTTGGAATCCGTAGTGACTTCACTAGTAAACAGAGCGTATGACCTCGGTGAACCTGAACATTTGAACAGTGAGCTGTCACATGTTCAGGAGGTACTTAGGTGCAACGGATTCAATAAGAAGATACAACGTCTGAAGAGAGGAAAGACCGTAAACCGGAAGTAAGCAGAGTACCGGCTTACATGCCTTACATAAAGGGAGTGACGGGCAAAGTTGGAACAGTACTACAGAAATACTCCATAAAGACTGTATATAGTCCGCTCTCCAAGGTAGCACACAATCTGCGCACCCCGAAGGATGTCATTCCTCTACAAACACCTGGCGTCTACAAGGTCGACTGCAGTTGTGGTAGTTCCTATATCGGACAAACCAAACGAACCATCGCTGAAAGGGTCAAGGAACATATCGCAGCTGTAAAAAACTGGCAAATTAACAAGTCGGCGATAGCTGAGCATTTGTTGGAGTCTGGACCAAACCACTGGATCGAATTACATCAACCAAAGGTCTTATCTACCGATCTTCACTATTACTCCAGGATAGTACGTGAAGCGGTTGAAATCAAAAACCATAAAAATTTCAACCTAGAGGATGGATACAGTCTGTCTACAACTTGGAATCTAGTAATCAACAAATGTAAACCTCGCCGCAGTAACACAGCTCATCAGTGTGTAGACGTCATAAGTGTCGTGTGTCGACGTACCGACAGTTCCGATAAAAATAAAAAGCAAGTGAGGGTAGCTGTCGAAACTCGCGCTTCACAAGGACGACGCTGAGATGATATCAGTCCTGCCGCGACCATGGCTGTTGTAAGACGGCCGAAACGTCGGTAAAACAGAGGTATTCATACCTTAAATTAATTAAATATCGCGAATAAGACCCGTTTTAATAAAACTGTATGATGAATCTAGATATTTGTTGAAAGATATCACTTGGCGTGATATCACTTCTATTTTTCGAGACATGGCACTGTCGGTTTCATTGCCTTTTGTTCGGCGGTTATTTCATTTTATACATATTATAAAATGAAGTACCCGACGAGTCTTGTTTGTGTGTATGAACGCTATAAACTAAAACTGTCCAACGTATTCTTGTACAGTTTGCACGGTTAAATAGTGTGATTACTAAGTAAGGTTTAGTTGTAAAATTCACAAAGTGTAGTAAAAATATAAGTCATCGATTTATTTCGACCCTGTATTCTTTTTCTCATGCTCATCTATTGATTTAACAGGAGGCAACTAATTCTGAAGAAAACGCAGAGACGGCGCAAGATGGATCAACATATCAAGGTGTTAAGAGGAAAAGGGAATGGGAAAAAAGTGAGTATATAAATATACATACATACATAAACTCACGCCTTTTTCCCGTCGGGGTAGGCAGAGACAACGGAACGCCACTTGCATCTATCCTTACAAACCTCACGCGCTTCCTCTACATTCATTACTCTGTTCATACATGCTCGCCAGTTCCGGGTGCTTAGGACCTTCCCGTTTTTCAGAACGTCACCAATTTGGTCGACGAATGTCCTACGAGGTCGGCCGCGACCGGCTTGCCCATACACGTTAGCCTCATATATTTGGTGCGTCATTCTTTGACATTATATATATTTTATTAACATTATATAAATATAATGTTAATAAAAACAAACTGGATTGCTTCTGTTTATTTCAATTTCTACACGACTGTTTCGTTTTATAACTGGAGAACATCGCATTTCACGATTGAAGTTCAGTTGTTGTCTCATTAAAATTTTTGGAAACGTCATTTTTGAACTCGAACGAACTTCGTAATATAGTAGGTACATTACACATCCTACAATTTTGCCAAGTGCTCGCGTATAGTGCAGTAAATTGTTCAACTACTGTCATGTGTAATAATTAAACAATAATTGCATTTCAGCTACGGATGAACCAAATGAGACATTCTCAGTCCACGAATTTAATCAGGTACGTTTTTTAAATTTTGTAAAGGTACAAACACTATAATAATGGATATAAAAGCACACTGACTCGGCATAACGTTTTGGGCGCGCATATTGTCCCGTTTGATTAATTGTGTGCAAATACTGAATAAGGTTGTTTCTAACTAGTCAAAAGTCAAGCACTTTTAATGAAATGTCAAAAACGACCTTTGCCAAGGGTTTTGTATGAAATATGACATAGTGACGTCATAGTGTTTTGCTGTGAAGTATAATACTTATCAAAGAGTATACAAATACTACGTAAGAAGAGGCGGATGTGGCATGCGAGACTTTCAGCTTTGTATGAAACGTGCAGGGAGAACTCGTACCAACATAAAGATACTAATTGACATCGTTTTTATGTTGTCAGCATTGTCATATTTGTCAATATAGGGATGTACCCTCTAGTGATTAACGAAATATCGATATCGAAAATATTCGGTAAGAAATAATTATAATTATGTTTCGACTAGAATTATACTTTTCCAACACAAATAAAAGATGTATTTAATATGTATGTGTTTATTCAAACAAATTAGCCTATTCTATAAATCTATTCTAGATTAGAGAAGAAAAATACGAAGAACTAAAAGATATTGTATGTAGGTACAAGTAATGGAAAGGTTTTCAACATTTCTTCTGTAATAGAATTTAAAGAAATGTCTATAGATACAAGGCACAGCTGTTTTTCTGACTTGAGTTCCCTTTTTTTTAAGTCTTTCGGCTTAAAATGCTTGCCACACACATAGTTCAACTGATGTAATTTTTCAATAGGTACATAAAGCAAGTCTTGGTTTCCAGTTGCAGCTTCCCATTTTTACATCTAAAAAGAAAAAAAAGAATAGAATTTTTAGTCCTTGTGCCAATTTCTAATAACGGATTATCGATAACTGACAGGCAGCACTATTAGTTTACCTACAAAGTACTAGGATATGAAACTGTAGAATATTTCCTTATTTTTTATGTTTCATTGAAATATATCACATTATATAACATTATAAATATTCTTTGATCTTTATCTAGGGACATTTTGCCATAAATACCTACCCTTTTTTCATTGCCTGACCGGCATGTTGTTGTATGCCATATTTCGCACGTTATTTTGCTTGTTTTCATTGCGGTCCTTTCAATGCTAATCAAATAAATATAGTAACACTAACACTAGAAGTGTAAAATCACATTTATTTGGTATACACGAAGCACTTTTACAGTATGTTTTTTACGTTTTATAAACAAACTACATAACGCGGCAAAGTTCAATCTGGATAATAATGTGACAGTTGTGACATTTGACACTATTGACAGCCAAGGCGGTGATGTACGTATAACCCGTCTAACTTTGAAAGAATGTTCCAAGGGTACATAGTGAAGGATGCTATCTTCACGTTTTATACATATAATAGTAGCCATTAAAAAGATAGCACGTTTCATACATTCGGTTTTTTCTTAGGAACTTGCGCCAGGCTGATACTTATTAACAATAAATTGACAGTAAAAAATGTTAAATTAAGATTTAACATTAATTGATGAATGAAACTACTATTATTTTCACATGTTTCACTAGATAAAAATACTTGTATAATGTATTTCATTTGCAGGAAACTTCCCTATTCACGCAGAATAGCGAAATTTTAATTTAGGGCTTATTGCTTTGAACCAATCAAAACGATTTTATTAACGAGCAATTATGTTTCCCAAAACTCAATTATTAACTGTAGAAGGAGAAATTTATCAATACGACTGTATTAATTTATTGTTGTTTACTTCAGGACTTCGTTAATTAAATATACGGCACATCATTGTTTTTTAAATAATTTAAAATTGGTTGTGCTTTTTAAATACATATTATGTGGTTGCCAAAAATTAATTATTCTATAGTGAACTTCTATAGTGTTTTCCCTTTATATTTTGTGTCCACGAAGTAGTCGCTTTAATGAGCAATTTAGTGCACCGACTGATCGGACAGGTAGAAGGGTTAGTGCGGTAACTAGCCTTCTAGTGTCTGATGCGAGCTTCATTAAAGGGGCGCGTCATATATAAAAATATTATAAATACAAATTCAAATACATAGTACCACAGAACAGTTAAAAGGAGTAGAATGGCCTTGTGGGCGTGGCAGGCGCGCCGTGCGTGTGAGCAAACGCTCATATTTCGACAAAATTTGTTTGACCGGTCAACAATCGCGCTCATATTGCGACAGCGTACGTAGCTCCGAGAAAAAAAATATTATGCCATCTTGCGCTGTTATAACGTGTAGAAAAAGAAGCCAGGCATGTAATGTGGCTCGAGAAGGGATTTCTTTACACCGGTAAGTCCAAAAACCTTAAAATACAAATGATATTTGTAATAATTGTAGTTATTACAATAGTATTATATAGTTTGTAGACAAAAATGATACTATCGCAAGCAAATAAAAAAAAATACATTGCTGGCAATACGTGGGTACCATCTAGTACTACGTAGCCGATTGCGCAATGTATTTCGTTCACTGCGAACGTCGCGTGCGACTAGCCAATGAATACATCGCGTAGACCGGCCACTGCTACTCGAAGCGGCCGGTCGACGCGGTGATGTGCTTGTGCAGTATCTAATAACGTGATAGCGTTAAATGTTCTTGTGTGAGTAAGTTTGACGGCGCATGGTAAATAAACGCTATGTTTGACAGGCTAAAGTCTATAATTGATTTTTTTGCACGTTCTGATTTAAAAAATGCGAGTGTGTGCGCGACTGCGTTTCTATTGATTTTACTAAAGTGTATGTGTAGTAGTAGCCGTGTGGTAGGGGCAAACTGGCGACACAGGTTTCCGATACATTTTCGTCTAGAGGGCATATCTACTATAATTAATATATCTATGCATAGTACAAACTACAAAACATAAAATGTAAAACACAACTGCTTAAAACAAAGGTTGTGAAGCCCTGAATGTGTGTTTACAAAAATTCTATCTTCTCGTGGCATCAACTTTAGTCACATGATTGGCACCCCTCCTTACCACATGTGAATACCACGATTGTATGTGTCAGTAAATAGCACGATGGTATGTTGTGCAGAACCTGCTGCGGCTGCTGGAGTGCCCGGTGTGCCTGGAGTGGATGGAGCCGCCCATCTCGCAGTGCCGGCGCGGCCACCTGGTGTGCTCGCGGTGCCGCGCGCGCCTCGCCGCCTGCCCCGTGTGCCGCACGCCCTTCTCCTCCGTCAGGAACCGCGCCATGGAGGGGGTGAGCATACTCTATCTATATTAATAATTTCGTCAAAGAGTACGGTAGGCTCGATTGAAACCTTAGCTGAATAATAAAACAATAAAAATAAAGATTTCAAGTCGACGGCATATATCCGAAAAATCCGGATTGTCGAGTTTGTTAAATTCTTATGGTTCTGACAGAGAAATCGCAGTCGCCATATTGGCCACTCTAGCGAAACTGCACGGACACCGGATAACAATGTTGAGGAATATCTACCTACATGTGTACCTAATGCGGGTCTCATTTCACCCAAGCGAAACCGGGTTTTCATCTAGTACTCTATAAAATGATCATGTCTCCACCACGCAATTTTCTTTATTTCAATTTCCACGCTAAGACCTAATCCTGTCTCACAGGGAACTTTAGAAACAGGAGACTTAAAATACTATAAAGATAACATTACCATGTCATCAAAGCCAGTGTCGATACTCACCGCTCTCCAGTGAACAGTCAGCGAAACACTTGCATCGTAAATTTTACGATTTCAATCTTAAATCTTCTGTTTAATCACTGCTTTCTTCCTGGCTAATCGTAATCGCTGATGATTTTTTCGGCTATATACCAAAACAAAGGATAACTTAAACATTTCGTCAGTTTCGTCACACCTAAATAATATGTCACACCACCTAATCTACTAACTGTTGAGCCTCTTCTTATAACACAATTACTCTGCACCCTAACCTACTTATTAACCTTTAAGTACCGACGTGCGGTCTATTAGGCCCCGGCAGGTACTTCACTGGTTAGTTTGCCCCTTTCGCTCAGAAATATCAATCGCCGCTTTTAAGTAGCTGTAAGAACAGTATCCATGATGATGTAGATGCAGAAAGTTGTATCGTCACGTTTGCATTTGGTGAGTAATTACTGTTTGAAATTCCAAAGCCGTCTCTCAGACCGCACGTCGGTACTTACGTAAGTTTTTTATGTTTTGTTTTTCTTACAGTTTATTGTTATTTTTACAAAAATATTTAAATTTCACGTCAGGGACTTCAGGTAGTCCTGGGACAGATTTATGGTACTCAAAGAAATCCCAGATATGCAAATAAATCGAATCCAAGTTTTTCGCGAGGGATTGTGACTTTGGCGAGTATTTGGTTCTGATAAGCCAGATACACCTAAAGATCAAGCTGGAAAAGTTGACTTATCTACCCAAAAACAAAAGAAAATAGACATGCTATGTGATTCGTGCAAAAAAAACATTGTTTTTTTACAGTACGATAACCAAGTGTGAATTGACTAAGCTAAAAATTTAAAGTGTAGTTGGGCAGTGCACATTTTAATTTTCTGAAGGTTTATATACTTGATATATATTTTTTCTAAAAGTTATAAATGTTATAATAGTCTTGATACAAAAAAATATATTTTTGTTTTTCTGTGAGCGGAATTCTTTTTGTTTTGATTTTTTTTATCGAATAGCCGGATTTTCCTCCAAAATTCAGGCCAAATATTGTTATCGCCTTATATTACAAAATAAAAATAATTTGAGTTTCTTTCTATACTTATTTTTTCTTTCAACCCTTTATTTTTACCATAATGCACAGAAATTTAATCAAACATTCACTTTTGTTAAAAAAAATACGGAATCTTTACCGCGGTCTGTCAGACCTCACGTCGGTACTAACGTTACAAAAAGTGCACGTCGGTACTTAAAGGTTAACCTTAGGGTATTATTTATCTTTGAATTATTTTCACTGTTAGCAATTGTGCTTCTTCACATCCGAGTCGAATTGCATACCATAGACCGTCTAGTGTAAACAGAACACTGTAGACATCTATTGAGTACTTGAGTAGAGAATACGCAACAGACTGTTGATGTTACCTTTATTATATAATAGATGGCGTTATAACTAATAACTCCTATTGGTAGTTTCTCATACCCGTCCAAAGATGACGTTGCACCGTCAGACTGCATTGATATACTCGTGTCGTGCAATGACCTTAGGGCTAGTCGATACACATAAATCACTTGTGGTGGAAGCCATGGACCCTTATGAATCGTATATGCTGTGGTTATCGGTGTGAGTTTCATATTTATAATAATATCTTTGTTTATATCATTTGCGCAGATATAATGTGTTACTGTTTGTTTGTCCCAAATAAATAAATAAATAAAATTGGTAGGTGAATTTATTTATCGTTATAATTGTGCAATATGCTTCATCCTATTTTATTTTGTGGCTGAGGTGACTTTATTTACTGCCATCTGTCATCGAAGCGCGTTACCATCATCGTCTTAGAAATTTGTTGACTGAACCGCTACTGTGTAGAGGTTAAGTTGATATCTCTTTCTGCTGGTCATTGGTACAGTCTGCCGAAATTAACAAATCTGGTGTATTTTATGGTATATTTGCAGGGCGTACACCTCACTAAGATATGACCGAAAATAATTTATATTTTGGCCACTTCACTTGCATGTTTACAATAATAATAAGGCTGAAATTTTGTGTTTTTTAGTTATTTAATTTCTGTTAGTTCTTTTCTTTTTTATTTTATTGTTATTTTATTTTAATTTCGTGTAGACTGTTGAGTATCTGATTGATAGTGCAATCTGAGTGCATGCCGAGTTTGCTTATAATTTTGGATTTGCATTATGTTCAAGATAAGATACCTTTGTTAGTTTTTAAGTTTAAAATGTAAAATCTGTTGGCGAACCTTACAATAAATAAATAAAAAAATTAAAAAAATGAACTAATGATTATGATATAATGTAATGAAATGAAAAAACTAATAAAATGATTACGCGTGCAGTACGAAATACCGTGCGACGTAAACGTCTAATTCTAATGTGTTAGTTCTAAGCTTTTTCTCGATTTTCTGAAACTTTTTAAGACAAAATTCAACTGATTATTGGAAAGTATTTGGGAAACAATTTGCAAAATTGGTTAAATTCAGCCTCTCGACTACAATATCATCTGATTTACAGGTTATGCGTTTCGGTTATCGTTTCGTTATTTTTGTTGTTGAAATAATTGATCTATCTACTGAGATCTGGTTCTGGTTTCTAGAGATACATACATCATCCTCTTAGTAAAAACTCACACAGGTCGTGAGTGCCTCGTTCATCAGATTAGGATGTAGGACAAAATGGCGTTAAACCCTCAGTCACTCACAGCGTATACTCGCTGAGAAAGCACTCGTGGCAAGTATTCGGTGTGTGACAGAGGAGTAACGGTGGTGTTTGCGCAGGTGGCGGAGATGCTGCGCTACCCGTGCCGGCACGGCTGCGGGCGTGAGGTGCGGCTGCGGCGGCGCGCGCCGCACGAGGCCAGCTGTGTCGCGCGCCGCTACCACTGCCCCGCGCCGCCCTGCGCGCGACTACCGCCGCTGCCGCGCAGTGACCTCGCGCAGCACTTCCAGGTCAGTACCCCACCCCACACCGACATCATCATCATATCAGCCGACAGACGTCCACTGCCCGACATAGACCTCCTCCAAGGTTCTCCACATGGACTGATCCTGAGCCACCCGCTTCCACCCCCTAACCGCAATCCCAACAAGATCGTCAGTCCACCTTGCGGGAAGCCTACCTCTGCTACGACGACCGGTGCGTGACCACCACTCCAGAATCTTTCTGGTCCAACGGCCATCGGTTCTTTTGGTTATGTGCCTTGCCCAATGCCACTTCAGCTTTACTATTCGGAGAGCTGTGTAGTGTGCGTTCGCGCAGCGGAATGTTGTTGAATTTAAAGATTTTAATTATGCAGATATTTAGTGTATGACGTCGTATAATTGTGTATGGTAAAAAAAAATTGTGCACGCAGCCATTGTGGAGAAATTCACCAAAAACTGATTCCGCTGGGCGAACGTTGTCCTGGCGGAACTTTTTTTAATCCATAGACTTTAGAAGAAAAGAGATTTGTCCAAAAATTAGTGTGTATTTGTGTGTAATTGTGTATCTATACTAATATAATAAAGCGGAAGAGTTTGTTTGTTTATTTGTTTGTTTGTTTGAACGCGCTAATCTCAGGAACTACCGGTCGGATCTGAAAAATTCTTTTTGTATACGATAGCCCAGTTATTCCGGAAGGCTATAGGCTATATAACATAACGCTTCGACCCTTTGGGGCCGGGCAAAAGGCTAAAAAGGCTAAAAGATAATGTCGGCTAATCTCAGGAACTAGCAGTCGGATTTCAAAAATTGTTATTGCCTATGATAGACCAATTATTCCGAAAGGCTATAGGCTATATAAAATTACGCCACAACTTATAGGGGCCAGACAAAAATAATAAGATGGTCAGACGAGAAGGGGGAGGGTTGGGTCAAAGGCAAAAAAGGCTAAATGAATAGGATACAATCTATATGGGTATCGTTTTCGGCATTTTCAGGACACTGATTAATAATATGAAATTTATTTAGTGATCCAAGATGGCGGACGGAAAATCAAAGATGGCGGATGAGAAAATTTTAAAAATCAATATGGGTATCGCCTTCGATATTTTAAGGGGTGGGGAATCGAAATACAACATCTATTTCGTGATTAAAGATGGCGGATGGGAAAGTTTAAAAAAATCAATATGGGTATCGTCTCCGATGTTTAAAGGGATGGGGGATACAAATACAACATCTTTTTCGTGATTCAAGATGGCGGATGGAAAATCAAATATGGCGGATGGGAAAATTTTAAAAATCAATATAGGTATCGTCTCTGATGATTTAAGGGATGGTGAATCCAAATACAACATCCACTTCGTGATCAAAGATGGCGGATAGGAAAACAAAGATGGCGGACGGGATTTTTTTGTAAAGTCGATATGGGTATCTTCTCCGATGTTTTAAGGGATGGTGAATCCAAATACAACATCTATTTCGTGATCAAAGATGACGGATGGGAAATATAATAAGATAAAAAAGTTATTATTGGTGGTGAAAAAGTGGTAGTGGTATTTGATGTTCGATGCAGATAATGGCTATGTTCAGTGGATACCTCTCCTACGGAACCCTTCATGGGCGAGTCAGACTTGCACTTGATTTAATTATTTAATAGCCATAGTATTTAATAGTATGAGTAATTTTATCATATCACTAGATCAGTGATCTAACCATATCACTCATATACCACCTTCTCATCTCCTTACAATAAGTTAGTTTTTCTACCCTAGAAATAATTTATATGGCAAAACAACTTTGCCTAGCAATTAAGAGATTAAACACTGATGTTCTTGGTAACTTTGTTCTGAATAAGTTGGAAAAGAGTTAAAAATTAATATGAAATGTAAATACATTAAAAAGGCGATACGGAGTTCGCCGGGACAGCTAGTGTATGAATAAAATTAGTGCATGCATAAACTTCGGAGAAATTCAAGTTTCCGCTACGCGAACGTTTTGCCATTAGTTAGTTTTCATATAAAGCGCTTACATAGAGAGCTGTAGATTTTTACATACGTTGTTTTGAATTTGTTTATAATTGTTTTAAAACAGATTTAGAAAAAATCGTAGGGCTTAAAAGATAAAAATATAAACGTAAAATACGCTTATTAGGTCTTAGTTCTTAAAGTATGCACTTTGGGGTCTAGATTTTCACGTTTATACAAACCTTGTAAGTGTCTGCAACATGTTGCCAAGTATCAATGATGTTCCGTTAGTAATTAAAGAGTTATAGGACAATTTACCATGAATAGATCACTGTTTACAAAGCAGCCAAATATCACGACGTTCTAAAGGAATTGCATGGTATAATGTATGCCAATAATTAGTGTATTCATTCAACTACTCACATGCAAAATTTCATGTCATTAAATTCAGTAATTAAAGAAAAGCAATTATATCACTGACGAAGCATCGAAAACCTACATAACCCGACCAACTTCGGATGGCTACAAAAAAGCGGCCGTGCCATATATCTAAGAAACGTTCTTAACCTTCCAATATAATATTTATTAATATGGTACAGTTGCGTACACAAGCGTTAGGAAAAAATAAAACAATTGCATTTTTTGAATGAAAATTATTTTTTTAATAATAACGCCACTATCTACGATAAAAATAAATCTTCAATTAACAGGTACTTCTCTATTTAAATATCCGTGTACAAAAATATTTTTAATTACATATATGTAATACTGAATTATGTAATTATAATAACGTTAACAAACGCTTGCAACGGCAGCAATGGACTTAAATGTGTTTTAACTAAAATAGGTTTAATAAACATATTGCCCTCTCTTTTCTTCAAGGATGGAAGTACCGTTTCAAACGGGAAGCCGCCTATCGCTCGTTGCGCGCAGCGCGTTGTCTATTTTTTCACACTAGAATATTTTTGATCAATTCATAACTACAATACTTAGACTATTTAACCAAAGGACTAGCGTACCGCTTCGAACAAAATAATTCTTCATATTTTGGTGGGGTGCAGGGGAACACGCTCACATACATAAGTCACTACCAGTACAACGGTATACATCAATTAAAAAACCGATTCAAGAAGTAGTTTTTTTAAGTAATTAGATTGTTTGATCCACTAAAGTTGCAAAGGGGAACGCTCGTGCATGCCTAGTTCATTGGTTAAATAGTGTAATAAGCTACAATATGATAAATATTTACCTAAATAGTAGTACTTACATGTGGTAATTATTTAATTTCCCTAAGGGGTCTATAGTTAGAATCCTGATCCGTGAAGTCTATATGAATTAGCTGTATGAATTTTATTTGTCTTAAATAATATATCTAGATTATATCTCAAGTCTCAAGCGCATACTTAAATAAAGTAGGGACCTACGTAAATAGTACCTACTTTCTGTCCTAGTCAAATACATTTAAAAAAGTAGGTGTACAAAAGTGAATGACCTATAAATTATATCGAAACAACAATTGTGTTATCACCTATACCAATTCAATACCGGTATTATCAATTTTCAATTTCAATATCGGTTTTGTTTTGGAGTTCGACGCATACAGACGTGTTCATCAAAAATTACTTAAAATAACAATTAAAATAAAGTGACCTAGTTTTAGTGATATAGCGTAACTATGCACATTCTAGTTACAATGATGACTTAATAAAACGGACAAAGTATTAGTGTTTGTATACACGAGTATGTATATCAACTAAAAAATGGATAGCAGCCCCTTTAACAGGAGTAGTAAAACGTGCCGCTCTCCGCCACCGATGTCGTCGCAGAAGCCCAGGGGTGAGCAAACTGAAAAGATGGAAGTCGTTTCGACACCCGATATGCACAATTGGTTGGACCTTATTGACCAGTATTTAAATGAGATCTGTTCCATTGCATCAGACGGAAAACTTAACACAGACCAAAAAATTAAAATCAATTCCTTGTGCCGTAAGGTGACACAGCAAACTGCTCACATGTCTGTTCACTACCAGTCCTTAAAACAAAAAGCAATTCAGACGCATTTCTCCCTCCAAGCACTAGCTGAAAAAGAAACATTAAGCAACAGCTTGAGTGACCTTAAGGTAGCAGTACAGCAGTCTACCATAAAACAAACTACGCCTAGCACATCTTTTGCGGACATGGTCAAGAAGGGTACCAATAACTTTATTCGCCCAAGCACTTTGAGTTCCGTTGCGATCTATCCCAGCGATAGTTCTAAGACGAGTGATGAGACCAAAAACTTAGTTCAAAATATAATATGTCCTGAGGATTTGAACTTAAAAGTACGAGGCGTTCGCAAAACAAGAAATGGCGGTGTGATAATCAGCACTGAGTCCATGCAAGACATAGTAAAACTGAAGGAAACGGTTCAGCTTGCTTCAAAAGCCCTTACTGTTGATGAACCACAGAAGCGCAAGCCTCGCATTATAGTTTTAGGTGTGCCTTCTACCATGGATGAGAGTGAGGTCTTTAAATGCATCTACGAGCAAAATGTGGTTGAAAAAATTCCATCTTTGACACGAGAAGTATTTATGACCTCTACAAGACTGAGTCACAAGTCTGGCCAGAGAAATGCGGCTACGTGCAACTATATCATCGAGCTACCCGCAAACATACGTAAGGCCCTTATTACGCAGGACAGAGTATATATAAACTGGACCTCCTGCCCTGTGAGAGACTTCACTTTCGTCACAAGATGTTTCAAGTGTCAGCAGTATGGGCATGCATCTAAAACGTGCAAATCTACGTCATCTACTTGTGGGCACTGCGGAGAAGAGGGTCATTCAATCCAGGACTGCACGAAGAAAGCAGAGTCTCCCAAATGTGGAACATGCCTGCGCTTTAAGAAGCCTCATGAACACAAAACTGGAGACGCCGAATGCCCAGCTAAAAAAGCAGCCGAACACAGGTACATTAACTCCATAGATTATGTTGGCGCCTAAGAGCGCCACTCACTTAATTGTTTATAAGCACTTTAAGTATAAGATTTTGATATGGATGTAAATTTAAATTTAATTAAGGAATTAGATAATATATTTGTACCTCAAGCACAATCATGTGAGGTCGAGGAGTGCAAAAAGTATCTTTCCAGCTACCAAAGCTCGCTAACAATACTAACACAAAATATTCGCAGTATTTCCAAGAATAAAGACAGCTTTAATGTTTTCCTAAGTAGGCTAGACTTTGCATGCGACATACTAGTGCTTACGGAGTGCTGGATATTAAATCGACATACCAACTTACCAGAAATTCAGGGATACAATACATATTACAGTACAATAAACCACAATCAGAATGATGGAATTGTTGTCTATGCCAAATCCTCGTTAGAAGTGACAATCGAACAACCGACTCTACAGGATTGTAATTGCTTAGTGATTAAAATTGGCTCCAACACGGCAATTATTGCTATGTATAGATCGCCAGCGCAGAGAAATTTAGACGTATTCCAAACTTCCCTTAATAACACACTTCAGGCTCTGTGCTCTATCCAAAATTTAATACTAACAGGCGATATAAATGTTAATATTGGATCTGAATTAAATGATACAGGTACCCAAGACTATCTTAATATCTGCGCATACCATGGTCTACTACCCGCTCACACACTGCCTACACATAATAGTGGTTCATGTATCGATCATATGTTTGTAAAATCTATTCATCAATATAATACGCTTGTTACAAATTCGACTATCACTGATCATCACGCTGTCCTACTCATCATAAATTTAACACTGCCTAAGCAAATTCGTCCCCGGACAAAGCCTAAGCTAAACATAAACAAACTCGAATGTGATTTATGCAATATTGACTTTAGTATAGTTTATAATACTGCCGACCCAAATGAGTCACTATCGTATTTCATAAAATTTGTCCAGCAAGTCATTTTAAATAACACAACAGAAGTAACAATTAATAAGAAAAACTACAACATTAAGCCATGGATTACACCCGGGCTTATTAGATGCATAAGAAATAGAGATAAACTACACCAAAAGACTAAGAAATACCCTAATAACTTAATTCTTCAATTAACTTACAAGAGATATAGAAATTTCTGCAATAATCTCCTCAAAAAAATTAAATCTAATTACGATAAAGAAAAATTAAATAGGGCTGGTAAAAAAACTAAACTTATCTGGGAACATATAAAAAACGTCACTTATAGCTCAAAACAACATATATCACATTCGAGTTTATTATTAACAAACACCTCACCGCTTTCTTCTGCCAATGACGTCAATGAATACTTTGTTAACGTGGGCAAAAACTTGGCTGAAATTAAAACTAACCAAAGTGGCTACCAGACTGCACCGTTGCAGAAATCGAGTAGTTATGCGTCATCTTTTGTACTGTTGGACACTGACGAACACGAAATAGAGAGAATAATTACAGGATTAAAGGACAACAGTGCTGTTGGCTGGGATAGTATAAGTAATAAGATTAATCATACAAGTGTATCTGGCCCTATGTCAATCTATAATCCAATATTGTATAACTTCTTGGGGTGGTGCTCTGAAAACAATCTTATTGCCCCTTGAGCGAGCACAGAGAACGATCTTAAAAGTAGCACACTCTCGCCCTTTTCTCTTTCCCACAACCCTATTATATAAATCCTGTCATGTGTTAACTGTTCGTCAACTCTTCATTATGCACATAGTTTTAAAACAACATGCCATGCTTACCTATAATACACACAATACTAACAAGAGGCGGCAAGATATAGTCTGCATTTCACACCCGACCTTAAAATTTACTTTTACAAATAGATTTTTCACATTTATGGGTCCATATTTATATAACAAATTAAATAGAGTCATAAGTTTATATACCTCAAACTATTATAATTGTAAAAAAACACTTTGTAATTATTTACAAGACATGCCATATGAACAGACAGAAGAGTTACTTGCAATATTAAAATAGAACTAAGAACATAACTGTATACAACTATTATTATTTTAGCTTTAGTTATTTTAATGTAGTTTTACCATATAAGATAGTTTTACTTGATCGCCTGAAGCACAGGTTTTTAACCTAGTACAGGCAAATATGTATTCATCCTTTAAATGTACTTATAAGACCTGAATTGTAAATGTTTTTGCACTATTTCGGAAATAAATAAATTTATTATTATTATTATTATTATACTGTAAATTTTGGGATGTTACCTAAATATATTGCACGGCCGCTTTTTTGTAGCTATCCGAACTTAGTCGGGTTATGTAGGTTTTCGATGCTTCGTCAGTATTATAATTGTTTTTCTTTAATTACTGAATTTAATGACATGAAATTTTGCATGTGAATAGTTGAATGAATACACTAATTATTGGCATACATTTTACCATGCAATTCCTTTAGAACGTCGTGATATTTGACTGCTTTGTAAACAGTGATCTATTCATGATAAATTGTCCTATAACTCTTTAATTACTAACGGAACATCATTGATGCTTGGCAACATATTGCAGACACTTACAAGGTTTGTATAAACGTGAAAATCTAGACCCCAAAGTGCATACTTTAAGAACTAAGACCTAATAAGCGTATTTTACGTTTATATTTTTATCTTTTAAGCCCTACGATTTTTTTCTTAATCTGTTTTTTAAACAAATATAAATAAATTCAAAACAACGTATGTAAAAATCTACAGCTCTCTATGTAAGCGCTTTATATACATAACTTACATACATATCGTCACGCCTTTTATCCCCGAAGGGGTAGGCAGAGGTGTATTTCTACACCCACTTTTCGCCAGATATACTTTAGTCCCACGTAATATGGGGCGAGCCTATTGCCGTACCGGGCACATTTCCAGACTCCGTGCTGCTACTGAAAATTTCGTGACAGAAAACCCAATAACATTGCCCGACCCAGGAATCGAACCCGGGACCTCCCGATCCCACGCGCACATTTATGCTGCGAGACCAACGAGGCAGTCGTATAGGGTTTGATGTCGAGTTTTCCGTCTCTACGCAAAGATGGTATTTGCATCGTGTACACGATGCGCTTTATATGAAAACTAACTAATGGCCAAACGTTCGCGTAGCGGAAACTTGAATTTATTCGAAGTTTATGCATGCACTAATTTTATTCATACATACACAATTACACACAAATACACACTAATTTTTGGACTCATCTCTTTTCTTCTAAAGTCTATGGATTAAAAAAAGTTCCGCCAGGACAACGTTCGCCCAGCGGAATCAGTTTTTGGTGAATTTCTCCACAATGGCTGCGTGCACAAATTTTTTTTTACCATACACAATTATACGTCGTCATACACTAAATATCTGCATAATTAAAATCTTTAAATTCAACAACATTCCGCTGCGCGAACGCACACAGCTGTGTCGGTGAATTAGGTTCGCCTGCTGATCTCCTTTTTTCTGATTCAATCTCGACACATGTGACGTAATTAGTAGATGGCCCTCTCATGCTTTCCTGTTATGTTTGATCAGCACTTATTATGTGCACTCGCGTCTCACGTCCGCTGAATGCAATGGTCGTCAAGCATGTTCAAACTTGTTGGCCAAACAAGCGGGCATTGAAATGGACGATGTACGTACTCAATCAGTCAGGGCCTCATATAAAAATTAACACGCTGGTTGCACCTTGAATACACACTTAAACTTACATACACTGGACGAACTATAATTATAAAGAAAATAAAATAATGTAACTGCTATCCACAGTGCAAACACCTGCCGATCCTGAAGATCGGCAACAAGCACAAGTTCTCGATGAAGGTGAACTCTGAGCAGCACGACACGTGGCTGATCATGGCGCTGGACGAGTACTTTCACCTGCGCGTCGACGTGGACATCCGCACGTGGGGCGTCATCGTCTACGTCGCATACATCGGACCCAAGAGGAACGCCAAGTACTACACCTATGAGGTAACCACCGCGACATCATATTATTGGTAGGGTTATCTACTATAGCTATTTCCTTAAAGAACATTGGTTATTCCCTAAAGCTGGTTACAATATTTTCGACACCTGTAGCTGTTGTTAACTTATGTTTATGCCGACGAAATCATGCCATATGATTCATAAAGTGACTGCACTAAACGTAAATTTTACTATTGCAGGTCACAGTGGAAGGCCAGCACAACTCACGGAAGCTAGTGTACACGCGGAGCACACACAGCGACCTAGAGAGTTCATCGCTCAACGTGAGCCGACAGGACTGCTTCCACCTCACTCTCGACCAGGCGCTCAACTTCCTCCGCTTCAAGAACAGACACTGCGAACCGGACAAGTTCCTAGACTTCGACGTCGGTATCACTAAGTGGGACCCTGTCGACGATTCTAAGGATGATTCTGAGTCTTGAATCTCATATCACCCTATCTCCTATTCTAGGGCAAGTGGCAACAAATCACCGGCCGCAACTTGCCTATCTGAAAGTCGAGCTTCAATCTTTCAAGGATCTTCAAGATCCTACATGTTATATAAAGGAACTTTACCGTTCCATCTGTGTGTAACAAAGCACGGTGACTGTTTTCAAGTATTTAGAGCCGTGACTTCTTACTCTATAGGAAGTATATAGTACGTAAGTTTACTTGTATGTTCAACATGTCCATTTATGTTAAGTTTTATTCATTGACGTTTTAAGATGAAAACGTTCATGAGTTTTTAAGGTAGTTGTTTGGTCGAGACGAGAGACAAATCATTTTGAATAAGTAGTGCATGCGATAATATACTATAACTGTTGTGTTTACGTAGCCGTGAAATAACTTGTTAAATCCATAATACATATATAGTTCGGATGATCTCGAGGCCGCTATAGTGTCTCACCAGCTGGCAGGTAGTGACACGGGCCGTTATAGGTTAGGTTCCCTGTGAGTTGTGACACGACTGCACAGATCCATAATCACCAAAGTTCAACATTTGCATCGCATTTCAATGTTTGAAGATTAAGATCGCATACGCATAATGCTGACATTGAGCCTCAATGATTGAGGGAGCAGATTACTTTTATTTTTTTGTTTTCTGCACAGAAACATCTTTTCAAAAACAATATGTTCAAGAATGCTTCAAATTTAAAGCAGAGCTTTTCGCGAAATCTGAGTGGCAATAAACAAGTATAGCGCATCCAATATGTATTGTCACTTATGTAGATGCGATTATTTTACATCTACTATTTTTAGTGATTCAGCCATCATCTTGTTGCTCAAATAGTAAAATATGCCAAATGCCGCGGCTGAATTCGCCTGCTCATAGGTTTAGCACTAGGTTTAGAGATAATTAAGATTAGTTACATGAATCATATCATGCATCATAACCATGTTTCGTAGAGCAGTGGAAAATGTATACCATTATTTGTTTAGATGACAATTCTATGTGTTTTAGACAGTACACTATTTATTAATGATTGTAGTGATGTTGATGGAATATACGTGTGTAAATAGCAAGCTTCAACCGTAGCTGTTTATTAAATTCTAGGTGTTTTAGCTCAATAGATCATTCATATAAGTCATTTCATATAACATACATTATACTCACACGTCAAACTTTCATACGTGCCCAGACAACAAGGTATAGTTGAAACTTCATTATTTGAGATACTATGATGTCTAGGCAATAGAGTATTTAGTATTGGTAGTTATAACTTTAAAGTAATAGAAGAGCAGACAATACAACGCTCGCTACGCGCCTCTATTTCTGTTCAGTTCGTCGTTATAGTAACCAACAAGATCTTTCGACAATATTTAAATATAATAAATATGTTTGCACTGGACATATTTTTTGTGCAAATATTCAATATAATATTTGTTAAAACGTGTAGTAGCAGCGTTAGTATTGGGACTGGAATACTGCTCAATGTGCTAGGAATATGCCATTTTTGTCGGCAATGCGACAGGATAGCCTTTGCTCAATGGATGTTGCACTAGTGGTAGAGTACGCACAAACATATTATGCAAATCCTTATGTATTCCACGCGCTGGGCGAAGACAGGAATCAACTGCTTTTTACGGAGCTGCTAATACTATTCTCCTTAAGTTGTCACTTGCATCAGTTTCTATGTATTTTCATCTATTATATATTTTTTTATATTGTAGAGTAAAAGTCACGTTTCTAAAATAATCAAAATTGTGAATGAAGTAATAGCGGCTACAGGGAACAGCATGATCTCATCTTTAGTATGGATCAGCTTAAATATTAAGGATTGTAGGCGACGTTTTGTCGATGGTCTATGAATATTTGTACTGTTTTATAATAAAGATCTGGTGACTATTTTATATATTTATGCTCTGTTCAGTGAGAGTTAGAAAAACAAACAGATCTCGTACTGTCTTTTATTTTGATCTGTAAAATCCATGGTGCACTTAACACGACAGACATAGCGAATTGATGTTATGCCACGAGCGTTACTTTCAATTTTATGCATGAATTAAGATCTGTGAGGCCATAAATCAAAGAAGCAAAAGTGAATATCATTATAATTGTCAAATGCCACAATTTTTATGGGGGTGGCTAAATGAAGCAAAATGGCGCAATTTTAATTTCATCACCGTACAGATGCGGCAATCATCTAATGAACTGTACCCAGGATCTGAGGGCCTCTCTAACTCTCGCCGGATAAACTAAGATAAGCGTAGTAATGTAATTTTCGTTATGACACTCTTGATGAGTACTACGGTTATTTTTATCTTGTTCTTCCATTCGCTAAATCATTGTTGATGAAACATTTCCATATTATGTTGCGAACTGTAAATCAATTTTAAATTACATATATTCATTATTTATCTAGATTTAAGGTTAACCGTTTTATATTAAGTGTTCTACATGGAAAATAATAAAAACAAGTAAAAATATATTTGATGTTTTATTTAGTTTTTTTTTATTTTAAATTGAATTTCTATAACGACTTCAATACGGGTATATACAAATGATATCACTTTATGCGTATGTACATTGTCGATTTTTACAGATTATAATTAAAATAAATGTCATTAAATTCAATCGTAATACAATGTATCGTCATGACACCTTAATTAGTTAGAAAAAAAAATAACAACGATACTATTTTGAGCGTAACTATTTTACACATTAACTAAGTAACTCACTAAATAGAAGAGCGAGGTTTTGGAGAAATTATAAACATAATGTATAATAATATACAGGTCTACGCTACTAGTTGTTTGGAAGCCAGCGTCTGCCGCGCGTACTCTGTGTCTACGAGGCCTCGACACACGAGCGAGAACTCTTGCACGTGCTCCAGCAAACGACGCTTGCTGCTCTTCTCCCTGCAAACATGTTGGAAATGTCATATACCGTGGGCACATAGTGTAACATTTGTAGCTATAAATATACTAAGGACACTTCAAGTGCGCTATTCGACGCAAAAGCTCCAACTCGCATGTCCACTTGCGTTGTGCTTTGTCTTTAGACCGTTTAGGTGCTCTCTGTCAGCTATGTGCAGAGAGATGATGCTAGAATGGTGGAGATGGAGGTGGTGCTCGAATGTTAAGAGGTGCTTGAATCGTGTGTTAGTAGGTTTTGTTAACGGAAACTTTTTGAAAGAAAATATATGCTTTTGTTAGATTTGTTTCCCCGAGCCCTTTTTCTGGTTATTGGAGAATTTACAAACGTGCAACTAACACAATGAACATCTAGACTCGAAACAATAATTTATGAATAACACAGTGTTGTCTCGTGTGAGGATCGAGTCCACAAAACCCGGCGTAGGGTTACGGCCCGGTCACGGCCTACGGCGGCGGGCGGCAGTGGCAAGCGTTTTCGATGTACATGGCGCGTTTACTGTGACGCGGCGCGCGGCCGCCTCAGAGTAAACGCGTCATGTACATCGCCACTGCTGCGCCGCTCGCCGCTTAGACCGATCTCGTGACCACGCCGTTAGGCAGCGAGGCGGCTGCTTAAACCAATACGTCAACCGTGCAGTCAAATTTTCTTCTTTCGCGTCAATGACGAGTCATTTCTATGAAGTTTCCCAGTACGCAGCCACCTTTACTGCATTTTCGCAGGCGTTTATTAAGTCTTGAAGGGAATAATTGTGTTTGGGCAGTTAGGATACGATAGTAGGTGGAGCTTTGTCTGTATACTAGTGCCACGCTGACATAGGGTTTCGGATTCGTCCAAGAAACCCCAACTGGCTCGGTTTTCCTTGCACCGCTCAACTTGGGTTCGTAAACTATTTATGGACTTCCATGTAGAGCTGGGAAGTTCGTGACCAGGTGTCGTGTCGGAAAACGGCAAGTTTTCCGAAATACGGACAGGAAAAGGGGAATGAAGTGAGATTTGTGCCGTCCATAGGGCTTGTCTGGCTTGGGAGACTTCACCATCGAAATAAAAAGTGAGGATAAAGCGGTAGTTACTTGAGCACGGCGGCGATGAACTTCTGTTTGTGCGTGTCGGTGGCGTGCACCGTGGGGAAGCCGGGCTGTGCTAGTGCCGTGCGCAGCCACAGCGCCAGCCCCGCACCACCCGCGCCCCCCGCCTCAGTCCCCCCGGGGGCCCCCGCGTCACCCCGCCACGCCGCACGGTTCAGCGCCAGCAGCAACTCTGCTAGCGGCTCGATCTGGTTGCGCGGTGTTAGGCCGCCTGATAACGTAAATATTTTTGTTTTTGACACATATTTAGAACACCACTTAAATTATTATTTTTAATACTAATGTAAAGTTTAATTGAAAATTATAAATATAATAAGGAGAATGGTATAATTATGCTTTATTATTTATGGATAGGCTTTATTATTTAGTGGCAAAGAGCAGACCTAAGACGGTGAGAATTCAACGAGCATAAAATGTATAAAAGAACGTGTTATCGTACCGATGCAGGAGAGCGCGTGCGCGGCGAGCATGGGCGCGTGTGGCTGCAGCGCGTGCGCGCGCGCCGCCGCCAGCGCGCACAGCCACGCGCACGCCGCGCGCGACCCGCCCGCCTCCCACATGCGCACGCACCCGCACGCTGCACACACATACACACACACAATCATAATATGTTATTTACAATTCGTATATTCTATGTTGATCGGACTGACGATAGTCACTAATTTAACGTTACGAGACTTCGGTGACTGACGTCTGCGTAATCTACATTTTATAAATTTTGATAACGGGAGGCCGGAAGGCATATTTTTCTAGGTAGTACAGCCTTGCTGATTTCAGCATGAATGGGCCGGCTCGACCGGGGAGGTACTACCCTCTCACAGAAAACCGACGTAAAATAACTAAACTGTTGCGTTTCGTTCGATGAGTGAGAGTGCCGGAGGCCCTATCCCCTATTCATTCTCCCTCATCCCACTCCTCATCCTATCCCTTTTCCCAACCCAAAGGGGCGGCAACGCACTTGTGACTCCTGGGGTGTTGCTTGTGTCCATGGGCAGCGGTAATTGCTTACCATCAGGCGATCCGCCTGCTCGCTTGCCGTCTATTACCATAAAAAAAGGCAAAGAATATCTACTGTACATACGGTAACTTATCATAGTGATTAACTGCGCGGCCTGGCAAAATAACGACGCGAGGTGTACAAAGTTCATATATAAAGGTCATATCTCATTAGAACCACCTGGCACCGGACTCTTATCTCAGGACTAAAATTGTTCCCCCCTATGGGATCTCCACCTTGTCGTGGTGGGGGGCTCAGTAACCGTGGTTAGGGCACTCGCGGTGAAGCTAGACCAGATCCCGAGAGTGGACGCTCCGCGTGAGCTTGATGGAGACCTGCACAGAATCCGTCCAACGGTGCGGATGCGGAGGACAGTTCTTTCTGTCTCTCGCAGTCGGGCGCGGTCGCGGGAGCAGAGGCGTGTCGGTGTTGCGTTACCGCGCGCCCTATCCCCAAATGGGGGCGCACCATTTGTTGCGTCGCGGTGGGCTCGCAGAGGAAGAGGAGATGCGGTGTGTGTCAGGTTGCCGTCCTCCCTATCCTCTGCGGCCGTTTTAACGACTGCGGTCGGCGAGCGCTGGGGCTAGTCCCCGTCCGCCAAAAGGCAAGGAAGCAGCGTAGTGTCCGCGCCGCCTCCCAAGTCATAACGAGACGGGGCCCGCCAACACCAACGGTGGGCCAATCCCGGGTGGGGTCACGGAAAAGTATGCTATCCGCGAATCGCGTGAGCCTGCCACTACACGGGACCCGTATTGACACCGCGGTGGTTTTAATGGGTATACTCCGCCTTTAAGTGAGAGCCTCCAAACACCTCCTCCGCCAGTCCCAAGCCCGGTCGATCACACTCTGGCCGGGTTGGCGTCAAGTTGAGATGGCTCATAAGGAGAGTTTCCACCGTAGTAAACAAAAAAAAAAAAAAATGGACTAAAATTGTTAGGCAACTTCGATTCGGTAGTCCTATATACTCCGATGACAGAGATGGCCACACTCACAAGAAAAAATAAAACCATGTTTAAAAAATATATATTACCATGAAACATTGGTAGCCCAATATTTATAATTACATACCTAGCTCTACGAGATCGGGTAGAATATCCTCAAGCCAGTCGATATAATGCGGTCGCTTCTTAGTGATGGCTTGCAGTAACGTGAACAGTCCCTCAGTGAGATCGGACCGCGCGGACGGGTCAGGCGCGAGCGCGCGCACGCTTGCTGTCACACATGAGTCCAACAAATTACGAGCGCCCTCCCATTCGCCTCCCATTGCTATTACTATCTGAAATTACATACATATATGTAAAACAAACCACTAATTCTAAAGAAAAAAAGGGAATACTGTACTCACAAGCATTGACCTATAGTATGCTGTGTAGGTTTTAAATATTTTATACTAAACTTATAAATTCGTATGCCGTATTATGAATTTCAGTGGTGATTTTAACTCATCATCATTGTCTTGCCCTGGTCCCAATTTTTTTGGGGTCGGCGCAGTATGTCCTTCGCTTCCATACTTCTCTGTCACCAGTCATCCGATCGTTTACCATTTTCTCTTTCATATCCATCCTCACACAGTCCATCCATCTTTTCCTTGGCCGTCTTCTCCCTTTTCGTCCTTCTACATGCATATTCATCACTTTTTTACCTACATACATCTCATCTCTCCGCATAACATGTCCATACCATACCAGGCCAATCGACTCCCTTTTACCTTTTCATCTCTGGGCGCCACTTTCATACTACCTCTAACGTAATCATTCCTAATTCTGTCCATTCTTGTCACTCCACTTATCCATCGTAACATTGTGACAGTGGTGATTTTATCTATAGAGCGAAATACTTGAAAGCTATATTTTTTTTAAGAATATTCTATTCAAAACTTATGATGAGTTTACATTGTAAGACAGCCACGTCAGCCACATTGCGAAATTCGTGTTATGGCTTTTAGGAATACAGCCAGGACGTTGCTTTTTCTATTATTGCCTCGCGTCGTGGGTTGTTGGTGTTATATCACACGACCACAATGCACTGTGACAATGGAGACATGACGTGCTCTCATAAATCTATTTAAGTTTTCTTTTTTTACTGAAAAAGATAACTAGGAATAAATCATGTGTTGCCAGTGGCTTTACAAACATTAATTCAACAGACACAAGTGCACCTCTCGAAATAATTGGCCAGTTTCACTGCTGTTTGATAAGTTCTGTTAAATATTAATTAATCATACAAATTTCTTTCCAGTTTAGATTTTTCTGGCAGATAAGGCCTATCTATTCAGAGGTGGTGAATCAGGTCCTATGTTTTTCTGATATACTGTGCACATACCAGTTTGACAACGTCGAGTCCGGACGCGCAGGGGTTAGTATTGAAGCCGGCGACGATCAGCTGCGCGATGTCCGCCACGAGCGGTAAACACTCGTCGATCAGCGACGACACCGTTTGTTTCAGTATGAGGAACATTGGCTGCAATGGTATAAACATTCCTTTAATAAATACGCTATTAATCCCATTCTACAGGGAGTGCTTAATGCTAAAGGACTTATCTAACTTATTATCCTACACTATTCTAGCTTACCCTATCTGTAATATCCTATTCTAGTTGTCCTAACCCTAATTACCTATATATCCTAAACCTATCCTAACTTTTACCTAGCGTATAATGCGTATAGGCTTGGTGCTCTGCGGTATTCTGTGATACAGACCAGCACTTATAAACACACCTACTACTAAGCCCTTAACCTAGGGCAGGCACTATTGTGGTACTACCGTGGTATACTGTGATACAGACCTACGCTTCCTACGCGCCTAAAACTCTAACCCTTGTGTCCCTACAGTCCCACCTACCATACAAATTGTGACGGCCGGTGTCATGTCAAATTGTCCGTCACGGAGTACGTAAGTCATACTAACGTCTACACAACAAGCTGACTGGTTGTCAAACAGAATAATTAGCAAAAGTTTTGAAAACTATTTCATTATTTGGAAATGACAGTTTTCAGTTTGATGACATAAACACTCTGCCAAGTGTTCGCCAAATTCGCTACTAATTGATAACAATTATGTGGATATTGGTTTTTATGAAATTTGGAAAATGTTTATGAATATTTGGCAAATATTTAGCAAAAGATTATT